>CM057133.1:17323459-17923459 GCA_029964075.1 Patiria pectinifera
AATTGACTTTTCTCAAAACAACGCAGAAATTCCTCTGGAGACGTGTGGAGCATGGATCAATATTCAAACACCCAAATTTTGGCAGATATTGGTAAAAATCATCCAATTATTGGAAGGAAATACATGTAAATAAACAATAATTTTCACTGTTTTTACCCCAATTGTTTGCCAACTTTTCTTTTTCAAAGGCACATCTGTTCCCAAATCGAATTGGAATGTGTTCAGGGTTACCTTAGGCATCTTTCCAGCAAGTTTCAAAAATTTTCATTTTTTGGCCAAAATTGAAAAAATACAAGGGGTTAGCCTTACATTTGTAACCAAATTTGGCGAAAAATTGAGCTTTCCCCAAACAACGCAGCAATTCCTCAGGAGACGTGTGGAGCATGGATCAATACTCAAAACACCCAAATTTTGGCAGATATCGGTAAAAAAATCATCCAATTATTGGAAGGAAATACATGTTAATAAACAATAATTTTGACTGTTTTTACCCCAATTGTTTGCCAACTTTTCTTTTTCAAAGGCACATCTGTTCCCAAATCGAATTGGAATGTATTCAGGGTTACCTAAGGCATCTTTCCAGCAAGTTTCAAGGAATTTCATTTTTTGGCCAAAAGTGAAAAAATACAAGGGGTTAGCCTTACATTTTTAACCAAATTTGGCCAAAAATTGACTTTTCTCAAAACAACGCAGAAATTCCTCTGGAGACGTGTGGAGCATGGATCAATATTCAAACACCCAAATTTTGGCAGATATTGGTAAAAATCATCCAATTATTGGAAGGAAATACATGTAAATAAACAATAATTTTCACTGTTTTACCCCAATTATTTGCCAACTGTTCTTTTTCAAAGGCACATCTGTTCCCAAATCGAATTGGAATGTGTTCAGGGTTACCTAAGACATCTTTCCAGCAAGTTTCAAGGAATTTCATTTTTTGGCCAAAACTGAAAAAAATACAAGGGGTTAGCCTTACATTTTTAACCAAATTTGGCCAAAAATGGACTTTTCTCAAAACAACGCAGAAATTCCTCTGGAGACGTGTGGAGCATGGATCAATATTCAAACACCCAAATTTTGGCAGATATTGGTAAAAATCATCCAATTATTGGAAGGAAATACATGTAAATAAACAATAATTTTCACTGTTTTTACCCCAATTGTTTGCCAACTGTTCTTTTTCAAAGGCACATCTGTTGTGTGGAGCATGGATCAATATTCAAACACCCAAATTTTGGCAGATATTGGTAAAAATCATCCAATTATTGGAAGGAAATACATGTAAATAAACAATAATTTTCACTGTTTTTACCCCAATTGTTTGCCAACTTTTCTTTTTCAAAGGCACATCTGTTCCCAAATCGAATTGGAATGTGTTCAGGGTTACCTAAGGCATCTTTCCAGCAAGTTTCAAGGAATTTCATTTTTTGGCCAAAACTGAAAAAATACAAGGGGTTAGCCTTACATTTTTAACCAAATTTGGCCAAAAATTGACTTTTCTCAAAACAACGCAGAAATTCCTCTGGAGACGTGTGGAGCATGGATCAATATTCAAACACCCAAATTTTGGCAGATATTGGTAAAAATCATCCAATTATTGGAAGGAAATACGTGTAAATAAACAATAATTTTCACTGTTTTTACCCCAATTGTTTGCCAACTTTTCTTTTTCAAAGGCACATCTGTTCCCAAATCGAATTGGAATGTATTCAGGGTTACCTAAGGCATCTTTCCAGCAAGTTTCAAGGAATTTCATTTTTTGGCCAAAACTGAAAAAATACAAGGGGTTAGCCTTACATTTTTAACCGAATTTGGCCAAAAATTGACTTTTCTCAAAACAACGCAGAAATTCCTCTGGAGACGTGTGGAGCATGGATCAATATTCAAACACCCAAATTTTGGCAGATATTGGTAAAAATCATCCAATTATTGGAAGGAAATACATGTAAATAAACAATAATTTTCACTGTTTTTACCCCAATTGTTTGCCAACTTTTCTTTTTCAAAGGCACATCTGTTCCAAAATCGAATTGGAATGTGTTCAGGGTTACCTAAGACATCTTTCCAGCAAGTTTCAAGGAATTTCATTTTTTGGACAAAACTGAAAAAAATACAAGGGGTTAGCCTTACATTTTTAACCAAATTTGGCCAAAAATTGACTTTTCTCAAAACAACGCAGAAATTCCTCTGGAGACGTGTGGAGCATGGATCAATATTCAAACACCCAAATTTTGGCAGATATTGGTAAAAATCATCCAATTATTGGAAGGAAATACATGTAAATAAACAATAATTTTCACTGTTTTTACCCCAATTGTTTGCCAACTTTTCTTTTTCAAAGGCACATCTGTTCCCAAATCGAATTGGAATGTATTCAGGGTTACCTAAGGCATCTTTCCAGCAAGTTTCAAGGAATTTCATTTTTTGGCCAAAACTGAAAAAATACAAGGGGTTAGCCTTACATTTTTAACCAAATTTGGCCAAAAATTGACTTTTCTCAAAACAACGCAGAAATTCCTCTGGAGACGTGTGGAGCATGGATCAATATTCAAACACCCAAATTTTGGCAGATATTGGTAAAAATCATCCAATTATTGGAAGGAAATACATGTAAATAAACAATAATTTTCACTGTTTTTACCCCGATTGTTTGCCAACTTTTCTTTTTCAAAGGCACATCTGTTCCCAAATCGAATTGGAATGTGTTCAGGGTTACCTAAGACATCTTTCCAGCAAGTTTCAAGGAATTTCATTTTTTGGCCAAAACTGAAAAAATACAAGGGGTTAGCCTTACATTTTTAACCAAATTTGGCCCAAAATGGACTTTTCTCAAAACAACGCAGAAATTCCTCTGGAGACGTGTGGAGCATGGATCAATATTCAAACACCCAAATTTTGGCAGATATTGGTAAAAATCATCCAATTATTGGAAGGAAATACATGTAAATAAACAAAAATTTTCACTGTTTTTACCCCAATTGTTTGCCAACTTTTCTTTTTCAAAGGCACATCTGTTTCCAAATCGAATTGGAATGTGTTCAGGGTTACCTAAGGCATCTTTCCAGCAAGTTTCAAGGAATTTCATTTTTTGGACAAAACTGAAAAAATACAAGGGGTTAGCCTTACATTTTTAACCAAATTTGGCCAAAAATTGACTTTTCTCAAAATAACGCAGAAATTCCTCTGGAGACGTGTGGAGCATGGATCAATATTCAAACACCCAAATTTTGGCAGATATTGGTAAAAATCATCCAATTATTGGAAGGAAATACATGTAAATAAACAATAATTTTCACTGTTTTACCCCAATTATCCCCGCATGATCGAAAAGTTGGACACGAAACAGAGGCAGTAAACTCACCAATCTATATGTTCATCGTGGCTTGAGCAGCCTTTTATTCTCACAATTAAATTCGGCAAAGTCTAAAGTTTCCGGTCGATGCTAACTCGCGAAACTGCAATTATCATAAGGTAAACATATATGAACTTAAACATAATTCTATGTGCAATGAATTGTTTCCGGTCGAAGCTAACTCGCGAAACTTTTCAGCACAATATTGGCAATATTTTGTTTCCGTCCAAAGCTTGAACATCACGGCATATAATTGCAATATGTAGTTTCCGGTCGATGCTAACTCGCGAAACTTTTCAGCATACCATTTGCAATTATTCGTCTCCGGTCGATGCTAACTCGCGAAACTTTCAGCATAATATTTACAAAATTTGTTTCCGTCCAAAACTGGAAACATCACGGCATATAATTGCAATATGTTGTTTCCGGTCGATGCTAACTCGCGAAACTTTTCAGCATACCAATTGCAATAATTTGTTTCCGGTCGATGCTAACTCGCGAAACTTTTCAGCATAATATTTGCAGCATATTTTGTTTCCGGCCGAAGCTGGCTCGCGAAACAGCTCAATTCATTGACAAAACTTCAGTGCAAGTACATATCATATATTGTTAAACAAGACTGTTCTCGTTTAATGCAATTAGCAATATTAATCAAGTCGCATTCCTTGTACAAATTGTAATTGACCCCCTTCATAAGTTTGCCGCTCAAAATGTGTACAGTAACCACCACCGGATTTAGGAAGTGTTTATCCCATCCATGCCCTGCAGCAAATGAAGTATTGATTTTATGGTAAGCACCTGAGGCCTATTGGGGGTCTTGGAATGCAATTCCCGCCAAACGGACATGTTGGGACTTCCAACATGACCGCCGCCAAAGAGCCTTAGTTAGAAACGGTAAATAATACATTAACAATAACCCAAAAGGGAATTATAAAAATTGGCAATAAGGAATGCGTATCCCTCATCTGTCAAGTGGACCCCATCGCCAACAAACAACTCAGAACGGGACCACTGTATTTCAGGATGCCAAATGACCCCTCCGGGAGTGTTTCGGAAAAGGGCATAGATACCGCGATTGATGGACCGCCGGGACCTCTCAACGGCGCTCTGTTTCAAGGCAGTGGGGTACACTAATCGTGGCAGGAGCTCCGAGAAAAAAATCACCGCATGGGGGAACATCTCGCGGACGGCACCAAGGCATTGACGGGCCATAAAAGTCAGCAGCTGCTTGTGAACAAGGCCGAGGTCATTTGATCCAACGTGTAAGATGATGAAGTCAGGCATCTGTGTGGCGTTGTGCCACGCCTCAGTTATTAGTTCATTGAACTGGTGCAACTGCAATCCCCGTCGACCCATCCAGTGGATGTGGGCCAGCCGTTTGATCTCATCCCCCCAGGGAGAAACGTTCGCCACACGAGATGCCCAGGACACAAACGAATCCCCGACAATCCAGACTGTTGGCTTGCACGGGGAATCTCATATAAGTTAGAAAACAAACAAACAAACAAAACAAAATTGAATGTACCAAATTGATTAAATCTACTGTACATGACATTAATGAAACAGATTTGGTGGGATCCTAATATAACGGCGGTAAGCGCCCGACTTCCAACGCCCCATAGCTTTCACATCCCCCTCGGCGACACCAGCCATAGCTGCTGATGTAGCTGCACCGATGCGAAAAGAGTGCGACGTGAACCTTTTATCAGAAAGCCCAACAAAATCTAGGGCACGACGGAGGACCGCCGTGAACTGAGAACGCGTTACAGCAGAGCCGTCAAAATGGGCCAGAAAAGGAACAAAAAAGGTTGAGCAACAGCCAATATACGCCCGAGCCGCCCGCACCGGGCAAAGCCGTACATCATCATTCGACAATGCCGGAATGGAAATAACATGGCCATTTCCATACTGGTCCGTTTTGGAACGCCGCACTACTATTTCCACCCGAAGCGGCCCATCTAACACAGAAACATCAGACCGGGCTAGTGGGGCAGGCTCGCGGCGAGACTGGGCAGTGAGCTCACCCACGCGAAGAAAACCGTAAAAGGCAAACAGAAAAGCCACTTGAAAAAGTCGAGACTCAAAAAGATTCGTACACACTACATCCAACACCGGTACAATGCGCTTCAAGATGTCGAAAGTTATGGGGCGGCGCCTGTCCCGACGAGAGTTGCGCCGGCGACAACCTTCCAATAAACGCTTAACCAAAAAATGCTTAGTCACGTCCGGAAAGCCGAACAGTTGCAAATTGGAGGAAACGCCGGACACATACGACGCGATGGAAGCGGGCGCATAGCCAGAAACAGACAAAAATGCAATGAACTGCACCAATTGTTGTAAAGACGGACAACGCTCGGAATCAAAATTGTGGCGATCGCTAAACCATCGAAAAAGACTCCAAGCTCGCTTATATAATGAATGCGTACGGGGTGCAATGGAGTCTTGCAAAAGACCTTGAACTTCTAACTGTAACTGCTCCACAGGTTGGCGGGCAAGGGAGTCATATCGCAGTCTGCATTGGGGGCGAGATGACGAAAACGTGTCATCTGGAAACGGGAAAGAGCGTCAGCAACGCCATTAGCAAGGCCTGGCACATGGCGAGATTTGAACTGAACATTACATGTCAAACACTGAACCACCAATGAACGCACCAGTTGCATAATTAACGGGCACTTAGACGATTGTCTATTGATGATACTAACTACAGCCTGGTTATCACACCAAAAAATCACTCGCTTGTTGCGCAAACGCTCACCCCACAACAGTAATGCAAGAGTGATGGGAAACAACTCGAGAAATGCTATCGAATAACGTCTCGATTTGATAAACTCGGGCCATTTACCATGAGTCCAACTCCCATCCAAAAAAGCCCCAAACCCAATCTCTGCAGACGCATCGGTGTACAGGTGTAAATGGTCGTTATTGAGCCAAACTGACGCTGGAAAGAAAACCGTGCCATTAAAATGCAGCAAAAACTGCTGCCAAACCTGCAAATCAGCCCGAGCACCATGCGAAATACGAATTCTATGATGAGGCTTGGATACACCCTTAGTTAAATCATGTAACCGGCGAAGAAAAGCCCTACCCGGCAATACAGCCCTACAAAGGAAATTCAAACTGCCCAGCAATGATTGGATATCATGTAGGGTAAGTTTTCTCTTGCTAAGCGAACTGGAAAGCTTGTGGTTGATTGCAACCAGTTTGTCAGGTGGAATTCGTACCTGTTGGGCTAGTGTATCAATTTCGAGCCCCAGAAACGTTAAGCAAGTGGTGGGACCCTCAGTTTTATCCTCTGCTAACGGGACCCCAAACTGATCACAAACTACTTGAAAAGCCTTGAGGGAACGTGCGCACTCGGGAGATGTGCTTGGTCCCATACAAGGGCGGATCCAGGGGGGGGGGGCCAAAGGGGGCCATGGCCCCCCCCCAAAAACGAGACCATTTTTTTTTTTTTTAATGTGACATCGCAATAAAGGCAGGCAATGAGTACACCACCATCTTTTCCTCAAAAAAAATTGGTTAAAGTGGCCAGAAATTGCCTCAGATCGCACCACAGAGCATCTAGAATCCCAAAAATTTTCGGGGCCCTTAAGCGGGCCCCGAACCCCACGCCGTAATTTTTTGGACCCACTTTTTGGGGGGTCAAAAATTTTTTTTGGCCCCCCCAAAAATTGTGTTCTGGATCCGCCCTTGGTCCCATAAACAAGAAATCATCAAGATAATGCAGAATACGTGGCGATTGTGCTACCTTACGAGTACAATATTCAAGGAACGTACTAAAACGCTCGAAGGTAACACATGATATAGAACAACCCATAGGCATACACTTATCATAAAAGATCATGCCGTCGTGAGAAAAACCTAACAACTCAAAATCGTCAGGGTGAATGGGAAGCAAACGAAATGCAGATTTGATATCCGATTTGGCCAGAAGGGCACCCTGATCTAAGTTAGATATCATGGTTATGGCGTCATCGAAACCTGTGTAATCAACGACAGTGATTGCCGGGTCAATAAAGTCATTTACTGAATTTCCAACTGGAGAAGACAGATTATGAATTAATCGAAACTCCCCAGGAGTCTGTTTTGGAACAAGACCTACAGGTGAACAACGTAAATGAGGGAAAGGCTCAGACTCAAACGGGCCAGCCACACGACCCAGTTCAACTTCGCGATCAATTTTAGATTGCAATATTGTGGGATTTTTGCGAGCTGACAATGAATTACGAGCAGAGAAGCTTGCCCTAGGCCCTGAATAGCCAAGCCTAAAACCCTGTGAAAAACCCTCAGTCAACAAAACTGCATCTTGCCGATTCGTGTAGGTGCGTAAGAATGGCAGCATCTTACTTAGCTTTACTGGGGTTTGCGCCAGCTGCCGCGGGGCGTGCTGTGGCGCGAATTGCTTGGTTTCCCCTACAACGAATTGCTGGGTGGCCGCCCGCCTGGCAGGCGGAGCAACGGTGTGCGAAACGGCAAGTGGCACGGACACAGTATCCCCTGTTAAAATCATTGCATGTGAGTTTACTGGTGGGAAGGGAGGTTGCACGTCCTGTGCCGAAACCAAACCCGAGACCGGTACGGTCACGTTGCTGGAAGGGACGAAAATTATGCGGCTGACTAACAGGCGCGCCGAGAAGAGTAAGCCACAGTTCAGCATCTATGCTGGCCCAGGAACGAGATGGCATACGCGCTTGCCGCAATCGAAACTGCACATCATAATCCCGCCAGCCATAGCCAGCATGTCGGAAAGCAGCAGAGCGGATGGTATCCGCATATTTTAGCAATTGGCGGGCATGCGTAGGGTGTCGCATCAAATATAACGATGCAAAAACTAGAAAAGCAGATGTCCACTGTTCGATTGACAAAATTCTAGGAGCCTGCTTATGAGGACGAATCTGCCAAGCCG
The DNA here is from genome assembly GCA_029964075.1 of Patiria pectinifera. Lineage (NCBI taxonomy): Eukaryota > Metazoa > Echinodermata > Asteroidea > Valvatida > Asterinidae > Patiria > Patiria pectinifera. The sequence continues at coordinate 17,331,718 of CM057133.1, forward strand.
GCGACTCATTGGACCCGATCATAAAAACAGTATCATCCAAAGAAATATCAGCACCCGAACCACGCAGGGACTTCAAAAGTGCGCCAAACTCAACAAACTCCCTTTCCAAATTTTTCCTGCACATTTTGTGGCACTCCAGACCCAAGATCATCACACACTAGTTAAAGAGACATCATTAGCAAAAGAGGACGATGCAATTGAAGAAGTGATCGGGGCCGAACTTACAGACAGGGATGGAAATGGGAAGATATGGTCACAATGGACTTACCCAACTCCGCATTGGACGAGCTTCCTCCGGGCCGACTGACGGTGGGTGGAGCGGCAAGCAAATTCACCTCGTCCATACTCCCCTGGCCGCCCGTAGCCAAGGGAACCGCGGGAACCGCGTCCATCTCGCCCGAACTCGCAGTCGCACTTCCACCGGCGACCGGCGGTGCTGGTTGGGAGGACGAGCGGGGCCGTCCCCGAGACCGTTTCGCTCCATCCGCCGGCCCAGAGGCAGCTTGTCGCTTGGACTTAGAGCGAGGCATAATGAAAAATCACGAACGCAGAACTAAGCTCAAGAAAGCCGGAAAATAATTTTTTAGAATTTCTATGCAAACGAAATAAATTGGGTAAAACTTCACCCTTTGGCTGCTCAAGCAATCATGAACTTTGCTCGTAAAACCTTGGTAGATATAGTCCAACCGCCCGTCAGTTTGACAAGCCAAGGTAATAAAACATTTTGTCATGCGGTCAAATCTGGAGGGCCACCTTTCGACCCCTACCTGACCAGCCTCAGTGTCCAGCTGGGATAAATTATTTGAAGCCAAAGTTATGGCCTCAAATCGATTATTTGCCAACTGTTCTTTTTCAAAGGCACATCTGTTCCCAAATCGAATTGGAATGTGTTCAGGGTTACCTAAGACATCTTTCCAGCAAGTTTCAAGGAATTTCATTTTTTGGCCAAAACTGAAAAAATACAAGGGGTTAGCCTTACATTTTTAACCAAATTTGGCCAAAAATTGACTTTTCTCAAAACAACGCAGAAATTCCTCTGGAGACGTGTGGAGCATGGATCAATATTCAAACACCCAAATTTTGGCAGATATTGGTAAAAATCATCCAATTATTGGAAGGAAATACATGTAAATAAACAATAATTTTCACTGTTTTTACCCCAATTGTTTGCCAACTTTTCTTTTTCAAAGGCACATCTGTTCCCAAATCGAATTGGAATGTATTCAGGGTTACCTAAGGCATCTTTCCAGCAAGTTTCAAGGAATTTCATTTTTTGGCCAAAAGTGAAAAAATACAAGGGGTTAGCCTTACATTTTTAACCAAATTTGGCCAAAAATTGACTTTTCTCAAAACAACGCAGAAATTCCTCTGGAGACGTGTGGAGCATGGATCAATATTCAAACACCCAAATTTTGGCAGATATTGGTAAAAATCATCCAATTATTGGAAGGAAATACATGTAAATAAACAATAATTTTCACTGTTTTACCCCAATTATTTGCCAACTGTTCTTTTTCAAAGGCACATCTGTTCCCAAATCGAATTGGAATGTGTTCAGGGTTACCTAAGACATCTTTCCAGCAAGTTTCAAGGAATTTCATTTTTTGGCCAAAACTGAAAAAATACAAGGGGTTAGCCTTACATTTTTAACCAAATTTGGCCAAAAATGGACTTTTCTCAAAACAACGCAGAAATTCCTCTGGAGACGTGTGGAGCATGGATCAATATTCAAACACCCAAATTTTGGCAGATATTGGTAAAAATCATCCAATTTTTGGAAGGAAATACATGTTAATAAACAATAATTTTCACTGTTTTACCCCAATTATTTGCCAACTGTTCTTTTTCAAAGGCACATCTGTTCCCAAATCGAATTGGAATGTGTTCAGGGTTACCTAAGGCATCTTTCCAGCAAGTTTCAAGGAATTTCATTTTTTGGCCAAAACTGAAAAAAATACAAGGGGTTAGCCTTACATTTTTAACCAAATTTGGCCAAAAATGGACTTTTCTCAAAACAACGCAGAAATTCCTCTGGAGACGTGTGGAGCATGGATCAATATTCAAACACCCAAATTTTGGCAGATATTGGTAAAAATCATCCAATTATTGGAAGGAAATACATGTAAATAAACAATAATTTTCACTGTTTTTTATTTGCCAACTGTTCTTTTTCAAAGGCACATCTGTTCCCAAATCGAATTGGAATGTGTTCAGGGTTACCTAAGACATCTTTCCAGCAAGTTTCAAGGAATTTCATTTTTTGGACAAAACATATTTAACCAAATTTGGCCAAAAATGGACTTTTCTCAAAACAACGCAGAAATTCCTCTGGAGACGTGTGGAGCATGGATCAATATTCAAACACCCAAATTTTGGCAGATATTGGTAAAAATCATCCAATTATTGGAAGGAAATACAGGTAAATAAACAATAATTTTCACTGTTTTACCCCAATTATTTGCCAACTGTTCTTTTTCAAAGGCACATCTGTTCCCAAATCGAATTGGAATGTGTTCAGGGTTACCTTAGGCATCTTTCCAGCAGGTTTCAAGGAATTTCATTTTTTTGGGGCCAAAATTGAAAAAAATACAAGGGGTTAGCCTTACATTTTAAACCAAATTTGGCCAAAAATTGACTTTTCTCAAAACAACGCAGAAATTCCTCAGGAGACGCATGGAGCATGGATCATTAGTCAAACACCCACATTTTGGCAGATATTGGTAAAAATCATCCAAGTTTTGGAAGGAAATACATGTAAATAAAAAATAATTTTGACTGTTTTTACCCAAATTTTGGGCCAAATTTTCTTTTTAAAAGGCACATCTGTTCCCGTGTGCTCAGGGTTACCTTAGGCATCTTTCCAGCAACTTTCAAGGAATTTCGTTTTTTGGCAAAAATTGAAAAATATACAAGGGGTTAGCCTTACATTTTTAACCAAGGTGAGTGACCTGGAATGGCTAACCTTCCAACCAGCCATTGAAGGTTCAATTCCATTTGCCTCAAATCGATTAAACACAATTGTCTTGACAATTGGAAAAAAACGTTAAATAACAAATATAATAGAACCGAAACAATGTAGTGTTTCATGCGCGAAAAACGCAACCCGAATCAACGTCAACTTTCATGGATTGAAAACATTGTACTCGGCTTTCGGCCGATAACTCAAGGAATACTAGCCGAATAAATTGGAATTCCATTCAGTCATTTGCCATGATATCTAACACGAGTCTTTCGAATAACGAGGGAAATAATAGCATAATTAAGATAATATATAAGCAAAACAATATAACGTGCTTAGCGCGAAAAATGCAAGGCGAATTTTTTCAACGGTAATGACACAAAAATAACACACTTGGTTTCCAGACAATTACTTAAAAAATACCTCTTACATTGAATCGTAATATTTTGTTTTCATTTAGTATGATGTGTAACACAATTGTCTTGACAATTGGAAGTCGTGGTCAAATAACAAATATAATAGAACCGAAACAATGTAGTGTTTCATGCCCGAAAAACGTAACCCGAATCAAAGTCAACTTTCACGGATTGAAAATATCGTACTCGTTTTTCTGCCGATAACTCAAAGAATACTCATTGTAATAATTTGTAATTCCATCTAGTTATTGGCCATGATATTTAACACAAGTCTTTCGAATATCGAGAGAAATGATTGCACAATTAAAATAGTATAAGCAAACCAATGTAGCGTGCTAAGCGCAAAAAATACAAGGTGAATTTATTTCAACTTTCATGACACAAAAACAACATACTTGGTTTCCATGACAATAACGTAATATACACTTTTTACATTGAATAGTATTTTTGTTTATATTCATCTTGTGTGATGTGTACACAATTGTCCTGAAAATTGGGAGAAGTTGTCAATTAACAAAAAAATCTAACCGAAACAGTGTAGTGTTTTATGCGCGAAAAACGTAACCCGAAGTCAACTTTCATGGAATAAAAAACATTGTACTCTGTTTTCAGCCGATAACTCAATTAAGGAATACTCGTTGTTCCAGACAATAACTTAAAAAACACTCCTTACATTGAATCGTATTTTTTATATTCATTTTGTGTGATGTGTAACACAATTGTCTCGAAAATTGGGAGAAGTTGTCAATTTGTTTTGTGCGCGAATACGTAACCCGAATCAAACGTAACCCGAATCAACTTTCATGGAATGTAATATCGTGCTGGGTTTTCGGATGATAACTCAAGGAGGGAAGAATACTCGCTGTAATAAATTGAAATTTCATCTTATTTGCCACGATTCCTAACACAATTCTGTCGAATATCGAGAGAAATGGTACCAAAATGGCCGCCCGACCGGGCCTTTTTCAAGATGGCCGCCATTTTTTTTAATTAAATGGCCGCCACTTTGGACTCAGGAATGACATACCAGCTTTTTATGGGCTAGATGCAACAGACAAAGAGGCCAGAATGATGTCACTGTTAAAATTTATCATTTTTTTCGTGTTAAAAAAAAAAAAGGAGGCGGCTTCCAAAAAGGAAGCGGACGGGAACGCTTAACATGTTGTTTTTTTTATTTGGCCTAAAATAATAATCAAAACAATGTAGCGTGTTAAGCGCGAAAATACAAGGTGAATTTATCACAAGATACTAGTTTTCCAACAATAACTCTAGAAATACCTCGTATCACACTGAAATTACATTTGATGATTTGGCATGATATATAACACAAGCCTGTTGAATGCCAAGACAAATTACCGGACAATAGAAATAATATAAGCAAAACAATGTAGTGTTTTAGGCGTGAAAATTGCAATCCCAATGAAGTCAACTTTCATCAGGAAATATAATAAATTTAATTTAATACAAGCCCCCAAAATAGAGAGTGGTCAGCGCGAAAAATACAATCCGAATAAAAGAAAACTTTAATGGAACAAATACAACATTTTTGTTGTCCAACAATAACTCTAGAAATGACTCATGCATCAAACCGAAATTACATTTGGTAATTTGACATGATATATAACACACGCCTGTTGAATGTCAGGAGAAATTGTCGAACAATGGAAATGATTTGACATGACACACGCCTGTTGAATGTCAAGAGAAATTGTCGAACAATGGAAATAATATACGCAAAACAAAACAATGTTGTGTGTTAAGTGCGAAAAATGCAATCCAAACTGAAGTCAACTTTCATTGATAAAAATAATTACACTCGTTGTGGACACAATAACTCGAGGAATACCTGTTCTGTTGAAAATAAATTTTGAAAATTGATTGGTTCTAATGTTTTACACAAATCTACATAATTTCATCACGAGATAGTTGTTCACTGAGGACACTGAATCACTTCGAACCGGAAACTGACTGTTACGATCCAACGCTGTATCTCAATGCGGACAACAGACGCCATGACGGACTGGTTGAAGAAATTGGTGTGTGGGGTAGAAGCATGGTGGATATCCCCGCCATCAAACACCTGACAAACGCAACCAGAAAGTAGGGGTGTGCTATAATGGGGTGATTTTTCTCCTTTTTTGGGGGGGGGATGCATTTCCCGGGCTGGTTTCCAGTTTCACCTCGAAAATAGATGTTTTTCCAATTGCTATTCTCCTAGCAATAAAAAAGTTATTCATTTTTGAATGAGACATCGAACGAAAAGAAATTCCACCGACGTCTGGTTGGGCCCTATTGAATTATTTCTTCACAAAATTCGAATTATTGGCTGGCAGACAATAATTTGGCTCTCACAGGACGGGTTCATTTTGTGCGCAAAATGAACGCCATTTTTTTCAGAGGGTTGCATACGCCCAAAATTGGGATAAAGTGGTTTTTCGTTACAACAAAACATGCAATTTAGAAAATCGGTAGGAGGAAAACAAATATCGAATTTGGAAGAGCACGGGGTAGGCCTATGCATGTTTAATTATCCTCTCTGAGTGATATCCGTTTGCTATTAATTACCCAGGTTTGCAGCGTTGCTCATGTTGCTAGCATCGTGCGTCACTTTGGGGTAAAAACAGAATCAATTCGTTGCGCCGGAGTTACGGACACACGATTGTTTTCGAAGTTAAAATGTTACAATCTTGTCCCGCCAATATGCAGTATTACATTTCATATTAATATGAGCAAATTGGAAAGGAAAGTTAAAATTACAATGATCGTGAAAACACATTATGAACGTTGGAAATAACAACACCAAGTACACAATATAAATTCATTACTAGCCAACTGCGGTATCGAATCAGGATACAGGAAGAAAGTTTCCTATCCAGGGCTTACCATTGGAAACGAGGTTGGAAATAAAGTAAGCACTGGGGACGAAGTTGTGTTGTTACATACCGTGATATCCCCGTTGTCATCCCTGACGTACTCGTAGCTAGATGACGAAGGTGTATGCTTGTATGACACCTTAAACTCCCTCACAAGCCATGTAGTAAACTGCAGTTGAATACCTTGTGTGATGACGCCAGACACTCTGGTGGTTTCGACCAGATCTACCTCGATCCAACTGCCAGAAGGACTGCAAGAACAAGATGTTCAGTCATTAGACAAAAACGGGTTTCTGCTCGTATATAGCCTTTAGTCAAGTCCCACGCGCCTATACCCGGACCATCCGGACACGTAACGCACCCCGGATGCTGGCACGTAAAAAGACTAGCACGAGCGGCGAAGCCGCAAGGGCCTTTACTATCTCGTGGAACTTATCACTTATTCATGTATTCACTTAATATAAATCAAGCAATATAAATCAATCATCTAACGGTGGTTTGCGGTTACCGGCAACGCCATGGCGCGCGTGCTGTCTGGCGCCAGACGACGGCTGATTTACGTTAGTAATTCTGCATTTTCATTGGTCAATTCACAACGGGTAATGCATTATGCACGTCTACCAAATCGGTAGACAAATGTAAAGAAAACCATAAGCATTCTCCACGAGATGGTAAAGGCCCTCGCGGCTTCGCCGCTCATGCTAGTCTTTTAACGTGTTACTAGCATTCGGGGTGCGTCACGTGTCCGGGTAAGCGCGTGGGATTTGACTAAAGGCTAGCTCGTATACTGTACACAACGCCCTGTACAGTGCTAACGGGTGGTCGTATGTGAGATCATTATACAATCCAACAAGAGAATTCTGGCTCTATGCAGACAGCACATTTTATAAAGAAACAAAAAAAGCTGCATGGCGATAATGTGTTTGATTCCCTCCCAGTGGCCTCCCCCATCTCTCTCCCGGCCCTCTCTAGGCCGGAGTGAGGTGGCAGGCCTATGCTCGCGGAATCCATTACTGCAACAACGTCACACTAAACACTCAACTTTAACACTCACAAGATTGGTCTCCAATACGACGGACCATTCAGTCGTCCGTGTGCAGCACTCGGACTCCGATCCCCATCATCTGATGACCGAATGCGCTCATCCGGAATGCTACCGTCTTCTAAACCCAAACGACGAGGATTCAGACAACCACCTCGGGGCAAAAGTAAAATAAAGACTGGAATCAGATTCATTTTTTTTTACCCTATATGCAGACGGTCCCGATCATGGGCATCGCCAGGATTGTTTTCAAGAGGGGGCAAAGTACATTTTCCCCCCAACTCCCTATAATGTCCAGCATTTTCCAGATTTATCATTTTTTCGAGGGTGGGCAGGGACATTCCCCCCCCCCAACGCATTAAATTAACAACAATATGACTTCGCGCCTCTTTTTTTTTTCTTTTCATTTCCCCCCTTTTTTTTGCTTGTCGGGGGGGGGGGGGACAAGCGCCCCTCGCCCCTCGCGACGCCCATGGTCCCGATCCTTGGCGGAACGCGGTAAAGCCGCGCCGATGCGGTGTATTGGTCGCTCTAGACAAGATGAATGAAATATATCTGCACTGATACCCCACATGTTCTAAGCCAAAATTCACGCGTAATGAGCTCGATTACATTAGCTCGAATACAGTGCACGTAAAGTTTGCTTGGATTTCCTCGGGTATGTGCCAAAGTTCCCAAACGTGGTTTGATTCGTGTTATTCATAGCGCCCTCCACCGCCGGCTGAATAAAGATAACAAAACCCAAGTCCAGTCTTGGACTTACAAGACTGTTCGCTCGTCCCCCCCCCCACCCCCCGCCCTGCAAACAGGACGCTGGGATACGCTGATGAGCTTCACAGAATCTTGTGAAGGAAGTGGCCTATGACCTATGTATAAAGCATCTGGCTGCAGATGTTCAAGACCGCAGTAAGACAATGTGCGCACATGCTATCCGAAAAACTTCCTAAAGAAATGCGTACATTTCATACCGGATGTGATTTCTGTTTCATTGCGGACCATGTGGACACATGAGCGTCGCATAATGCAATCCGACCGTTCGTGATTCGAAACGGAGCCTGAGCAAGTGACGGGAATTGTAAATTTACAACACAGATAAGTTTTACAGAATTTCCGACATTATTACGCTTTTCAACGAAAAGAAAAACATATCTAAATTGGAATAAAAGAGTAAGGAATCAGTCTTAACGGCCGTTTCAAACCTTGCAGAGTCTTGACCGTGATGACGCGCAGGTCACGGGTCACGCAAATCTATCCAATTAGAGCGTGAATTCATCAGAGTATCCCAGCGTCCTGTTTGCAGGGCGGGGGTTCGAGAGAAACAAGACTGTTTCACTGTGGGTGTGTTCGAGTAGCTCACCCGGATCGACTTAGGTAAAGTAAAGGAAGGCGGGTTAATATCCACCACAGCCGGCCTAATCGATCACAATCAACCGCGGGCCATCCGTGACGCCCGTAGCCGCAGCCGTATAGCCGCTGACACTTAGGCACGTTTTTGGACTGGCTCTCAGTTTAAGATTTAATGCTTTTCAGTCGATTGCAAAACTCAAAAAAAGTTGGGCTGGAATTACTGAGCCTCTAAAGTCGCAATGAACAACTCAATAAAATTGATGATTACCATTAGAATTTAGATAGAGTTCATGCGTGTTACGTATTTCCACAACTGACTCTGCTCCACGAGTAGGGTCTGGTGGCTGACCCGGGTGAGCCCCGAGAATGACGTCAGAGCTATTCGAACGGCACGGGCTGACCCGTTTCGACCCGGGTGAGCTAAACGAAAGCACCATGACTCTAGTGTTGTAATTCAGGAATTTCACGTGACGTCACAGGTCAGTGGTCACCCACACGCACGCCTGTCAAATTGGACTGTACTAGTAAATACACTGCCATATACTCCAGTGATAAATACGCCCACTTCCAAAATTCAGGAAAAATACTCACAACTAATCCAAATAAGGTGTTTTGAGAAGCTTATTTCAACATTTATCATTTTCTGTTCAAGTTTTTTTGGGGGTTAACCAATAACTAGATTCCATCCAAAGATGATCAATGCAATTAATCATATGCAATGTACATGTACTGTAGGAAATCGATCAAGCGAATCTTTCACCGCTCACGTGATAAGGTCACGTGGATGCAAAACCTCAATACGCAATAATGCATCATGAAATCATCTTTTCGCCCCTAAAATGAATCACATGGACTTACCTGCTGCAACAACATCACATGACCTTGGACATCGTGCCCTTACGAAGTCCTTGAAATGTTTGATCCACTGGTAAATGTCCGGATTCTGCAAGTCCGGCATTGGCAGACGGCCAATATAGCAAACCTTAGGTTTGGTCTCCACACCGTCAATGAATACTAGAACTTTGGATATTGGTAGAAAATAAATACATACACACGTATTACACTGTAAACCTTAAAAAAAAAAAGAAACAGCAGCAGAAACAACAGCAGCAGCAGCAGCAGCAAAGCGGCCAAACCAAAAATGGAAAACCACAAACTAAAATCCCAAACCAAAATAAAAGAAACCAAAAACCAGAATAAAACAAACCAAAGCAAAATCAACAAACATTCCCAAGCCTCCCCCTCAAAGAAAAATAACAAAAGCAAAAGCAGAAATTAACGCTTACTGCAAAGTGCTCCTTTGCCAAAAAAGTGCATCTGATTTACTTGCCACAAAATGTTTCTTTTAATGAATAAATAAAAGAGACATTTCTGTTCACAAAAGCTTACCACTGATTGTTGCAAAGAAAACCACAACCGCCCATCTCCCTGACATGTTGGTTAGTTCCGCAGTATCGGTATACTGGTGCTAATTGTTCAGAAACAAAGCGCACGGTACTTGCTCTGTCCTGCAATCTACATCAACCGCGAACGACTCTCCCTCCCCCCCCCCCTCCTTCCACGAGTTCACACAGGGCTTGAATAATTGGATTGTTTTGCATCGGAGCGTAACACCAATCGCTTTATGAACAACTCGGACCTGCAATTTTTACAAATGAGCTTTTTGAGAAATGAAAACCGCTGCATGCACACTTGAAGCACATGTGGCTCGTACATCAGATCATAGAGCAAGGACCCAAGGAGTTCGTTCTCCAAGACTTCAAAAGTAAAATGATGGTCGCCGCGCTCGAAAGCTACAATAGAAAGCACCTGGCGCCAGCTTGCTCAGTTGCTCACTACGCTAATCTCGACAGAATAGAGATCCGCGCTCACTAATGCCAGAAAAAGGAGTTTGCATGGCTTCGTAGACAGTACCATGGTAACTACGCATGCGCAGTTGTCATACATCGCTAAAATGAATGATTTTGAAGTGTTTGTTCGCAGTTGGATGATACTGTATATAAATGTGGTCAACATTACTGGAACAATCATTTCATGAAGAACAAAATGCTCTGTACCTTTAGTGTGAAAACTTGTGAAATTTTTCCAAAGAAACACATTTCATCAATGATATATTGCCAATTAAAATGTCTGAAAATACACGACAACTTATCTGAAAGAAATCCAATTTATCTCCAAATTACAGGGACAGATAACGCTTTTAAGCACCAACAACTGCACATTGCTAACTTGAGTTCATAACTCACATCTAACAACTGCGCAGTTGTAAAAACCTATCTTGTCGTAAAATATATTTTTCAAAAAAGAGCAGCGACGTGACATGACTTATTATGCAGCATATAGGGAGGTTGTTGGTTACCAACTAAAAAGGCGGCGATGGCGATGATCATCGTGTTCAAAGGCCGCTGGCATTCATGTAGCTAAAGACATTCCCGGGGGATTGGTATGATAATGTCAAAATGTAAATCGCCCAAGAGTTCTGACTCCTTGGGTCCTTGCTCTATGATCAGATTCCCTCCTAGTCAGGTGGCATAATAATGGTCGGTATCGTGACTGACTGGTCCAAAGCACCAAAGTTGGTAGATTGATTCGAAAAAATATAGTTCCGCAATTTATTTATGTTTTTTATTTTTTTATTTACGTCATCTTTAGTGAGGGTAGCTCCGATCGGTGCAGGGCACTGCTTTCCATGGAGGCCCTCAATATGAGAAATATGAGACCCATTATGTAGCATCTTTAAGGGTTACAAGGTGCTGCGGCGCATATTGCAGCCACTGCCAGAAACACCGGGGCAAACCCCTTCTCTTAGCGATAAGTGTTACTGGAGTCTTTAACGTGCATTACACAACACACGGGACCTAACGGCTTCACGTCCCATCCGAAGGACGAAGCAATAATGGTTAAGTGCCATGCTCAAGGGCACAAGTGTCCGGGCCCGGGCTCGAACCCACGCCACTGTTGCCTCTGAAACACCAGAGCATGAGTCCGGTGTTCTTAACCGCTAGGCCACGACCGCTAGGCCATGTCACTCCACAAATGCAATGTTGGTACGCTGGTGCTAGGCCTAATTGTTCAGCAACAAAGCGTAGGGTCGTTGCTCTATGCTGCAATCTACAACCGAGATCAATTCTGGCTCCCCCCCCCCCTCCTCCCCGGCTATAATTGGAGTGGTTTGTATCTGAGCGTAACATCAATCGCTTTATGAACAACTTGGACCTGCAATTTCTACAAATTAGCTTTTTCAGAAATGAAAACGGCTGCACTCACTTGAATCACCTGCGGCTCGTACAACAGATTCTCTCTCTCTCCCCTTCCTCCCCCCTCCCCCTCCCCCCTTGGGGGAGGTTTAAGTGAGCCACGATTAAGCTTATTGGTATACGACGAAAGGGCATGGCGGTTAGCGGCAGGGTACAGGAAAATGGTGATGAACTCGGGGAGAACTCAGTGACGACACAAAAACAAAGAGAGATTCGCGTTTGTTTCAGCTACATGTACAAACTCAAGGCAATCACGGAGTGACGTTTGTTTTTAATTGTTGTCTGTTTAAGTTGTTCTGTTCATGAATCCGTGCAAGTTACTGTAAAATGCATGTAAAGGTTATTTTGATATTGTTGAAACCCACAAATTGAAAAAGAAGAGGAGCTCCAAGTGGTCACAATGAACTATACTGTTTGTAAACATAGTCCATATTGAAACAAGACACGGCAAGCCTCGTATTAAAAGCTGGTCTGAGAGTGGGCAAAATTCTAGTCGTAATGGGATAATTGTATGAGACGAACTTGGGGGAGTCTTTTCATGCACGTGGTCTACACAGTGAGCCTGATGTAACCCATTCATTGGCCTTACGTACACGGGGAAATCGTTGTTCAAACTTTTGGGCCAAAGTGATGGGACTTGAGCAAGGCTAATGAAGAAGTCGGTCAGATATCCTGCGCGCGTCTCAAGAATTATGTTTTGTACATTTTGTAGAGTGAGAAGTAGCCCTTGGTTTCTCTGTACTTTTGAACGTGGAAGATTGCTGGACTACAGACTCACATTTTGTTTTATCTTCTGAAACAGTGGCAGTATTAATATGTTGAAACAGACAGCATGTGGGTGGTTATGAATATTGCAACTGCTTTTGATAAGATACAAAACATATATATACCGGCGAATCAACCCGACAGTATCAAGAGGGCTTCGCCCCCTTGAATTAAAAGGGGCTCTGCGCCTTTTACCCCCGCCAAGGCAACGACAGCCCCGTTTTGATTGTGGGCCACCGTCTAAAAGAAAACTCTGGAATCGCGTCTGGGTACACGATTTGCTTATGTACGTTTCACAGCACTGGTGATGCATAGGAGCTATACCGGTGTCATATGCAATTTTAACTCCTATGAAATCCGGTCCCTTTGACCGCATATGGACGCTCACCCTCCCCCTCTCACCTGTCGCTGTCTTAACTACGACATGCGCAATACAACAAATGAGTTGGTGTTTCATTGAGTCTAAATTTCAAACCATACCTGTCCTGACATCACTAGGAGCAACTTATGCGTGTGCACCAAAGTGGCTCAAGACGGGTTGAACGAACGCTAGGGACGAAGCGCTTAGTAGAAGGCCGTTGCGTGCGAAGCCTAGATTGGTATAGGCTTTTTTTTTCCTGGGACGACTACACCGTACGTGTTTACGGCGAGTGGGCCCGGCGGCAAAAATAAATACCAAAAAATCGAAACAGTCGCGCGCCGATGAATAGAACTGGTGGTTTTAATTAGTGGAAGTATTTAGGGCCTAAAAAGTTGTTTACATTGAATAATGAATTATTATCGTTTTCCAATGCAATGCCAGATTAATTTTGAAAGTCTTATTAAGTAGACAGGGCTACAGGTAGGTTAGTTTTTAATAGCAATAAGCAGCCAAACATGTTATGTGTCACTGCAATAACAGTCTCTCTATTCCAAATGCAAGGTTGAACAAACAGAGCTGAGTTGAACGGGATTTGAACCTGCTACCTCCAGAATACCCTTTCAAGCAACATGGCTATACAGAGGTCTTTTTTCAATTTGAGAAATCACCAGTTTTGAAGAAACATTCTACTTTTTCGACAAGAATGAAAGCTTTTCCGCTGTCCGTGCGACTCTGAATTATCGCAGTGCTGAGTCCAAACTGGCAGTTATTTTTGTTGGTAACGTGAAAATTATGCAGATGTTTAGGTATGCGGTATTAACACCGTGTACAGATCTATCGTTTGTGCCTTAATTAGGTTCTGAGAAGTAACCGGTTTAGCAATTCGACCTCTTTAAACAGTAAGCATACACGCTCTGTCCGCCTTGAGACCATGGGCGTCGCGAGTGGGGGAGAGAAAAAAAAAAGAGGAAAAATAAAGAGGTGAGAAGTCACATTTGCTATTAACATTTAACAAAATGGGCGTCTGCAGGGGTGTCAATGGGGGTGTGGTGGCCAAATGGCCGACCTCGAAAAAAAAAGAGATAAATTGAGAATAATTCTGCTAGAGAAAGTACAAGAGTTTTAGGGGAAATGTTCTTCCCCCCCTCCCCCTAGAAAAACCCTGGCGACACACAATTCTTGAGAAGGACACGATGTGTACAACTCGTCAAAGGTTGGCGTGGCGCTGTCAGGTTTTTACTAGTGCTACGCCAAACAACCCCTCCCCCAACCCCCTTCCTTATGGACTTCTCGCGTGCGTTACCCCTAAACAAAAAAAGTATATCACAATGTTTTGAGAAGAGTCAAACGGCTTCAAAAGCGAACATTGTCATTCCCTCGCTGGCTATTTTTCTTAGCACGCAATGTTTTCCGTCTTGTCAAAACATGTGCTTGCCAACCAAGCCGACTTTTCCTTTTCTCTCTCTCCGAGGGCGGGGCTTCTTTGTAAAGCGTCCCCAAACAAATTGGCGTGCCCCCCATCCCCTCAAAGAGGGACAAGAATAGATCGAAGGTTTGGGCCCACAATCGCATTCCCAACACTCAGTTTTCAACTCGTTTTTTTTTAGCACTGTGAAACACTCTGGCAAACTGCTGCTACATTCGACTGATACTATCACTTTCACTTAGAACTGGTGAATAGTCCCTTCTCGATCTTTTAATTGTATTCTGAAACAAAAAATGTAATAAATAGGCACGCGTATAAAACATGCGAGAGAAATGGGTGAATTGTTAAATTATTAAATTAGACATTATATAAACGATCAAGTATTGTGTCCAAATGTGAAGAACTTCTTCAGCGCCCCTCCCCCTAACCCCCCCCCGCCCATATTGTCGTCTTGTGAAAAACAGAAGTATTATCCATATATTCATCGAAAAATACTATCAAATAAGAAAAACAAGGGATTAACTTTCAAAGCATGTGTTCGTGAAGTAATAATAAAAAAAATGTAATTATCTTATTGTTCAAAACACTGACATTTAGACAATCAGTGTATAATGTAGACTTAAAATCATTAGATCGAAGAAATTTGAGCTATAGAAGATCAAGAAAAATTGCAACATAAACTGTTAATTGCCTACAAATATCAATCTGCCAATCTCGCTAGCGTGACAATCAAACACGTTCGCGTGGATAATTTTTCAACAGGAACATGGGGTATATTTTTCGGGAAATAAACAAGACGAGAATTTTTGGTTTGGCAAAGGAAATTTGAGCCCGGGCTTGCCACATACCTTATCAAGGGCTTTGCCATTAATCTTTTACCACTGCGGACCGTGACGGGTTGAAAAATAAGTTTGGTAATGCGCACTCGAACGTTTAATCCTTTTTGATGTCGATAGTTTTGTTGGCACACATTGCGTGCAAAGGGTCGGACCAAAACGAAAGTTTTGCGTCCAAAGGGAAGCCATGAAAGTATCGGCCTTAGATGATGTTGTTGTGGAACAACAGAACTGGGGTCATTTCTCTTCTGATTTGACGGTCAGTTGCCCGTCGCTTACCTGGGAAAATTCTGGCCGAGATTACCCGCCACTTTTTAATCAACAGTTATCAAAAAATGACGTGTCGACAAACAAAATGATATATGGACAGGCACAACATCGATGAAATCTGTTTAAACTGAAAGTATTCGATTTGTTCGTTACTATTTGAGATAAACGCTGAGTGTACCGATGTCTCCTTCAGGCTAGAAAACAAAATGGGATCATACAAATATCTCAACCCAAAATGCATAGTTTTAGACGGCTAAACTTGACAAAAATTAGTCGGGGTGTTTGATATGAAGGGGGAGGGGGCTGAGTGAGGGCGTACGGGAAGCATGCCCCCCCCCCCCCGGAATTTTGAAATCTACGATACTTTCTTCTGTATTCTAAGGCAATTTTAAGAATTATTTTATGAACTTTAGCATTCCCTTGATTATTTTGGCCCAATTTGACTAGTATCATAAATTAACCAGCGGCTGAACCAGGCCCGTCGCCAAAGGGGGGGGGGGGGGGCGTGGGGCCGGGCCCCCTTGGCGAGCAACCCCCCCCCCCCCCCCCAATGGCAAAAGCCAAACATATGTATTTTAAAAATTTTTTATGGCAGTGGGCCCCCTAGTTGGTACTATGCGCCCCCCCCCCCGATGCTTAGGGCTGGCGACGGGCCTGAGCTGAACGGGGGAGAGGAGGGGGGGGGGGGACCCCGCTCCCTCTAGATCCCCCATCGTAAATGCGGGCCAAATCACGATTGTATACTGTAATGTTTTCTCTTCTTAATATGGAGACTTGTGTAGCCCCTGCACTTGAGGGTTTATAAAAATGGAAGTTCCTGTCTCTAAATCAGAACTGCTTTTATAGGGGGTGATCATTATTTTGAGGAAAACAAATCTCCTAGAAGTCATCCATTACACGCCCGATAAATTGAACACAATGCCAAAGAGGCTACATCAAGCTTTAATTTGATGAGTATCTTGATCAACAGTGAGAATTGTAATTATTTTTCTCATATTTGTTGGGAAGAAGGGGATTTTAAAAAAGTTGCCTATGGGAATTGATTTACTGACGGTCTGCAACCGTAAGCCTATAACGCGCGTTATTCGCCGTGAAAAAGTACCGGGAGAAAAACCTTGCAGCCAAGGCGACAAGAAGCCCGTACAATAACCCCGCCCTCGACTGCTGGTCAAAAAGGAAGAAAACCCCCAAAGGCGCTTCTTGCACTGGTTGTCGTACCAAAGTAAAGTAAACAGGCACTAGCCATTCAGCCACACGGATGGTCTGTGGTAACCTGTCAAAAGTAGGCATCTCCACACTTTCATGACCTCCCTTTCTTCCATCGCCTGGCAGGAGGCAACGGCTAGCGGGGGCCAGCGAGCCAAAGCCCCGGTGCGAGTTTCTGCTGTTCTCGGCCGGCCAGGTGTCTGCGTGCGTGCAGTGGGACTGACTAAGTGACTTAACAACAAAGCCGTGAGCCGGGATGAAACCCCACCTCTGCTGGCTTTTGGCCTGCTAATACCCAAAGCAGAACCCACTGAGCTGCACTCCCCATACGCCGGGCCGTGTCGCCAAGGATTGAATAATCTTGCCTGCAACTTTTCTTTTTGCCACCCGTGGCTCTTGGCAACTAGTGGTTATTTAAACTCCGCCATTACAAGTGACGAAAAAGAACAAGTTCACTCCGTCAAAAAGAGTACTAAGAAACTATTCAGAAAACAGAAGGAAAATCCCTCTCTTTAGAGGCAGATCTGGAAACAGGGGTGGGGGGGGGGGGGTGGGGTGGGGGGAGGTGTTGATATGAAGGAGGGGTGTGTTGAGTAAAGGCGTGCCCTCGGGAAAAAAACTACAATGCTTACTCCTATATTCTAAGGCAATTTGACAACAAATTTAGGAACTTTAGCATTCCATTTATTATTAGTTTTGACACCATTTCACAAGTATAACATTAGTCAGCAGCGGCTGTGCGGGAGGGGGTTGCGACCCCACCCACCCCCTCTAGATCCGCTACTTCTCTTCTATATCTGTATGCGGTGGGCAGTAACTGCTGCCAATAGTTGAAATTGCTGTGTCAACTATAAGTGGCCGTGAACACGTTTTCAGTCGGTGTTAGAAAACAAAAGAACAGTTCAAATGCAATTTTGTGAGGATAAAATGGAGAAATGGCACTTCTTTTTAGCCGCAGGAAACTGTTATTGGTGAGGAAGTTATGTAGACATTAAAGGCCTACATACGGGCATATCACCATTCGGTTCCGGGCAGAGGTGAAAACGGGTAGAACGATGTTACATGTACTCTAATACTTTTAGTAACATAATTGGCCTATATCATTTCCAAAACATTTCTGAAAATAATTAAGAAACTCTGTCAAAAACACTAATATGTTCAGCAGGATAGGTTGCCATAGGGTTAACGCATCCATTATTATATCATTTGACAATCTAATTAGAAATTGTTTGAAGAAAAATTGAGCACATATCCACACAAAAGTGAAGCAATTACTACATTATCAAGGTTATGCTTTGTTTTCCTTTATTAAGAAAACAATCCAATCAAAGTTAGAAAATTATACGAGCACTGAAGAATATTAATAGCCTCCCTTTGAAAATTGTGGGTTTGATTTTCTTCACTTTTTGCTTTGCTGTTTATTTCAATAAATAAAAACACTTTAAAAGTAGACTTTAAAACTTCTTCGTTTTATTTAAACAATAATCTTTTCTGTTAATTTAAATGAATTGAAAATTAACGTCTGGGAACAATGATTTATAGGAGGGACAAATAAAAATGTAAAAAAAAAAGATGAAAAATTGCTTTAATAAAAGTATTGATTCATTCTGTTCAAAATGATCACGTGACGCAAAATGCCAAGAACTTATTTTAGGTTCTAGTTTCCGTGCCAACCCAAGGAACATCTGTAAAAACTGCTTTGAAGTTACACGAAAATATTAGTAGTATTAGCATTTTGTTCTTGTATTGCACACTGTTACATTACAGTTTCCTTGTGTGCTACTTAACTCTTCGCAAATAACAAGATGATCAATAAGTTAAAATAAATTTTAAAAATGCAAAACAAAAACATAACATAAAAAATAACAATTCAAAATCAATTTTTATTCAAAGAGTTAATACTGTACAATGCAACTATAAATTTAAAATACTGTTCAGTATTATTTAACTGGCTTGCAAACAACACAGATGTAACATGAATAGTACTAGGGGCAGGGCATAAAACAAAATTAAAGGGGGGGGGCATTGGCAACCAGCCCAAACATTTCAGGGCAGTCTTTTGTTAGAATCCTACCCGGGCTGAAATGTGGGTGGGTTTACAAGTCCCCTACTTGTGGCTGATTTCATGTTGCTAGTAAGCACACAAAATTGTTAAGCATAGATACTACTTCCTTAGTAAAGGTTACCAGCCAAATGATATGCAATATATATTGGTGGGACTGGTTCCCTGCTGATGTTTGCTTAGCACATAAAGTTGCTTTATACCAATTTATTTTAATGTTAAGCACTTTCATGAAGTTGGGCCCAGATTCTTTGAAATTTTCTCCTACAGAATATTGATCAGAGCTTGTGAGTCACAGTGTCGGTGTTGCTGTCAAGTCCCGGCACAAAGTAATCACAAGGAGTTTACTAAACATGGGCTGCACACAGCAGCGTAGCCAGGGTGCTCATCCTAGGGGGGCGTACGGGGGGCACCCAAAAATGTAATTTGTGCAGAAAGGTAGACAGGTTTTTTTTTCACCGGACACCCGACCTCCGTAAAATCAAATGGGGGCTGCCTATTCAAAACCTATATCATGGTAAATGTTAGACAATAACTACCGCTATGCGCTTTCCATGGACGTTGAAATAAACAGCCACTCGCAAAAAGAAAGGGTTTAGGTGAAAAATACACACAAAATGGCGGATAGAGGGACTTTTATGTTCTTCCGGCTAATCATGGTAACTCATACGGCTGTGCTTTTCTCCGGATACCAAATTTCCAGTGGGGGGGGCCTTTTATGGGGGGCGTGTGCCCCCCTCACGCAGCTAAGCCGCTGGCTGAACAGTAACAAAGGAATGCTTCTGTCGCAGTTTACTTCAGTAGTTTGACTTGAGATAGGATGACTTGTCATTGACTTGTGATTGCATTGTGAGAATTTGTGGGGACTTGTGACAATGATCTACTATGGGCACTTTTGATAAAATGGCTTTACATGTATTACCACACATGTAACAAAATAATATCAATTACAATTTTGCGATCAAAATGAATTTGCAAACAGTGACACATAAATAAAACACACAAGAAATGGAATTCCAGCTCTGATTCAGCCAAACTAGAGAGGTTTGCTCTTTTCATTTAACACCCTGGAACAATTGCTGCACCTCGTCCAAGATGCTGACCAGTGTCTTAGAAGGCTCAGGAGTCTGAGATGATGAGGAGGAGCAAGATGAGAGGGAGGATGTGGACGATGATGAGGGACGGGTTCTCCCCAAGGAGGCTGCATACATCTTCTTGTAGTCGGCTACTTGCTGGGTCCTGAAAGAAGGTACGGCAAAATTAAAAAACACTCAAGTTTTTTTTACTGACCAAAGTTGCTAACCATTAAAGGGGCACATTGTCCTGAAAGCGCCAACACTTTTAAGTTTAAGATCCTTTACTTATCCTATTTCAAAGGTCTGGTTGAAAGGAAACTAACCTAATGTCGCACTGTTCCTGAGTAAAGATGACAAAAACCCGAACCCGGGGACATTTTGTGGCAAAGCATACATATTTCCAGCTGTAAATATTAAGCTCCTTCTTGGGCGTTAGTTACCCCGGCTTCTGTGTCGGACGCCTCAATATACATACAGATAACGTAGAAGTACACAAAAGTGCACAGCACCAATAGACACGTTGTTTCCCGCACGTCCGCAGCAAGCGATGCACCGATGGAACATGTGCGAGTGTAATCACGGCTAGCACTCAAACAGCTTGATTTTTGAGAGTCAAAATTTGACCCTCGGAATTCGTTCTCACAAGAATAACACAAAAGCGGTCAATTTTTAGAAGATGGTTCTGTGGAAGTTTACATTCCACTTTTAAATGCCCTTTCCATTTAATATCATTTCATTTAAAGCCTGATCGGTCGCTTTCAAGGACGTAGTGTCCCTTTAAGGAGCACAATGAAACTAGTCTCAGCTCAGTCCAAACTAGGTATATCAATGCAAAAGTGATCAAGCATTTTATTCCCATCTTGTAGAAGCAATTAGGAGGTTGAAAATATGCTAGTCACCTCTGAACACTTCTCATAAACTGTAAGTGCCCAGTGTTAAACAATAATTAGGAAGAGCTATCAATTAAAAATAACAATGTTTATCGTCCCATTGCATATTGAATCCTCTCTTACCCTTTCTTGTTAGCGCTGTGCAACTTGACCAGGTTCCGTAGCATATACTGCAGCCTGGATTCCCACATTGTCTCCAGCCTCAACTGCTCCTCCTCTTCCTCTTTGCTCTGTCTGTCCTTGACCTTTGAACTCTGACCTTTGGCTTGTGACCCCTGACCTCCAACACCGGCTCTGGTCTTGGAGCTGACCTGGGCAGGCTTGTGAGAGCCTGCCTCCTCCGTTGAGTCAGCTTGATGTTTCCTTTGCCGCTCCTCTTCCCCTTCGCTCAGTCTGCCCTTGACCTTTGACCCATGACCTTCTGCATGTGACCCCTGACCTTTAACCCCATATCTCTTCTTGGAGCTCACCTGAGCAGGTTTGTGAGCACCTAGGTCCTGCGTTGAGTCATCCTGAAGTTTCTTCTGTTGCTTTTTCTCGTCATCAGATGATCCCTTCCCTGCTTCAGATTGAAACCCCTGGTTTCTTGTTCTAGAATCACGCAGGCTTCTTTCCAACATTTTTTTCCAGGCCAAAATCTTCACACTGTCTCCCTCACTGTCACCACACGAAGCAGAGGAATCACCTTCCTCCACGTCCAACTCTTGCAGATTCGGACAGCGATCGACAACGTCCAAGTCAACTCCGTCAACATTTTGCGTGGCACCAGCAGGCACGTCAGACTGCGTCGCTTCCTTGGTTCTTGCTTTATGCAATGCGCTCAGCGCATCCTTGCACTGCAGGAGGGCCTCGAGGGCTGCATGTAATGTCTTGATGCGTGCACTGATGCCAGATTGACCTGAAATGTCAACAATTCATTGAAACTGGTATACAAGTTCATCAGAAGTAAACTGCAGGTCTAATCACAAGTCGGTTCACAATTAACAGGGGGATAAGCAACGACAAAGAAATTCTGACGTCAACTGTAAACTTGGAAAATCACTAGACAGCTTTAGACCTCTTTGTGGATTGATTGGAAGTTCGAAGAGATCTGGCTTGCATTGCGTGACAGTTTGTATTATACAACACCTGAATAAATCCCTTACCAAATGAAAAAGAAAAGATCTCTGAAGATTGGAGCAATAATGTATGGACTTCCTGGATATGCCGAAGGTGTTAGCCACAGCGTCTTCGCAAGAGCGTCAGGCGTCGTCGGCGCACGAATACGTTTGAATTTAACTTGCGATGGTCTCCCAGACTAATCCCCGCCTCCAATAACTATGATCATTCGAAATGTGCAGTGGATAGACCGGGAACCAGTCTAGGTCTCCCTCAACTCTCCTTTTCTGGCCGTTGAAGGGTACTTGAGGACAGAGCCCCTACTGGACTACTTTAGTTTCATTTGATATGGACAGAAATGTTTACCTTCAAACTGGTGTTCTAGGAGCGCGACTCTCTCCAGTAGAACCCTGAGCAGCTCTGAGGGACGGTCCAGGTCCTGGAACAGCCTGACGGCCTTCTGATAATGCAGCTCAGCCAGCGAGCGCGTGTGCTTCTGCTTCTGCAGGGAGGACTGTGGAGATGGTAAATAAACTGTGATCTTGAGGAGTTCAATCTAAAACACACTGGAACGTAAGGTTTATAAACCTATACAACATATTCATCTATAATTTGAAAAAAAAAAATCATCATCCCAGTGATGTGATAAGTTATCAAAAGTAATCCACCTGTGTAATGTCTCAGGTTTCGAGAGTCTAAACATGCTAGAAAAGCTCTTGAAGTTATTTGCAAGAAAAGATGTGAAAATGAGGATCAATTTAGTCAGCAACATTATCAGGTTTCAGTATGCTCAATTTGTAATCACATCTCTGCGCTTCAATCCATTTATCAGTGCGACTGATAAAAAAAATTATTCTCTTGTTTTTGTCCAAAAAAAACGGAGCGTGTTCCTGGTTCAATTTAAAAGGCCTTATGAGAAGAAGCAGTGTTCTATGAGAACAACAAAGAGTCTTCCAAAAATTCGGAACTCTTAAAGGGAATGTACAACATTTGCTTTTGCTGCAATTTTCAGAAATAAATGGATTTGGAGGATTAGTGTGTTATAGCAAATACTGTTAAACTGATTTGTTTCATGTTTTGGGCTTGCTTATGCTGGAAAAACCAAGAAAACCAATCACTTTCTTGTAGTCTGGTTCCCAGACCCCACTTAAGATGAAACGGAGAAACGTAAAGACTTTGGGGAGTTGTAAGGTCAAAGAATTACTCTAGCAGGTTTGTACCCCTACACAGGTATGTAATCTATTGCAAAGAAAATGCGGCATAACTAAATATGAAAAAAAAGGAGCAGTTTTTGAAAAAAGCCAGTTTTTTCCAACGCTGGTCAGCCGACCAGCGTTGGAAAAATACAGTTTTTCTTAAAAATGTCAGCACACCAGGAGCCACGATTTTACAGGATGCTTTAGACTGTCCATCCCTAACACTTCAGTAAGGTATTCCATGATAATTTGGTCATTTCGTTTTTTGACGTTTGCCAATGTTGTATCTTCCCTTTAATAGCTGAAGAGAGCTTTTCCAAAGTCAGTGCACATGTGCATTAGGCAAATGTTCCCGTATTGGGAAAAAGCTTGAGTTCCAAACATGCTTGCTTACCTGATTTCTGTAGGCATTATGATGCATAGATGCTAAGCGGTGGTGTATGGTAGCTGCCCGGTACTGATACACAGGCTGCTTGGCTGGTGTGATGTCCTCTACTTCACACAGATACAAGGCACTGTTCATCAGTCCGATGATGTCCTTCTCAACCTAGCAAAGAATGGACCTATCCATTAACCCTCCTATTGTTTGAACAGTCACAGACCATCAAAAATTCCATCCTCTTCCCCTGCCATGCCTTTTACACAGGCTAGTCACCAACAGTCAGATCATATTTCAAGCAAGCACTGTAACTGGTCAAATTCAGTCAACAGACAAAACCAGGCAACTGGTAGGCACAGCTGGCTTATCAATCACCTACAATCAAAGCATAGCTGTATCAAGTTACATAGACAGTCCCAGCCAGTCAATCCTGCTTTATGTGCATAGGCTGGGAGCTCTTAACTGTTGAAAACAGTCACATGATTGATTTTGACTGCAAGGACAACTTGGCACAGAAATGTAGGTTTGCTTATTGAAGCCGATACGCCAAAACCGAAACGCACAATCAGTAAATGAGCGCAAACAATGCAAACACGTGTTTTGGAGATATACCTGTTCCTGAGCCATAGAAGACAGGGGTGGATGGTCCTGCAAGATGGTTGCCATGGCAAAATACGTAGATGAGAGTTCCCAGGTGACTGACTCCCATAAATACGGGTTCTTCTTGCGCTGGCCAAGCTGCCTCAGTGCCCTCTGGTAATAATCAATGGCCTGCAAAGAAATAGGAATGGAAGAGGGGCTATCAATGTAGGAGACAAAACAAATTGCTTTTATCGTGTCTTGAAAACTGTGATTTTTATCGATCCAAAATGGTCTGGCTTCAACGGTAAGTTTGTTAACTGAATGTGGCGTCATTTACATGATGCAAATTCTGTCAAGTAGGGGTGAGTAAAAAAAAATGACCCTTTGGATACGTCCTTGTCTCCCACAAAAACAGGAAAGATTACCAAATGTTTCTCTTCGGCCAACATTTGGTCTGGGTATTGACCACAGTCTGTAAAAGTTTCACTGATATTCAGCCATAGATGAAAAGGATACAGGCCTTCCTTTGGGACTACCCAAAAACACTACCAACACAATGTTTAGAATAGGCCTTTTGCTATCAACAAAATGATGACAATGGGCCTCAGGACAATGAAGGAAATAAACGGAATAACAGAACAGGACATCAATTAAATGGAATTATATTTATTGAACTTGAGACTGAATTTATAGATAAGGTTCACATTGTCACTGTCCTGTTCATGTTCTTGCTTATTTCATTTTGTCTGTATTTTACAACGTTTCTGCGTACTGTCCGAGCATTAGGCTGCCATACATCTGGAAAGTGTTCTCTAAATTGACCTTTCGTGTCTTGTATGCTACCCATTTCATAAAATGTTCACACCATCGAGTGACTTCCAGATTGCCATTCCAGTGCTCTTCCAACTGAGCTATCCAGCCCTATGTTGGCGGTTCCCCATTTTGTCAATGTCTTTGTTCATGGGGCGCTAGTCAGAAGCCATACACCCGTTTATGTCTTGAAGCAAGGGATCACGCTCAAAGTCAAGATGCTAGCAATATTAGCAAAGCGGCGAACTAGGGAAATAGTAAACGGAGATCACTCAGAGAGGATACGACTAGGTTCAAACCCCTTTCCAGTCAATTTATTCGTTAAACTTTACAAAACAATTCAAATTTTATATGAATAACCCAAGCAGTAACCAAGTGGGACTTTTATCTACCTTGTTGTAGTAGGAGCGTTCCTGTTGGCTCATCTCGCTCCCGCTACAGAACTCGCTCTCGCCGAAGCTGAAGGCGCACAGTCTCATCAGCTTGCCCATGTTGCACAGCAGGAGGGCGATGTTGGCCCCATCCTTCACCCTCTCGAATATCTCAATGCCGGACTCAAAACATCTCAGGCTCTTGCGCCACAGATCCTGCTCGCTTTGAAGACTGCCTGTCACCATGAAGCAAAACACAAGCATTGCATGAACATCCACAGTTTTTGAATACGGGGTTTCAAAACTTCAGCTTCGTGAATTTTTAGGATCGTGAGCTGAAATTCTCTGGCTCAGTTTGTCTCCATTGTGTGCTATGGAAACATCATATCGTCTTTATGCTCTTTTTACTTGCTCAAGCGTTGCTCAAATGCTTTGCCCAGTGCTGGCCAAAAAAAACAAAAACCGCCGACACTTTTTGCAGGCAAATTCTTTCCAAAAGTTTGTAAAATTTTCCTCAAATGATCCAACAATGCAATGGAGGTTATGTTATATCGAGTAGAAAAAATAGCTTGACTCTTTTTTTTACCGATTTGTTTCCAGGGTACCGGTATAGAAGGCCAAACTCTGATGAAATTAGGAAAACATCTAAGTTATCAAGAAATGCTCACAAACTGACCGGACAAATATTGCCCCTAGGTCCAGAATTTGTTTTGTTTGTGTGTAATTGTTTTGTAAAATTCATCACCGTTTTCACGAACTGACACGTACATGCTGTGTGCTTTCATTTCGTGAAAACAGCATAATCAATAATCTTGGTTTCACAAACTGTGCGCACGCACTTCGTACACTGACATGTAAAAGAATAATTTTGGTTTCCACGAATTGAAACCCAAGCATATGGCGGAACTACAATTCGGAGTTAATGCATTTGAAGGTTTAACACAACTTTACTCCATCCTTATACCTCTGGGGTTACAGAAACATTTAATTAAAAACTTTTTAGCTGGTGAAATGAAGACAAGTTTCAGTTTGTGAAAACCAAAATTATGCGGTTCTATAAAGTACGCGCACTTGCCACGTATGCATGTACGTGTTCTACATAACACCGGAGGACAGACACACAAAGGGAGAACAACAGGTCCTTTCAGTCCTCGGGAGTTGGTCTTTTGTTCAAAACGGTTCTCCGTAGTAGGTTTGTGTGCTTAGTCTATGAGAGAATGTTATATTACAGGGACAAAGGGAAACACAAAGCATTGTCCCTGGGTGTATAGTAAAACAAGAGTGTGTGCACCACCGAGTGGCAGCTTGTGGTGTCGGTGACGGATTACAACACACCACGGATCAATGCAGCAGTTAACTTCTACATTAAGCAACTTGGAACATCGTTTAGATTTCAGAAACAGAGATTGAGGCTTGAAAGAAATTCAAAACAATTTAATTCCAAACAAACCCATGGCACGCACCTTCGTTCTTCCGCAAAACAAGCGCCTGATTCATGTAGTAGACTCCCAACTCGTTGTGTGCGTTGCCTTGTTTTCTTGTCAGCGCCGTCACGCAATCATCGCCACGGTTGCTGCTTTCACTCAGTGCCAGCATGTAGCACTGTATGCTGGTCTTCAGGTTGTGCTCAGTGTCGTTGCGAAAATCGACGGCCCATTCGTACTCTGTTGGAACAGGGAGACCCAATGTGTTAAACTTCGCATTGAATTGTGCGACAGTTTTTGCTATGAATGGGATTTTGTGCAGCACGAATTGTCTCATAATGCCCAAGGACACGGCAACTGGATTCGAACCAATGACCATCTGATCTTGAGTCACAAACCCAGATCACTTGGCCACATTCCCCACAGGGTTTACAATGACATTTTTAAATCATGATTCTCAACCTTAACCCTGTCAGATGCAACAAAGTGTACCAGACGTTAGTCTGTTGGTCCTTGCTGCATTGAGTCATTAACACCAAAAGGCCAATCCCCCTGCAGTCGGTGACTCTCAAGGTATTTTGGCCTTGAGCTTTTGGACGTGATGGATCTTGCTACACTAAACAGGCTTGTTATTTTGACAAGTGTTGCACGTTGCTGCGTACAGCAGGGTTTCGAGGAAAAATACCCTGAGGGTTTAGAGATCACATTGAACCAGACTGGGACCTTGAGTGCAGAAAACATGCCAAACAAATTCAGACAACTTTACTCACTCTTTAGCAGACAAAATTCTCCAACATTTTCATGAGGCAAAGAAAAGGTCTTCAGTATTTCACCAGCCAAGTTTGAAGTCATTTCAATGTCGACAGGAGACTTTTTTTTCTCCATATTTTGCACCTGAGAGTGAAGCCAAGTGATTTCAGTATGAAGCCTAAGACTAGACTGGTACACGTCCAACTTTTTAGAAAGACCGACCTCTTCAGTAGTCTGGTGGCAGACTGTGGAGAGATGTGTAGAAATAGAGACCGGTACCAGATGTTGTTTTTGACACAGTTGACTGATGCAGCACTAAAAGGGTGCTGGACTGGTTGTTTCATGTGCCAGTCTATTTTCTTGTATTGCATGTTTTCAGTACCGTAAGTTTTGTGACTCTTATACACAGTGTTGAGAGTCCCAAATTTTCAGACTAACATTGAACCAGAC
This sequence comes from Patiria pectinifera, assembly GCA_029964075.1. Lineage (NCBI taxonomy): Eukaryota > Metazoa > Echinodermata > Asteroidea > Valvatida > Asterinidae > Patiria > Patiria pectinifera. Next base: position 17,359,564 of record CM057133.1, read on the forward strand.
CTACCATTAGTGGGATGGTGTTGTTGAACAACTCTCAGGATAAACTGATCGTCCGCCGTCAAGTACTTGAAGTCCTCCCTCTGTCTGAGATACGAGGCCAGATTGTGCGTCAGTAGCGTCAGGCAGTCGCCGCACACCGCTAGCTGGTCGCCGAGTAGATTGGGGGCGCTGTTTGCATCTGGTAGATTCACTACGTCCATTGACTGGCAAGCACCTAAACGATTATCGTTTCGTCAGACAGTAAATGAGCAGTGGTAATAATGATGCAGGGCCTTGAGCACCACTAATTGTTGCCAACATATTAAGACATAATTCGCTTCGCATTTGCATCAAGTATGGGCAAGGGACAGTTTCACGGCACTGCTTAGCCATTAGCGGAAAAGTTGTGCAACCTGAAGCAGAAAATTGTCCTCTATTTCTCGGGGGGGATGTGCACGCATGGTGATTTCTAATTTAAGGAAACTTTCCATCTGAAAATGTGCCTTTTTTGCTGTGCTAACTGTTTATGGTCTCCGTGAAATAGATGGAGGTTCTGTGCTGACAGCACTGGCAAAAAAATGCCAAATAAGCACAGAATCCTATAATGGGACGTACATATGCGCAATTGCCAAAACTCCTAACTTGTTAAAACGTGATGCGTTCTGGCAAAACGCGACGGTACTTGGCAGAGGTCAAATTAAGGGTTTGTTGGTATTATGAAAGAGCATAAAATTGTCCTTACAATACTGTTTGTTGCACTTCAATCGGACATTATGTTCACAAGTTATGGCTGTTTAAAGTTCACATTTATCGACATATCAAGAAAATATAATACTGAGAAAAAGGCCCGTAAAGTTTTGAGTTTTGTATTTGTGACAATGAAAGATACCAAATGTTTTTCCTTAAAAAACACTTTTTTCCCACAATTTTTATACTCTGAAAAACTATGTAGTATACAAATCAAAGATTACAAAATATAAATAAATCTGAAAATCAAACACAAATGACCCCCATTCCTTTTTTCGCATTTTTCTCCACCACGGCCTGTACCCAGTTCCGTCTCATTTTGCCAGATACCTCACAAATATACTAACCGTAAGCAAGGAATTTCTGCTTTAGTAAGCAGGGATTTTTTCACTAATGGTGTGGAGAGCCATGAATTTGGGCCCTGGGCTTACGATTAGTTATAACATCGGTGCTTACTTTGACAGAGTAAGGACATGTGGGCCAAGTGGAGAGCTCGTCCATACTTCTCCGCATCACGAGCTATCTTGGCCAGCACAAGGTAGGCCTCGCACGCCTTCTTGAGCAGCAGGAAGTTCATCTCGTGCTGCCAGCTTCCCGGGTGCCAGGTCCTGGTGGCGATGGACAGATCGGTCAGTGGGAGAGGTTCTTCTCCACCTGTGGATGGCTTTGTGTCTTCTGGGAGACATGACGAAGTATCTGACGAACCAGAGCTTTCGTTGCTGTCATCTGACTGATCCCTGAGTTGGGTACCTTCATGCACTGATGGGCCGCTAGTCTCTAACTTGCTTAAATTTGGTTGCTTTGGTTTTGCACTGTCCCTGATCTCAAAATCCTGCCCAGAATAATCGGCCGTTCCAGGGAAGGGAGCGGCCGGCATCACACTGGATGAACTGACCACAGTCTCTAAATCTGAAACCTCAGTGGCAGTCTTTGTTTCACCGGAATCCCTCGACTCTTTGCCGCATGCGATCCCAACTTCCTTTACTTGATCGCTGGGATTCAAATCACTCTTTGACGACTCTTTCTTCTCTGCGCCAAGTTGCTTGGCTTCGGCCCTACTGTCACTCTTCTTGTTTCTTGTGTAAGATGCCTCCTGTATGATTTGTCGCTGGTCATCTCCGGTACCTCCCGGTAGCTGCCTCAGCTCAGCATCAACACGATCCGTCTTCCCCTGGCTCTCCCCAGCCACGGAGCTACTAGGGAAGCAGAGGGTCCTGACCCGGGTGGGGGAAGGCAGAGGACTTGGCAGTTTGGCAGCCTGATCCTGACTAGGTGCTTCTGTCGATTCGGGACATTCTATGATGCTCTTCAGACCCTAGAAAGCAGGAGACAACAGGCTCACCTTTATTTAAAGGTAGAGTAGATCATTTGTAATTTGTGCATTTGTTTCATTTGAAGCAACAGAGGTGCTCAAAGTATAAACATGGTGCGTAACAACTAACCTGATGAACTTTTAGCTCAGTGAATAGTGTACATTCCGAGAAAACAATATTCTAGGATCTCAATTTCAATTCAAAAGTTGCCCAGCCATAGACACATCATTATCATTCTTTGTCAAGAACGATGATTAGTTAATGTCATAAGAATTTTCTTTAAATTTTGTTTAGTTTTATTAACGCTTTGTAAATATTTCTTCGCCAATGCAGTATATGTCAGTATAATGTCCGGCCCCTCATTTTAAAAGTGACACAACTGTTAAATTTTTTTTGCTCAATGACTCAAATCAGTTAGTCCATGACTTAGTCAGTTGGTTGGAAAACAGTGGGCTTGCCCTTCAGCTCCTGCAAAAAAGGCAGAAGTAACTCCTTACCATGACGATGTACGTGAAAGCTTTCTTGGCCTTCTCCTCTTTGGAGGCGTACACGGTCTTGGCCGATCGTCTCCGTCGTCTGCGCTCCTTGAAGACACCGTGTTTACCGCTAGGCAGCATCAGGCTCTGGGTGTTCATGGTGGGCACGGTCAGCGAGGCCTCTCCATCCTCTTCTTCGATGACGAATTCTTCCTCGTCATCACCAGACGAGGAATCTGCTTGCTGGGGGGTCTTCTTGGAGGGCTTCTGGGAGGCGGAGCTTGAAAAAGCAGGGGGCGGGGAGTCGGTCAGGTCGTCTTCGTTGATGAAGACGTGAGACAGGAGGTGACATGCCGAGGCTGCTATCTTTTTTTTCGCAAAGAGTAAAAATTGAGAGAACGATTCTCAGGGAGTGTTTTGTAACTGAAACGTTAACCCTACCCCCCCTGGATCCTTCAAAATCTTCTTTGCCAAAGTGGAGGAACTTGGAGGATTGAGGTTAAATGGCAAAAGTGCGTTTTCGTAGGATGCACTTTGTCAAGGTCTTGGGCCGGACCTTGTGTTGTTTTTGCTCAGCCATGCATAAATATAGGCCTGGATTATGCTTGAAATCCTCCGTACTGCTCCGAGATGTCACTGGCTAAGCCTTAACATATTGACATTCACTGTCGCAGGATTTTGTAGGATTCAGGCAGTGGTCACCCATCCACGGACCATATTCAAGAAATAATGGAGGAATTTGCAGGATTGAGGCTATATGCTTATTTTTCCACGATGCCAATTGGAGGATTTTGCAGGATTGAGGCTACATCCTAGCAAAAAAGGCCTAGGGAGTTAGGGTTAAGGCCAGTTGATACTTGTTGAGAATACAAATGCCACAGAAAGTATCCACGCTTCAAATTTGGTAAAATTGAACACTGCTCAATTCCGGCCAGTTTTGCCGCCGTCCTTTACTCAAAGTATGAACCGACTGTAAATAGGTTCTTTTAGGGTTGAGACTCAGTTTCCAAATTCTAAAGATTCGTCCAGGGTAACAGGACTTGTCTCAGAGTCATGAGCAGCTTACCTCCGGATGGCTCCCCTCCCTGCCTTCCAGCAACTGCAAACAATTCTTCAGCAGCTTGTAGATGGTACTTTTATCCCTGAATCCAAAACAGTATTACAAAGAAGTGAAAACAAACACCAAGTGGAGGTCCTGACGTAGTGTGCTATAAACTTGAGAAACAGCAGTTTGGAGATGATTCAACTAAAATGAAAAAGGTGTCTTGTTTTCAGGCTTGCAGCATTGTTAATGTTGTACAGTTGCAAGCTTCACGACTTGGGTATGAGCCTTAGCCACACGGCATTTATGGTTTCTGACTAGCGTCCATAGAATACTGACATTTTGGGTGCACACCAACCTAGAGCTGGATGGCTCAGTTGGTAGACCTCTGGCTGAACTCTTTACAAATTGACGGAAGGCATCCAAAATCAATGTATTGCCACACTTACTTCTTGTTTGGCCCGGACATGGACAGATTCCTTGCCACCCTGTACAGCAGTATGGCAACCGGCGAAATGAAGGGATTTTCCCAGGGCCTGTTGGGATACTCGTTGCACAGACTCGTCAGGTCGTAGAGTTTCACTACGTCTTCATCTTCACCTATGGTGAAAATGGAAATTAATATGATGATTATGAATCCATCAGTCCACTGCACTGCCCAAAACTGCCCCTCTTATACGCTGAGAAAGTGTAACATCACCTCCTCCCGACTAACGTTGTGCATCGGGTCAGGTTGACCAGGCCACCCCAACCCATAACAATTGAAATATAAACCGAATCCGAACCGAAACCGATCTGAACTCCCCAAATCCGACCTGACCCAACAAAAATTCAAGCAAAACTGACCCGAACCAACCCGAAACCAAACTGACCCAAACAAAACCGAAAATCTCGCTTTGGCAACTGTGTCCACTTTTTGTGCCTGAACTTACCCACGTCACGTTAAAATCATCGTCTCTCAGTAACAGAATCAAATCATACGGTACAGTGAAGACTCATAACATGACCTACTGGTAGGCCTACACGTTATAGACTGTGGGTGATAGACCGCAAACCACATGCAAATTTGTGTAGTGGGTTTAGGTTGGTCAAACCGGGCACAGTACATGTAACTCCGCAATATTATTGCACCACATGAATTTCCGAACTTTTCGGTTTATTTTGGTATAATTATTTTGGTTTATTTTGGGGTTTTCACAAGATTGCTTAACTAACTCGACCCGACCCGAAAATCGTAAACGCAAAACCATTCTAAAATACTAATCTCCCAAGTCCATCCATTTCGGAAAATTTCAGCAAAAAAAAATGTTGTATATTCCCTTTAAACTACTGTAGATAATTTTGCGTTCAGCCTACCTTTGAATAGCCAGTATGTGTGTCCTTCTTTAGTGCAGTGGCTTTTCAGGAAAGACAAGACGTTCTGTGCGACATCCTTCACTACCTAAAATGTTGACACCAGAAAGATTTCTGATATCATTTTCAGATACCCTCTTAAAAAAAACCAAAGGCGATATTTTAAAAGTAAAATTTTATATACTTGCGTGTGACGACATGTATACATTCAGCATATTAACCGGACTTGGATCACATTAAGAATGTGTTAAGCCTCCCCCTCTAGCTGGCAATTTCAACAAGGCCAGCCCAGCAGTCAAAATAAATAAAATGACTGTTTTTAATACTTGAGTGTTTCCTGCCTTCATAAAGCGGATTGAGTGCTTACGGTGCTTTTGAGGAATATTTGGGCTTCATTACCAGAAAAAAAAAATTAAAAAAATTGTGTTATACGTGTACTTGTAAAAAAAATTGTTACAATTGTTATAAAATGTTATAATTCCAATATAGTTCAAAGAGAGAGAATGCAAACAAAGCGAACAACATATTTTTTCCTACAAAACAGTAGAAATTTAACAAAGAAGTCTATTTTTCAGGGGTGAAACTTGTTTTCTCTAAGTAAATCTGTTCAACAAGACTTTTTGGGAAGGGGGGGGGGGGGTTGTTTCAAGACTTCCGGTACTGAAAGTGATGAACTGTTGACTGACCTGGGGAGCAAAGTTAGCATCTTCTAGGTTGGGTATCTCTTCAGTCTTGAGCAGTTCGTACTTCTGAACGATGCCGTTGAGGTGATAGCACATGGCTAGCTCCGGTACGTTGGACATGAGGTTATCCAGCCAATAGTCTAGGCCAGTCAGGACATTGATGGGGCTGCTCATGTCCCTGCAAAGAGCAATGTGCAAGTTGACGTCAAAAACCTACGAGATTTTACGAGAATACAGCACATCCGGGCACCATGTACAGGATCTACAACGTGTGTAGCATCCTACTTTTTGCATTTATTTTGTGTAAGCATTACAATTTACAACTTATTGAAAATGTTGCAAATTTGATGACTTATAAAATGTAAAATGTTGAGAGAGTACTCTCAAAGAGGTTACCTCCTCTGTGGTTATCAATGAGAGAGAGGGTGATGTGAAGTTGACATAGCCATGCTTTGACTGGAGGTGATTGATATGCCAGCTGCACCTACCAGTTACCTCTTTTGTCTGTTGATGGAATTTGACTAGTCACAGTGTTTTACATGAATGTGATCTGACCGTTTTTTTTTTTTTTAAAACTAGTCTGTATATAAATGCATGGCAGTGGTAGTGGAAGAAGTTTTTGACTGTCTGTGACTGAACAAACAACACGAGGGTTAAATCCACTAGTAGGTTTGTAGGATTTTGCAGGATCGGGAACGTGGAACCACTTTACTTTATATTGGGATAATGCACCTCGATAGTTTAAGTAATAATGAAAGAACTTTTTATTTTTAAGATGTGGTTGAAATTGGAGTATTCACAAAGATTCCAGCAAAACTGCTAAGAGAGTAAAGGCCGGCTCATACTTCATGCCAATGCGATTGCGATGCGAATTTGACGTCACAAAGTATTAGTTGCGAAAGTCGCCAGAGCTGAAACGTGTTCAACTTTTTGCAAATTCGCAGCACAAAAAATTGCCCTGACGTCACAAATTCGCGTTCGTGTTTGCTTTCGTGCCGAGTATGAACCGACCTTAATTAAGTTTAATATCTCATGGACAGATATAGCTAGCTAATGACAACTCACTTTAGTCTCAGGCTGACAGCAGGGTGTATGCCTCCTCCAAAGATAGGCAGGTCAGTGCCAATCAGCATGCGGATATCCTCAAACTGCCACAGGGCCTGACGGGCAAATTCACTGGGCTTGGTCTGCAAACAAAATATTGCCTAGTCTCTCAAAACAAACTGCAAATGACACACTTTCCTTGCAATTATTGAGAAAGTACTCATCAACAATACGTACTATCATCAGATAGTGCTGTTGTAAGATACCCTGTAAACCCATTAAAGGGAATATACAACATTTGCAAACATTGACAAACAAAACTACCAAAGTTTTACAAATACCTTACTAGGATGTTGGTAAATAACAGACTAAAGCATCATGTAAAATTATAGCACCTGGTGTGAAGTCATTTTTGAGAAAAGTGGTATTTTTGTATCAATTTCCAACGGTGGTCGGCCGATCACCGTTGGAAAAACCTAACTATTTTTCAACTACTGCTCCAAATTTACCTTTTTTCAGTCCAAATTTTGTTTGCTATTGGTTGTATGCTCATGAACGGGTGCAGGCCAGCTAGACTGGTTTCCTTACCTTGCAATTTTCCGGCATCTATAAATTGAGCCATTTCATCTTTAGTGGAGTCAGGGAGCCAGACTACTTGAACATTTTTGTTTTTTCTTGGTTTTCCAGCATTGTCGAACACAAAACTACAAACATATCAGTGTAACAATATTTGATCTATTATACTAACCCCTCAAATAGTTCATTTCTGAAAATTACAGCAAAAGCCAATGATGTACATTCCCTTTAAGACCTTGGCGTGACTATGTCTTTATGTACTTGGTCTATTATTCAAACAGTATCTACAGACGTATAATTATTCTAAATTCTTGATTTAGTTGGGACGTAACAACTTCAACAAGAAACCGTTACTGAAGCTGCACCATGCTTGTGTACATCTTGTGTACATTTTTGAATTTGAGGCACGAATGCATTTTGACACATGTGAACATTCCATTGGTCAAATGAGCACCGAATACACGCATATGAGCAAGAGCGAGGCACCAATTCTGTAAAGGCTTGTAATAGCCGTGGCTGGAATAGTCCATACCTTGGGTAGTAGGTCTGGTATCTGGATCAGAGCAGACTGGTTCGGTGGTAAGTGCTGCTCCTCAAAGTCATAGGTCTGCTGGGGAACCGACTCGTCTGATGAATTACCAATACTATCCAATAGAAGACAGAGTTTCACAATGTATCATCTTCAAGTTGTATAATTTTTTTGCAATACTTATTAACCCTAACTCCCTAGACCTTTTTTGCTAAGATGAAGCCTCAATAATGCAAAATCCTCTAATTGGTGTCATGGAAAAATAGCATATAGCCTCAATCCTGCAAATTCCTCCATTATTTCTTGAATATGGTCTGTGTCGGGGTGACCACTGCCTGAATCCTGCAAAATCCTCCGGCAGTGACTGTCAATATGTTGAGGCTTGGCCAGTGACATCCTGGAGCAGTACGGAGGATTTCAAGCATAATCTAGGCCTATATTTATGCATGGCTGAGCAAAAACAACACAAGGTCCGGCCCAAGACCTTGACAAAGTGCATCCTACGAAATCAGTAACGCACTTTTGCCATGTAACCTCAATCCTCCAAATTCCTCCACTTTGGCAAAGAGGATTTTGAAGGATTCAGGGCGGTTAGGGTTAACCAGTTCGCGCCAGATGAAGTGTATACACGCAAAGGTTTTGAGGGTATTCGGAACGGATGACAGATAAATATCTGTCAACAACCCGCTCGCAGTGAGTGAGGCCCGAAATATGAGTGTGCTGCCCGAGGGTGATGGCTTCAACCCGCCTGGCTTAAGGTCAAGTGAAAAATAATCCCGCGCCTTGTTCCGTTATTGTCAATAAAATCCCGGCGCGAACTGGTTAACAAACCAGTATGTTTGTTGTAGACCACAGCACACATGCATGCTGCCAGGTCAAATAAGCCAACCAATCAACCCAGTCCTGAAAACAGCACCCACATTTGGAACCCGATACGAAAAAAAAAATTAGCATGCCTATCATTTACAGATTTTCTAACATCAACATTTTCCAGGTGTCAATGCTCAGGGCTTTACCTGTAGTAGAGGAACTTGGACAACAGATTCCAGTTTTGGAGGAGCTCGTTGGTTTTGCGTTTCATGGTCAGATTCTTTCCCTCGGACAACACCGCCTGTATGAGGAAGGTCTTCATCCATTCTCTTTCTCCCTGGTGGACAGAATAATAATACTACTAATGGATACTTAGCATTTTCAACTAAGATCAAAGCACTTTACGTTATTATTAACCCTGATCATCAGGCCAATGAAACATTCCAAAGACAGTCTCAGCTCCCTTGGGAGTATACAACTCGATACTCCCATTTCGGCACAAAGTAGCTAAAATCTATCACAATAACTATCTCTGCCCTCACAGGTACCCATTTAGTCCTGGGTTGGGAGAAGCAATGAGTGACAAAGTGCCAAGGACACGACCACCACAACCCCAAGCTGGACTCAAACCCACAACCTGCAGAATGACATCCACAGACCACGAATTTAATGCTCCAGACCACGAGGCCACGACACTCCACAGAAGAAATACGTCAGATTATCAATGACGTTTCAGTACAGTCATAATGAACCCTGCCCATCTCCCAGCAGAAGGTAATTTCTTATTAGGTGCGTGGTAAGCAAATGACCTTTTATTCTAGCTGATGGGTTCTGCCAGATTCAGCTTGTTTTGCTGTTTTAGTGCCGTTGAATTACGTAGCTTGTCTGGAGAAAAATCTGGGAAAAAAAATACTTATACCCATCCCAGAATGGCATTCCAAAGTTAGGAAAAATAATTACTCCAAAGATTTGAAAAAAATTTCATGTTTGAAACAATTACCGTACAATGCAGGAGCGACTACACGGGCCAGTCATCAAAAGATCGATTGCTGCATTTGTTCAAGCTGACTCCAGAGTCTAGTTTAACAATGCCAACATTAAATGAAATGAAATTCAGACAAATGCTTTGTCATGCATATCACCACCAAAAAAGAACCACTCATCAGTACGTATAAAATCAACCAGAGACCTCTCCAAACTACTACCAATCAACAATATCTTGGCCTCATCCTAAGTGCTGACTGTAGCTGGTCGTCCGTCTCACATCAACAAAATTACCAACAACGCTAGGCAGACCATTGGCATCATCAGAAGAAACTTCAAATCCTGTAGCAGAAAGGTTAAATCCCAACTTAACCAGTCTCTCGCCCGCCCAAAACTAGAGTATGGTGTCTGCAGCTGGGCCACCTTCACTGAGGAAGAAAAAAACCAACTTGAAGGTATCCATAGATACGCTGCCAGGATGTGTTGTAACAACTTCACCAGGCTTGCCAGTGTCACAGATATGTTGAACCAGCTTGGTTGGCCTCTACTTGAAGCACGTCGCTCCATTGCTAGACTAATCATGATGTACAAGATCTCTCGCAACCTCGTTGAAGTCAAACACGACCTTAGGCCCAAAACAAAAACCCTTAGGAGCTCGCACCAGTTTTCATACCACCGACCCAACGCTAAATCCAAGCTCTATAGCACCAGTTTCTACCCGTCAACGATCCCCATCTGGAACGACCTTCCAAACACTATCATCACCATACCCGACTTAAACCAGTTTAAACAAGCCTTAGTAGACCACGTCATCAGGGAGGGAACCAAAACTCAAGTCAACTAGCTCCAGCACAGCCGCACTACCTAAATTTGTAAAATTGAGGGCAGTATTTCAGAAAAAAAATCGGGGTTTCTTTTCCAATTACTCTTTTCTTGAAAATAACAGCACACCAGGTGCCATGATTTCACAGAATGTTTGAGATTAGGCCTATTATTCACAAATACTTGTATATTTGCGATGTTGTATATTACCTTTAAATCATAAAGTTTGCCGGTCTAAAACCAAAATCTATTTAGGTCGACCTTGATTTTTATTCCAATTTAAAAAAAAGAATAAAAAGCTTTAAATTTGCTGACCTGTGAAGCACTTCTGAGGTGCTTGTACAAATCCAGCTCATCCAGTAGTAGGGTCTTGCCCACGCGGTGCACGGCCATGCTGACCTGGGTTTTACTGAATGGTATCTTCAGCAGTTTCTTGATGTTCTGTTTGAAAAGGAGTCATACTAGCAATTACAATAATGATAAGAACCACCATGGATATTTTCAAGGCTATCACTCCTTGTACATGTACATGGGATCAATTGCTCAAAATCTTAAGAAGGGTGCATAACAACTAACTCTTGATTTTTTTCAGCTCACTGGATACTATACATTTCGAGAAAACAGACAAACCGTATGCACAATTCTTAGGGTATCATAAACTGGATTGAATTGCTGATGTACATGTATGTAAAAAACTGTGCCCACAGGCGCAATTTCTTAAACCACCTTCAATTGTTGGTGTTTTTTTCCCCAAATGATATCCTATCTTCACTCGAGCGAGGATTTTCTCATTAACATTTTTGGGTAATTGCAAATGCCCAAGGTATGTGTCTTTAAACCCTAACCCACCTTAATCCAGGCTCCAAAATCCTCCTGGTGGATTTGGAGGGTTTTGGAGGATTGAGGATGAATGGTGTTGAAGCACATGATTGAGAATGAATGGTGTTTGAGGAGGAAGATTTTGGAGGATGGAGGATGAATGCATTTTTTAGAGGCAAGACGGTCTAACGATTTTGAAGGATTGAGGCGCTGGGTATCCTTCACTTGAACAAAAGTGCAAAAGTTTTGAGAATTTTGGAGGATTGATGATGGTTCCTAGCTAAAAGGGCCTAGGGGGTAGGGTTAAGTGTCATTTTGCCCAAAGCGTCATACCAAATTTAGCCCTGTAACATGAATTTCTTTCAGCCTGTTTGTCACACATTTAAATGGCTCAATCAGCCTAAAAATCCACAAAATATTTTTTTTTCTAAAAGTTCTCACCTCAGCTGCTGAGATGACGTCCACTTCACCAACAGTATCCGGTAATGTCTCTGCCATTGCAAAGCTAGAGTTTAAATAAAACAAATTTTGCTTAATAAAAGGGAAGGAAATTTGTACAAAACAATACAACTTGTGACTTTTTGGCGGGTTCTTTAAATAAATCAGTACTTGAACTCAAATCTGTTGAAGATCTTCACGTGATCTTCAGGTGTACAGTGACAATGCTTTGTATTTTAAAATATTGTATATTTCTATATTTGCTTGTCATTTTTTGTTTGTAATTTCATGCTGATTTTAAACTGATTTTTACATTTTTCTTGTTAATTCTAATAATTACTTTGAGTTTAAAGGGATTTTCTATATGTTACTCTGTAAGCGCCCTGGAACATTGTTTTTTCGATGGATTGGGTGCTATATAAATCTTTACTTATTATTATATTATTATTAATGCATGCAATAGCCTGCCTCTCTCTGTTGTACCATTACATTTAAATTGTGATATTTGTTGATTGAGAACTGTTTACGTGATATTTCAGATGTACAAGGCTCCGTCTCTTCAACACGTACTGTGTGTCCCTGATGCTATACAACTGCAACAGCTGGGCTGCACCAAAGGCAGTACTCGGAAAACTAGATGTATGCCACCGCAAACATCTGAGAACAGTTGGCCCAACAGTCTTATATCCAACCAAACTCTTTACAAACTGTGCGACGAGGAGACACTTTCAAAGAAGGTCAAAAGGCAAAGATGGTCAACGTTTGGCCCCATTCTCCGGATGGCATCTGATGCACCAACCCAGAGAGCATTAGAGTTTGCCGTAGAGGGAAGCACCAGATACCAAGCACGCCAAGGCCACCATTGCTCCAATCTCCTCAAACTCCTCTGCACGCAGTAAAAGCAGTCAAAGCAGCAGGATGAAGTCCCCTCAAGACCGAATGTGACCTGTTCTGTCAAAAGCAGACGCTTCTGTGCAGAGGTTGAAATTGAGATATAAAAAAAAACGCTGTGTTTGGATTTTTTTTTTTTTTTTTTTTTTTTTATTTGTAATCCTGAACATGTCTAAAATATAATATAAAGTTTAAAAACTTGAATTTTTAATACTCTATCTTTTTTATGATTTTTTGATTTGAGATATCAGTTAAAGAATCAGTTAAAGAAATTACTGTTTTTCTTTTCTCCGTTTTCTTTTCTCCGTTTTCTACTTAAAAATACACAAACTTTTCCCAAATAGTATAACTTTTCAAAAAAATTAAAAAACTCAAAATTAAACCACCTCTTGTATATTTTATAACACATGTATTTTTTCAGTATGCAACTCATATGCCATACGACAGCTGGACAACTTCAGGCTCATGGCAGGGGACACGGCGGGATGGCAACATTTACTGAAGAACTGATTGTCACCATAGGTTGTGCGAACTACTGTGGCAGCAGAACCAGCTTACATACATACATACATCTATGTTGAGGCAAATGGCACTCTACGCTTCACTTCGGGTGCCATTTGCAGACTACTCGGGCATAAAAAAGGTCATTGACTACATCTCAGCAGACAACAATTGTATAGTGTCACCATCGAGTACTTGTGCCCAAGAATCCATAGCACTACATGTACCCTTCAAAACAGGACAGACGCAGATAAAATGTTACCTTGAAAACTGTGTGCATTCACCAGTCACCCAGGTGTTGGACAGCTGAGCATCACTCCGCAGCCAGTTGTCCGGCGGTCTGTGTAGGTCGGTGTTTTGATCCAGCCGTGAGAATTGGTAGACAGGTCTCCGGGCCGACTTGACCATGACCTTGGACTTAACGTCTACTGCCTGAGACTGGGAGTGCTCCTGTGTAATAAAGAAATACAATGTTCAGGGGTAACCCTGCGAGGCGCCATTGTTTAATTTTAGTTGTAATCCACCACAGTACTGAACTTTTCAGTATGAAGATGCATTGGTGTTATGTTTGAACGAAATCCCTTCAGTAGGCATTTTGGTGAAAATAATCCCTTCTCAAAGTGTGTAAATGGATCAATATAGGCCCCCCAAAAAAATGTTACCCAAATCCATATTTGTGGCACTGCTCAAAGCCCCTGAAAAATTCTAAAGAGAAGCCGATATATATGTATTTGTCTGGCCATCCACACCCCCCCCCCCACCACAACGGCCTGAGGCTACATGATATAGCTAATTATATGAGGACCACCTGTTTCCAGGCTTTAAGACTGGGTCTAACACTCAGTGGCTATACTTTCACAAGCTGTGGTTAGAGCTGGACAATACAAATGCCTATGAAAGTTGGCCTGGGTCTGGTCTTTGCCTCCGAAAGTCTGGGTCAAAATTTCAACCAGGGATAAAGGGCTGACTCAAGATGTATTTTAGTTATGTCTTAACCCTAACTCCCCAGCCTACTAAGGAGCCCATATTCATTTTCCAGGACCATTCACCACAATTGTGCACACCACACACTGTACTTTTTAGTTTCTGGAGGTATGCCAACCCCAGATGTAAAGACCATCTGTTGTGCCTATCTAGCAGAGCCTATCCCAAGAACAGATTTAAACACTAACCTTCTGTTGGAGTTTGATTGGTTATGGGCTGTTAGGGTTAATAGGGAACTGGTGGAGTATGAAATGTTTTGATGGAAAAATGACGGAGTAATTAAAACTATTTAAAACGGTCCAGGCTAATAATTGTTACACACAAAAAATACCTATAATTAGGTTGCATATTTTGGAATGATAAAATACCTTAAGCAGTTCAGTACGTTAAGGACTAAATTGAAAGAGGGGTCCCTACCTACACAATCGCCAAGTAAATATAAACCTTCGCTGGCTGCACATTTCCAGTCCAGGGAAAGAATGTTGTAACCTGACGCCACTGTTTTCTTCATATATCAAAAAAAGGTCAGTCATTGCAAAAATGTTGAAAAGACATGAATCTGGGATGGAGAAACTGTTAGGGAAATACTTAGAAAATGTTCTCGACTCTCCACAGACTTTGCATTGCAAAAGCACTGAAGTGGTGTCTGGATGCTACATTCTTTCCCAGTCTGGCTGCTACGTATGCTTAGGCATGGAGCGCATATTGTGCATTCATCACCACGTACCCTAAGCCTAACCCTAACGTAAGCACAGACAAAAGACATGACAGATTATGACAATGTGATTTGTTTTTGCTGGACCAAAATAACTTGCAAAATAAAACGTATGTACGTATCTGTCTAACCCCCAAAACGCATCTAAACCTGTTTTCCAGAGGGGGACCTTGTGTGGAACTGGCTTAGTCCACAGGAGGTTCACACAACCTGCATCATGTGTGGACCTCATGTGACCTGTGTTGTTTTCAGGTCCACACAAACAAGACAAAGATGGCAAGGACAAGGTTGTCACACAAAATACGTACCCATGTCTTGTCTCTTTCTTCCACATCAACGTTCCTTTCCGTGCCAGCCATTTACACTGCAAGTTTCAACCTCTTCTCATTGGTAATAGTCGATAAATTCATCGTTGCCTTTCATCACTTTTCCAAACCTGACGTTCATGAAAGTTCCAGATCAATGTTCCAGGTCGTGCAGAAAGCCCTGGACTTGACCATTACACAACAGGTATTTTGTTTTGTTCAGTTTACACCACTGGTAAAAATTGACGCTAATTTTATTTGTTGTATGGAAGCCATTCACAAGAAAGTATTACAACTGACTACTTTTAACGCAAGAATAATCATGTTATTTCTATACATAGATTAAAATACACAGCTAGCCAGCTACTCACATCTGAGGATACTAAAAGAAAGATTGGAAAATGTCTTCCCTCCGTATTTAATCGTACAATCCAAGGTAGAATTCATTTCAAGATGGCGGCGTCCATGGGGCTGCAAAGTGTGAGTGGGCCGGACTGGAGATTGCCGAAAACATGGCAAATCTGTCTGCTTTGTGGCCTCATTTTGGCAGCAATTCGATACGTACATGGTAATGTTGCAGGAATCCTTACTGTCAACCAACCTGTAATTATTTTGATCGTTACACAGAGATGCGTTGTCGATGGTGGCATGGAATGACGCGTCGACTATGTCAATGACATGACACACAATGTTGTACGGCGTAGCGAACCCTCACGTCCACGTAGCACAGCACTAGCGCAGCAGGCCCGCCTACTTAATTGTACATTGCACGTACATGTACATGTACAGTTACCGAGTGTAGTAACTTTCTTCATTATTTATTATACAGCTCTATGATCGAAATGCATATATATCTCCCTGTAGGCTGTATCGAAAGTTACTTCGAGGGGACAAATTGGGGACGGATCAAGAGCCATATTTTATTAACAAACACACATTTGTGTCAAATTTCGTTTCAAACTATTGACTATTGACTATTGGAATAATATTGTATTTTTTTTTTGCATTTTTCTTTTAGAATATTACTCATGATAAATATTAGAAAATGGCTATCCCCCTATGGATTATTTTTACTTCACAATTTTTTTTATACATTCTAATATTATTTTTTATATTATTAGGCCTATAGTCAACATGGTCAAAGAAGGTGTTACAGTTTCTCTTACTGTAGCATACATGTACAGCCACATTGTTTTTGTTTAGCAAAGCAAACATTTTTTTGTATTCATTTATACAAAAAAAAAATGGTATTCATTGATGCCCAGAACAATCCCACTTTGGAACTCCATCCCAGCCACAGTACATGCTGCACTCAGTCTTGATGCATTTTGGACTGGATTGCTCACTGTGGCTTTCTAAAACAAAGTCCAGACTCCGTTGTAAATATCTCACTGTCAATAGTTTTTTTGCACCTACCGGTACACGTACACCTTGTAAATGCGTTAAGTCTACACTGGTCCACACCAAAAGCAAATTGACGAGATATCCAATTGGACGCACTGTCAATAATCGATGTAAAAGTAGAAGTAGAAGGGCCAACTTTTTCTATTACATTTAACTTGTTTATTTAGCTGACTGCTGACTAATTTTAATTTTATTGTTCCTGGAGAGAAAAAGAAGAGAAAAGAATTTCTTGCTCTGCAATTAATGGATGATTTAACCATAGATTCCTTGCTCTATGATTTAACAAAAATCTTTTTGTTAGCAATAGCAATGTTATCAGCTTTCATTATTCATTATGTGCAATGCATTTCATTATATTTAATTTCTTATTTCCTGTGTACAGGTCATGGTGTCCATGAAAACCTCTTTTTCAGTGTCCTTAGCCCAGAAGATCTCGCCTTTATTTATAAAATCAGACCAGCCAAAGATTTTGGAGCAGCTTTCGTAAGTCAAGCAAATAATTAGTAAACTTTCATGTTTGCTGAAAACAATGTTGGTCACCTGCAGCTGAACACAAACACCAACTTAGACTTAATTAGGCTATATTATTTGTGAGGTGCTCTGGCAGAATGCGACGGAACTTACTGGGCACATGCTGTATTGGAGAAAATGGAAAAAACAGAATGGAGTTGAAATTTTTTTTTTTTGATTTTCAGATTTATTGATATTTGTAGTCTTTGGTTTGTTTACTACACATCATTTAAAGAAATAGTATAAAAATCGTGGAATAAATGATTTTTCAGGAAAAACCCAATTTGCATCTTTCATTTTCATGACTACAAAACTCACTCACAACTTTGAAGGCCATTTTCTCAGTCTTTTCTCTTTTTTGACATGACGATAGATGCAAACTTTTAACAGCCACAACTTGCCAACGGAATGTCCGATTGAAGTGCAACAAACAGTATTGTATGGATAATTTCATTCTCTATCCTAATACACACAAACCTTCATTTTGATTTTTGCCCAGTTCAGTCTCATTTTGCCAGAACGCCTCACAATTTTGTACTACTTAAAACTGATTCAGCGGATCTGAGATCAAATCGCACTCAACATTTACAAACACTCAAGATGTTCTTGTGAAAATAATGTTATTTATTTCACTCAAGTTTTTGTGTTGTTTTGCAGGCACAACATTTCCACAGAATATGTCTTATTCCAGCGGAGCCAGAAGATGCTTGTGGAGAATTGGCGAATGCACCTGTAATATCTGGGGAAGTTGCTCTTATTAAAAGAGGGTGAGCTCTTCTTTCTAGTCTTTTTGTTTTCAGTATAAATCACATGCTAAATTCTCAATGCACAAATCAACCTTATAGATTTGTTTTAGTGATTTAGCCATAACCCCCAACAGGCTTTCTTTAGGTACCCTGGCAAATGCAACAAAACACAACTTGGCTGAAATAAGAACCCTGTTAAGTGCAACCAAATGCAACAGTGGATACTCCTGTATTGCCTTGGCACTATGGGCAGTTACCCTGCTAAATGCAACCAAATGCAACAGTGGATACTCCTGTATTGCCTTGGCACTATGGGCAGTTACCCTGCTAAATGCAACAGAATGCAACAGTGGATACTCCTGTATTGCCATGGCACTATGGGCAGTTACCCTGCTAAATGCAACAAACTGCAACAGTGGATACTCCTGTATTGCCTTGGCAGTATGAGCAGTTACCCTGCTAAATGCAACAGAATGCAACAGAGCACAGGGATTTGAGTTGTGTCCTAAATGCAACAGTATGCAACAACTTTTTACCTTTGTTGTTTTCTGTTGCATCTAGCATGGTTAGGGATAAGAAGGCCTTTTTACGCTATCATCTTGACTACCAGTGTTGAAATCAACACAGGTCCACTTTGAGTGAAACCAGGTTGGATTAACGATATAGTCCATCATTTGTCATTTGTGCATTTTGTTTGTTTGAAGCAACGAAAGTGTTCAAAATCTAATGAAGGATACTGAACAACTAACCTGATGAAGTTTCAGCTAAGCTTCAGCTGTATATTCCGAGAAAAACAGCATTCTAGGATCTCAATTTCAAATCAAAAGTTACTGAATCATGTTTTGAATTGTTTTGAATTGCAGCTATACGCGACGTCGCGCACTGATCCGACGAATTCTAGCAACCGCGCGTGCGTCGTGCCAATGCTTGCGCGCGCTTCGCCGAATAACAAAACGAACTACCAATTTAAATTTTCCTACGATGTGTCTTAAGACGCACCGTTGGTAAGGCCTTCTTTCGTTGATTACTTCAAAATGACAGCTTCCCAGAAAGAATAATTTCACAGGGAGTTTAGTTCCCTTTCTATCTTTCAACCAAGTTTGTTTTTCAACAACAATTACGCCAGTTACTTTTCGGATGGCTGCAAATGATGGACTACAGCTTTAAAGCACAGGTAGGCAAGGCATACCGTTCACACTTACACTGGTGTGTACACGGCTCAGCTGTAGAGTTGGTATTTTTTGCCCTGGTAGCGCAGCCGTACATGTACCCTGGTAGGGATCAGGGTTGCATTTTACCCGTGTAAAAAGCCACACCTTTTTAGGAGCTGCGTTGGATTAACTGCCAGTATGAAAGGTCTGCCTAAACCCTGGGGCCGTCCAAAAAAGTACGGCTGCACGAAGGGGGTGGTTGGAGGGTGGGTGGAGGGGTGTTTACATTGTGTACGTGTACACCATGCGTACGGGGGGAGGGGTCCATACATACGCAGTGCGATAATTAGCTTTTAATAAATAGTCATGAAATCAATGTAATTTCTCATATTGGATACCTACCAGGACCAGCTTTTATGCATTGAAAATCATTATAACACTGTACCTCACCCAACTATTTAAAGATATCTTCCCAGTGCTACTGCCAGGGGTTTTCTGGCAACATTTTGTCATATATAATTTCTGACTTTGGATGCGACCTGTGAATCTTCGTACTACAGTTCTCAGGTTAACTGTGACATTCAATGATGCTAGAATATGATAATCTGAAAAGTCAAAAAGAGATATGGAATGCGTATGTGTGGGGGGGGGGGTTGGAACCTCTGCATATGCCTTGTGTACAGGGGGGGGGGTCTAAAAAGTTTGGCATTTCAGTCCAAAAGGAGATTTTGGATAATGAGGCTCATCTCTGAAATCTTCCTCTCAATGTGAGTTTCAACTTGTTTATTTCATAATCATAGTGGTTGCTCCTTCATGTCCAAAGCCATCATAGCAGAGAGGGCAGGAGCAGTTGCCGTCATTATTTACGACAACAATGACAGGAATTTTGACAGCATTATTGACATGATTGACGACAACACGGACAGAAGTACCTCCATTCCAGTTGCATTCCTCCTTGGACGAGACGGGTAAGTTATGATCTACGACAAATGTGACTGTCAGAAATTTCACTTTTTAAGTTTAATGCAAAAAAAGACAGCTTTATAAACCCATTAGTCTCTATATCGCAAACGCCCTGCCTGTTACTCCCTGTGCCAACCCAAACCGCCCTGCCTGTTACTCCCTGTACTGACCCAAACCGCCCTGCCTGTTACTCCCTGTACTGACCCCAAACCGCCCTGCCTGTTACTCCCTGTGCCAACCCAAACCGCCCTGCCTGTTACTCCCTGTACTGACCCCAAACCGCCCTGTCTGTTACTCCCTGTGCCATCCCAAACAACCCTGCCTGTTACTCCCTGTACCGACCCAAACCGCCCTGCCTGTTACTCCCTGTACCGACCCAAACCGCCCTGCCTGTTACTCCCTGTGCCAACCCAAACCAGCCTGCCTGTTACTCCCTGTACTTTCCCAAATCGCCCTGCCTGTTACTCCCTGTACTGACCCCAAACCGCCCTGCCAGTTACTCCCTGTGCCAACCCAAACCGCCCTGCCTGTTACTCCCTGTACTGACCCCAAACCGCCCTGCCTGTTACTCCCTGTGCCAACCCAAACCACCCTGCCTGTTACTCCCTGTGCCAACCCAAACCAGCCTGCCTGTTACTCCCTGTACTGTCCCAAATCGCCCTGCCTGTTACTCCCTGTACTGACCCAAACCGCCCTGCCTGTTACTCCCTGTACTGACCCCAAACCGCCCTGCCTGTTACTCCCTGTGCCAACCCAAACCGCCCTGCCTGTTACTCCCTGTACTGACCCCAAACCGCCCTGCCTGTTACTCCCTGTGCCAACCCAAACCGCCCTGCCTGTTACTCCCTGTACCGACCCAAACTGCCCTGGCTGTTAACTCCCTGTACCACCCTAAACTGCCCTGCCTGTTACTCCCTGTACTGACCAAAACCGCCCTGCCTGTTCCTGCATGTACTGCCCCAAACAGCCCTGCCTGTTACTCCCTGTACCGACCCAAACCAGCCTGCCTGTTACTCCCTATGCCGACCAAAACCACCCTGCCTGTTACTCCCTGTGCTGACCCAAACCGCCCTGCCTGTTACTCCCTGTGCCAACCCAAACCAGCCTGCCTGTTACTCCCTGTACCGACCCAAACCACCCTGCCTGTTACTCCCTGTGCCAACCCAAACCAGCCTGCCTGTTACTCCCTGTACTGTCCCAAATCGCCCTGCCTGTTACTCCCTGTACTGACCCAAACCGCCCTGCCTGTTACTCCCTGTACCGACCCAAACCGCCCTGCCTGTTACTCCCTGTGCCAACCCAAACCAGCCTGCCTGTTACTCCCTGTACCGACCCAAACCGCCCTGCCTGTTACTCCCTGTACCGACCCAAACCGCCCTGCCTGTTACTCCCTGTGCCAACCCAAACCAGCCTGCCTGTTACTCCCTGTACTTTCCCAAATCGCCCTGCCTGTTACTCCCTGTACTGACCCCAAACCGCCCTGCCAGTTACTCCCTGTGCCAACCCAAACCGCCCTGCCTGTTACTCCCTGTACTGACCCCAAACCGCCCTGCCTGTTACTCCCTGTGCCAACCCAAACCACCCTGCCTGTTACTCCCTGTGCCAACCCAAACCAGCCTGCCTGTTACTCCCTGTACTGTCCCAAATCGCCCTGCCTGTTACTCCCTGTACTGACCCAAACCGCCCTGCCTGTTACTCCCTGTACTGACCCCAAACCGCCCTGCCTGTTACTCCCTGTGCCAACCCAAACCGCCCTGCCTGTTACTCCCTGTACTGACCCCAAACCGCCCTGCCTGTTACTCCCTGTGCCAACCCAAACCGCCCTGCCTGTTACTCCCTGTACCGACCCAAACTGCCCTGGCTGTTAACTCCCTGTACCACCCTAAACTGCCCTGCCTGTTACTCCCTGTACTGACCAAAACCGCCCTGCCTGTTCCTGCATGTACTGCCCCAAACAGCCCTGCCTGTTACTCCCTGTACCGACCCAAACCAGCCTGCCTGTTACTCCCTATGCCGACCAAAACCACCCTGCCTGTTACTCCCTGTGCTGACCCAAACCGCCCTGCCTGTTACTCCCTGTGCCAACCCAAACCAGCCTGCCTGTTACTCCCTGTACCGACCCAAACCACCCTGCCTGTTACTCCCTGTGCCAACCCAAACCAGCCTGCCTGTTACTCCCTGTACTGTCCCAAATCGCCCTGCCTGTTACTCCCTGTACTGACCCAAACCGCCCTGCCTGTTACTCCCTGTACCGACCCAAACCGCCCTGCCTGTTACTCCCTGTGCCAACCCAAACCAGCCTGCCTGTTACTCCCTGTACTTTCCCAAATCGCCCTGCCTGTTACTCCCTGTACTGACCCCAAACCGCCCTGCCAGTTACTCCCTGTGCCAACCCAAACCGCCCTGCCTGTTACTCCCTGTACTGACCCCAAACCGCCCTGCCTGTTACTCCCTGTGCCAACCCAAACCACCCTGCCTGTTACTCCCTGTGCCAACCCAAACCAGCCTGCCTGTTACTCCCTGTACTGTCCCAAATCGCCCTGCCTGTTACTCCCTGTACTGACCCAAACCGCCCTGCCTGTTACTCCCTGTACTGACCCCAAACCGCCCTGCCTGTTACTCCCTGTGCCAACCCAAACCGCCCTGCCTGTTACTCCCTGTACTGACCCCAAACCGCCCTGCCTGTTACTCCCTGTGCCAACCCAAACTGCCCTGGCTGTTAACTCCCTGTACCACCCTAAACTGCCCTGCCTGTTACTCCCTGTACTGACCCAAACCGCCCTGCCTGTTCCTGCATGTACTGCCCCAAACAGCCCTGCCTGTTACTCCCTGTACCGACCCAAACCAGCCTGCCTGTTACTCTCTATGCCGACCAAAACCGCCCTGCATGTTACTCCCTGTGCTGACCCAAACCAGCCTGCCTGTTACTCCCTGTGCCAACCCAAACCAGCCTGCCTGTTACTCCCTGTACCGACCCAAACCACCCTGCCTGTTACTCCCTGTGCTGACCCAAACCGCCCTGCCTGTCACTCCCTGTGCCAACCCAAACCAGCCTGCCTGTTACTCCCTGTATCGACCCAAACCCCCCTGCCTGTTACTCCCTGTGCTGACCCAAACCGCCCTGCCTGTTACTCCCTGTGCTGACCCAAACCGCCCTGCCTGTTACTCCCTGTGCTGACCCAAACCGCCCTGCCTGTTACTCCCTGTGCTGACCCAAACCGCCCTGCCTGTTACTCCCTGTGCTGACCCAAACCGCCCTGCCTGTTACTCTATGCTATGCCTGAGCACTTCATCAGGTTACAGAGTCATCAGATAAGAAACACAGTGTAACTCAATGTACATGTAGTAAAGTTGCGAATGGAAACATGCATTGTCAGCCTTGTTATTACTTGGGTCAATATTGGTCAAGACCCCCATTGGTTTGTACACAGTAGGCCAGGAGGTGAGGAAGAAAATTTTGACCATTGGTGACCTCTTAAGCAAGAGGAGGGTTAACCCTCCTCTTGCTTAAGAGGTCACCAATGGTCAAAATTTTTAATTAATTAATATGATGCCAAACTCTATGCAAACTTATGTTTTATCAAAGTCAATTCTTATCTCCCACGTATATGGGTTTTTAAAGTTGTCATGCTGAAATTCACTGTGAAATTAACTGTCACTCAGTCTTTCAGTGGTATGTATGTGTCTGTCCAGTAGTCATGTGAAACTGTGATAACTTAAGTTTACTTTGTTTTGAACTTAAGAAAAATATGTGCCAAGTTACAAACTTTATATGACATTTGTACCCAAAACAGCTAAAAATATATTTTAAAAAATCCAAGATCTTTTCACTGTAAACAAATTACGTAATCTTTTGTGTTTTCATCTTTTTTACAGTTACATGATCAAGAACTCCCTTCACCAACAGGGCCTGCCGTCTGCTGTTATTTCGATTCCAGTCAACATTACCGGCGTCTCACTAGGCCATGTCAGGCGAGCTCCTTGGTCCCTATGGTAGGCGGAGCTCTACACGAAATATAAACATTTAGCCTTTTTTAACAGCTGCCCGAAAGCTTTTTTTTTTTTTACCTATCTTGACAATCTGTCTTGCAAAATTTGTTGTCCCAGTACTAATGCACATCTTAACCAGTTCGCGCTGGAGGCCGTGCATACACGCAAAAGTTTTGCGGTCTTCAGAACGGATGACAGATAAACACGCAGGGAGCTAGGCCGGAAATATCTGTCAGCGACCCGCTCGCAGCGAGCGAGGCCGGAAATATGCGTGTGCTGCCCGAGGGTGATGGCTTGAGGTCGAGTGAAAAGTAATCCAGCGCCTCGTTCAGTTCTTGTCAAAATAATCCTGGCATGAACTGGTTAAATCAAAATACCATCAGGGATTTCCTTGCCGTAAATCTGACAAATTCCAACAAACCTTGGTAGGTCTGCCAACTGTGACCTTTGGCCTAAAGTTGACTTTAAAACATGACCAACATGATGTGATGTACTTGTTTCAGCATTTTCATAAGACTTTTAAACTTATTCAAATAAATACGTACTTTTTGGTATAGTTTCTTTTCCAAAGGTTTGATGTCATAGTAATATTTTCAGTATGGAATGGATGAAAGCCTTTAAAATCTCAGGAATTGAAAATATTAACATTATAGCAATAATATTTGCTAAACTGTTTCACCGATACACACTCGTGTATTTCAGTAACCAGTGTGGCCTTCCAAGCCTGATGTTGTAGGCATTTACCTTTTTGTGAAATGTTGTTAAAATTTGTTGTTGATGTGTTTTGCATTTCATAGAAAAAAATCTTTTATTTTATTTTTGGGGGTGTCATATTGGATATGTATTGCCTAAATTAAAAAAAAAAGTGTCTTTCAAAATGTTTTTAATATAATAAACAATTGTCCCATGCGAGAATGTACTTAAATTCCTGCAGTTTAAAGCCAGCACTCTGAACTTCCCAGTTTCAAGGTATTTCTGTGCATTCCATTGCCTTGAAGCAATCTCTTTCATATTTTTGCGAGGTTTTAATAATTTGGTGGAATTAAAGCTAACATTTGAAATATTTTGAGGTAGAGACCCTTTTACAGGATATCTCAAACTTGAAGTTGCTCTATCCATGCTCTTCAAGGCATACACTTTTTTTTCTGGTAATGAATTTTCATCTTATATATGTCATATTTATAATTTTTTCAAGTACTTTGAAGGAAGCTACTTAATTTTAATTTGAACATTTTCAACCCTCTAAAAAGATACTTGTAGTTGGGTTGCTGTTACAACCGTTATGTACAAAAGGATACACTTGCATTATTGGGGGGCAGAAAATAAGTCAAAATTTGTATTAAGTAAACATTCCATGACTAAACTTGGACGGATTTTATTGTTCAGTGTCTCATGCAAAACTTTTGTATTGCTAGAAAAATAGCAAATTTATAAACAATTGTTCTTTTGCTGGGGGGGGGGGGGGTTACGCTCACTGCTACTTTTACAGGAAATTATACTGCCCTCAAGTAGTTTATACCTGATTGTACGGAAGAAAGTGAAATATGAGATTATAAATATTAGTTTTAATTTAAAACAAGGTTTTTGAAATTGTTTTTTCACCAACTATGCTGATTACGTGATGTGTGCTTATGAAATGAAAACCTTCGTATTGCTTACATTTTAATTTCATTTGTTAAGATGTGTTTCATTCAAAATATTTTTGTCAGAACTTATATTGTGCATTTACGTATTATGCAATTAGCATATCTTTAATACATTCCTGATTTTACAATTTATATTTGGTATAAACTTCAAGTTCTTTGTGCAACAGTTTTAAGAGGTTTTTTGAATTGTTTCTTTATTAATTTTTACGTACTTTTTCTCTTCCATTTTCTTCAAGCATTTATTTGCCTTTGTTTCTGGGAGTAATTTTCCATATTACTCCATGTGGTTATCCATAAATTTCTGGTATTCATACAGTCTGCATTTGATGCTATGTTAAGATAGTTTTGGTGTTTTTTTTTCTGGTTTCCATGATATCAAATTATTCCATTTTTTTATACAAAGTACTACGTGTATATTATAAACCTCTAGTTTTAAAACAATATTCCAAAGGATGTAAACAAAATTCAAATTGGTTGTTGTCACTTTATCAATTATCAACAGCCTTGTGATGATATCGAAACTTCTTTCCAGCAAATTTAGCATTTTCATCATTTTCACTTCTTAGTTTATACAATGTATATGTATACCACTTTTCTGTTGAAGTTGGTTTTCTTTGGGGTTTTGGTGTTATGATTTTATATTTATTCTTTTGCTTGATAATAATATGAACAACTCAACAGATAGCGAGCATTGTCAACCTGAAAGCAATAATAAGAATGAAAATAAAATTGTATATTTGATGGTAACTTTTGAATTTGCTTCTGTGTAAAACTACTTTTTAAATGTGCTAAAACTCAGTGACTTTTGTTAAAATTACCAAGTTTTTGCTTAAAAATTAGGTCGCTTGAGGGCGCACTCACCATTTTACATGCCGTACTGCAGCTAGCTCCAGCGCAGATTCGGATGCCGAAATTGCTGAAAGTTTTTCGTACATTTTTATTACTCTATTTAGCCTGTGAAATTGTTCAGTCATGTCAGTGACTGTTTATATATTTAGTAGTTCTTAAACCCGTGGAAGATCGACTACGTGGAGTAGAATAACCGGTAAATACCAATACCTGCATGCAGTGTTGTGTTCGTTTTTTATTCACTATTTTACACGTAGGGCTACACGGCAGTGGCTGTAGTTCTTTCTAATTAGAAGGCAACCCGTGTGTTTTTTAGTTCTAGCGCTTTCATTTCTTGGGTCTTCTTAAAGCAATGGGATTTGGCATGTTTGGATGGGCCCCGTGATAAAGCCTTATCGCAAATAGCAAAATACACTGCTGCGCAAAGCAGAATAATTAAGGGGGATGAGCAGCCTTCTGATTTCAGCATGTTCAGCATGTTCAGAAGCAGGGGAAAAGAACCACACATGATTACACTGAGTTCGAACGCGCATGCCATCGCCTCCGTGGTATTTGTTAAGCCATGCGGCGTACGCATCAACAGCATACGTACGCGGTCAATGTCCCTGTCTTCCCGGTCGTGATGCTCTCGGATTTTGCTAATTGAGATAAGGATTTATAAACTTCTCGATATTCGCAATGCATTTTGGGATTGGATGACAAACAAATCAGGCGATTTGTGCACAAACCTATGGGGCCAAGTACCAGTTACAACTTTCATTTGTTGATTCCTCCTCGTTTTATATCAAGAATTTAATGATTACTTGTTCACACATTTTTGCACTGCTGGTAATTTGACATATTATCATTAAAAATATCATTTTTAAAGCCTATTACTATTATTAGAATGCAGAACATTGCGGGAATTCCCTTTTTTTCATATTAGAGACCAGTTTCATTACTTCTGAATGAGCCTTCTCATAATGACCAATCAGAATCAAGATGTCAGGCTCACACCCCTAACACTGACCAATCACAAAGGGCCTGCAAGCTCCCACCCCCTACACTGACCAATCACACAAGGCCTGATGACTGGTATCCTGAAATTAATTTAAAATTATTTAATTTTTATTTCTGAAGTTGAAAACTGTCAAATTTTATTTACATATTAATTATTATTATATTTCTAAAATCATATTCCTTAACAGGTTTATCAATGATCACTTAATCCTGGAAAAATAATGAAGAAAATCTATTTTAAAGCTTGACTGGACCGATACCCCCATTGTTTGTCATCAATTCCCATGATGCATTGCGAAACGTGCCTCGCATAAAAACACACAGAATTAGGTAGGGACTGAAAACCCAATCCACATATTGGCCCAGGCGGGATTCGAACCCAGGTCACAGCGGTGGAAGGCGAGGAAAGAACCGCTGCACCAACCTGACTCCCTGAGTATTACAGAAACCCAAAGCGTGCTAGCTAGCAAGAAGGGACACTCGGGAAGAAGCTGTGCTGTTTGACAAAATAATGCTCCAGTAATATAAAAATGCAACTGAGTGTTAAGTCCATGAGCCATTTATACACAGCATGCGCGGCAACCGTACATGGCAGTAATGGTTTCATGGCCAAATACATCAATCAGTTGCCAGATTTCTTGATAAATGTATGGTTAGTCCAAAAGCTCTAAACTTTTCAAACTGCATCGATTACTTGTATGGGGATCACACCAAACACTGTACTCTTCATTGGTCATTTTATTCTCCAGGATTTGATTTTGGACACTGTGTACCATGGCTAGAAGAATGAATGCCGACAAAAGCAGTGTGAAGTACACGCGCATGACAGACACAGGAGATGGCTACATAGACTTACAGGTAAAAATAACCTCAAAAATTAAGTTCTCCTAATTCCTACAAATCAGGGTCAGTACCACATGCCAACTAGCAAATAAGCAACCCTAACCCCCTAGGCCCTTTTTGTTAGGAACCATCCTCAATCCTCCAAAATTTGTTCTTATGTTCACAGGAAGGATACCCAGCACCCCAATCCCTCAAAATAATCAGGCAGTCCTGCCTCTCAAAATGCATTCATCCGCAATCCTCCGCAATCCTCCTCTTCTTCAAACACCAGTCGTTCTCAATCCTCCAAAATCCTCATGTGCTTCAACACCATCCAGTCTCAATCCTCCACAATCCTCATGCTTCTCAATTACCATTCATCTCAATCCTCCACAATCCTCCACGAGGATTTTGGACGATTGAGGAGAGTTTAAGGGTTGGTATTTTCACTTGGTTCAGAGTGCAAATAGCTGGTGAGTCGAAGCATCGTGGAACGATAGGCATGTCCAGCTGACATGCGCTAAATTCTGTAAAAGAGAAAAGATTTACATGTACAAGTCAAATCACCGTTTTTCTTTGTTTAATTCCAAAATTGGACTAGTTCGCAAGAAGACCCACCAAAGTTCCCTGGAAGTCCATCGGAGTGGCCTGCCTCCTCATGGCCATGGGCACCACGCTACTGACCATCGGTGCCCTGCTGGTGACGGGACACATTGACACTAAGTACCAGGACAGGATGTGGCCAATACTGGTACTCGGCACGCTGCTGTTCATTCCGGGGTTCTACCATGTCAGGCTGGCGGTGTACGCCTACAGGGGTTACCGGGGATATTCGTTTGACGACATCCCGGACTATGATGACTGAGTTTGGACGAGGCGAGTGGTCAAGCTTCGCCAGCAGTACTTAAGGCCCCCCCAAAAAAGTCTCCGGTTTCTGGTATGCGCGCGCGTCGCCGTAGCCATGCGTGTCGGCAAAATGAAAAAGTTTTTTTTTCAATGAAAGATGTCTCAAAACCGCCAAACTCACTGGTTTGACTGGAATCCTGCTGCTGCACAATTTTAACATGTTTTTGGATGGGGTTATGATCAGGAATAAGCTTTATGTGGCCTCTCTGGACTCCCATATATTTGCACTAAGTTTAGTCGGGAACCATTTGCAGTCATCAGCCAACATTTGAGGCAAAAAAAATCAGGTAAAAAAAAAAAAGCCGCGTCGCCGCACCACTTTTTGGGCAAGCTCCATACCAGAAACCGGAGACTTTTTTTTTTTTGGCCTAATGGACCGATGCCAAAACAACTTTGAAATCATCTATCGAATGATGATTTCTGAGCTGTATTGAAATATAAGAAAAAATGTATTTTTTATTTTCTATAATTTGTTTTAAATTCTTTCTGGTAAAAATGGAAGGACAACCCCACAACTCTTGAGTAGTCGAGTACTCGTGAGTAGTTAACCGAATTCCCATAAAAACAGAAAAATGACGTCTACGTTTATCAGTGTGACGTGAAGTAACTTACAAGCAAGTTGCATGCAAGTCACAGCACATTCTTCAGCACTGAGATATCCGTACTGTGCGATGTCTTGGTTCATTTACTTAATTTTTTGTTTTTGGACGAATGGAATCCTAGGGAGAGAGGTGGAGGGAGTGATTCCCTGTTTGCAGGGGACGTATTAAGCCATGAACCCTAAACCCTAGATTGCTACTCGCGAGTACCTGCTTCTAATCTGGCACATAAATAACCCAATCGGTCTGAGCAGGATTAATTCTGGGCAGTGGGTCGCATTTGAATGGGGGTCACAGTGGTGGAAGACCAGGAAAGTACCTCTGCGTCGGAATCACTCCTTGGAAAAGTACCCAAGATCACAAGTTTTCTGTGCGACAAAATTGAAAATTGTAGGGATCTTGTTGAAGAAGAGCATGGATTAAGAGCATGGCAAGGAATGGGATTTCTGCTCTTAGATTTATTCCAAGGGGGCAAAATTTCAGCAGTTGACTTTAACCTTCCCAAATCCTCTGAACCCCTCTTTGCAAAATGGAGGATTTTGCAGGATTGAGGCCATATGGAAAAAAAATGTGGCTGATTTTGGAGGATGCACTGTGTCAAGGTCTTAGGCTAGACCTTGTGTTGTTTATGCTCAGCCGTGCATAAAGTTAGGCCTAGATTATTTCTGTGGTAATTTATGGTATTAAAATGTTGTGTCATGATCACTGTAGTCTGACCACACAAAATACAACTGCCTTGTTACAGCTGCATGTGTTGTGCAGTTCCCCAAAGGTTATTGTGACTGGTACCTCAAATAGCAATATTATAGTGATGTGTTATGTGGTGTTAAATGGTGTAAGGGATGAGGGTGGTTTACACTGACCTCTATACTTACTGGACTGGCCGACAGTGCCCAGCTTTGAAGCAGCCATGCGCTATCTTGGGTCACTCATGACCCATGCATTGTAAACACACGTGTTTTCAATGGTACACGTAGTTGGTATGGAATTTTCTTCTTCACGGAATATAAGAATTCTATTTTCTGATCACCTTGACAGATTTAAACAGTCCTTGTACTGGCCAGCATAAAAAAACCAACGGATTAAAAAATATAAGGGGAATCATTGTCGTATGTAAAAAAAACAAACCCAGCACCCCTCCACTACAGTACATGGATGTCTAGGAGATCCAAATGGCAGATCAGTAGCTTCAATGTGCAGTGACCAATTAGTGTGTATCACAGCCAGTGCAGTTAGTATAGAGGACGGCGGAGGTTATATGTCAAACCAGTTTGCCTTTATCCAGAATTTACTGTTATTGATGGTAAACAAACAAGTCTTCCAAATAATCTAAAACATTTATCGGAGGAGCTTTTGTAGTTGTCACTTGCAAAAGATTGAGTTGCTAAATCCTACCATTTCTGCTTTTTAGTGTAATCTTTCTCCCAATTGTTCTGAGGAGGGAGGAAAAAACCCCTCTCCGAATTAAGAGCTCGAACATCCATTAACAGAAATTCAGACAGAATTTTTGATTCCCAAGAATATTTATTGATACATGACCTATAAGGAATCATCCGAACGGTACAAATACATTATACAAGTAGAAATACATTGAACAAATAATGTAAAAAAATGTAATCACAGTTATAGACAACAGTGTAAGCAGAATTCATTGTTGCAAATAAAAGTCTATTTCTAAACATCTACACCGTTAAGTTCGTGTTAAATTTGGTATATTCGGTGAATTATTTCTTACAGTGTAACATGGTGGACTGCCCTGATCGGGCTTTGAATGGACATTGAAAAGCTAATACTCCTACTCAATTGTCAGTGTATATATTCATTGATATCACAAATTCAGGACAAGCCTGGCGATATTTGTATAGATTTTTACAGGTGCAGCTATAACATCACAGGATCCAAAGACAAAAAATTTAAGTGTACATTAAACAGTTCTACAGGGTGGTTAACAAAAAAAATTACACTTTCTTTTCAGACGCAGGTTTCTCAAAATTGGGGAGACACGTTGAGATTGTTTTAAGATATTCCTACACAACATGATCTTGGTGATATAGGGTGAAAAAGGCTGTTAAAATAAAATCTGAATTAAGAAATGCGGCCTTTTACAGAAATATGGTCAAAAACCAGTTTGTCCACAAGCGTGCATGAGATATGGTCATTGTTATTGCTGTTCTTTGTGCATGCAGTGCTGTTGTTTTGACCATGTCTCATAGACTTGTGTGTGGAAAAACTTGAGAAATCTGCGTCTGAAAAAGTGTGAACTTTGTTTTTGAACCACCCTGTACTTTACTAAACTACAGGTGTTATTATTTTATGATTCAACTTTTTAAAAGTGATTCCAAAAATGTGTGCAATAGCAATCAAATACTGGATGCTGTTCATTTTAGTCGAATGCAATTTTCTTTTCTTTTTTCAGGGTATTGTATTAAACCATTTAGAAGAAAGAAAATATGTGAATGAAATTCTTAAATTTTCAACAGCAGAAATATTAATAAACATTCAATGAAATACTTCTTTTAATTGTGTGTGAAACAGGTGCCAGTGTACAAAGATTAAATACAAAAGAAAGTGAAATTATTGGTGCGGTTAGCACAAACAAAAAGTTAAATGAACGTAAGTTTCTGGCAGAAAGTTATCCAACGGACGGAATGTGCAACTGTGAATGTTTCCCTGAGATTACAGAGAATGCTGGGAAAATCAGGGATTGTTTTTTTTTTGGGGGGGGGGGGTCTAAATAACTCTAGAGGCATCTCATATTCAACCAGGCATGCAACTGGGAAGTCACAGAAAAAGAGGAAATTCAAATCTTTCCCAGACTTTGTACAGTGTTTTTCTATTTTCAATGGCACACATTGGAAGTGAAAAAAGAGGAAATCAGCTGATCCGAGGAAAAGTTGCATGCCTGTTCAACGTGTAAATACACGTATACTGCAAAGTGAAATATGACATCATGAAATGTTCATGGCAAAAACTGCCCGAGTTGCAGGCATGCAAACTTGTTTTCACATCCGCTGATTTCCTCGTTTTTTTTTTTAACTTCTCATGAATGCCATTACAAATAGAAAAACACCGTACAAAGTCTTGTATGGTTTGGAATTGCCTAATTTTCCCCCCTAAATTCCCAGTTGCATGCCTGCCTTTTTGTCAATAGAGATACTTGCAGGGTACATCTCAACTTGGTGTTAAAGTTAAAGTTCACTTAAAAGGTGCACAATTGTGATGCGATCAAGCTACATGAGTCGTTTGTCAACCCTGGTAAAAAATAAATTTATTACAGATTTGAAAAGAGCACCATCTCAGCATTACTGCTGTGAAAACCGCATGCTGGTACCATCTTTAGTTCAAAAATTATGGAAGTCGGAACACCAAGAGATGCGATAAAGTGATGTGATGAAGTCGCCCTATTTTGGCCTGTATCTCCAAATAAAAAATCTTGACAAATGACTCATTTAGCTTGATCGCATCACAATTGATCTATTGAATGCTTATTGAGCTGAGAGCCACAGTTGAACCCCGAAAGCCACTGTGAGGTGCCAATTTGTTTGTAAAACAAGTTAGCCAAATTTGAATACACCCGTCAGGCTGCAGCCATTTTGCGTCTAGCACATACGCCCAAATTAGTACAAACGCCAAAGTTAACGAGCACTGGATATTGTCTGAGTGGGCAAATGTCAAATAATATAATTAAAAAAATTAACTAGTTAACTACTGTCAAATAATGCATAATGTAAATACTTGTAAATGAATACGTATAATAATTATGGACAATTACGGATTAAATAAAATACCTTCATGTACATTTTTTTAAAATATATATAATTGTATAAATAATGAGTTTAAAATGCAACACCGTGCACAAGTTGGTGCAACACAAAATAAAACAGTGAATACTACTATTAACTACATTATTTTTGTGGCGTGTGAGTTACCTTGCAAAATTTCAGAGTACCGTACATGACTAAAATAGTCGGGTTTTAAAATTGTACAGCAATTAAGACCGGACGTACATGTATCATGCCACATTAAGGTAATACTGAATAATCTTATGAACTTCACAAAACAAATTCATCAAACTACAATGTACATTTACATTTGAATTACTATTAAAACTCAAAAGATGTATTCGTCTAAAATCATGCGACACCAGTTCTAGCATTATAGTTAAGAGTAAAACTTGCAAAGGGAACAATTAACATGTAAAAAGGATGGGACAAAATACTAACCCTAATCTCTGACTGACATAAACAATACACTGCAGTAACGACTCAAATAAAAAAAAAAGAAACAGTAAAAACTGACAAGCCAAAAAAAAGTCTCCGGTTTCTGGTATGGAGCTTGCTCAAAAGTGGTGCGGCGACACGGCTTTTTTTTTGTTTTACTTTTTTTTCCTTCAAATGTCGGCTGATAACTGCAAATGGTGCCCGACTAAATTTAGTGCAAAATGTATTGGAGCCCAGAGGGGACACATAAAGCTTATACTCGATCGTAACCCCATCT
Organism: Patiria pectinifera; assembly: GCA_029964075.1. Taxonomy (NCBI): domain Eukaryota; kingdom Metazoa; phylum Echinodermata; class Asteroidea; order Valvatida; family Asterinidae; genus Patiria; species Patiria pectinifera. The sequence goes on from CM057133.1 coordinate 17,393,657, forward strand.
AAAAACACGTTAAGATTGTGCAGCAGCAGGATTCCAGTCAAACCAGTGAGTTTGGCAGTTTTGAGACATCATCTTACATTGAAAAAAAATAACTTTTTAAATTTGCCGACGCGCATGGCTACGGCGACGCGCATACCAGAGACTTTTTTGTGGCCTTATCAAATAACGACAGAAAGGATAAAAACATGATTACATCCATGAATATGTACTTGATTGGGTCTCATTCACCTTTGCAACTTCTGACAAAACCAGAGTTTCTTTATCTTTTCTTGTGAAGATTCTTTTACGGTGGAATGGGCCACATGTACATTTAGAACTCTGCACAACTACTATGGAAAAAAAAAAAAATTGTCTTTGCAAATTTTTGACTGTTTGGGTTTTCCTGTAACCAATCTAAAAGTTCCGCGAACCTTAAGAAATATACGAAGATACTGACAGCGGTATCCGCTGTTACACCAGTTTGAAACCAGACCGCAACCAGACAGCACCAAGTATACAGTGCTTATAGCATTACCCTGCTGCAGGGAAAAACCCAATATGAAAAGAAACTTGTTACCCTACAGTCCTGTGCACCTTACAACATGCACTGCAACTGCAGAGAAGTAAATCTGTGTAGGGCAGTTGGGGGGGGGGGGGAGGGATGGGGGATGACTACATCATAATACGCAAAAATTGCCGAGGGGGGTGGGGTAGGACACTATGTGACACAATGGGGCCCCATTTATGATACAAATGTACATGCCATGCAAACAATTACATCCCTTAAACCTTACATAAAAACAATGCATTGAAATTTTTTGTACTGTTGAAGAAGTTTTGACCATTGGAAAGTTATACAAGAAAACTGCAAAATTGCCATTTCTTTTGTATTTCACCACAAAAATCTGGGAGCGGAAATTCAAGCCCATGACTGCGAGACTAAAATATCTATCAACCTTGTATATGACAATCACTTATTAAAAGACGGCATCAAGTTTGGGAATTCCTTGAAATAAAATTCTAAATTAACATTTTGTTTGACAACTGATTCCATTTTCAAATAAAAAATAATAATACTGTTCTACACTTCATTGAATACAATCTTTGCTGACCAATTTCGTCATTGTAAAAAGTCCAATTTCAAAGAAGAAAAAATTTGTACAATTTATAATAACAATTAAGTGAATACATATTTAAACATTATGCAGATTAAACTGACAACTTGAACAATTCGCAAGGATGCAAAGATAAATTCTTATAAAAAAAAACATGAAACCAATGACACTAAACTTTTGGCAAACACAAAACAATGTCGACCAAAAATTTGCCCACATTCCCCTTAATAATGCTGCAATTACAACCTTCTCCTGGCGAAACGCCAAGAATCTACTGAAAAACGTCATTATATACAATCAAAGTTTCCTATAAGCACTTACTGGTAATTGTTTAGATCAGTCAAGCATTTTATCAAAACTTTTCTTTTCAGGAATAGTTGTCGGTAGATGGCAAGATTACATTTTTTTTAATGCCTGTATATGCATAAATACGCTGGCAAGATATAACTGCTGCATTGCTACATATTTGGTTTTAAACTATTTACTACCACTGTTTAATTAACGATACTTCATTTGATTATAATAAATTCTAACTAGTATTTCATTTCAACTTATATCAACTGCGCTTCTAGATATTAGAAATTTTAGTTTGTCTTCGCAGTTTGGTGACAATCCAGGTAAATATCCTTCCCATGGATAGTCGTTTCTTTGGATTAACATGTATTTACAAAAAAAACCCCAAAAAACAGGAAACAACATGGTGTAATTTGGGCCCTAGGAAAAGTTTCAAATGATGGTACAGTTGGACACTATTCTTATCGACTCCCTGCTCAGACAGTAGTGGTGTGCATTTACGAGTAGTATGGGAACCGGTTACCCTATTGAAGTAAAACAAGGGTGACTGGTACCCATAACAGAAACCCAATCCCCAAATCCAAATTCTGGAATTTGTCTGAAGAGCTTTATACATTTAGCTTTTAAGATGTAACCCGCATCTTTTGCACGCGTCATCCGTCTCACTCGAATCGCCCAAATTGACACCAACAGGAATTGAACCTCTGCCCTCTGTAGTAAGGTACATTACTATACCTCATAAATATTCATCAGGCAACCGTGGAATTTCATAGGTCCATTCCAGCAACTCGACCTTGTGAAAGTTTTTACTATTTCCCCGCGTCTTCGTACGCGCACAAAAACCAGGGAGGTACTATCACACATCAGCCTTAGATTTGTTCCAGTACTTTGCTATCTCTTTACCAACGACGCATGCGCTGTACATGCCTACTGTGGAGATCTACGGTTCGGTGTGGACAGTTGTGCCAGTCTATTACGGCATACACCAAAATGGAGTCCGATGGTGCTTGCTTTGCAATTTTAAACGAGGAGGAACTGGGTGGAATTTTACACAATAATAATAAATCCAGTGTTTTGTGTGAATGTTTACGTTATTAAATGACACAAAATTAACTTTCTATTCTGTTTCACTTTATCCAAATACTGCATGATCAAAAGAAATGGTGGAATGGACCAATGAAATACTGCAGCTGCCTGATGAATATTTACGAGGTATAGTAAAACAAATACAACATTTTTTTTTTTCCGAGGAAATAGTGAAAACAAATGACCCCTCGGTGTTGGATGATTGGGACTATAGTCCCAATCATCCAACACCTCGGGGTAATAGTTCTCACTATTTCCCCACAAACCATGTTGTATTTGTATACTACCAACTGAGCTATCCAATTTCCTTTTTCGGGGTAATTTTCCAAAAAATATGAACTTTTCTTGAGCAACACTTGTAACTACACATTTCCATACATGTAGGGGTAAACCGTTGTGTGCCAAAAAGAAGCACAACATTTTCTGGCAGTTTATTGTGCATCAAATAACAAAGAAATAAACAAAGAAGACAACCAACTCACAAAAAGTCTGCTAAAATACATGAAACTTGAGGTAACAAGTTGAAAATAGAAAAAAATTAAAAACATTTGTACATGACACCCTGTTTACTTTGTTTTTGAAATTTAATTTCACATCAAACTATTCCACTCTCAGGCACTTGAACATTTTTACACAGAAGAGCGAAGATGTGAAACTAAATCCAAGAGGTAGAACGAAAGAAATGAAGAAGAAGAAAGTTTTGTTTTTGGTTGATACAAGTTTTGTAATTTCACAGAGATACAAAAATGACATGTAAATTAGGTATGCATGTATAAATTCTTTTAGTGGCCCATAGTGGGTCTTCAGTAAAATTGTTCTTTTTGAGAATCATTTCTGCATAACTTTTGTTTGTCCAGAACCCTGCGCTACACGTCTTTCAATCTGTAATTCGTTCCATACTTAAAATAGTATTTTAAAAATCTTCAAATATGCTGACTTACCTTACTTTGACCCTAACCTTCCAAAACTCATTAAAATCAATTCCCCCATTTTGGGGATTTTGGTAGGCAAGCCATGAGCACCAAGTCCATCAAAATCCACCTATATAGTGGTGGTGGTGTTGTGGTGGATTTCAGCGGATTTTGTCCTAAAGCATTATGTGAAGCAGGGTCAGTGATGGATTTTGGCGGACTTGGTCCAGTACTTAGTAAAAAGACACTAAGGAGTTGGGGTTAATAGGTCGTACATTGTACATTATTTGGTGTACCGTAAATTACACAAAATTGAAGAAGAGGAGAACTATATACACTACCGTACTTTAAATTATAGAAAACATTTCGAACTTCGAAACTAATAAATATATCATTACCTCAAAGTGAGTAACATTATATTCCAACTCAACTAATAACTTTGCAAGGGATAAACAAAATGCATCCCTGCATAGACCTAGATGAATTTCGGATTGACAGATTTCTTTTCTTTTAGGGTAAGTGTTGGATGACTGCGTGGGGCCCCACGGTTTACTATATTTGGGGGGAGGTACCCGGTAGGCCTCTGAGAGGACCTAATTTTCAAAAATTTTGAAAAATTATTTGGAAATTCCAGATACTGAAGATTACCGTATGATATTCTAAGAAAATGTCAGTCACTGCTGAAACGAAAGAGGGCAGAGGGGAAAAAGTGAGAATCAGATCTGGGGCCAGACCAGGACCTTGAGTGTCATGGCCGAACGGTTAAGAGCACCGGACTCAAGCTCTGGTGTTGCTGATCAGCAGAATGTGGGTTCGAGTCCCGGTCTTGACACTTGTGTCCTTAAGCAAGACACTTAACCATTATTGCTTTGTCGTTCGGATGGGACGTAAAGCCGTAGGTCCCGTGTGTTGTATAATGCACGTAAAAGAACCCAGTAACACTTATCGCTAAGAGAAGGGGTTCGCCCCTGCGTTTCTGGCAGTGCGTTTATCCTCATACTTACAGCATGAGGCTGCACTTCCAAGGAAGGAAGGAAACATGGCAAACAAATTCAGGCCAACTTTAGTCACCTTTCAGCCAACAAAATTCTCCAAAATTTTCATGAGGCCAAGACAAGGTTCTCAGTAGTTTACCAGTCAAGTTTGACGTCTCAATTCAATTTTTAAAGGAGACTTTTCTTCAATATTTTGTACCCGAGAGTGAAGCCAAGTGATTTAAATTTGAAGCCTAAGACTAGACTGGTACATGTCCAACTGTTTGAACAGACTGACCTCTTCAGTAGTCTGGTGGCAGACTATGGAGAGATGTGTAGAGATAGAGACTGGTACCAGATGTTTCTTTTCACACAGTTGATTGATGCAGCGCTAGACTGGTTGGACTGGTTGTTTCAAGTGCCAGTCTATTTTCTTGTATTGCATGTTTTCAATACCTTAAGTTTTGGGACTCTCATATACGTTATTGAGAGTCCCAAATTTTTGGACTATTCCGGGGGTTAAGCGAGAGTTTCAGGGGCCAACTTAAAGTCTTTGATTCTAAATCCAACCTGGGTTTACCCATCCTGCAAAGCAAAGGGTAAACAAAGACACAGGCCAATACTGTATCAATCCACTTAAAACAAAACTTTTAGAAAAAAATTAGTGCCATTGAAAATGTACAGATTTGAAATCTCTGATAAGAAATTAACACAAGAAATCTACTGCATGGAGTAACTAGCATGTGTCGGCTCTGCAGTACTCTGCTCATAACACATCACATGCCGAAGACTTGCAGTCGGTCATGTCTGGGGGGACGCAAACCTCTTGTTTAGACTTGGGGAGCAAACGTAATGGAAAGAGGCTGGTTTACGTATCTCCTTATCAGTTGGACCCCAACACACTTGGATTACTTGCTGAGGAAATCAATGTTTGCTTTGACGCACCTCCCCGTCGGCACGTCTAGAGCGCTGACCTTGATCTCCGTGTCTCCGTACTGCATGGTGAGTTGCAGCTCGCGCCGTTTCTTTGGGCTACCGGCGTCATCGCCGCTGGGCGCGTCCGACACGTCAATGTGCATGGTGCCGCACTTCTGGACCCCCTCGTCCGTGATGAACTGCACCTTGTCCCTCTCCGTGCAGTAGATGTTGATGATGATGGCCTTCTGGTTGGGTTTGGCCGGCGTGTAGCTCCGCGTGACCTTGTCGCCCACGGCCACCGACTGGTCCGACTGCACAAACGTGTCGAAGACGTCCCGGCACCACTCCAGCCCGTCCTTGACCACGTGTTTCTCCCGTGGGTGTTTGGAGGGGTCGAACTTGTTCAGGACGCCCACGCCGTAGGTCAGGCGGGAGCGTCGGACGCGGACCGCCGTGGGGTCCAAACCGAACATGACCGCCCCTTTGAGAATGGCGAGTCCCACATCCCGGGGGATGATCACCCGTAAGCGGCTGGCAAATTTTTTCCTCATCTGGTTCTGAAGAAGAGGGGACTGGGCGAAGCCTCCCGCTAGGAATAGGTAGGACACCCCCTGCGGGAAAATGGCACTCAAATAAATATTCCAGTTATGGACAATAGGCAAGTAACCCCAAATTGTGACAAAGAGAAATATATGGCAGACACTTGAGCACAACTGACATCAATCAAAGATAACTTAGGTTTGTACACATTCTGAATAAAATTAGCCGTGCATAGTCTGTGTGATAAGTGTGCAAGCCAGTGCAGTCATTGAGCTCAATATGAGTGGTCATGTACCGGTACCGCCACCTGCAGTTCCTAGTCCACAGCCTTTTCCTGTGTAATTATCATAGAGCTATATTAAATTACTAGAGTGCTGGCTCTATGTACAAAGTGATGCCTGCTGGGCGCATCCATGTTTGCGCACAAACCTATGGAAAACTCAAAATTGTGTATGGCTTTTGTACGGCTATTTACTTATCTGCGTATCTGTTTTATACAGGTGTGTTACCGAAGCCGATATGCCCAAAATCGAAAGGCACGATCAGCAAATGAGCGTTATATTTTGCTCCTCTCAAGCAGCACAAACACGTGCGCGTATCCGCTGCAGATGTAATGTAATGTTCTACAACTTGCGTGTTGCATTTAATAAAGTCCACTTTCAAATTTCACTCCATCGTATTTAGTTATGTTCAACAAGCACGTACATGAATTCAAAATGTCTGTGCACAGGACGGCTTCAAAGTATCTCCGCACGCAAGGATGAGGAGTTAGCGCTCTAGTTATTTAATATACCTGGTAACTCTACGGTAATTATACACTTTCTTTCTTCACAGCACCAAACAAGTAGAATCCTTACAATTACTTACCTTTAATTCAGGTTCATTCAGCAGTCCTTCCACCAGGGAGATGATGCTTGCGACCGCCGGCCTAAACAGTTGCTGCATGCCCTCGGGACTGAAACGCAGCATACCTGGAACTCAAAAGACAAACGTCACAAACGCAGGTGCCAAAAGAGTGTCATTTTTGATTGACTGAGATTATTAAAATGTTACTATCAAATTCATTCAAATCGAGGAGTGCTGGACACTATAACTATATGAACAGTCAAAGACACTCACAAATTCAATCCTCTTCCCTTGCTATGCCTTTTACACAGGCTAGTCACCAACAGTCAGATCATATTTCAAGCAAGCACTGCGACTAAGTCAAATTCTGTCAACCGACAAAAGGTAGGCACAGCTGGCTTGTCAATCATCTACAGTCAAAGCATAGCTGTGTCGAGCGCAATCTGAGTCCCACGCGCAAGTTTAAACCTGCGCGCGCAGGTTTAAACTTGCGCGCGCAGGTTTAAACTTGCGCGCACGCAAGTTTAAACCTGCGCGTGCAGGAATTTACTTGCTTCAAATTGCGCGCGCAAGTTTAAACTTGCGCGTGCAGGCATTTACTTGCTTCAAATTGCGCGCGCAAGTTTAAACTAAGGGGGTTTTCGAAATCTTTGCTTCGTCTTCGGCTTCGGCCGGCTTTGCCTTCGACTTCTGAATCACTGAGAGGCAAACTAAACAAAAATATTCAAATTTTTGGCTTCACATCAACCGATTGAATGTTCCTGAAGCATAACAGGCACCACAATGTAGCTGGAGTTCCAGAAGTTGGGGCCTAAAATCTCCTTAAGCCGAAGCCAGTCGGTTTTTTTTACGGAATTTTAACTTCTGAAAAGAAGTGAACGGTCGAGGGTGTAATCTTCATTGTGGGAACCGAGCTAATTTTTTTTTCGTGAATTTTCGTCCTTGAATCCCCCCCCACAGAAGTGTGGGACGAGTCTACGAGTGATACTTACCCAAATAGCTACTACATATGCATATTTATTCAGCCGACAGGCTCAAACGCTAAAAGATTTAATCAACCACCGAGCGCCCTCTCGGGGCCTACCCATTATGCTACGTCATGAATCCGCCATTATACTTCCTCTTTTTTCTCGCGCACTAAAGGTGAAAAACCATCGTAACGCGAGCCGAGAGTGGGGAGGAGGGCGGGAAGCTATTTGGGTAAGTATCACTCGTAGACTCGTCCCACACTTCTGTGGGGGGGGAGTCTACTTCATTCACTTACCCAAATAGCTACTACATATGCATAGAGTGGCACCGCCAACCGGTGGCTGGGTAGGCGAGACGCCATGCAATCACATGGTTAAACAACAGTATATAGATATATATACATAATGATTTAGACCATTTAGATTGAATATACATGTAAATGTATTACCTGCTTAGTTAGTCTCCTGGTCAGGCCGGGAAGGACTACTGCGCAGGGTAGGGTTCGTAGACGAGGACTGGTGTTGTGTCAGTACCGTCTTCCCCGTGTTCCCTCCAGTCTGGAGTACGTCACGTAGGTAGCAGGATGTGAATGTCGTGGCAGACTTCCAGCATGCTGCTTGAGAGATCTCTGAGATAGGGACCCTAAAAATGCCCAGGACGCCGCTACAGCGCGTACGTCATGGGCTCGGACAAGGCCTTGGACAGAAGCGTCCCTTTTGGATGGCCAGTCCGCATTAGCGAATTTGATAGCAGCTACTACCCAACGCGCAATGGTGTCCCTTGAGGCGGGGCCATGTGGCTTTATGGTTGTAATAAAGAGCTGCATGCATTTATCCCTGAGTGACTTGGTGCGTGCCAGATACCATTTTAGGGCGCGCACCGGGCACCATAATTTGTCTGAGGGAATAGAGGAGGTCGACTCTATTTTTGGGAGGAAAATATCAGGAGGGCTGAAACTTGCCGTCTGATTTTTCGTCAGGAAGGACGCCTTTGGGATCAGGCGAACCCCACCTGGTTCCCAGCGGATATGTCCCGAATCTAAAGTCAGCGCATGGATCTCGCTGCTCCACCTAGCGGTAGCCGCTGCGAGCAGGAAGGCCAACTTTATAGATACATTAATGAGGGGTGTTTGGCCCAAGGGCTCGTATGGAGCCTTGGCCAACATGTTCAGGACCTGACCTAGATCCCAGGATGGGACCAGTTTCCGGATTTTAGGTCTCTCGTTGAACATTCCCCGAAGTAGGTTAGTGATTGCCACATTAGAGGAGATAGATGAGCCATCAGCGAAGCCCTTGTGAACCGCTGCTATGGCTGATCGATAATTTCGTATCGTTCCTACTGACAAATTGGCTCTGAACAATGACAGTAGGAATTCTGAACAATGGCTTAAAGAAGCACAGAGCGGATCCACAGCCTGTTCTGTGCACCACCTACTATAATGTCGTAGTCGACTGTCATAGATTTGTCGTGTTGAGAGACGACGTCCCTTTGCGGCCAGAGTTGCAGCGTCTTCAGAAAGACCTGCTGCTCGGTAGGCACACTTGACAGTGGCCAGCACGCTAAGTGGAGATCTCCCGGAGATGGGTGTCGGAACCGGGACTGAGATTGAACGAGTAGGTCGTGACGATCTGGGAGGATTAGAGGGGAGCCCACTAGGAGCCTCACCAGTCGCGGAAACCAGAGCTGACGCGGCCAAAAGGGGGCGATCAGCAGGATCTTGCACCTGTCTCTCTCCAGTTTCCCGATGACCTTTGTAAGGATTGAGATTGGAGGGAAGGCGTAAGCGAACATGTTTGTCCAGTCTATTGATAGTGCGTCCGAGGCCCATGCATGAGGATGATGGGCTCTCGAGCAGAACACCGGGAGCTGAGTGTTGACCGCTGAGGCGAACAGGTCTATGTGTGGACGACCTAGGATCGAGAAGATCTGACGTACGATCCTCCTGTTCAATGACCACTCTGTGGGAACTACTTTGCCCCTGGAGAGAGAGTCCGCTATGTCGTTTTCCGCACCAGGAATGTGAATGGCACGTAGATCGACTTTGTGTCTGATTAGCCACTGAAACATTTCCCAAGTTCGGTAGCACAACTGGGGTGATCTTGTACCGCCCTGTTTGTTGATATATGCTACCACTGTCGTGTTGTCGGTCTTGATTAGAACAGACCGACCCACTACGTCTGCTTGAAAGTGGTGTAGGGCATTGACTACAGCCTGGAGTTCTAGAACATTGATATGTAGGGACCGAGTGTTGTCGTCCCAAGTGCCTGCAGCTTGTCGAGGGGGAAGGGAGGCTCCCCAGCCCTCGTTGGAGGCGTCGGTGGAAATTATGACGTGAGGATCCCCTCTGGGGAAGCTCCGTCCGCACCGAATGTTCTGTTCCAATAGCCACCACCGAAGGTGTGGCCGAATGACATCGTCGATCGAGACCAAAAGGGAGATCGGATCTGTCTTTGGTCTGTAATGTGCCAGAAGATGCATTTGTAAAGGACGCATCCTCAGTCTGCACCATGGAACCAGGTCCACTAAGCTGGCCATGAACCCTAGAAGTTTCAGCCAAGCTCGGGCTGGAGCGACTTGAACGGATAGGAAAAGTTTGACGCACTTCCGCAGGCTGGTAACACGTTCCCCTGTGGGGACGGCTATGCCCCTGCGTAAATCGATCTCTGCTCCCAGGAAAGTGATTTCCTGGGACGGGATTAGGTGGGACTTCTTTTCGTTGATGATGAAGCCTAGCCTCGTTGTCAACGTATAAGTATCCCTCAAATTCTGAGCAGTCTGGCCGCCTGATTTTCCCACTATCAGCCAGTCGTCGAGATACATAAAAATCATTATGTTTTCTCGTCGGAGACGTGATGCAACTGCCCGCACAACCCTGGTGAACACTCTTGGCGAGGTTGATAGCCCGAAGGGAAGGGCAGTGAACTCGTAAGTGCGCTCCTGATACCGAAAACGCAGGAATCGGGAGTGCTCTTGGAAGATGGGGACGTGTAGGTACGCGTCTTTTAGGTCTAATGACGCTCCCCACGCTGGTGTGGGTAATGACTCTAGAACTACATGGAGATTTTCCATTCGGAAACGTTTGGGTCTGACAAACTTGTTGAGCGGTTTCAGATTGATTATCGGCCGCCATTCGCCCGCCGCCTTCTTTGGTGTTAGAAAGAAGGAGGACAGGAAGCCTGTGAACTGCTCCATTGGTGGCACCAGGCGGACCGCTCTCTTCTCGATGAGGGATGAGATCTCTTGCTCGAGAGCTAATCGTTTGTCTGTGTTTGCCGGAACCGGTGTTTCGCGAACACATATTTCCGACGGAGGGGTGCTTGTAAATTCTAGTTGATAGCCGTGGCTGACTATAGAAAGCACCCATGCGTCGGAGGTGATCTCTCTCCAGGGCCCTACGAAATTTCTGAGACGACCCGCCACGGGCCCCAGTGTCGGGTCGGCTCGGTAGGGCGTCACCGCCGCCACCCAGAGCGGGGCGGATTGCCCACCGCCACGTCCCGGCCGCTAAATTGGCGTGCAGGGGCAGAGTATGCGCGTGGAGCTGAAACCATTGTACCAGCTGCTGCCCTGGCCGTCCGTTGGCGACAAGGCTTGAACGGTTTCTTAAGGGCAGGGCGAAACGAGGAGCACCCTTCGTTGCCTTCTTCCCAGAGAACTTGGGCTTGTTAGTGGCTGAGGGCTTCTTCAAGCTCAGTTTGTCTGCTGTCTCCATTCGTTTGGCCTCAACTTCCAGAACTTCCTGGAATTTGCCTCCGAAAAGGTCTTTGCCCATAAGAGGAAGATCTTCTAACTTCTTCTTAGCGCCTTCGTGTGGTATGTACAGTGCATCCATCACGTTAGTCCTACGCGACTTGGCAGACAGGAGAGAGATTCTCGTAAATTGGTCTAGAGAGAAACGGAGTATTTCGTCCAGACATCGGAAGGCTGCTGCTAACATATCGGCTGGAATTTGTGAATCTTCCTCACATGCGCAGACGATATATTCAGATAACAGAAGTAAAAGGCGCTTGTTTGTGAGCCAAATCTAGCCGCCTCATCGACCTTCTTCATTGTATCCTCCATCTTTGCTCTAGTCTTATCGACAAATATTGACTTGGTCGGGCTTTGCCGCTATCTCCAGTCAATTTGTCCTTGGCCGTATCCGAATAGAAGGAACCGTAAAGAAATCATTTCGGTCCTTTTCTGGAAATTGAAATAGGCTGCCGACCTTTGTTGAAAGCCGTCCATTTCTTTGAATCGGCGATGCGTTGTATGCGATCGGCGCATAAGCGATCCACCGGCATAGTTGGGAAAGCTGGATCCCGAGGTTCCTCGACGCCAGTCCGGCGTTTGAAAGAACGACGGGTGGTCTCTGGTTTACTGCTCTGTGGTAGTTGCAGTACCCGAACCATATCTCTTTGAACCAGCCTCAGCTGAGTCTCGAATGGTGAAAAATTGCCAGGGTCAGTGGCCTCATCATCCCCAGAGCGCTCATCTTGTGAGTGAGTGGAAGGGGAGTGAGTATCATCGACATCTATGTCAGGAGCATCTTGAATAGAAGTTCCCAAATTCATAGATGGGTGCAAGGAAATTCCCGCCTGTGATCTCGGGCCCAATCGCAGCCCGGAGTAGGTGGATTATCTGAGCAGACACTGATGGTAACCCCAGGATCTGGGGGCCCAGTGTGTTCCCCTCTCATCCCGCCCGAAATCGGCAGGATTGCGCCCGGATCCGGCTGAATTAAGCCCGGATCCGGCCGGATCGCCGGATTCGGCCGGATCGGACCCGGATCCGGCCGGATCACACCCGGATCCGGCAGGATTAGACCCGGATTTGGGTCCGGAAATGTGGCCGCCGGGAGTGACCTCTGAGTCACCGCCGTTGGGGCCGATCTCCATTGTTGTTGTTTAGTGAGGGCTGCCAGCGAAACGTTGATGTCCTGGAAAGCTTTTAGAAAGATTTCTGTGGATACACCTTTGTTTTTCTTTTTCCGATGCGTCGACTTACGGGGGGAATCCCCTGAAGAAGACGGCGCGGCCTTGTGTTTCCTTTTCTTGCTTGGGTGACTTGATTCACTGGATGAAAACTCCGATAATATCCTGGGAATTCCGGAGCATTGATCAAAGAATGATGTTGACTGCGTGTCCGTGGCCCGAATTGGGGGAGGAGGCAAGTCAGTCACCGCGAGTCCTGCCCATTCCGCACGGGTGGAAGCAGGAAACTCGGAGCGCGATGAACGCGCAGACGGGGCCGGTGAGGATTGAATCCTTTTACCGCTCCGTGACTGGTCGTCCCCGAGGGTTGCTGGAGCCAGCAGACCGGGGGGACGAGGCGAAGAAATTCCCGTGAAACCACGGGAAATCGACGCCGGGTTGCTAGGTGACGCCGATGGTCCGGAGACCGGAGGCGTGATCGAGCGACTATTGGTCCTTTCTGGGATCTTACCCTTGGGAACGCCGGTGGCCTTTGATGCGGCCTTTTTAACCGCGGAACCCTTACGGCTGGTCGCCTGGGGGGCCGTGGTTACACGGGGAGTTTTATCCCCGGTATCCTCACGGTGTTCCATACCGTAGGACGTATGTCTGATGCCGGTCAAAAACGCGTAACACGGGATGACCGTTACAGACTACGGCGATGTCCCTGCGTGGGGACTCACTGCTATCTCGTCTTTTTCGTACTACTGAGATGTATGCAGTTGAGAACGGCCGAGGGGAAGGGAACGACCGCTGGTCGTTGTACCCCACGGAATTTCTCTTTACACGCCCGGCGAGGCGGCCGAGGGAAGTGAACGGCCAGCGGCCGATATACCCACGAATATCTCGCCGCTATCTCGTTTGTCACCGCACTACCGAGATAGCTTAGGACAGCGAGGGGCAGGGAACGACCTCTGTCGATATACCCAACGAAACGTCCTCTTCTAGCTTACTAGCTCCCCGAGCTAGCTGAAACAGTCAGGGGGGAAGGGAACGACCTCTGTCGATATACCCCCACTGTACTCGTCTCGCTAGGCCCTAGCTCACCGCGAGCTTAGGGGAAACGAACGGAGAACAGGAAACGGCCGAAACCCCTATATTCTTCGAAACTTTTCCCTAGTCCCTGAACGGCCGAAAGTCTGACTTGAACAGGGGCCCCACGGGTGGGGGGACTAGCAGACCTTGTGGAGAATAACCGCACTTCTCTCCGGGGATATACGACGCACTGTCTCCCCTAAAGGTCTTTACGTATTTCTATGGAGTCATAAACTAAATGCACTTTTTTTTTTTTTTTTTTACAAAGAAATATTATTATTAGATAACTGTACAACAGAAATAATAATAATAACTCAGGAAAGCCGACTCGGCTAAAATGGGATTGCACTTGATCCCAAAGGGAGAACCCACGATGCCTACCCGGCACTGGGCTAGTCCCGCGGTGCCGACCTGGCCCGCCGCACGTGGCGTCAGACAAAGGCTGAAAAACCTGCTACGTTACGTGCAAGAAAAACGAAAGCAAAATGACTCCAAAATCACTCCAAATGAGAACTACTTAACTCAAACCAAACTCTACAGATTCTACACAACTCACTTGGTTGATAAATTCTATAAAACAGAAACTCTTAAAGCGAAAATCGTACAAAAACTCGTCAAAAGGCGAGAGCAAAAATATTTGCTTCTGCACGATGCCGTCGCTAAGAAAAAAGAGGAAGTATAATGGCGGATTCATGACGTAGCATAATGGGTAGGCCCCGAGAGGGCGCTCGGTGGTTGATTAAATCTTTTAGCGTTTGAGCCTGTCGGCTGAATAAATATGCATATGTAGTAGCTATTTGGGTAAGTGAATGAAGTAGACTATCACATTTTTGGCGACATTTCGACTTGAAAACGCATGTGACACGCGTTGAGCATCAGGAAATGCACACTGGGAAGCTGCTAAACGAGTTCCAAAACTATGCTGAATCTGGCAGCAAAATAGAAGATTATGTACTGCTTACGTCTCGTCGAAGTCAAGAAACCTCCCATCTCCATTCACACCACGTTATAAAGGACATGGCAGGCATTGCATGCCCGCACTCGTCATGCATGCTCGTGGGAAGAAATCTGACACCATTCGGTGGCATCATGCGGTCGTCGCCGGCCAGCCGTGCCGGGAGTTCGAGCTCGAAACCCCACCACAAACATCGCTTGTGACAGGCACCGCTTTGGAGTCGAGTTTTGTGTGTAATATGCGGGTAAACAGGGATTTGGTTTTGTGCAGTAAATGTGAAAACTGGTTCAATTTCAAATTAAATTTTGTGATTATGACTTGGCTATTCCTTCTTCCAATGTATTTTTGTGTCATATATTTTTTTAGACATTTTAATGTTGCGTTTTGCATTGTTTTTAATCTTGCTTCATTTCCTTTTCCATTTTTTTTGCAGCTGTTGCTGTAAATGGAGATGTTTTGATTGTCGTTCCTACTGATGACGATGCAGACCTTGGAATCTACAATATGTGACATAATGAAGAACTCTGTCATGTCTGTGAAGAATAAAACTATGGCCAGACTTGAACTGAATTTTAAAAATCCTTTTATTTAATATACTTTTATTTAATATACTTTTATATATATTTTGAATTATTTTTAATAATGGAGACTAGACATGCATTAAACAGAAATGTAAACATTAACCAGGCATGCAACTTTTCCTCGGATCAGCTGATTTCCTCTTTTTTTACTTCCCATGTGTGCCATTGAAAATAGAATAACACTGTACAAAGCAAAGTCTTGGCATTAAAATAATGAGAGCATTGCATGAATTCAGTGAGGTTTCATGTTTTATACCTTTTTTACTTTCTCTGTTAGTTTTGTGTTGTTTTTGGAATTGACTTGAGCTCTTATTTGGAATGTTTAATTGGCCCAATGATCAGGGGTAATAATAATACTGTAAGCGCTGTGATTTAGTTTACTACGAAGAGCGTTCTTAAATATTTATTAAAACAATTATTATGATTGTTATTATTAATTACAAAATCCTCAAGAAATCCACAAAGCCGGGCAAAAAGAGTGAACTTTATTTCAATGATAAATAAAATTGAAATAAGAAAAGGAAAACAGAAATTTCGGGTGTACATTATCGCAAATCATGTGGCAGGGTTTTATTTAAACATGGACATTCTGTATAGCTAAGGTCAAACATTTACTTGTAGAGCACTCAATGTCTTTTTTTATAAAAAAAAGTTAATGTTAATTACACCCAGTTGCAAATTAAAACATATAAGGTCCATCTTGGTTGCCGCACAGAAATAACACGCACCCTTATACAAAGCAACATCCCTTCATTTTGTGAGGGATTATCTGAATAAAGGTTTTGTATTTTTAAAAGAATGTTGAAAAAAAATCATAGTAATCAACGCTACCGGTACATACAAAAACAATAGGATAGTGAAACCATGGAACTAAGATCCCCCCACTCAAATACTCAGGAGAGTGCAAGATACTTAATAGTTAAACCCTAGTCCATAATTCAACTCCCTCAGTCATGGAAAGTTCGTGGTGGAAAAAAAAAAGGCCATGCAAACTAGATAACAACGCCGTCACAATTTCGTAAGCCCGCGATTGCCATTTGCTAACATTGTACATGTACGTACACTTTACCTTGCGCACGCAAGTTTAAACTTGCGCAAGGGTCTTAAATTGCGATCGCCTTTGCGCAAGTTGTAACGTGCGCGCGCAAATTAAAATGGCGCGGTGTAGTTTGCGTGCTTCGAGAGTCACTCGCTTAAGTTTAAACTTGCGCGCGCAGGTTTAAACTTGCGCGTGGGACTCAGATTGCGCTCGACAGCTGTATCAAGTTACATAAACAGTCACAGCCAGCCAACCTGCTTTATGTGGGCTGGGAGCTCTTACCGGGTAACTCCCTTGATTGATTTTGACTGTGTTGAACACAACAAAATCAGTGAGTGGAATTCAGTTCTCAAAACCCCAAATAAACGAGCAATCAGACACTGTGCTAAGTTGTGAGAGTGCATGACGTTTGGATCCCTAGAGCAAAAGTAAAGTCTGTCACGAGCCAATGTGGCCCATCAGGCTGGCGTTTATCTCCAGGTTTCGGTCGCCTGAAAGGACTGAGAATATTTCTAATCTCCCTGGATAGGATGCCAGTCTACGCAGGTTTCTCCACCAGCTAATGCCGGTACCTGTTTATACTCCTGGGCGGAGAGAGGCAAGTGGGGGTGAAGTGGCTTGCCCAAGGACACAACGCATGACCAGCAGCTGGATTCACACCCCTGACCCTCTGATCATGAGTCACAAACCCTAACCACTAGGCCACACTCCCCTTCCCCAAAGAAGACAGAACAGTATTCTTCTGTCAAGGTGCATCTCAAGGACCTTTTGCTTTCATGTGTCCTCTTTGGGAGAATGACATTATTTTTATCTTAAAGAGGGTAAGAAATGATTGTGGTGTTCTGCAATACCTTGAGCGGACCATGTGACGTCCCGGCTCCTGTAGTTCCAGATGGCATCCTCCACGGTTTGCGTCTCCCGTGTGTACTTCTTGTAGTAGTCGATGAAGGAGAAGGGTAGGGACACGTTGAGCGGGTTGCTCTTGTAAGGGTTGACGTTGCGCTTGCGGGACTCAAAGGCGATCATGAGGTCCACCCAACCTGCAGGCCTCTTGATCTGAAGAGGAAAGAAAAACGGAGAGCTGATCAGTAAAAGACTGATGCATTTGGGCTCGCCAGATGGCTTGATCAATCACAGCTGTTTATTGCACTACCAAATGCCGAACAAAAGTCTGACACTCGCGACGCGGGGCTGGAACATGATGGGAGAGGCACGTGTTGTTGCTCATACTGTGTACAGTGGGCAGAGTGTAACAGATCAGTGCATTCTGGGTCACAATGTAAAATTGACAAAAGAGGCAAAGAGTCCATCAACTGTTTTTCCGAAGACTTTAAGCAGAATTGTAATCAAGTCCATCTTACATGAAAGTTAAATCATGAGGCAGTCACAATTGAAATCATCAGTACAAGTGCATGTAAGGTCAACAGAAAAATGGGATAAAACATGACAAGGCATATTTACTTTTTAATCCCCAGATTTGCCCTTCTCTGATGTAACATTGTAGAGTCAAGGACAAATCTGGATATACACTGTACAGGTAAAAAAAAGTGCATCTCCTTGATACCTCCCCCCCCCCCCAAAAAAAAAACCCCTGATATGGTGTCCAAGAGGTTGCAGGTTCGAATCCCGCTTCAGTCCATTCTCTTTGTTCACTTAAAAAAGTTACTACAAGAACAAACTCTTAGAAGGTGAGTTGGCTTGTTGGGTGTTACGATAAGTTTGATTAGTTTTGTGGCCAGAAAATGACTGAGCTTCTTCGTTCAAACGTGCAGTGTTCTGGAGGTTGCGGGTTCGAATCCATAAACGCCTGTTTGATCACCTTGAACTCCTCGATGTAGTCACTGCCAAAGATGTCCACCAGCAGCTTCTCAAACTCGGCGTCCACGCTGACTGAGCCGTACATTCCCCCCGCCGCCTTGTGCAGTTCCTTCAGCGTTCCCCCGTCTTCTTCAACCTCGTGGACGGTGATGTCCACAGTGCCGCCCCCGCAGTCTACCACCATGTAACGGGTACCTAGAGTCAGAGTAGAAGGGTTAAATGAATAAACGTAAAGGCAATCCAATTCAATATTGGTTGTGACCTTCACTTACGTTACTCCATAATCACTGAATACTTAGCGTTGTCTGATCGCGAGGAAGAAGTCACAAGCTTACTCAGGTAGGACTCGAACCCAAGACCTGCTTGAAGATGTCTTATAGCACTCGACCACTGAGATTGCAGGGGTCGGTTGGCCGGTTCGAATTTGACATAAAATGTACATGTACCGGTAGTAGCGGGTAGCGATGATGGAATTTGAAGGCCCTGGTAGATCCATTGACATCGTTACCATCACTGCAAACTTACATGTACAGGATCAGTGCCACAAAATGTGGACCAAGTCCGAAGTAGGAACAACTGAGAATATCGGCTACAAATGCCATTCACAAGTCAAATCATGTATATGGTTAGACAAATACAGGTAGCATGGAGATTCAACCAGCGCCTTTGTCACATTTCGTTTGAATAGTTGGTGACTCGACTTACAACTTCGTGACTTGTGATTGATTCACTTGTGATGACTTTGGGGGATTTGATTAATATCCTGGAAAGCATTCAAATCTCAATTCACTATCGAGTTGATTACATAACCCGGTCGTTGGCACGGGATCACGCCGATGCAAACATGGCCACCACTCACTACAGACTCATAAATTTTCTGAGAATGTTTGTGTTGTTTCGTTAGGAAATTGGAGAAAAAAAAATCTACAGGTGTGACTTATTTGTATGATTACAGTCCGCAGTGAAACACTTGACCATCGTGAGGTAGCATATGTTGACCAATGTGAATGATTACTTCGCTTCAAATACGTGTGGCATGATCCATAGGGCCGGATGAATCCAGTGACCTCGCTTGTCATTATGTAACACTCCAATAGTGAACATGTCTAAAGTTCCGCCAATGTAGAACACTCTGATTTGTATAGTGACTCGTAAAAAAGTGGGAACTTTTCTACAAACATGGTTCATCGGAATTGGACCAGCATTTTGACTGGAGATCCACTAGTATAAGAACTAGTTAGGTACATGTATCTGCGTGTCTATTATCTACTAATCTCCCAAAATCAGGGAGGTTTTCTTAAAAACAATTAACATGTACAGTCGACTCTCATTATAAAGAGCACTTTTATAAAGAGGTTCTGCTTATAAAGAGCAAATTCTGAGGTCCCATATCTCAGGTTCTCTTTGTGTTTCTTTGTTTCGCTGTCCTTTCATAACAACATTCCTGTTATAAAGAGGTAATTTGGCTAGACCCATCGACCTTGTTATAACGAGAGTCGACTGTACATACATGTATAAGACCACAATAACTTACAAAATCGAAGCAAATCCAAAACACAGCTCCTAATCATCCAGACATTACACTTTAAGCTCGCAAAGCTCACTTCAGATTCTCACACCACCCAACCAAAACAATCCCTGGAACTTGGTGGCAATATTCCCCCCTTAAGTTTGTACTTTCTGGGGGTAATGACCTGGGGTTTCAGAGGGGTAGAGTTTTGCTCATAAGACAATCTGGAAAATCTGACTTGCAGAAGTCGGGGCACAGCTGCACGGGGACAGAGATGGATGGCCGGAATTATAGGGAGCAAAAAGGGGGTTTAACAGTTGTTAACCTTCCCTGGAGAAGGCACATTGATCTTGGTGGTAGCCTGGGGCAGGCTGTCGCTGGTTCTGCTGGGTTGGGCAAAAGGGATATTAGTAGAGATCCATAGTAGGTTTACAAGTGTTGATTTAACATATTGTTTGTTTGTTTGTCAGCATTTGTAAGATTAAAAAGGACAAAGTTATTGTTGAGTAGAGTAGGGCCAATGGATTTCCGCGATAGCGGGAAAACGAACGGAATTCGAGGAAACTGCTCCTTGAAACGGAAAACAGAATTTGAATCTGAAGAAAAAACTTCTGCAATTTTCTGCAAATGACTATTTCATTATCAACTTGGAATTATTTTCTGTGTACATAGTATATGTTTAAATGCCTTTTTGTGTATTGAATAAATGTGAAATGGAATTTTTCAGCCTGAAACGGAATTTAGGATTTTTGAAAACGGAATTTGCACTTTTCTGAAACGGAAAAACATTGGCCCTAGTAGAGTATTCTGAAGCAATAAAGGCATTCATTCCATTTCAGGATCAATTTTGCCAGCAAGAAACTTGTATTTTTTTTTATGGAAAAGTGCAATTTGTACTGCCAGCTAAGCTATTATTTTACAACTTCCCAGCACCCCAAAGTTCACAAGATCTCATAAATTGCAGATCTCATGCACACGCCCATACTAGTGAAACCCACAGGCCACAGTTATAATCAGCAAGGCAGTGGCGTAGGGCACTGGACGCCACCTTCCTATGGGGGCGCTGTTCAAACCGGACGATCATGGGCACTATTAGGTAGCAGACCAGTAAATAAACTTCCATTGACCCCAATGGTAAATGCTCCCACTTCAAAAATTCGGGAAAAATACTCACAACTCTCCAAGGTGTTCGAGACATACATCAAATTAAAGATTATTTCATCATCTTTCATTTTCTTTTCAATTTTCGGGGGGTCAACTGATGACTTTTAGGAGAAATTTCCATCTGAAGATGATCACCCCTGAAAATAGTCCTAAAGCCCATCGCCATTTTGAAAAACGATGCCTACACTCCATTGCAAAGTAGAGCGCTTTTAGGGTCCAAATTACATCAAAATTACACAGAACTGCAAGCTCCAAGTCCTGTGCACGGTTTCCACCCATATTTTTTACAAACCCTCAAGTTCATGGCCCACAGCATGCTCAAATACCGAAGATTTTGAGGGCATGCAAATCGTGATTTGGCCGGCGCAGGCAATTTCGGACCGATTTACTGGTCTGCACCCTATAGAGAAGCGAGGTTTTGAAAAATTTCTCCAAACCACTTGTACGGCACGAGGAAGGATGGATGACTCATATTTCATCAAAAAATTGCGAGAAAAAAATCTCTGACTGCGATTTCTGGCCTGAAAACAAGCCCTCTGTTTGCGGCTACCCTTCCGGAGGGCGCCCCCCACGGGCGTGAATTGAGTTTTTGCCCCTTCCGACCCCAAATTACCCCCCCCCCCCTTGTTCGCTCGAAATTGCTGTGATCGGAGGACGGTCCATCGGCCCTATTCAGATTTTGGGCGCATTTGTTGCGGAACCGCCATTGGTGACCCCTTTTGAAACGCTGCGCCCCCCAGGTTCCGCCCCCCTGAAAAAAACCACTCCGCAAACATTTGACAACAAACTGTGGAAGGCGCCATTTTGAAACTACAGGTAGCAGACCAGTAAATAAACTTCCATTGACCCCAATGGTAAATGCTCCCACTTCAAAAATTCGGGAAAAATACTCACAACTCTCCAAGGTGTTCGAGACATACATCAAATTAAAGATTATTTCATCATCTTTCATTTTCTTTTCAATTTTCGGGGGGTCAACTGATGACTTTTAGGAGAAATTTCCATCTGAAGATGATCACCCCTGAAAATAGTCCTAAAGCCCATCGCCATTTTGAAAAACGATGCCTACACTCCATTGCAAAGTAGAGCGCTTTTAGGGTCCAAATTACATCAAAATTACACAGAACTGCAAGCTCCAAGTCCTGTGCACGGTTTCCACCCATATTTTTTACAAACCCTCAAGTTCATGGCCCACAGCATGCTCAAATACCGAAGATTTTGAGGGCATGCAAATCGTGATTTGGCCGGCGCAGGCAATTTCGGACCGATTTACTGGTCTGCACCCATTAGACAACATGCGGCACTTTTCATGGCGGCACAACAACACAACCAAAAAGGGCACTCATTAAAAAAAGGGGCACTCTTTAAAAAAAGGGCACTCGTGAAAAAAAAAGGGCACTTGTGAAATAAAGGTCACTCTTTACAAAATATTGGTTTTTTTCTTTTTAATTCCCTCCCCCCATGATATAAACTGGGAATATATTTTTCTTTTGCCTGTTTAACAATTTTCTTTTTTTAAATGTACACTTGTAACAATCAAGCAATAATCACTTACAAAATATTTCAGATACCATATGTTCTAATTTTCCCGTCAGCATGGGCTTGAAACCGCCTCAACGAAAAACAAAAAACACATCTCCTTTCCCTCCACAAACAAGAGAGATTTTGTTAAAACCTTTTTTCAAAAATTTACTTTTTCTCCTATGAAATAATAACAAAAACAATGTCCCAATGGAATTTCGAGTGATTGATATTTTGACAAGTTCCACTGTTGACTGAGAGATGAATAGCCATCTTTGTTCCTTAAGACCCGGAGGGGGAAAAATGACTTGCTTCCCCCACTACACAAGGGACTCATTTGGCCCAGAAAAAAAATTCTGCCAGATTAGCCAAATTACTGAACATACACTGTAACATGTGTCTTAGCGGCAGTGGTGGACTCCCAGGATATCTGACCTTGTCAATTCCCATTGGATGAGTCAAACATTGTAAAGATTGGGCCTTTTTGGTCTGCATTTCCTACATTAAAAATGGGCCTACAATGTAGATGTACATCAAGTTCCATTAAGAGTAAAATGTGTTGAACACGACAAAATCAGTGAGTAGAATTCAATTCAAATAAACAAGCAAATCAGACACTGTGCCAAGGTGTGAGAGTGCTGCTTGACGTTTGAATCCCTAGAGAAAAAGTAAAAGTCTTTCAGGAGCCAATAGGGCCCATCAGGCCGGCGTTTATCTCCGGTTTCAGTGAATGAAACAGCTGAGAATATTTCTATTCCCCCTGGATGGGATGCTAGTCCATCGCAGGTTACTCCCAAGCTAAAGCCGGTACCTGTTCATACTCCTGGGTGGAGAGGGGCAAGTGGGGGTGAAGTGGCTTGCCCAAGGACACAACATATGACCAGTAGCTGGATTTGAACCCCTGACCCACTGATCATGAGTCACTAGCCAACACTCAGCAGAATTTTGCACATTAAACATGGGCATAGTTAAATACTAAGCCCTAAAAATGAAGCTCCCAAAACAGTGACCAACGAGACCAAAATTGTAACTTGTATGCATAATTTGCTACTGAAATTTCTCCAATTCAAAGCTGTACAATCAACAAAGGTATGTACATGTACCACTTGTAACCCCTCCACATACTATTAAATGAACAAGTTAAAGCATAATTCTTTGCCATTTCATAGTCATCTAATGGTGAAATCAGGGACAAAAAGCTGCTAAAAGGACAACACGAACTAGCACGTTCAACAACAGTCACATTTAGGGTGTCAAATTTCTTTACCAAATGAGAGTGCACTTTCATTTTAAAGTACAAAATTTGAAAACGTTGAAAACAAATTTCTGCCTCATAGGCGTGAAAGTGAATGTATAATGCAAATCTGTAATGTCAAAAAGAGTATTCGCATTACCGGTACCAATTAATAGCAACAGTTAAACACGTTTCAACCCCGGCGAATTTCGCAGCGAATGTTTCCTGACATCACATTTGCTTCGCATTCACATCAAGTACAATGTATGTACCAGCCTTTACGGTAGCAGACTGAAGCAGCCATTCACGAGAGAAGTTTTCCTTTCTACATTTTTGTTCGTGACTTGTACCGGTAGACCACTTTTCAAACAAAATTTCCAGAAAAAACCCATAACTGACTTGAGCAGTACCAAGACCCACTCCAGCCTTACCATGCCTGATGTTTTCCGCCACCTGGCTGTTGGACTTTTCCGGCTTTTCCGTGGACCACTTCCGGCGCTGGGAGAGATGCTCTGGCACCAGTTCCCTCATCCTCAGCTTCCGGATGCAGATGGAGGCTGCTTCCGGCTCCAAGGCAATCAGGAGCTGCTCCGGGAAGGAGGGTGAGGCTATGCCCGCCTGAGAATAAAGACCCAAATTGGAACAGGAAAACTTAGAAATTTTGAAGCACAAATCTTTGTTGAGCAGTATAGGAGCAGTTTTAGTTCTAATTTCCTGACTCCCTTTTTGTTTGCAAATTATAGACTAATTTGACGCACAAAAATAAAAGCCATTTTTGAAGGTGAAACTACATCCGCCCGGCTGCTTGGTAACCCTATTAGTGGAAGGAGCCTGCAGTGCGTGCGTTTTACCTAAGCGCGACACGCGCGTCGCCTGGTGCCACCTCAGAAAATATCTGTCGCCAAATTACATGTAGTCTACAGAAAATGAAGGGATCTGTTTAACACTTAAATTCACACGGAATATTACCCATTCTATTTGAGAACGGCCTGGGAATGTTTGATGTTCACATACATGTATATGGGCAAATTTGGTTAATAAATGTGTACATGTACGAAATGCATGTCTACATGGGATAAAAGCCCTTTTTAGCTGGGAACATAATGGGAATGAACAGGAAATCTAAACTTTAGAAAGGAAAATGAACGTCAGTTTTGGAATGCTTCCTAAGAAAGACACCCCTCATAAAATGTCGCACAAAAATGCACCAGCCAAATTGATAGTTAACCAGTTAACGCCGGAGGACGAGTAAACACGATCTTGCAATGTGTATTCGGGCGGGTGATGGGTTGAATCTTCAAATTTTGATCTTGAACTTGTCATCGTACCAAATATGGCTCCGTGGCCGAGCCTCGGACTGTTCCAAAAGATGAAGTTATGGTGAAAAGTATCGTACAGATAATGTACAAATGACTCCCAAAAAGTCAGTAATGTGGTTTTTGACTTAATTAAAAAATTTGGCCTATATCTTGTCTTTTTCAACAATGGTGTTTTTCGGCCAAAATTAAATCCCGGCTGCAAGTGGTTAAGGAATCTTTGCCAATATCTCCTAAAATAAAGATAAATTTCCTAAGGGTATCATAATACAAAGGAGCACGTACATGTAAGTATGAGTTAAAGCCAGTTTATGCTGAGTGCAAATGTGGATAAGACCGCAAACTTGTGTTGTAAAGGCGAGTATTTCCATTACAAATTCACAAAAGTGGAACACAGTCCAACTCTGGTGAATTTCGCCACGAATATTCAGTAATGTATGAACTGGCCTCATTACCAAAGGGGCATGTAAAGCCTTAGTTACCCTGTAAGCAGCTTCTCTCATAAACTGCTTAGCGGGTTGCTTCCAGATAGCAGGAACAGTAAGCACCCAGCGGATGTCACCCGGGTCAAACCGGCCGTCATTGGATTGGTCGCACAGTTCCTCCATGGCGTGCCCCCGGAAGAAGCACAGTGCATGCTCAAAGACCTTGATGGCGGGGAGTCTCTGTCCGTTGGCCGCGGCCAGCTCGGTCTCCAGGTTTAGATTCTGTGACAAAAAAATAAGGGAAAATTTGATTTAAAACAGGGTTTCACTGGAGGTACATGTAGACTTGCGCCTGCTACCTCTAGAAGAACAAACATACCGGTAGGCTGTGTCCGAAACAGGCTTCCAGACCTACATGTACAGCTACCCGGTTCGTCTATTGTCAGCGCGTCCCCGCGTATTTCCAATGGGCGAAGATCTAGACCTACAGACCTGTAGCTCTAGACAGCTGATTTGGATGCAGCCTTAGTTATCAAATCCCATGTTGGAAAAAAATTGACGGGATCAGGATTCGAACCTGCAACCTCTGAAATTCTGTACAGGTGTTCTGTTAGCTTATTCCCAATTGCGATATGAAACTGAAACCCTCTGGAAATGTGAAGAAATGTTCTATCAAGGGAGCTCTCCAGACTCACGTTTGAAAAAGTGGATGGAGTGGGATTTGAACCCGCAACCTCTGGTGCTCCATTAGCTGAACTGTACAGACTACGGTAAGTGGGATTTAAAACTGAAACCCTCTGGAACAATGAACTGATGCTCCACCAAACGAGCTTTCAGGCCTTCTGTTGGACAAATTGACTTGAGTGGGATCTGAACCAGCAACCTCTGGAATACAGGACCGGTGCTCCATTAGCTAAACTGTACAGACTAAGTGGAATTTAAGACTGAAACCCCCTGAAAGCAGTAAACCATTTCTCTATCAAGCAAGCTTCTGTCATGCTTTCTGTTGGAAAAATGTACTTGAGTGGGATTTGAACCTGACACTTCTGGAATACTGCACCAGTGCTCTGGCAACCGAGCTATCAAACCCCCATGTTGGCAGTGGCAAAAGTCAATTGTTTCTTTGTGGTTTATTTGAAAATTAAAATGTTATATGATCTGTTTAAAGAGAGCATCTACTCAAAAGAGATTTTTTGTAGTTTTGTGTGTTTAAGACACTGAATCTTATAGTAGATTATCCACATGTATGTATGTGTAAATAAAGAACAATTTATTTCATTTGGCAATTGTGAGATTCTTGGAAAAACCCTCTCTTCATGTGTATACCAGTACATGTGTGTGTTTATCCTCCAAGTTCATGTAAGGCTAATAAATGATCTGTTACACAGTACCCTGTGGAGACATGGGTATAATAGGGAACAAAAGACTGAAGATGTCTCCACAGAACAATTTCTATGGATTTTACGCAAAAACTAGGAATTTCCAAGGTGTGATGATCTGTCACAAATTGAAGTATTTTATGTAAGGGATATTGTAAGTCCGAATTTCAGCCCAGGAAATTAAATCTGGTTAAAATAGGAGCATTTTGAAACTACACTTTCAAACTCAAAAACCTTAGTACATGAGAACAAAGAAATGACTCCACAAGGATACAAATTCCAGTATGCATGTTTTTATACACAATGTACCGGTATACCAGACATAAGACACTGTGTTCTTCTTTATGCACAGCATTGGCAAAGTTCCAACCAGGCAGTAGAGTGGGGCTGGAAATTCTAGCTACAACCATCACAGATGGTTGTTAATCATGGCCGATTGTGGGAGCGATAAATCACCATGGCGACCTGGGGGATGAGGAATGCAGTCAGGGGCAACTGTTAAACCGCAAAGAGGGAGAAAAAGAAACTACTGGTAAAGAGGACAGAAGAGCGATCCAAAGACCAAACACCTGACAGAATGTCAACTCTTTGAACTTTTTTCCTACTTTTTAGTCACTGGGGATTTTTGGAAGGTCCAGGTTATTCGTTTGAGTCACTGGGGACTTTGGAAGGACCAGGTTGTTGATCCTTTGTCACGCTTTGTTACATTGTAGGGTCTTCAGTAAGGGAGGGGTGGGGGGAGTGATGTGGAATGCTCTCTATTTACTGTACAGTGTACTTTCATTACAGGTGCACGTCCCGCCCCAACCTGCCTCCCACTATTGGATTGTTAATCATCATTACTGCTTCTGGCCTATTTCTGTCTTTTCTGCAACTCCTGCTGCAAGTCACGTACAATGTATGCAATTTTTTTTTTTTTAAGGGCCCATGCAATGTACATTTTATATGCAATCCTTGAAAATACACCTTTGTGTCCCATTTAACCTTATTTTCAATTTCTGTTTTGCCATTTTCCAGGGTATTTTGGTGCCTTTTTTGTTTTTATGCTAATGCAAATTTCCATATTCATGAGCAAAAACTGTGACGTCTTTCCAGGCAGAAACCTCAATTTTACGGCTATTTCAACAAACAAAGTTGCTAGATTTTGGATATTTTGCTGTTCCATGTTTTGAATGAGCAAATTTGGGTTCACAATTTGAACGAAAACCCTTAAACTGAACAGTGTCTTCCTGAAATGACATCACAGCAACAGCACCCTCAGTTGTTCGGAAAAGTGTAAATATGTACATGTGTAAAATGTTTAAAAAGTGCACTTTTAAATAAAATCAACCAAGAAAAGGGATGTCATATAGTTTTCATACATTTCAGAGGAGTAGAAAGTTACACAAAATGTGTTCCTAAGAACAGTTCATCGCATGGACTCTTTTTAAGGGAATGTCAAAACTTTGACGTTTAGGCGGAACATGCTATTCAGCAACCACGTACATGTGCATGTTTCCTTAACCTGACCACGATTGGTGTGTTCCATTCTCACAGGTGCAGAAAAATGCTTCCTGCACATTTACACGTACCGTCCACATGTACAAATGTAGGTAACATTGCCACCCCCTAAATTATGAAAACCGCATGCCATTTATTCCCGCGTGATCTGAAAGTACCGGTAATGTGCACGCAGCTTTATTTTCACTAAAGGAGTGCCAATGTGGATACTCCCAAATGCAATTCATCCTGTCAAAAATGTTGTACATGTTTTTGAACTTTGAGTACAATATACAGCACTTGTGTACCAGGTACATGCATGCAGTGGCGCACCCATGATTTGGCTTTGCTTTTGGGGGGGGGGGGGCTCACAATTTTTTGTTTTCAAATTTTTTATAAGTTTAACTTTTTTTCAAAAAATGTTGCCCAAAATTTTTGGCCGCAGAGAAAAATTGGGGTGTTTTTTTGGGGGGCAGGTCGGTGGCGCCACTTACATGTACATGTACACCCCTATTATACTACTTGGGTGAGCCACTGCACGCATGTGCTTACTCCCACTGACAAAAAGAGTAACCCCCCCCCAAGAAAACTAAGAAGGAAAGTCTGTTTATTTTCAAATCTGATATTTTAGTTACAGTAGGTCAAATCAGGTCACACCAGTTTTCGCTTCTGATGATGTAGTAGGGTGTATTTTTGTTTGGACCCTTCATTCCCAAACTAACATCCGGCCTTGACTGTGATGGGGCAGGGACCCTGGGATAAAATCAGGACTTCAGACAAACTTTCCAGAGGAACGAAGTTGACCCCCCAAAAGTGAATGACCCAGAGGGTGATGGATGCCCGCCTTAGGAATGTTAAAAGCTTTTTCAGAGGTGGAAAGGTGAAAAGCAGATGTCAAACTTCTCTTTTTTCTAGAGATTACAGAGGATAGTGATGAGAAAATTTATTGTGAATCAATTTTCTCTCTTCTTCTGCTGGCAACAAGAGTCCTAAATCTTCTGGGGGACACTTTTAACTAGCGCACTCTTCAAAGAAACTGCTGGTCATTGACTCCTCTTCTCATAATAATTTGTAAACAGGAGTAGTGAAGTAAATTTCTTTGCCATCAATCACCAGCTTTAAAACTGTTTATGCACCCAAGCAATATTTTCACAAGGGAGGATAGGAAGTTGTTTATTTACAGGTGCTCAGTCTTTCAATTTCACAGGAAATGTTTTAAGTTTCTGGATAAGTTGGTGAGTAGAGGACAGCGAGTAGGGAAAGAAGTTCTTATTGGGCCTATAAACAGAATCTATTTCTTGCATTTAAAAATTGCAACTTACATCAACCCCTGTAAAATGTTGAGAATTGAGCTTTTTTTCGTTCTTTTCAATTGTATTCTACCGTACATTACATTTGTATTTTGTCATATAAAAAAAGCTAAAGGAGCTGCCCAGCAAGTACAAAATATTGCTTTACGTGCTACATGTACGTGTAAGTGCAAGTTAGCTCAGCACCAATTACGTGTACAATGTACCGTACATGCAATACTGTACAAACAGGTAGCACGAATTACCGGTATTGGCTTTTATACAATACCTGAATAAACCCCATAATCTAATTGGTGGGTTGTTGATCACGTCATTAAATTATTCATCCCAACCCACGGCCCGGCCGCACCGCAAAACTAGAAGTTCTATTCCATAATAAATAGAAATTCCAAGGCAGGGTCACAAAATTGGCGACTCTGACCAATCAGATGACGAGGATTTATTCAGGTGTTGTATAAAACAAATAATGAATGTTTCACATTCGTGCAATGGAAAGAATAATTTCATTCGGTGACAGATGGAGTGGTCCATTCCACACGATGGAATATTCCATCTGTCACCTCATGAAATTATTCTTACCATTGCACTCATAAACATTCATTACTTGTATAATTACCTGTTTTTCTTAAGCAGATTTTTTTTCTTGCTTAGCTGATTTCTTCACTGAATAACTCTATGACATTGGTGTCACAGCTCACAAAGGTCCTTGCTTTATGGTATAACTTGAAAGCTGACTACATTTATGGTAAGGAAAACTCTGTGCTTCAGAAAGGCAGATTGCATTCTCTACTTTATGCATCAATGCCAGTCAACCATAACAATTAAGAGATTGATTTGTGTTTCCCATGGAGATGGCCGGCGTTGACTTCAAAGTGTTTTTATTTTAATGTCAGACTCACAGTGACATTCTTAATGGATGTACCGGTACAAACATTTATCATTGGGCAAAAGCTGTTATGATAAAGATGAATTGACTGTCTGCATGCAGCATTTCCTGATCAATACATTGATTGATTTAATGCGGTTCGCTGGCCTCTCTCTATGGATTAACTACACAGCAAAACGTTTAATGCCTGCCGGTAAAACTGTTCATTTATCCAATACTGTTCAAATGTAAATTATAAATCCATGTATTAGCCCCAGGCAGGGTTGCACTGGAGATACTTGTGATGAATCACAAGTCATCACAAGTCATCACAAGTCATCATAAGTCAATCACAAGTCCATCACAAGTCATCACAAGCCCATGATAAGTCAATCACAAGTCCATGATAAGTCAATCACAAGTCCATGCTAAGTCAATCACAAGTCCATGATAAGTCAATCACAAGTCCATCACAAGTCCATGATAAGTCAATCACAAGTCCATGATAAGTCAATCACAAGTCCATGATAAGTCAATCACAAGTCCATCACAAGTCCATCACAAGTCACCACAAGTCCATCACAAGTCCATCACAAGTCAATTACAAGTCAATTACAAGTCACCACAAGTCCATCACAAGTCCATCACAAGTCCATCACAAGTCAATCACAAGCCATCCAGTCTCTCAAGTCTCAAGTCACCTCACAAGCTACATGTATTCAAGTAGGACTCCCTCTGTATTTTTTGTGCCTCCTGTTACAGTTGTGACTTGATGTTCGAATTGACTTGTGATGTTCCTGTGACTAGACTTGTGATGTAGAATGTACGCACACATGTACCAGTATTCTTGTGATCTATCAAGAGGACCTTGACTACAACACTAAGTCCACTGATGAATTTTTGATCCTCGGTTCAGACTGAGGGTTGCTTTTCAATTAAAAAACAGTCAAACCAGGTTTCTCAGATTTAACTTTTGAAGTACAATGTTTTAACAAAGGGTCCAAGCACAAGATCAAAGTGAAAAAAGAAATTCCCACCTTCAAAAAACAAAATACACTTCTGTCCATATTTTTAAACTGAAAGCCTTGTGAAAAAGAATCACTCCATTCAAAATAAAAAAGAGTCTCTAAGCATTAAACTAGATGCAAAGTTTGATCCAAAACAAAATGACAACGAAAAACTGAACTCTACAAATCATTTCCAGCATGGGAATGATAAAATGTCCCAAATGCATCATAAACAAAATAAAAACACTATGAAATGGCCATAGCAGTGGTCAAATCACCATGGACTCCAGGTTAGGTAATTTTATTTATTTGAAGGTGGCAGGGTAAACTCAAGTAACCTTTAATACAAAACATCTCTTTTTCAGGGATTTTGTGGTTTGAAGAAGGGGGGGGGGAGGAGGTGTGCTCACAGGTGAAAAGATTTATTGGACAATTTCGCTTGTTTTTCAGCAGAGAGACAAATAGAATAGAGTGAGGCTATCACACCCCAAGGTGGCCACAGCCAATTTGCTGGTGGGATTTATTGACAGAACCAGGAGGCAAAAGAGAGAAAATTAACTTGTTTTTGACTGGATCAGCTTGAAATAGAAATGGGCACTGGAGGATACTGCATGGAAAGACCATCTGTCAGAGAGAAACCATGAAAAAAAAGGAACAAAAAAAAACCTCAAAAAAAAAAAAAACAAAGAGAGAGGGGGAAAATTCAAATTGCTAAGAAGTGTAAAATTCAATGTGGTTGCCTTACAATGTATGGTTGTCTTACAATTGATGCACGTGTACAGCACTTATACCGGTATGTGCTCATTAAAGGCCCAAAATTAATTTGGTGATGAGCCCTGCCTACTTTGGAACATGGAAAAAAAACATGCGCATCTTCCCAATCCACATGTGATTATACGTAAGATTTTTAGTCATGAATTTGACTGCATAGTCAAGGTAATGATTGTTGGAAAGTCACGGGTAGGGCTTGACCAGCACCGTCGCCAGCTCTGGACATTGGGGGGGGGGGAACAGTGCAAACTAGGGGGACACACCACTAGAAAAAACACACACTTATACATGTATATAATTTTTATCGCCGATTGCGGGGCACGGCGCAGCCCCCCTGGCCCCCCCTCCTTGGCGACGGCCCTGGGCTTGATGGATCATCATTTACCACTATCAGTCATTTTTCCCCCACTGAAAATGGGCTTTTGTTTGGGACGATACAATGTACAGTGTAACAGTTCAACACTTTAAAATAAGTGAAACGTCACTTCACCAAGACATGGACAAAATATTGTGATTCGATCAAGCTAAATGAGTCGTTTGCTGTGAAATTTGCCCAAGTTGAAATCTGTTCAACTTTTGCAAATTTGCAGCGTGGAAACTTGCCGTGACGTCACAACTTCGCGGACACATTTGCTAAATTGTACTGCACATGAACAGCTTAAGTACCACACACAAGGATACTTTTGGGTCGTTCTTAACAAGTTACAAATGTACATTGTACCTTGACAATCAAAGTAAAACCTTAATGGTAAAGACTTGAAATTACACAAATGCCTGCGATCCCACTAAAAAGCACTGATAATTATCATGGGACAAGTGGACAACACTTTAAAAACTTCACTGCACTAAAATCTCTGTCTGGTTTTGACCCATGGATCCTGGATCTTCCCACCAGACTTTTTACAAACAACTTTTCTCCCAATAGTTCAGCCGGGGTCACCTGAATGAAATTCTTTTAAGTACTTACATGTACAGGGTGCTGTCTGTTAGTGTTAAAATTTGCTAAAATTGACATGACTTTGAAATGATTAGTGAACTAAAAATTGTAAATTGAGAAGTTGTTTACACTGAAAAGCACTTTACAAGTGTGCAGGACATTTCCACACCCCTCTCAACAAAATGGATTAGCCTGCTTAACATATGGCTTTTCTAACATCCAAACTCACTCCCTCTCCCTGTTCATTGCAACAGCCAAGATTGACCTGAGTGTTGGATGCAAAGTACATGTATACTGTACATGTGTACATTTTATGTACTGTACATGTTATAAAGCCTGTAAGGTATGCAAGGCGTCTTTCGACAATTATTTGTACAATGCTTTCAAGAAGAAACGACACCCACTACTATAAAAACTTTTTGTGACCTTTTTCTCCCGGGTGAGGTAAATCATGTCATCGCCTCACCGGTCAAAAACTATTTAACTATGGGTGACATGAAATGCGAGAAAAGAACACCACCTAAAAATAGAGTCCGCCTACATGCAAAAATGTAGTCTACCGAAGAAAAAAAAACTGTTTCAATTTCTTTGGTTTGGGTGAAGTGTGGAGCAATTTGGAGGTTGACAGATTTATTTCAATCATGCCACAACCAATAAAGGGATTTTCTCAGAAAATCAATTGTTCACTTGGTGGCTGCCTGAACTACGAATAATAAAACAAAAACACATCAGCTCCATAGACAATCCAAGCTGCGTTAAAATAATAAACTTACAAAAAATAAATAAATAAATATAGGAAGAAAGTTAAACTCACGCCTTAAAGAAATATTGAGTTTAGCATGTAATATTTACCGTGTTTAAAGTTCCCACAGTTTCTCACGTGTATTTTGACGCTTACATGTACTTTCTATTCTTTGAACAAATAACAATCAAAGGCTCATATGTACCGGTAATCTATCTTGAAGTAAAAAAAAAAATTACTAATAATAGACCATGGGAAAGGACAACAGTGACACACTAAAACAACATACAGCCTTGTTCCGTAGTTGTAGGGACATACACTCGTCTACAGGTACAAGGTATTTGGACCGAAAACGCTGTGGGGACAGCAGAAAGTCCCCATATTTATTATTTGCACAACAATAAAAAAGTTCCCCATAACACGGTGTAGGCCAGGGCACAGCGCCAGACTACACACCAGGCATGCAACTGGGAAGTCACAAAAAAAGAGGAAATTCAAATCTTTCCAAGACTTTGTACAGTGTTTTTCTATTTTCAATGGCACACATGGGAAGTGAAAAAAGAGGAAATCAGCTGATCCGAGGAAAAGTTGCATGCCTGTACACACCCTTACCCCAAAATTAAAAGTAGGTCTTTGGCCACTGACCTCATGAGTCAAACAAACTAGTCAAGACCGGGACACAGTAGCCCCAGGGTAAACACTTCAAGTTTGGAGCAAGTCTTCCCTTGACAACCAGGCACAGGCAAATCCTGGTTTTTCACTTTCATTTCCACCCACCAACACTTCAGGGAAAAATAGGTGTTAAAATAAGATCAAATATTTAGTACTGGGCAATTTTTGGAATAATAAAAAAACAGCAGGGGAAGCGATCAGTGGTGGAATTTTTTTCGGGGAATTCCACAGAGGATAAAATGCATAAGGGGCACGATTTGTAGAATTTTTGTTGTTGACAGATTGGGATGAAGACCAACAAATTGGCTTTGCAGTTGCTCTTCTGTTCTGAGCATTCCACAAAAGTACAGGGGCGTAAGTGGTTGGCCACAGACAAGTGGCTGATTTCAATGTGAAGTACAGCAAGTGCAATTTTCTGGGAATCTATCTTTCACATTTGCAATTTTTTTTTTTAACAGGACTCATTCCTTGCCAAGTCTGAAAATTTGCCCTCTCAGTTTGTGCTGTGTGCCCACTGTTTGACTCTCAGAGCTCCTACAAATGCAGCCTTTTGTTTTCAACTTTTCCATCTTCAGCCTAAAAAGTTGTTTTTCCCCGCTTCTTTACTGCGGCAGAATTGACTTTTGTTGAATTGTGTGATGTGTTTTGTCACAAGAAAGTTTATCATATGTTTTTGCAAAGGAGACACAATAAAATGTCAAACTTTGACATCACCTTGCTCTGTTTCTCTGCATCCTACTAGATCTTAGAAGTAGGAATATTTTGTTTAGGAGTCTCCTTCTGTGAAACTTTGCTGGATGTATCTCCTGTCCTCCCCCCCCCCCCCAAAAAAAATGGGGCTTTAAAAGCATTGGAGAAGATCCCACCCTATCAAGCATGACCTTGGCATACCTGCGCACACTCAAAATGTCAATCTTGGCCATAAACATCACTTGAGACATTTGATACGTTTTCTTCAAGTCTACTTGGGAAACACAAACTGTTTCAACTTGGCACAGGAAGTCTGCAGACATAACCCAGCCAAGTGACTATTGTTTGGAGAGGAACCGGTTCTGAGGCGAGCCAGAGGTTTTAAATTTAAGGTTTTTTTATTTTATTTATTAACCCTAACTCCCTGGGCACTTTTTGCTAGGATGCAACCTCCATCCTGCAAAATCCTCCAACTGCCTCCATGTAAAAATTGCATACAGCCTCAATCCTCCAAAATCATCCATTATTTCTTGAATGTGGTCATTGGAGGGGTGGCCACTTCCTCAATCCTGCAAAATCCTCCAGCAATCACTGTCATTAAGTTGAGGCAGAGCCAGTGACATCCTGGAGCAATGCGGAGGACTTCAAGTATAATCTGGGGCCAAATTTATGCATCGTTGATAGTGTGAAGGGTATGCGCCAACTACCTACAGTAGTTTGATCGAACCCGACCAAAACACCTAGATGATTTTCTCAGAACCACTTAAAGTTTTAAGCCTTTTCAATGGCTCAATGTTTTGAGAGAACAGTAGTTTGATCGAACCCGACCAAAACACCTACATTGTAGATGATTTTCTCAGAACCACTTAAAGTTTTGAGCCTTTTTAAATGGCTCGATGTTTTGAGAGAGTCACTTCACAGCGTGTGTCTGCAAACTTCTCCAAGTTATATTCCACTGTACAAATTAAGCCTCAAATTTCTACAAACTGTCTGAATATTTTTTAAAAACTTGTGAACGAAATTGACAAAGGTTAACCATCCCTGTCTCTACATGTATCTCTCACAGAAATGCTATTTTCATTTCCAAGATCCATAAGACCAGGCAAATTCTCTGCATAATAATGACCTCCGCTAGTCTTTCAACAGAGGGTACCCAGTACCAGTAGTTTAGCTAGTCTTTCAGCAGAGGGTACCCAGTACCAGTAGTTTAGCTAGTCTTTCAACAGAGGGTACCCAGTACCAGTAGTTTAGCTAGTCTTTCAGCAGAGGGTACCCAGTACTGGTAGTTTATCAAGCAGAGGTGTGACGCTGGTCAAATTTAATAATTCTTGACACTTGCCACACTACCCCTTTTTCAGCATGGGACCACCTGCTCTGGGACTTCCAGCATTATTCTCATGGCATTCCATTGGGCATTCCACTCATATTTTATTAGCGGGAGTGGGGTCAAGACAAGGGGCATAAAGGTTTGGGATCAAAGGAGCACCCTGACCTCTTGACCTTTTGCCTGCCCTGGATGAGGGTCAAAGGTCATGAATGGAAAGGGGGAGTGGGAGATTTATGTGTTATGGATCGGATACTTGGCAGGCAATTGAACAAACCGGACTATTAATGTCTTAATTATGATGTGCGAGGTGAGAGTCACAAGAAGCAGGATTGGTCTTGAAATTTGTGGACTGTTTCTGTAAATCTAGTCTTTTCTGAGACCTCCTTTTTTTTAAGTTCTATGCTGAAACGTTAAGCAAAACACCATTTTAAAAATTTTTTTGGGGAAAATCTCCAGTGCGTGAATCTTAACCAGTTTGCGCCGGATGACTTGTATACTATACACGCAAAGGTTTTGCGGTATTCGGAATGGACGACGGGTAAACACGCAGGGAACAAGGCCGGAAATATCCGTCAGCGACCCACTCGCAGCGAGTGAGGCCGGAGATATGAGTGTGCTGCCCAAAG
This sequence comes from Patiria pectinifera, assembly GCA_029964075.1. Classification (NCBI taxonomy): domain Eukaryota; kingdom Metazoa; phylum Echinodermata; class Asteroidea; order Valvatida; family Asterinidae; genus Patiria; species Patiria pectinifera. The sequence continues at coordinate 17,430,644 of CM057133.1, forward strand.
GTAATGGCTTCAACCCGCCTGGCTTGAGGTCAAGTGAAAATTAATCCCGTGGTTAACTGGTTAAGGGTTAAGCAGTGAAGCGAAAGGATCGAGTATTACATGCACCGGGTATCAACAAAGGTTTAGGGAATTGACATATACACTGCATGGGTCCACTCCGTGTTGTAGTACTCAAAATTGTACTCATGAAAATGTACGGTACTTGTACAAGTTTGTAATCACAAGAAAAAAATACCTTTACTCATACTCATACGCTTTGTGTAATATATTCATGGCAAGTAAAAATATATGTAGTCCTACTCATGGTATTCATACTTGTAGAGCATGGAAACTACAAATGTATGTGTCCTTGACTTCAAAACTGGTTTCCCATTTCCACCGTTTTTCCACCGTTTTTCATGGATCTTGTTGGTTAGTTAAAGATATTGTCCTTAATTGGGTATTTATTAATGAAATTTGGGATGCACTTTTGGGTGCTTAGAGAACCTTGTGGGTTATTTTGGGGACATACATGTATGTATATTCTCAAGTGGGTATAGGGAAGCCCTTGGGGTTGTGTATGGTAGGTTACAGCTTGTCACTTGTTTTACGAATTGTTGCCCAAGTACATATGTACACGTAGGAGATCGAGACAGGCATACTTGCTTAACTGGGTTTTTATTAATGAAATTTGGGATACACTTTTGGGTGCTAAGAGAACCTTGTGGGTTATTTTGGGGACATTTATTCTCAAGTGGGGATAGGGACTCGGCCCTTGGGGTGTACAGCTTGTCACTTGTTTTACCAATTGTTGCCCAAGTACATGTACACATGTACATGTAGGAGATCGAGACAGGCATACTTGCTTAAATTTGTCCGCTCAGTTACTCGTCAACTAGTATGTTTGTCAATTATGATGAGGAGACTGCCCTTTGAAAGGCATACACGTACATGTACACTTGTATGTAAGATCAAGTTTTTCATCAATACATGTAAGCCCCCCCCCCCCCAAGCAAAAAGAAGTTTATCAGATGGCTAATCTTAAGGGCTACTAATGCTATTTTATTAGCGAAGGGGATACCATGGGTCAGATTTCTTGTTAAGGTTCAGCAGTGCCTACGTGCACATGTGTGCATCCTGCACTCAAGGAACAGCTTTTTGTTTTAAATGGGTCTGTTCTGAGTTCTGCCACAACCCCAAGATATGGCACTCCATCAACTGTGCCAAGCTGCTTTCAGGCAAGCTACTCTAGGGGAAAACCCTGGTATGTGTGGAATTCTCTGGCTACCCCTAATTCAAGGGTTAATTGCGTCAAAGTCCCTGGCCCTGGACAGAGTCCAGAAAGAGGGGAAAAAAATCACCTGTAAGGGCTGTGTTACATCCTGAGCTACTAACCACCTGTGTGGCTAACAGCTGTCACTGGATCACCATGGTCAGTCCTCTTTTAAAAAAAAAAGTGGGAAACATTTGATTTCCAGTTACAAGAATGCCAGATTGAAGTACATGTATTGCACATGTACTGGTAGGATAACAAGACAAGGCTTGTGTAGTCCAGCTGGACCTGAAAAGTCTCAGTAAAAATATTTATATGGGGACTCATAATGTGAGTCATTAAGTGACTCATTAGAGGTAGAGTATACCATTTGTCATTTTGTGCATTTTTTTTCGTTTGAAACAACAAAAGTGCTCAAAATCTAAAGAAGGGTGCTTAACAACTAACCTGATGAGGTTTTAGCTCTGTGAATGCTGTACCGGTATATTCAGAGAAACAATATTCTAGGTTCTCAATTTCAATTCAAGAGTCATGTTTTGAATTGCGCCCGAAATCAGCGTCCTGGACACATATTCTCATTTAGCCGATTGCAGCGCTACGTGATGTCACGCACTGCATCGACGAATTATAGCAACCGCGCGCGTGTGTGCATTGTGTCAACACTTGCGTGCGCACCCATTCAAGGCTTAGCCGAATTAAAAATTTCCAAAAATGTGTCTTTAGACGCATCTTTGGAAATGACCTCTGTCCGGGCAGGAATCGAACCCGAGGCCTGAGCCTAGTGGTGGAAGGCGAGGAAAATAACCACTGCGCCAACCCGACTCACATCTGGATAATAGAATCCTGAATTTTTACCTTGGCTCAACTTTCAATCACACATGTATTTCCATGCAGTTCAGAAAGTAGGGCGGTGGAGAGGGGCTACATGTATTTTGTCTCCAGAAAAATTATTTTCAATAAAAATAATAAATTAAACCATCTCTGATTTCAAAACATGCAGAAATTTGTTTTCATTTTCAGAATAAACAATAAACAAACTGTCAGCGGTGTTTTGGCTCTGGAATTCCTAATAGTCTAACCAATAAATGACTTCAGAAAGAAATATTACAAAGCAAACATATTTTCTGAGATATCGGGCAGTGTCATTTCCTGTCGAAACCAAACTTTGCAGATAGCAAATCTTGATAGGTTTGTTCTTTCGCAATTCGATTTCCTGACCAAAGTATTTCAGAAATGTCGGAGTTGGACCAGAAATATGTAAACAGGCGAGAGGGTGCTACATTTTTGGCACCTTCGGTGAACTTTGGTATTTCTCTGAATCAGATGATTGTTCTGTGATTGATTGTGGCAGAGTTTAAGTAGTGCTTAAGAAAAATCTACGAGAATATTTTTGTGGGACACACAGGTGTAGAAAGTGACATTGCCCACTTCAACTGCTTTTCTGAATTTTTTTTACCCAGTTTGGTGCAAATATTAACACCGTTTTAGCAACGAAGATATTACGCTGAATTAAGATCAACTGGTGTTGAAAGAGATTTTCAAAATGGTGTGCAAACTACATGTCATTATCAGACATCAGAAGATGTTTTTCATATTTGTCCAATTTTGTTGTTGTTGAAATACCGGTACAAGATCTTTTAAGGTAAAACAACATTTGCAAACATCAAAATACAAAACTACCAAATTATTATGAAATACGGTACCTTACTTGACTAGTCTGTAAGTGAATAATAGTCTCAAGCAGCCTGTGAAATCATGGCACCTGGTGTGCTGTCAGTTTCTCCTGGAATTTTTGTATCAATTTCCATTTATGATTGGCCGACCATCGTTGGAACAAAACTGACTTTTTCAAATACTGCCCCCAACTTACAAAATTTAGTCAGTCCACATTTTGTTTGCAATCGATTACACATCGGTGAAAGGGTGCAAGCTAGCTACTCTGGTTCCCTGCCCTGACAATTCCCTGACGTCTATGAATTGCTCTGTTTCGTCTGAAGTAGGGTCAGGGAACCAGACTACAAGAACAGCATTTTTTCTTGATTTTTCCAGCATGTAAGAACACAAAACTTTAAACAGGTCAGTGAAACAATATTTGCTATAAAATGCTGACCCCCAAATTCATCCATTTCTTAAAATTACAGCAAATATAAAAATGTTATATTAAACTTATAGTGGAAGTGGAACCGGCAACCAGAATTAGAAGCTTTTACTGCGGTGGTGTCACGCTCACGAAGGAGCCCGAAGTGTGTGCATACTACCTGAGCAAGACTCGCGCGAGTCTTGCACCACCGCAGAAAATGGCTGCTGCCGGATTTGTCTATACTCTGTGAAAGGTAAAGGTCCCACAAAATCTGTCCAATTTGAATCTGGAATTGTGTACACAATTTGCAGAGCTGTATTCAAGTCAATCAAAAGTCAATGACAAGCCAATCAAAAATCAAATCACAAACCAAATCGCCAGGAAAGGAATAACTTTTTTACCGTTCATATGAATAAAGCGTGTCACTTGATCTGAGACTGGACACCTCGTGATCGACTCGCGAGGCCCTGTGATGACTCAAATCTCTACTACTTACTACAAAGTATCAAAAGTGACTTACAGGATCCTTGTGGAGAGCCAACTTGAACTTGTCAAAGTACAGCCAACGCAGGGCCTCGCTGTGATCCATGTCGTGGTAGAAATCCCTGGCCGTGAAGCCGAAGGAGTGGAACTCTCCGCCAGGATGCAGCAGCAGCGTGGTCGGGGTCTTCATGTTGGTCACGCCGGGGTCCCCGCCTTCCCACTTGCGCATGATCTGCACGTCGTCCGGGTCCCGTCGATAGCTGTAGGCGTAGCCGCTGAAGGTGGTGCCAAAATCGATGGCCACCACCACCTTGAAGGGGTGAGGGGAAGGGGGTGAGGGGGCCAGGGGTGTGGCTGGGGAGCTGTGGATGGCTACGGCCTGCTCCATGCTGAGGCTGTTGGTGGAGCCGGGGGTCTGGGCGCTGTTGTTGAGGGATAGGGTCGGCCTGACAGGGGTGCTGGTAGCCGGGCCTGCTGAAGTGCCTATTGGGGGAAATGGGCAGAGAATTGAAAACGTGAATGTATTTTACATTTAAAGCTGCCAAAACGCTCTTACGTGATCTTACATGTAAATGCCTTTGGAAAGATCCTTTCAGGACCATAACATCAGGCCATTCAATGATGTGTATGCATTATCATGTATTTCAGGTAAAATCCAGTCAGTTATAAACTTCAGGTCTGGATCCCGAGTGTACATTGTAATTTTAGGATTTTTCACCATTTATGCCAGTATTTCTTTCGGCTGTACTGACAATATGGTGGGGAATTGTTTAACCTTGGCAGAGGTTTGCGCTCTATGAGTGCTGTCTAGTTTTTATTGAGATCAACCCCAATCCACCCCGCCACCCTCTCCAAAATAGAAAGTTTTACATTGTTCAAAACCTGTTTAATTTCTTTACATTTTGTTTACATGTGCACTCTAACCTCAAGATAAAAGTATTTTGTTTAAAATTGAAAGCGATAATACTGAAAGACCTGCACATCCAAAGGAAACATTTATATACATGTACTACTAGTAAAGCAAATAGGAAAAATGTGATCACCATGGCCCCTGATGGATTGAAACCCAAGGTTCTGCTGTGTTTGTGGCACAGGTGGCGGCATCTATGGGTCATGGGTACCGCCCTGCAGCCATATTGGCTGCTCTTGAGCAGGGTCAAGGCTGGTAACCCACCCCCTGATTTATGGCATGATACTGGAGATATTGGCAAGGGTACCAGTGTTTTCTTTTTTGAATGGTTTGTTTGTGATAAGGCTGGACTTGGTACTTGAAACTCAGAAACAGTTTGTGGGGATCAAGGATCCCGAACGATAAACTTGTCACACAGTGAAACTTGTTTGAAATTTATTTCTGGATGATTTACGACTAACGCCAATGTCTAAAGGTTGCTTGTTAACATCATGGCCGGGCCTTAGAATTAGGGTCAGACGTGGGTCAAAGCTCTTCAGACAAAATATGTCTTAATAAACTGGAAACAATTTCAATTGTTGGAGATAGTGCCTGTAAATTGACTGAAGCAGAATTGGAACATGCATGCGAACTCTTGAATACCATACTTGCTCTCATCGACAGAGCTTTCAAGCTGTATGATAGCGCTCTCTCTATTTGTCAGTGTCTTTGTTCTGAGGGCTCTAGATGGTTGCACTTGCAGACCAGTAAATAAACTGCCATAGACCTCAGTGATAACTATCGGTACGCCTACCATACTCCCAACTATCCAAGGAGTTTGAGACACACATCAAATTAAAGCTTATTTCATCATCTTTCATTTTCTATTCAGTTTTTAGAGGGTTAACCAATGACTTTTAGGAGAAAATTCCATTCAAAGATTCATCCCTGACACCCATTCGGCACTTTGAAAAAGGATGCCTACGCTCAACTGCAAAATACAGCAATTTTAGGGCCCAATTTCATCCAAATTTCACAGAAATACGAGCTCGATGTCCGGTTCATGGCTTCCGCCCTTCTTTTTTTACAAACCCTCAAGTTCATGGCCCACAAAATGCTCTAACAGCACAAAAATTGAGGGCATGCAAATCGTGATTTGGCCAGCGCAGGCAATTTTGGGCCTATTTAATGGCCAGCACCAAGAAAGTAAAATGCCATGCATTCCTCCACATGCAATGTGGCCAAGGATCATTTCCATGGGTCACAATTCTTGCAACATTGGTGATGCTGCAAACCTTGGTAGGAAACAGTCCTTGAGGGGACAGTGAGAGAAGATACTGCTTGACAACCTGTCAGTTTCTTTGTGTTTTTTAAAATTGAAAACCAACCACAAAAAAAAAAGGAATAATTTGCACTAGATGTCTTTATACTGCATACCATGGAACACTATAGGCCTTTTCACACTAGACAAATCTTGGGGTTGACGTGGAGTTGACGCAGGGTGGAAAACATGCGGCGCTTTCACACTTGAAAATGTTCAACCCTGTGTCAACCCTGAGATGGATTCGTCCGGGGTTGAACTCAACCCTGCTCCAGACCAGGGCTGAGATTTTCAGGGTTCAAAACAGTAGCAACCAAGCGGGATAAGCTCGGTTTGCACACCAACAAACTTGTGAAATGATGCAGGGTTGAACGCGGGGTTGAAAAATAAAAAAACTCAACCCGGGACAGCACTGGGTTCGCCCAAGGTCGAGTTCAACCCGGGTTGAGAGGTTCTAGTGTGAAAAGGGCTAATGGTTTTATGGTTCATTAGTGAATAAGCACTAATGTAATACAATGTACATCAAGCTTCGAAGCTCGTCGCATCAGGGAGGCTGAGCTGAAACGACAGCAACGAAAATCTCGTCAGCTAGATGCTTCCCTACGTGTCCACCCCCACCCCCAACCTAGTGTGTCCAGTGTAGGACCGTAGCTTCCTGGCTAGAATTGGACTTATTAGCCATCTGCGAACACACAACACCAACTAGTATGGAGATGTTGGCTGTCATCTTCGAATTTCGAAGGACGAACTATATACATGTAGTACAGTTGCTAATGGGTTAATTGGAAAAGCCAGACCGATTTTTCCACATAAGAAAAGAAAACAAATAACCTACTGTAGCAGTAAGCAGTGTCAAACTCAAAGAAACAACACACTTTTAAGAAAAAAAATTGTGGTAAAGATTCAAGGCCTCAACTATGACTGGATGCACACAGGAAGCAATCAAACACAATCACATGGCTCATTGATTCCATTACAAGTTAACTGTTAACCACTATTCACAGAACCAACAATGCTGAAGACCACACAATAAACAGGTAGCCAAATGCCTCCAACAATGCTGTGCCTAGGATCACTTGACTCCTGTTGATTTTAGCACCAGAAGTTCACAATCAACCACAAACCAGATTAATGGTTTGTGTACACACTGAGCCACTGTGGCCTGAAGAGCTGTCAGGTATCAACAAGAATTGTTGTAAGGAAAAAAAAGACAACCTTGGATCGATCTTGACCAATTCCAAAGTTCAATTTTTTTATTGTTTGACCCACAATTTTTTTTTTTTTTAGCAGAGTGTGTGAAATCGTTTATTGCCGATTCAGGATAGTATACCTGGCTAGAAGTTTGGCATATCAATTGTATTTTTTACCTGAAGTGGCACAGTCCCATACAATTTTTTTTTGGCACAACTGATCATCACACTTCAACGACCGAAATATCAACTGAAAATATAAACAGTCTAACAAAACAATTGTCAAATTTAAGAGAAATACCAAGCTTTTAGACTTTTTTTTCTTGCTGTTTTGTTTTTTGTTAGCCGAAACAAACCATGTCGGTAGACTACAGCAAAGGAACTTGTCTGAGAAAGTTTCACTTGTTCTTACGAGGAATTCGTCAGTTCAAAACAAAAGTTCACAACAGCTTTAAAAAAAAATTGGTTTAAAAATATCTATAAAACTAAAAAGCTATACTTGGACAAAGTGTAAATTTCACAGCACACAGTGTGAAGTCTTGTGTGCCTAAGTACACATGGCGATCATTTGTGCACTGTTCAATAAAAACATGATGCGCCCAGATCTCCTTACACAGTCAACACAGCCCGTAAAACCATGGTAAAACTATGACACCCAACTTGTAAATCTTCAAACTCTCCGATTGTTAGGGCCTCATGCTGTGCTGTTTAGCCAGGGTTGACGATCCCAGTCCTGAAAAGCCAGGAAAAGTTTCTTTGGCCCCAGCGCTCACCCATGAGGGCACACTTGAGACAAATCACATCAACTTTGTTGCCGTGACAACCATATGTGCGTAAGAAGGTCGTATACTCATACAGGTATGTATAAATATAGACACACACTGGTATACGCATACTCTGTATGATGGGAAAGCTGGATTGTGACAACCCGCCAAATCCTCAGAGAGAGAGGAGAACTTTAAAGTTTATCTCAGTGCTTCTTGAGCTTATAAATGGGAACATTAAGGTTGTGTTGGAAACCAGTTTTGCTGGGATGAAGGGAACCAGTTTTGCTGGGGAAGACGCACACGCCTGTGGTGCAAGTAAAGCAATGGATGGGGCCTGATCTTTAGCGCAGTGTGGTGTGTGATGGATGCTGTGTTTTGATTTGTGTTGATAAGGTTGAATGCATCCCCCTTGGCTAATTGAATAAATCAAAGACCAATACCCCAGGGAGTGTAGAAAGTAAATTCCTCAGCCCACAGAAATGGGTTGTTGGGAGTGGACTTGTAACTTTTAGACTACAGGATTTCAAGCAGACCTGGGTTAAAAAAAAGAGAACAGTAGGCTCAATTTTTTCGAAAACTAAAATAAAACAACAGGACAAAAGAATCAGGATAAAAGTAGGACTTTTGCCATGTTCCCTACTCACAATACTTGTGCTCCATTTACAATGTACTTGTACATGTACATGTAAGCTCTTGGACACAGATACTCCTGCGCCCAATCCCTCCACTTTGTGTAATTTACACAACAGTGTGTAACACTGTTATGAATAATAGTCAATGAGATTTCATGTTTCAGATTTGTGGGACAAAAAAAGTAGGAAAAAATCAGGATAAAAGTGGGACTTGTGCCATGTTCCGTACTCACAACACTTCTGCTGCATTTACTTGTAAGCTCTTGGAAGTACAGTTGCAATGCACCCAAGCCCTTCACTGTGTGATTTACATGACAGTGTGTAACACTGTTATAAATATCAATGGGATTTCATTTTACAGTAAAAAGTAGGAATTTCAAGAAAAAGTACGAAAAGTAGGAGCAAGGTAAAAAAAAGAAGAAGAAAAAAGTAGGAAAAGCAGGAATATACAATGCATATATGTACATGTACATGTACTTTTTGAAAGCATGAGTGAACTTTATTGGTACCGCTGCTCTTTCTACCGTACACATGCAGTACCTTTGCATCTGTTAAACTATACAAAAACAAATTGGAAAAAAAACCTCTTTTGTTTGAAGTCTTCAAGTTAAACTTAATTGCCTTGATTTTGACAGAATGTAAACAATGCCCTAGTGATGCTGGAGCTGGGCTTGGCATGTCTAGCGGGCGGCACTTTCAGCGGATGAGCTTACCGAATGGAAAGAGTACTGAGTAGAGCAATATGTACACAAAGAGTGGCCTACTGTACAAGCATGAGGGATCATTTTTTCATGTTCAAGAGCCCTAGAATGTACCATGGGGTCAGAACATTTTGGTATGTGTGCATCATTAAACAATGACTGCACAGATGGAAGTTGTTAGTGAGACAGTAGACATAACATGACATGTTGGACCAATTACACACAAAAACATACCCTCAAGACTCGCGCGACAACATTTTTATTTTGACTGAAGTAATCCTACGGTATCAAGACCAGAGACAACTTTTATTTTGACTGAAGTAAACCCATCAAGCCCAGAGACAACTTTTTATTTTGACTGAAGTAAACCCATCAAGACCAGAGACAACTTTTTATTTTGACTGAAGTAAACGTACATGTACGGTATACCGGTACATCCAACATTGCCCTGCACACTGAGGTTATCGGGAGTGAAAGTGTACATGTAGAGGAATACACATTTTTTTGCAATGGGGTTCTACCATAATTTGCAGATGTGCTACGCGTTCATGTACATGTACTAAGTGTATTTAAACAAGCACCATGCTTACCGGTACATGTACCGGTACATACATGTATTTTGGTGCAGGACAAACATTAAAAGCAAAATTGACAGTACATGCACCGGTAGGTGTGTAACCAAAGAAACACCCTATAATATCCAGGTAAATTTTTTTACCCCAAAAAAGATTCAGTTTCCTCAGAAAAGAAAAATGTTGCTTTTCACTGACTGCTACATTTTTTTTGGAGACACGCTGCATAATTATGTAATGAGTCAGTTGTTTATGGATTTGAATACAAAATATCATCTTGCATTCAGAATGCCACATGTTTACTCTGTTTAACCATGGAGGCAGAATGGTTTAACTTTGTCATGTTTGTTGAACTGTTGAACATAAACACATGTACACTTACCGTATGTGTATCTGCCCCAGCAAGGCTAGATTGTTAATAATTTTGTTGTCTATTGTTGAAGGCCATTTATTACAGGCGTTGCAAACATTTATAGGTCACTTTATCAGGAAAAAAAACATGTTGAACTTGGACTGCTACCGTACATGAACAATCTACATGTACATCAACAGCTGGGAAATGTATCTAGTTAGTACAGCTTCAGCTACACAATTAAATGTATGTACCGGTATGCCCAAGAAAGTGTCCACTTGGTTGCACTCAAAAATGTACAAGCCCAATGGTACAGTGAACCATCGCCAACATGTGGTTGCACAGTGGTTTTCTACTCTGTGCATACTAAGACACTGGGTGACCTTCGAATAACAAGCCTGAGCCCCACAGGTCAACCAGTTTGTTATTCTTGACCAAGTAATCTCTCCTCCACTGCTAAAAAAAAATCCTTCAAATTCATCACTCCACATTTTTGCCAAGATCGCCCCATCCAAGAATTGTGTTACTAAATGTACCTTGCTGTCGTCCATTGTGGGAATTCATCTCCAGGCCGGCATTTCCCCTACGTTTTTTCCTCTGATGGCACCGGCACCAAGCGCGCGGCCCTCTCATGCAGCAGGACTCCATAACGAAGCAGCACAGTTACAGCAAACAATGTACTACTGTTCAACTGGACATGTATCACAGGCACAGCCAAGTTTACGTGCACATACACATGTACTGGTACCACTCAACAGCCAGCCAGGATATATTCCATCACACATGGATTTAGCACGTAGTTCTCACTCCGGCCTTAAAATTCCTCAAGTCTGAAGTGTTGGCATTCAAGAGGGGCCAAGGTTCTGTGCTGGGCTCACCCCTAGCTGCTCCCAGTCCAAATCTTAGGCTGCAAACTTAGAAAACAAATCTTGTTGAAGGGACCCTCTTGTCAAAGTTCTGCAAACAGTCCCAGACGATCAAGTACTTCATGGCCCGAAGCAAAACTTTGGTTAAAGGTGGATAAAAATCAAAATCCTGTGCCCGACCGACTTCAAGAAATCCACCGAGTGATAGTCTTCTCCCTTTCTTAAGTACACTGAAATAAATGTCTGTGTTCTGAGCAAAAGCTGCTTCTCAATGTATGATCACCCTCCAAATTGTACCCCTCCCAATTGCTCATGTCGTTGGTATTTCTGACAAGCTTGGAGTCACGTCTTCTTGAACACAAACAAAGGAAAGAAATAGAGTCATTTATGTCATTAGTGGGTGGAGACGTGACACTGAATCTCCCCTTTCAACAGCCTGTAAGGGATACAATAATTGGCAGTATTTAGCCAACTCCAAATTTGCCAATGATACAGCGGGATGATGGAACGATGCCCCTTCGGTTCACGCAAACATATCAGATGCCGGCATGGTGTCAGAATTGTTGCAATCTAACACCTGTCAACTAAGACAAACAATTCAAGGAGCTTAATTGGTAGATTTGCAAGTGAATGTTATGTCTACCAGTGAAACAGAGTGAAGATACTTTCTCATTAATACATGTACGTATACATGTGCGTGCTTATGTTGTAAAGCGAGGATACACACGTGCAACATCATCGATGAATCGAGGACAGAAACCGAATTGAGGACTCCTGACAAAACCAATGAGAGCTGTTGCGAAAAAGTTAAAGTGTACAAACACAGGAAAAGGGAAGAGGAACAAAAGAAAATCCTTGATTTACACCATAAACAAACGTGCGTGCACATGTACAAGTATGCATGAACATGTATGTACATGTACACGTACATGTGTACACGTATGTATGTTTAAGTGTGTGTTTTTTAGAAAGACAAGTCATCACTAACCCGGTCACACTTCAGGAGATAAACCTGAGTAAACAGTTTGGACTTGACTCCACTTAAATGTCAGTTTCCAGATTTTGCTTAACATGACAGTGTGTAGCACTGTTATGAAAAAAATTGATGAGATTTCCATTTTTCAGAGTTGTGGGGCAAAAAAGTAGGAAAAAGTAGGAATTTCAAGAAAAAAATGTAGGAAAAGTAGGAGCAAGGTACCGGTACAGGAAACTTAGTATAGGGGTGTGATTGACCACTGATAAAAAATAGCTGAAAACAGCTGAAATGAGTGACCACTGATAAACAAAATAGCTGAAAACAGCTGAAAAAGGTGTAAAAAAAGCTGAACTTTGGAAATCTCCTATACTTTTGAACACAGCAATTGAGGGAAAAAAGCTGAAATCCAAAACAAAAAAAGCTGAAAAAGCTCAGATTTCACACCCCTGTATAGTAGGAAAGTGTCATCAATTAATCTCTGCGTATTTATAACGGTACAGAAAGAACAAAACGAGGGGGAAAAAGAGAAGAGAAAAAATATGTACCCATAAAAAGGTCCTATTGGTATCATTTGAACCTGCAAAAGCCATAAAAGAGTCAAATTGAACAGCCAAATAAGGTTGTGACCTCAGGACTCCACACCATGCTGTGGACAGATAATATAATCCAGATACAATGAGAAACCCCAATAAGCTGATGATTGACGTCATTCCAAAGCCTTACCAATAAGTCCAGCTGTGAAGCCAATTGGGTCCCTCCAATTTCTCACCCATAAAGAGTGAAATGAGGTTTGAAGTCTCCAAGTTTGTTTGTAAACATTAACCACTAGTCCAAAAGTTCGGAACTCTCAATACTGTGTATGAGAACCACAAAACTTAACATATGGGGCCGAGCCTATAGTATGCAACTCAAGAAAATACAATGTAGACTGGTACATTAAACAACCAGTCCAACACCCTTTTACTCTATTTCTACACATTCTCTCAAACAAAGTCATGCCACTAGACTACTGATTGGTCAATCTTTACACAAAATGTTGACATGAACCATTAACCACTAGTCCAAAAGTTCGGAACTCTCAATACTGTGTATGAGAACCACAAAACTTAACATATGGGGCCGAGCCTATAGTATGCAACTCAAGAAAATACAATGTAGACTGGTACATTAAACAACCAGTCCAACACCCTTTTACTCTATTTCTACACATTCTCTCAAACAAAGTCATGCCACTAGACTACTGATTGGTCAATCTTTACACAAAATGTTGACATGAACTGATACACTGTACCATTGTCTAGTCTTTATTTAGGCTTCAAATTGAAATCACTTGGCTTCACTCTCAGGTGCAAAATGTTGAAGAAAAGTCTCCTTTAAAAATTGAATTGAGACATTAAACTTGGCTGGTGAATGACAGAGGACTTTGTCTTTGCCTTGTGAAAAATTTGGAGAATTTTGTTGGCTAAAAGAGCGAGTAAAGTTGGCACTTTATCTTTAAACTAGAACGGCGAAGCCACCATGGCTCGCTGTCCAAGACAGGAAGGGAGGCTGAAGGTAGGGTTGGGGATGGGCATGATGGAAGGGGATCAGGATTCTTGTCGATGTGCCTAGGTGTAGGGGTCAGTTTTTAAATGTCAACATAAAAAGTCAACAGATTACCTAATAAATACATGTGTATATAGGTTAGCCGTCACTGTATTATGGGGGAGTTTTCCATTGTTAGGGTAATTAGGACTCAGTTGTGGATTTTTGCAGCCCCAACAGTGTCTTCTGCTCCCCATACTTGTAATACCATGGGAAAACTCTTGTGTAGTCACCACAAATGCAGAACAAGAATGGGTATACATGTACATGTAGACACAGCACCATCACCACCTCCCAAAACCTTACCCCATCCCCACCCAACCCCTATAAATAATATAAACCCTGTTGCAACGATGTATCCATGCATTCGTATTTTGTACTTGATACCTACAATTGAACTGCAGAGTGCCCCCCCCCCCCCCATTAATGTAAGAACATACCGGTACACGCACAAAACCTGTGCACATGTACCGGTGCATGTACGGTATGTGTACAAGAACCAATTTAAATTCATTTACAGGTAAATCTACACGTACTTGAAGTATGCACCTGGCCCCGATCCATTTTTCCCACAAGTGTGTGTACGCAACTTTGACCTTAGACTAGGGTTGTCGTGCCCTGACCTCAGCCGGGGTCAATCAGCAAGGGTTGGGAGGTCCAGCTTGCTGCCTACATACCACACCTGCAGTGTAGTTCATGCGGCTATGACCTTGAATGCAACACTGCGCTGAGATGACTGGCCCCAACTGTTGTCTTATAATTGTCTCCCTACTTGTTCAACTGTTGCTACTGAAGTTTTGACTTGGTTTTTATTGGTGTGCAAAGTTCAACAACTGGGGAGGGAAGACACTTCTTTGACAAGACTATAAAACTACAGTGCTTTAGAAAGGTTAACAAAAAGATTTGAAAGTTGAACTGAAAGTGTTACTTTCTAATTCTATGCAACTGTTTTTGTTTATAGTCATTCTTGTCTTCCTGTACTCGGTATCTTCTTTGTTGTTTATGTTCCGGGGACTTCCACTTGACAAGCTGTGCTTTTTGTGGGTCCCCTGGAGGTGTTATTCCGATGTTATTCTGATCTTTATTTTCTAAAAGCTACATGGATCATGATGATTCCAAGTACAAACTGTTTTCTTCTATGCCTTGAGATGAAATAAAGTAAAGTAAAATTTACAATTTCTCATATTCAAAAGTCTGAAAAAAGTTTGTTCCTTTTTGGGGTCAGAGTTACATGTAAATTGAAACAATTGAACATTACTGGACAAAACCTGACCAAAAATATGAAGTACCGGTACAGTATGTAAATGTTCTTCCCTCAACGACAGCAATCCGTTTTGTCCAACCAAAAAATCATTAGTTCATGCCCATGGATTAAACCACAGACCATGGTCCATGATTAAATACACATAGGAAAGTGACATTGTTACTCGATCTCACATGTAGTGTAGCATTCAAGATGATTACACATGCATTGATTGCAATCTATATTAAATATAGATTTTGTATTTAAGCCAGAGTGGTTTAAAAATAAAATTGATTCTTATAACCTACCGGTAAGTGGTTGTCGGCATGGGACTGATTTTAGTGCCAGCTACATTTTTGTGTGATGCAATGTGAAATTTTCGAATACGAAAAATTACTCTTGTTTTCACAATTTTTTTTTCTTGCAAAGTTGCAATGAATATTTTGGGCCGGTAGCTAGGACACATAATTATCAAATGAAAATATATATTAACATTAAAAATATAAATAATACTGGTAAATGTAAATCAATATTTAAATTTTATAAAGGAAATAGGCCTGCACATACACATGTAACGGTATTTTACCGGTACATTTGTACATATTTTACATGTAGTTCAATTACTGTGAAAACTATTGTGGGCTCTAGTACAAGTGTAACAATATTGGCAATTTTCCCATTAGTATTGCAAGCACTTTGCCTAAATGGAACACTGAAAGAGTAAACTATTCTCCTCAATGTAAATTGGAATTAACCAAAAAATAATAATCCTCAAGTAAATTTGTGTAAAGTGATCTAGCCCAGGGGCTAGTAAGAAAAATATCTCAGCACAAGGTCTGATTGTCTGATTTCTAGATTTATACATGTAACTTTATCTGACATCATCTGATTTTTTGGAATTCAACTGAGACAGCTCTACCAGAACTTTACTGAGAATCGATTTAGCCAAGGAGGGCAAACTGTAAATCCATGATCAGTGGTAAAATACTCTGCTCTGTCTGACCAGTGTCATATAATTCAATTACAGCCAGACAAAATTTATGAATGAATCTCAACCCCTTACACTTTGAGAAGCCCCAATTCAATTTGGAGTTTAATATCTTTTTCTTTGGATAGGGGGGTAGGGGGGGGGGGGCTCTGTTCAAACTAAAGGTTACATTTGCTTTTGCTGTAATTTAAGAAATGAATGGATTTGGGGTTAATATTTTATAGCAGATACTGTAGTACACTGACCTACCGGTGTTTAAAGTTTTGTGTGCATAGATTTTTGGTGTTCTTCTAGTCTGGTTTCCTGATCCTGCTTCAGACAAAACGAAGCAATTTATAAACGTCGGGGAATTGTTAGGTCAGGAAACCAGACTGGCTGGCTTGCACCGGTTCACGGATGTGTAACTGATTGCAAACAAAAATGTGAACTAACTAAATTTGGTAAATTGGGGGCAGTATTTAAAATAAAGCCATTTTTTTCTAACGATGGTTTGCCGACCAGCATTGGGAATTGAAACAAAAATTCCACTTTTCTTGAAAATGACAGCACATCAGGCAGGATGTCAGGTGGCATGATTTCACAGGATGCTTGAGACTATATTCACGAACAGTCAAGTAAGCTATTTCATAATGATTTGGTAGCTTAGTTTTTGATGTTTGCGAATTTGGTTTTACCTTTAAACTCAGGCCTTTGCCAGACAAAGCCTGGAACATACGAACATGTATTTATTAACGCCTGTCACAAATTAATTTGATTATTCCCAGCAATGATTGGAACAGCCACTGGAATAACATTAAGGACTCAAGTTTATTGATTCAAAGCCAGACCAAAGCAAACATCTAATGCATGCAACTTCATTAACCTGAAATCTGTGTACAAATGATTCTCTACATGAGAGCAATCAAATAAATTCACCGCCCACCGGTAACACAAACCTACTGAACCGGAACATGCTACTTGATGTTACACTTCAACACTTCAGAAAAAAAGAAAGAATTTCTGTCCTTGTCAGGCCACTGGCAATTACCTCTTAGACATCCCGGAAGAAATAATATTTTGAAATATCCTCTCTCTTTATTTACATGTTTTCATAGGACATTTCTCATCGCCTCCCACGTGTTCCGAGCTGACGATATATTGGAAGCTATTTGGGATGATTATAAGTTCATCTCGAGTAAATAAATAGACAGATTTCAGGACGGACAGGGAGAATATGTGGGTCGTTCGCTCGCTCGTTCCCCTGGCATTCAGGTTGGCGGTTACATCAAAATTTTTACCGTGGAATGTTGGGTAGGGTTCCCTATAGGGTCAAAGGTGGTGGACGACTTGGCTATGTGCCAAGATACCAACTCCTTAATATAACACCCTCCGGGGATTTTTGTTTGTAATACTGATTTAACACGAGAAAAATAGAAAGTCTTTCGGTAATGACTGACGTTTACGGTACAGGTGGGTCTTAGTTTTTATTATTTTTGAGTCTGAAATATTTTTAGTGAAATATTAACAGCAACAAGAGTAAACCGCAAAGGGAAAAAGGACCTGGATGCTGGTAATGGCCCGAGCCGAAGGAGACCAGGCCCCTGGCCGGTTTCAAGTTTGTTTAATACTGGCCATGCACAGGTCTTTTGGTCAAAAAGTCAGAAATTATAAATTTCCAGCGATTTTGTTCTGAAACAGTTTTAATTCCTGTTTAGCGAAACACCCCTCTAGATATTGCATGTGCCTTGAGCGAGTACTTCTGGCACTAAAAATATCCTTGAACCGGTATGGAGATTGGCGCATGATGTGGTGCTGAACACAGCGGTGCCAGAAGAAAGCGTTTAAAACCAGTCAGTGTTTTATCAACTGTTTAGTTGACATGTATATATACCAAAAAGGTTTTACTGTATTCAAAACGGCTGGCAGATAAACACACAACGAGCAAAGCCAGAAATTTCAGGGTGTACCGCAGATGACGGCCTGAACCTTAAAAATGAAATTTAAATCTCACACCTAGGTCCGGTCCATGTCAAAATAATCCCGGCGCGAACTGGTTAAAATCAACCATGTGACGGGCTCTCGGCAAGTAGGAATGGATACACTGTCTCAGGTATTTATGAATATAATATAAAAGTCTTCTGGAGCAAAATGATTGACATACTATACCATTAGTTTAAAGGGAATGTACATGTACATCATTGGCTTTTGCTGTAATTTTCAGAAATGAACTATTTGAGGGGTTAATATAATAGATCAAATAATGTTTAACTGACATGTTTGAAATTTTGTGTTTCGAAAATGCTTGAAAAACAAAGAAAAACAAAAAATGTTTAAGTTGTCTGGTTCCCTGACTCCACTAAAGATAAAATGGATCAATTTGTAGTTGTCGGAAAATTGTAAGGTAAGGGAACCAGTCTAGCTGGCCTGCACCCGTTCATAAACATGTAACAATAGCAAACAAAATTTGGACTGAAAAAAATTGTAAATTTGAAGCAGTAGTTGAAAAATAGTTAGGTTTTTCCAACGGTGGTCGGCCGACCACCGTTGGAAATGTATACAAAAATACAATTTTCTTGAAAATGACTTGACACCAGGTGCCATAATTTTACAGGATGCTATAGACTGTCATTTACCAACATCCTAATA
Source organism: Patiria pectinifera (assembly GCA_029964075.1). NCBI lineage: Eukaryota > Metazoa > Echinodermata > Asteroidea > Valvatida > Asterinidae > Patiria > Patiria pectinifera. The sequence goes on from CM057133.1 coordinate 17,449,165, forward strand.
AGGTATTTTGTAAAAACTTGGTAGTTTTATTTTTCAATGTTTGCAAATGTTGTATATTTCCCTTTAAATTCATTAAATCAAACAGGTCAAGTTTCCCCTCAAATTTCTACTGAACTCACTGATGAGATTCTTCTTTCAAAGCATTTGACAGAGTGATTTTCACCCTAAATTGTCAGGTCCCTAGTTTCGCTTTATGGAAATCTGATAGTATGGATAGGCATGTTTGTGGTTTAGGCCGTTAGCAGAGTCCCCAATACCACAGTGATACATGCACCCATCAAAATTGATCCAGAGAGCTCCCCTCCTCATACACAATTACTGGTTCTGTGCCAATACAAACAGGCGGTGAACTCTGTGGGCACTTTCAGCAGGGTTATATGACTGAAATTAGACCCTTGACAATAAGGCAATTTTTACATGTATTTTGCGGGGCGATAACATCTTCAGATGTGACCGACCAGGTTAAACCACAACACTGAATATTTGACATTTTTGGGGGCAAGAACATGTGGATGGATTGTGTGTGGACAGATTTGTTGCCGGTGAAAAAAAAATTCAACAACGGCATCATTGTGTCAGAGATAATCGACCCATTGTTCGTTTGATAAAGAGTTTCTTATCTTTCAAAAATGGCTGTATTTGTTCTTTTTATCAAATTTTTAGTGTCTTATTGTACATACTTTCTCTTTCGAATTTGAAGGCAGCCAAAGTTCAAAACCCACTGATTTCTTAGCAAGACATTCAAAGTGCCCATGTGTTCAATATCCACTACCTTACTGGGTTACTCCATACTTAAAGGGAAGATGTACATTGCAAACATCAAAAAACGAAATTATCAAATCATCACGAAATATCTTACTTGATTGTTAGGGAATGGCAGTCTAAAGCATCCTGTAAAGTTGTGGCTCCTGGTGTGCTGAAAAACTGTATTTTTCCAACGCTGGTCAGCCAACCAGCGTTGGAGAAAACTGGCTTTTTTTTCAAAAAGGGCTCCTAACTAGTCATATTTAGTTCGTCTGCATTTTCTTTGCAATTGATTACACACCTGTAAAGACTAGCCTGCTAGACTGATTCTCTGACCTTACCGGTACATGTACAATTCCCCAAAGTCTGTAAACTGCTCCGTTTCATCTTAAGTGGGGTCAGCTAGGGAACCAGACAAATATAAGAATATGATTGGTTTTCTTGGTTTTTCCAGCATCTACGAACCCGAAACGTGGAACAAGTCAGTGTAACAATAATTATTTGCTATAACATACTAATACTCCAAATCCATTTATTTCTGAAAAATACAGCAAAAGCAAATGTTGTACATGTACATTCCCTTTAATGAAAATTGACGGGGGAAAAGTCATGTTGTTTTATTCTTCAAAGTCCATTGCAAACACGGCTTCAACCAACCTCAGGCTCAGCAGGATGGAATCTGATCAAACCCCGAGTTCAGTTTCATTTACAAAATGTACTTTTCTGTAAACTTCTCCAAACTTTAGGGACAGGACAAGGAATGCACACCCACGAAAAACTGGTCAGTCATAGGGCTGGTAACTCTCAAGTCTCGGGAATTTGATACCGGCTTCACCCGGGGCAATTTATGAGCAGATTCCATAATTTCATCAATTTTTTTTTCCCAAGCACAATTTGATCACCTAGGGTATAAAAGGGTGGCTATTACAATCTGTTTGGATTTGATTTTTTCACTGCTATAGTAACAGGTTCCCATGCGCAAAGATTTCTGGAATTTCTGTGGGAAAGAAGTTTGGTGGTTTGCTACAAGCCTTAAAAAAAATTTCACTTTCAATTTTCATCTCAATGGCTATTTTTCTAAAAATCGATTATAATTTGCCTCAATAAAGATGATATGACACTTCATTCTGGAATGTACTTTCACTTTTGTATTGAAGGAAAATAAACCCCACTTTAGATTGTATTTCACAACTTGAGAGGTGTCAACCTGCATGTCAAATACAAGGTAATACAACTTGTTAACCTACTGTACATGTATACTGCACATGATAGTACCTGCAACAAAATAACACTCATCTATCGATATAGAGTTACATGTACCGGTATGATGATATGCTGTACCGTACTTATAAATTTTACAACCAATTTTTTTTCCACATCATGCAATGAACACATTCCTTCCTTGAAATCAAACACAGGTACATTTACCGGTACAAGCATGACAAGTTGACAACCATCCATAGCATGAACTGAATCAGAGGCAAAAATCATGACTTTTCTGACCCAGTGTCTTTCTGACAGACCACAAGGGTACCAGACTAAATGGACATAAACCGACTTAAGAATGAACAAAAACGTACTTGGGTGGAATTTGAACCAGCAACTTCCAGAATAAGAGACATGTGCTCTACCGTACCAACATGAAAGTGGTACCGGTACTTTCCTCGCCTTCCACCACTGTGACCCGGGTTCGAATCCCGCCTGGGCTAATATGTGGATTGGGTTTTCAGTCCCTGCCTGAGTCCGCTGGTATTCCCTAGAATATCATTCTGGGTTTTTCCTCCCACCACTAAAACTGTAATTTCCTTCCACATCTTCTACTAAGCAGTGGTGTGAGTGACCACTGATAAAAAATAGCTGAAAACAGCTGAAAAATGTTTAAAAAAGCTGAATTTTGGAAATCTCCCATATCATTGTACACAGTAAGTGAGGAAAAAAGCTGAAAAAAATCTGAAATCCTAAACAAAAACAAAGCTGAAATCAGCTTTAAAGCTGAGATTTCACACCCCTGACCAAGGGACCCCACTGGAAATAAGTCGAAAGACTTTTGTGGGCTATCCCGGCCAATTGCCTAATAATCACAGTACATGTACATGTATACCGGTACGTACAATATGTATTTCATAGCATGTTTATGTACACGAATGCGTACGTGTAGACAGTCTCCTACTTTTCACCTTTGAATAATATCACCTCCAGGACAAACATATTGACAAATTAAGAGATTGCCAACAAACATATTTAATTATGTACCGTAGGTTTTACAAAATACAACTTCTGTTTCCAAACAGAATCCAGAGGCTAGAGATTCAAATCATGGGGATTTTGTTTTCACTCTGAATTTTCCGACAGCAAAATCAAATCTCTCGCAAACCATGTATCAGCTCGGATGGATTTTTTTTAAAAACAAAACTACATTGTAACACCATGTACAAGTACTAGACGAGAAGCAGACCTCATGTAAAAAGTCAAATCAATTTTTTTCTCACCATGAATGAGATTACAAACGACCTTTCCGTCATGAAATTCACCTCCCAAAGAGCAGATAAAAACCATGGATGTTGAACAACAAAATCCTATCAGATCCCTGTCATCCTTGTACAGATGCTTAATGCTTGGACAGAATTCAGACACGAACACACTTGGCTCAACACAGTCAACACTAGTTGGTTGATTCTTTTCGACCTTTTGTTTCTAAAACCAAGAACAACAGATCTTCAATTGCTCTCTTTATTCAACGAATCACACATTTTTCAAGTGTTCTCCTCTTTTTTTACCCATTCGGAGTCGCTTACATATTGTCAACCAAAGACAAATGCCAGAACTGATCCCAAAAGATAAAAATCCAATTCCATTAAACTTTACAACCCAAAGTCCCACGGAATACTGCCTTCTTGATGTTGACCACTGAGTTTGAAACTGACCCCTGACGGCGAGTAGCTGAGATAACACGACAGATGCACAGCAAAGGGGCACGGATTATGATTACGATTCCCAGCTAACAGCAGGCAAATTCTTGAGGCGTTCTCATGCTGAGAGTTTTTTTCCCCCCTTCCACGCTGGACACTTGGCTGGACAACAACACGATTACGGGGAGTTGGGTAAATGGTCACATAATCCCGGCACACATTAAATTGGCTGTTCGGTCGATAAGAAAATTGTCCACGGTGACTTGGTTGTTGTCATTTGTAATACACACTGACAATGCATGCACAGGATGAGAGCAGTTCTGGGAACTTCTATTCAGGAAAAGAATTCCTGTTTTTAAGGGATTGCCGCTTGGAATAAACAACCTGATAAAGTGTTAAAAGCACTATAGATTGATTCTTATGATCCGTTACACTTCTGGGAACATTTTTTTCTCTTCATATTGTCAACTTCTGGGAAATGAATATCAAAGACATCATGGAAATCCCAGGCTCACAGCCAAGGAAAAACAATTAGACTACAAGTATATTGTTGGGACTATTTCCTGTAAACCTGAAAAAGGTGAAAAATCCTCGCCAGTATTATTCTCCTTTATAAAGGTACGGTAGGGTAGGTCATTTGTCGTTAGTGCATTTTTTTTTCATTTGAAGCAACAACAGAGCTCAATATCTTAAGACGGGTGCTTAACATCTAACCTGATGAAGTTTCAGCTCAGTGAATGCTGTATATTCCGAGAAAACAATATTCTAGGATCTCAATTTCAACTCAAAAGTTGCCGAGTCATTTTTGAATTGGGCCCAAAATCAGTATCCGGGACACATTCTCATTCAGCCGATTGCAGCCACCCGATGCCACGTACTGAACAGACGAATAATATCAACCGCGTGCGCATGTGTGTCACAGATTCGCCGAATTACAAACCAACTACTAACAGAAATTTCCACAAATGCGTCACTTGACGCATCATTGGAATTGGCCTTCTTTTATTGTTTTCTCCAAAATGACAGCATGCCAGAAGGAACAATGTCACAGGGAGTTTGGTGCCATTACTATCTGTAAACCAAGTGAGCTCTTCAACAATAAGTTTGTCAGCTTTTTGAATAGCTGCAAATGTACATTGTACTCTACCGGGTATATATACATGTACCATTAATACTACCAGTACGGTGCGGTAGCTATATTTTTGGCAGTATTTTGCATCTTAGACTTACATTTGTACATGTACATGTATGTAAGTGAATTTAAACATTGAGAGGAAACAGTTGTACCATGATAAGGCCTACCGGTACATCGTGTATCCCTGCTTGCAACCAATGTTACATTTTTCCAATTCGTGAAGCAGTGTGCACTTTACATGAAAACTATCCTCTGGCAAATTGGCACTGTGTCTTGGTGAGATTTTGGCCCTGGGCAATTCAACATACCACAAAACATTTCTTCGATCCAAGTTACTACCGTACACATATAATTTCAAGTGCAAATAAACTACAAATTTGGCCCCCGACTGTTCTCCTGCTGTTCCAACAAGACATACAATGCCCAACATTCGCTGGAATGTGTCAAGTTCCATCAAGCCTTTGAGACAGAAAATGTTCCACTTCAGAAATGGTGTCAACGGATGGCTTATAATGTATGTGTGTGTTCTACATGTACATGTTCCTGGTTTTCTGATCAAAGACTTCAGCATGCTTTCTTTTGACGATGTTGTAAGAAAACATCTTGCAAATTCACATTTTTGGCATTTGATAAAAGAGGTACATGTATATTGTTTAGTTTCAATACTATCAAACTACACGGTAAAGGGTAAGATTAACGTGTTTGATTTAAAGCTACAGTCCATCATTTTGCAGCTATCGAAAACGTAACTGGCGTAATTATTGTTGAAAAACATGCTTGGTTGAAAGATACCGGTAGCAAGGGGACTAAACTCCCTGTGAAATTATTCTTTATTCTGGCAAGCTGTCATTTTGAAGAAATCAATGAAAGAAGGCCAAGACGCACCGTTGGAAATTTCCGTAAGTAGGTTGGTTTTTTTATTCGGCGAAGCACGCGCAAGCGTTGGCACGACGCACACGCGCGCGGTTGCTATAATTCGTCGCATCGGTGCACGACATCGCGTAGATGCAATCGGCTCAGTGAGAACGTGTCTTGGACGCTGAATTCAGGCCCAATTCAAAACATGATTCGGCAACTTTTGATTTGAAATCCCGATCCTAGAATGCTGTTTTTCTTGGATTATACAGCTGAAGCTGAGCTGAAACTTCTTCCGCTTAGCTGTTCAACACCCTTCTTTAGGTTTTGAACACTTTTGTTGCTTCAAACGAACAAAATGCACAAATTATCAATGATGGACTATGCCTTAAGTGAAGCTCTATTTGGACAATTCATTAAAGGAGTTGACTTACTTGGCTGTTGATTCAGGTCCAGCTCCCAGCTTGGCTGTCCGTTGATGTCCATCTCCACGTCTCCCCTGATGTTGCCGCTGATGCCAACATCACTGGCCGGCTTGGGTGTTCCCTCGGTGCTGCCTCCTGATCCCTTCCTTTGTTTTCCCTTGCTGGAGGACTTCCCAGGCTTCCACCTACCCTTCTTGGATCTCTTCCCACCTGGCTTCTTGGTGGATTTCCCTGCCGCCGGCAAGGTAGAGGAGGTAGCTTCCGGATGCACCTCTGGGTGCCTAGAGTCAGCGGCATGTCTGTCCAGGGACTTGGACCGCGGAGAGGGGAGCTTGAAATGAAGCTTGGGGAGGCCCAGGGAAGCTACGATGCCACTCTTTTTCTTTGGGAGCTCGCTGGCATTTGTCTGGGAATTATGAGACGAAGTGGACTTAGCAGAGGCTTGGGATGAGGTGCTCTGCTTGCGCTGAGCGCTGGTGGCATCCACTGAGAGATTGACCTCTGGGGTTTCAGACTGAGGCGACGAGGTTATCTCCGGGTAACATTCCTCTGGAGAATTCACTGCCAATTCTGGCATCTCTGGCACGGACAGCTCAGCACCATCAGCTACTTCCCCATCAGTCTCATCTTTTGGCACCTTCTCTTCGATGTCACTGTGAGCTGACCCATCTTCACTCACGACCACACCCAGCGACAGACCACCCTTGATATCCGATAAATTGTACTTGGGTGCATCCACCTGCACCCTAGAACACATCTCGTCTTCCCAGTTCAGGTCCACGGAACTGCTGGGATCCTCTTGGCTTTGTGTGCCGATGTGGCACTCACAGTCGTCCTTATCAGCATCACCATTTGGATAAGCAGGGCTTACTTGCGCCCCGAAAGAGATATCAGCCAGACGGACGCCGAGATCATCCAGGCCTGATGGATTACAGTCCTGCTCAATTCCATTAACACTGCAATCAGCGTTGCCAATTTTCATAATGAATTCTGGTGGAATTTCTTCAGCCTCAAAATCTAACTTAGCTCTCACATCATCTTTGACAATGTTGGAGGGATCATCTTCTTTTCTTTCAAAGCCCCCCAATCTCAATTCCAGGTCTCCTCCTATGTCTACCTCAGGCTTCACAAAGGATGCCTGCAGGTCACTTTCAAGAACTGGCTCTGGCACTGTTTCTTCCACATCTTTGGCTGTATTGTTGAAAATTGGTTCACCAACTTTCTCCACTTTATCAGCACCATCAGGTATTTCACATCCAGCACCACATGCCTCGGTGCTGGGCGAGATGACCATCTTGGATTTCTTGGATGAGGATTTCTTTGTCGGAGAGTGCAATCCACCAAACTTTGGCAGCGAGAAATGCAAGTTGGGGAGCTTGAACCTGTGCTTGGTCGGGGAATTCATCTGACCTGGCGACTTCGATTGCCCATCACTTACATCAGAAGCCTTGCCCTCTGCCTGCAGTGACAATTCACCTGTCTCGACTTGATTTTCCAAAGAAGCGTCTCCACTTCCTGCTGACAATGCAAGTCCAGTTGACAGATCAACGTCCACAACTTCACTATTCCCACAGTCCTTCACATTCAAATCGTTGACAAAAATTTCTTCAGAGCTTCCCTTCTTGAGGGAATCTGCTTCTTCAACAACTCCACCAGCTTCAGGTAATTCAACTTCTACATTGGTATTACACGGTGTACCAACACTAAGGACAGCATCCACAGGCGAATGCAATAATTCTGCCTTTTCGACATCAACCTGGACATCACCCTCAATACCGCATGAGAGATCAATCCCTGTATTGGCCAGACCATCAGGTGGAAAACACTCTTCTGGTTCACCTGAAAACTCTGCCTCAACACTATCAACTGCTGGACCGTCCGGTTTGATGACATCAACATCACATTTAACAGATGCTTCCACTTGTGTTTCTGGAAAATCTGCCTCAACATCTATATCTGCAGCATTGGTCCCTTGCTTAATATCAACATCAGACTGGACATCATCAACTGACGGAATACTGATGTCCATTCCCCAAGCTTGCAATTTGGCATCAACATCATTGGTTTCCAAATCGACGGTCACTTCAGGCAAAGCCCCTTCACCATCAAGACTTGGTACACTTTCATCAGGATCTGAATCGCCTTCTACAAAAGCAGGAACTGCGATGAAGAGTCCATCAACTTGTGGTTTGCCGCAAGAAACATCAACACTGATGCTGCCTTCTTTGCTTGACGAGCCAGAGGAATTAGCTTCGGCCTCTGGTGCTTCTACCTCAACAGTGTTCAGAGATGGCATCTGAACTTCAAGGACAGCTTTCTCTTGAGCAGATGATGGCATGTTTGCTTTTAGATCGCCTTCAACTGCGACTTCAGCCTCACAAGACTCAACAGTAGCATCATCAACCTTAATTCCAACGTTACCATCTAATACAGGATTGTTCTCTGCGCTAGGGCACTCAATGTTGGCCTCCTCAGGATTAGGCAAACTAACTTTATTGGCTGTAGGGGATTTGAGAGACTTCTTTACGCTGAACCTTGGTAACCGAAGATGCATGTTTGGGAGTGTAAATGATTTCTTCTTGGATCTCTTGAGTGCCAACTCTTGCTGAGAAACATCGGGAACCGAGGGAGCCTTGTTGTCGAGGACAAACTCTTCATTGCAACCAGATGATCTCCTTCTGCTTACGTCCAATTCAGATGAGGCCTTTAATATACCAGGATTTTCTGCCTGGATTCCATCATCTGCCTTCCTCTCTTTATCAACATTGAAGCTGATTGTACCCTCGTCAACACTGGGACGATCATTCTTTGATGCAACGTTCAACTTGCCGGAACGCCTTCCTCTCACTCTTAACCGTGGCAGGTGGAAATTGAAGCCTGAGAATAGACCCTTTGATTTAGTTTTCTGCTTCACGTCTGGTGATGTGATGGAGGGAACTTCCACATCAGGCTCTGCAGACCCTTCTTCATTCATGACAACTTGGACCCCTCCTCCTAGACTAGAATCAGATGAGAGGTCCTGGACGCTTGGTGAAATTTCAGGAATACTTGATGAGGGAACATCTACAGATAATGTGGGGTTAATGCTTTTTGGAAGCTCAGCCTCAACTGATACTTGAGCTGATTCAGGATCCGGTAGAGTTGCATTGATCTCTTCAGTACTGGGAACGTTGGTACTCACCTCAACCTCAGCCACATCTGGAGAGGCTGAATCAAGGATCTTGATATCTGCTGTAGTCTCATCTTCTTTCAAAGAAATCCCGGCAACAAAGATCTCCCCAGATGCTCCCTTAGTACTGCTCCCTGATGATGATGATGAAGATGTAGATGATGAGACACTCCTGTTGTCTGCATCCTCTGATACTTCCAGTTCACGGCTCAGACCAAATAAGATCTCATTGCTTCCATCCACCCCAGCAACTCCGTCTTGATCAACTTTGTCTTCACCTCCTTCATCTTCCCAGGTCATCTGACATCCCACATCTACAGGAACAGATTCGGCAACATTGGTGAATGCTGGACCACTCATGCCTGCCTCAATGTGCACTCCGAAGCTATTTTCGCCCTCTACATTCAAAGCCTCCTCCTCTTCTCCATGATTCATCTCCAATCCTTCTGTATCTCCTTCCTCGACCTTTTCATCTCCTTCCTTTTCTTCATCCCCTCCCTTTCCAAAATCTTCCCTCTCCTCTTTGTCCTCAAAAGCATTGATGGTATTGGTGAACTCACTCAGCATGTCCGGGGTGAACTGGACATCTCCAACAGAATCATCTGCCACCAGCTGGTTGCATTCGGCCAGGATCTTTTCGGCTGCCGTTAGCTCCCCATTGACCCCTCCTTGAGGTACATCCTGAGTCTCAACATCGACCAGTTCATCATCTTCTCCCGTCTTCACAGACTCATTGGTGAAGATGAAATCAGCTGGGGAGGATACATGATGAGTGGGTGATGCATGGACTTCAAGACTGGCCGACATTTGGATTTTTCCTGTACAAAATGTAAAAAAAAGCCCACAAAGATAAACACTTTATAATTTGATGCACGAAAAGCAAGAAAGGAACTAGGATGAATTAGAAAGTGGAGAAAGACCTCGAATAAGTCCCCCCCCCTTCCCCAGCTCCACCCCTCATTAATGGGTTATCCTCAGACTGTGATTTTTTTCAATGGACAAAAAAAAGACACCAGATGGCCCAATTAATGACTGTCAATGGACTTCCGGTAATAAGCCATCAACCTGCACACATTCAATCTAATATAGGAAAATCTCGGCAGTCCAAAGTGAACCCGAATCAATGGGGCAAGCTAATTCCCACTGATCAATGTTAATCAATATTCTTGATGCTTCATGTTTAGCATATCGATTTAATAAATCTTTGGTCTCGTATCATGTCTGATAAATACATGTACATGTACAGTACGGTAGGCTACATACGGTACATACATGTGCAGTTCATCTACATTGTACCGGTATATCATGTAACTAAAAGTAAATTTTAGTTTCCTCAGCATATGGTATGGGGAAACCATACAAATTTTTCCGAAAACTGAAAAGCCAACATTATCTGATACCAGAATGACAATAAAACTGTTTCACAAATTTACAGACATTACAACAGCTCCCAACACTGTTGAACAACACAGTCATTCCTGTGCAAAAAAAATCTGGCTCCTTGATTTTTGGAACATACCGGGTACATGCAGGCCCTTTGTTTTTACATACACATTCAACCCAATTTTGACAAATTAACCAAAACATCTTTTCTCCCACAAGTGTAGTTTACACATACGTAGATCATGAAACTTTAACTGAGTTACAATGTAGCAAATAAACAGATAGGGTCCTTCTTTTAACTTGTCAATTAAACAAACCTGTAAAATTAAAAAGAAGGAAAACAGTACATTACAGTAATTACCAAATTTCTGCTGTTTCCAATAGCTTCACTATTACACTGAAGATCCAATAGATCGCTTCACCACACAATGCAGTGGTTGAAAAGTTACATGGCTCATTACTACACGAAAGTTCACGACTGAATGCGTGTTTTCCATCAAATCGCTATCAGGAACCAATCCCTGGTCTGGCCCTGGAGTGTGGCCATATATCCAACTTGGAGGTCAATTACAACAAATCTCTTGTTTACGTTGTATCAAATCACTTGTAAACAAACATTTATTATCCTGTGCTTGTAAACGGACCAGTGGCATGTTTTGACCACACAACAGATCAAATGTAAATTCCGACTGGGGGATGGGGAAACCATATTAGTACTGGCTGTGCACTGCATGCAATGTCAGTATTTATACGCTGTAATAATTCTGGTGTTGTTTTCATCTTCAGTGCTTCTGGAGTAAAAAGGTGGTCGAGTCATGTGCTTTAGTGGCTTGTTTGGATCAATGTTTCCAGTGGAACATTTTCAAACGTCTATCATTTGAGTCCAGATGTTTTGATGCCAGTTCAAGGCATTTGACTCAATGCATACATAATGTTTCATTCAGCCAGGGGAGTTTCGGGTTTATTGTCATAAACAATGAATGCACAAGATGTCTTCTCATACCAAAGCAAACACGTCAAAGATTGGCTGTTATTAGTGGTGGGAGAAATCAGAGATTTCAAAATCTGGTTACGTACTTATTTTCAGACTGACCATTTCACCAGAAGTTCCCATCCAGCTCACTGTCATGCCAACAAAAAGTGATGAGTAAGGTGCCGCATGAAATGCCCTTCCAATGATAGTTTGCAGTATTCAATGACCACTAGGCATTTTACATGGTCACCCACTAATCTGCAGTGTTGTGACTAACCCAAGACCCTGATCTACATAATTTATTTAACATGAACAAAGACGATGGATTAATATCAGGGAACAGAGAAAACTAGAGATCCATATATAACCAGGCTGTTCAAGATAAATAAAAAATCAAAGAGATATTGGGCAAAACTCATCTTTGTAATGACTACCGGTAACTGATTTATATTAACTTTTGAAGCAATAGCTAGTGCTTTTGCTGTGAAGCTCATCCAAATTATTACCAATTTTTAACATCTGTGCTACATACTGTACGTACCGATAGTTGAACAAATAATAACTCTTCACCATCTGAATGTACACGTAAACTTTGGCAAAATTTAAAGAACAGTAAATTAGCATGTGTAATTTAACCATGAATTTGAAAGTGGTTGACCTACCTTCAAGTTTAAAGCCAGGAGCCATCTCACTACTCTCATCATCCTCAGCATCAATGGTGTCATCTTCAGGAAGGGGTGTCTTCTCAGCATCCTTCTGCAAGTCATCCTCCAGTGCATCCTCTGCCTCTTCTCTTCCATCACTGGCAATCTCCTCGCTCTCACAACGGCTTAGCTCCTGCATGCTGGGAGGCATTGAAAAGGCCTCCGCATTGAAACTTACAGAGACTTCCATCTCATGTTGTGATTCATTCTCCTGAGATTGCTCTTGGTACTCAAACTCTTCTTCTCCGGCATCCCCTCCTCTTCCTGAAACTTCATTGAGAGCTGCGCTTACGTCTTCTTTCTCGGACCCAGAATCCTGCAGGTCATCAACCTCCTTATTCTCAGGAAAGTTATGTTCTTGCCCTGCATCTTCATTTTCATCATGAGACACTTCTCCTTCCTTCTCTTTCTCTGTAGATGCTAATGCCTCTTCTCTCCTTTCTGGATAGTCACCAGCCACTGATAGGTCAGCCGGGATATCTGCAGAAACATCTTCAAGTGCCTCTGCTTCCGTTTTCTCAATTGGACCTGTGTCTGGTTTTTTAGGCATTTCTTCTTCAGTAGATCCAATGCCTGCAGCTGTGGGAGAAACAGCAACAGCTTTCCTGGGGCTCTTCCTCTTCCAGGAGAACTTCTTGCTTGGGGAGCTGGCCCTGTCAGAATCAGAGGACTGCTCGGGGGACTTTGCCGACCGATGATGCTTTTTGCCGAAGGACGGCAGGGGGACATTCAGGATGGGCACCCGCCGTTTTGACTTCTTCTTTGGCGACTGCTCGGGGGTGCCGGTGAGGCTCGGGCTGTCGGTGTCAAAGCTGGACTGGTTTGCGCTGGATGGGACGGAAGTCTCCGGTAGCGGTTCAGAGTCCACGACTTCGTCATCGGGAATCACGTCTGGCTTCTGCAGGGATGTGTCAGTCTTCACAGAGTCCCCGTCAACTCTGAACAGACTCTCCTCGGTTTCTCCCAACGACTTGGTGCTGGCCTCTGCGAGCACACTACTGTCCTCCCCGCCTCCCAGAGTGCTGCTGTCGCCCTGTTTAGTTGTGGAGGAGTCCTCGCATCCACCTTCGGACATCTCGCTGCTGTACGGTTCCGTGCTTGAGCCCAGGCTGCTCTGCGGGAGGGTGTAGAAATCATCGCCAGACGCCAGAGAGGAATTCGGGATGGAGGATGGCTCATTGTCTGTGGGACCTGTTGGGAAAAAAAATGTCAAAATGAACAAATAAGGATGACCACAGTCAACAGAATTCTTAAGTAATCAGTCTGGAAAAAAATGTCTCATGTTAGATGTTTCAACAAATTCATTATTTCAATAACTTATTCCCTCCAATACAACGTGTACATGTACATTGTATCTAAAAGGTAAAGTATTTTTCATTATATAATTCCTTTACACTGTAGAATCATTCAAACTTGCGAAAAAAATGCATCCTCATTGAATTTGTCAGAGGGGTTTATTACTTCAGTGAAATTTTGATTACCTTAGTGAGTAAAAACAGACACTGGAAAATCGATAAATACTTCTCTTATGCAAGTTTTAAATGAAGTTAAATGATTATACATCTCTTAATGGTACCATCAAGATCATTCCAGGGAAAACCCAATCCACATGTGGCTCAGGCGGGATTCGAACCCGGGTCACAGCGGTGGAAGGCGAGGAAAGTACCGCTACGCCAACCTGACTCCCCTAGTGTATAAGCCAGAACCTTAAGTTGTGAATGCCAATAAATTGGCAACTTTTCTTAACTGATTTAAAGCTTGGGCACCCTAGGTATGACATGGTGACCCCTGATTTATTGCCCTGCAATCACACTAAGGTTTCCCCAAGAATGCGGGCAGGTCACATGCTAGGCAGTAATGATTATGTGGTAATGTAGTTTGGCTGATAAATATTGCTTCGAATGTAACCAATACCCAGGCTTTTTTTGTCAGAGCAAAAAAAGGACCAACTTGATGTACGTAGCATACCGGTAGCTACGGTACTAAGCAGCTTGTGTGGAAAAGCATTTACAAACAACATTCATGTGCTTAGCAAAAATCTGCATCTAGGGACAGTCACAAGCACCTATGAAACAAGGTGATTTAAAAGTAATAACACTGGCTTTTGCTGTAATTTTCAGAACTGAACGGATTTGGGGCTTAGCATTTTCTAGCCAATTAACCGGTAGTTCTATTGACCTGTTTTAAGTTTTGTGGTCATGTATGCTGCAGCATCGACTCCAAGGGCGCGTGCACGTTCCTTCACTAACCCGGCTGACCCGGCCGTGATGAACACGTAAATTACGCTGACCGGCTATTCAGAGCGTACTGCGCGCATACTGCGTACTGCGTATTTCGAAGACTGCACGCCCTATATGTGCTCACGCGCTATGCACGTCGAGTCATGTACGGACAAGTGCTATTTTTTCAAAACTTCGTGATGCCTGTATGGACGCGACATTGAAACATCATGTTTGAAAACATTGATTCTTCAAAAAAACAACTTTGAAAATTTTAAACATGGCATCACGCGTTAGATACATCGACTGCAGTCCTATATACAAATGTACGTCATATTTTGACACATTTAAATAAGACAAATCCAGGGGTTTAGATCGCACAAGGCATGATGGGAAACAACATGGTGCAGCAAGATCGTACCCATGAAAACGAGGTTGTGGATGCTGGAAAAACCCAGACAAAATGCTGTTCTTGCAATCTGGTTGCCTAATCCTACGTTTCAGAAGAAATGGGACAATTTATAGATGCCAGGGAATTGTGAGGTCAGGGAACCAGACTAGCTGGCTTACTGCACGACTGTAAACAAACTGAGGATTAAAAATCTGCAGATGTGTTACAGTGAATGAACAGTACATAAAACTACAAATTCACACCAAGATTTACTTATACATGTAATGTACAAATGTACGGTATGTAACATGTTCAATAGTGCAACAATTGTGCCACACACACATTGTCAGCCCTGTTCAAATTCCAGTCAGGCAACTGGATTTTTGGGACAAGCACTGTAAGAGAATTCCGCTCAGAAAATACAAACACCCGGCACAGGATCCGGAAGGGGTCAGGGGATCAGTGCTCCTCTGACCTTTGACCCCCCAGAAGACACAGGGAGAATGTCAGAGAGGTCTTTGGGGGCTCTCAACAGGTTCTCCAGATGTGGCGAGGTGCTAGGAATATGAGTGCAGGATCTAGTGTGTACATGCACCATTATGTATGGAGATTGGGGTTTTTGTTAATCTAAACTAAACTGTAATATTTAGTAATTAATCACTAACATGAACTGAATTTCATTTTCAAGGACAACACGTTGTTTAAAATGCGATAAGTCACTTGAGTAAAGATCCAAGTGAAAAATATCAGTTTCCTTGATTTTCATCTCATAATAGTAGCATGCAGCTATATCTCCCCACTACTACTACATGTAGTAGTAGTAAAGATTTTTCAATGGAATCTCCCATTAAAACCTTGTCAGGAAATATTGGCAACGAAATCTCAACCGATTGTGATCATTACTCTGAACCAAATAAACCAGTTTCTCCTCCCCGGCTCCCCGTCCACTTCCTTTTTTCCCGGTCGCCTCCTTCTAATATTTTTTTTAATTCAAATATTTCAATCTATTTTGCACAGTGTTTTCCTTTTATTTGTTTGCAACAAAATTGTAGCCATGGATGTAGAAACTAGAAAGGGTAATGGCTCCTTTGGACACAATTTTGTTATCAGCAAAATAGTCGAGAAAATTGAAGAATCCATCCACCATCTTGGGGGAAAAGAAAAACCGCCCACCTCCTTCATTTTTTCAAAGAGGCCGGACGAGAAACTAGTTCAAACTACTTATTTTTTTACTACTTTTTTTATACTTTTTGTGTTCATTCCAACCCAACCATATCCAGCCTTTTCCAAAAGCAATTTCACTTTCAGTTTCATTTGTGGATTCAAACTACAAATTTTAAAACTCTTCTCTGATCACAATCAAAAGTTTGGCCACTGGGCAATTTGGCACAATATTTGCACAGTAAATTGTCTTTTTATTTGTTTGCAACAAAATTGTAGCCATGGATGTAGAAACTAGAAAGGGTTATGGCTCCTTTGGACACAATTTTGTTATTAGCAAAATAGTCGAGAAAATTGAAGAATCCATCCACCACCTTGGGGGGGAAAAACACGCCCGCCTCCTTCATTTTTTCAAAGCAGCCGGACCAGAAACTAGTTCAAACTACTTGTTTTTTTACAACTTACTTTTTATACTTTTGTGTTCATTCCAACCCAACCATACCCAGCCCTTTCCAAAAGCAATTTCACTTTCATTTTGTGGGTTCAAACTATTAAAATTCTTCTCTGATCACAATCAACAGGTTTGGCCACTGGGCAATTTGGCACAATATTGGTGCCAGGGTGTGATTACTTTCCAATTAGAGCCGTCAAGTATCCCACAACAGATTGGGTAACAGGTCCTTGCTTAGGGCTAAACATGTGCGGCTGTCACACCCTGCTAAATTCCTGTAGACTTTCTTCCTGTAGTTCATTTACAATGTATGTCCTTGATTCTGGACTCTCTACTCCTACAGGGTCCATGAAAAGAGGACAATTTTTTCAAAACTCAAATAAGCGTGACAAATTGTAAATCTACTACAAGTACTAGCACTAAAGTAGCCAAATTAGTTGTGGGATTAACATCCTGATTTCTTAAAGGGACACTAGGTCCTGGAATAGCCCAGGCCAATTGGGCTACAAAACGTGCTTTGAACGAGATGATATTAAATGATGATTTGAAAGTAGGATATAAACATCCACACAACTATCCTTTCAAAACTGGGCGTTTTTGTGTTATTCCTGTATTAGCCTATGCGTGCGAAAACAAATTTCGGGGTCCACTTTTGCGACCCCACAAATTCAAGCTGTTTTGATGCTAGTTGTGATTTCATTCGTAAAGTGTTCGCCTTTTGCGGACGTTGAAGAAACCATATTTTTTTCGCAGCATGGTGATTGGTCACCGCTGTTCCCGAGACACACAACGTGTATCGTACACTGAGAACAACACGAAAAACGTCGTACTCCGTCGTGTCCGATGTAAACAACCGGGTTATTTTTCGTCTTTTCTGGGGAACGGTAAGACATTAAGTTGTTTCCTTTCAACCAGATGTTTGAAATAGGCTAAGTAAACAATCCAAAACATAAAATTTTCAAGGATTTCAGGACCTACTGGTAGTGCCCCTTTAACATTAGGTTTGAATTCCACTATAAGGTGTTGATTTTAGATCGAAACAAACCTTTAAAATTACGCCTTTCATATTTTTTTGGGTGACACAGGATAAAGACAAACAACTGTAACATCCCCATATTTGCTCCATGCTTTGAGACAAATTTAACAGAAAACATAAAGTACTGCTCTGACTTTCTTGGATATTTGAGAGGGATACAAATGTGCATGCCCTGAATCAAATGCCCTGCCTCAATTTACATGATACGGAACAACAAACAGATAAGAACCAGACTAATGTGTGCCTCAAAACTTTCATGAGAATACTTTCCAAAAGATTGAACCATTTGCCTTTTTGTGATTCTCCAAAAATTATTTATGAATGGAAACAAAGTTTTACACGTGGTAGTAGCAATTGTTTTTTTTGTTGTACACTACAGCAACATACTGGTGGTGATTTATTCAGTTGCCAATATTACTCTAAAATCTTCTCATATTAAACATTTTTAAAATCCATTTGTGTCTTCACTCTTTACGCAGGAATATTCCTTAGAAAATCTGATTCTTGAACTCGTTGCACAAAAAAAAAAAATTCATGCTCAGTATCACTGCTGAAAAAAAAATTCTAAAAAATAAGTATCAGGCCAATTTCAAAACTTGAATGTATCATTCCTAACTGTTGGTTAAAACATAGGAGAAGGGATTCCAAGTTTGCATTATAATTTTGAGTAGCAATTATTATTTTTTCCCCCTTCAATCCATAACTGAGAGAACTAACTACATGTAATCTGTCACCGATGACAAAAGCTAATCTAAATTCTGGAGGGGAAAATGACAGGCAGAAATCTGAATAGTTACCAGAGCGATCGTGGGAGGAATGCCCACACGTTTTCACAAAGCTGACGCAAAGTCCCATGGTCAAGATAT
Source organism: Patiria pectinifera (assembly GCA_029964075.1). NCBI lineage: Eukaryota > Metazoa > Echinodermata > Asteroidea > Valvatida > Asterinidae > Patiria > Patiria pectinifera. The sequence continues at coordinate 17,467,586 of CM057133.1, forward strand.
GCCAACGCTACAGAGAAGAAGAATATTCCACGAAAATGACACAGGTCCAAAAACTACAGCACTGGCGACATGATGACAACAGCCAAAAACTAACAAAAATTGTTTCAAAAATGCAAGAGAAATGGACAGCAATTTGCAGATTTGTCTGAGGGCACAACAAAGGCGTTTGCAAATGTCCACCTCTACAAAACCTTTCTGTTATTTTCATTTTCTTCCAATTTATAGATTTGCATTTCACGAGGGCTACTCAAGAGGGGGGGCCAATCCAGGGCTGATTACTTAAAATCAATGGAATGCGTCTTCAATCACACACCAAAGTGAAAAACTCTTCCCCGGGAGGTTAAACTTATTTTCAGTTGACATTTAAGGCAACTTAAGGCACTTAGGGTCGCTTAAAGGTACACAACATTTGCTTTTGCTGTAATTTTCAGAAATGGACGGATTTGGGGGTTAGTACCGGTATGGTATTTTATAGCAAATATTGTACTGACCTGTTTAAATTTTTGTGCTCATGCTGGAAAAACCAAGAATAAAATGTTCTTGTTCTAGTCAGAGCAATTTATAGATATCGGGGAATTGTCAGGTCAGGGAACCAGACTAGCTGGCTTGCCACGATTCACATATTCATGGATGTGTAACCGATTGCAAAACAAATGTGGACTAACTAAATGTGGTAAATTTGGGGGAGGGAACCAGTCTAGAAGGCTCGTACAATTGTACCTGTTCACAGATGTGTTATGGATTGCAAACAAAATTCAGACTAACTAATAACTGGGGGCAGTTTTTGAAAAAAGTCAGGGTTTTTTTCCGACGTTAGCCGGCTGACCATCATTGGAAAATCGTTTTGCAAATGTTGTATGTTACCTTTAAGGTACTGGCAGACAAAAAAAAATAATATTAAATCGAATTATTCATGATCATGGGTACAAACTAGGTCCAATATCACTTCATCCATTTAGGGACCCCCCCCCCCTCACTCTAGAACCATTTATTGGGAGACGTGACAAAATACCACAGAATAGAAATCACACACAACCTGTTAACTTCCCTTAGAATCCTGCACACCACCTTTTTGAAGGGACAGTCATTTGTTAGAATTGCAAAACTTATGTTATGATTTTTCTAATGAAACGCTGAACGAAAAAAGATAAATTTGTTCATGCTAACTTCTCAATTTTACTTTAATTAAGGCTCTGAAAGTAGATGGAGGCTCCTACATGTAAAGAGTAATTCTGTTTTTAAACTTGACGACTTTTAAAGGGAATGTACCGGTACAACATTTGCTTTTGCTGTAATTTTCAGAAATAGATGGATTTTGGGGGTCAGTATTTTACAGCAAATACTGACTTGTTTGAAGTTTTGTTTTCGTAGATGCTAGAAAAAAAACAAGAAAAACAATCATTTTTTTGTAGTCTGGTTCCCTGACCCCACTTAAGATGAAACAGAGCAATTTATAGACATTGGGGAAATGTAAGGTCAGGGAACCCAATCTAGCTGGCGTGTACTCGTTCATAGGTGTGTAATTGACCGCAAACAAAATGCAGACTAACTAAATTGGGGGCAGTATTTGAAAAAAAAAGCCATTTTTTTCCAACGCTGGTTGGCCGACCTTTTCCGTAAAATGACAGCACACCAGGTGCCTTGATTTAACAGGATGCTTTAGACCGAGTATAAACAGTCAAGTACTTACATGACTTAGGTATTTGACAGACATGGCTCTGGAGTGCTCTGAAACGTGCACAGCTACATGTAAATCAGGCCCACTTTACTCACAGTTTAGCCAGCAAATTTCTCCAAAAATTCCACTGGGGCAAAGAAAATGTCCTCAGTATTTCACCTACCAAGTTTGCAGACTCAATTCAATTTTTAAAGGAGAATTTTCTTCAATATTTTGCACATGAGAGGGAAGTCAAGTGATTCCAAAATGGAGCTAAATACTAGACTGGTACATGTACATGGACAATTCTTTGGTAACGGAATTACGGAATTTTGTCACTTTGTCAAAGATTATTCTTTCCAAAGAAACTATGTTCTATGCTAGGCAACTAATCTAAACATGGAAAGGGAGCCAAGACCCAATAGAATTGATTGACCGCTAAAAAAAAAAAAATCCCACAAGATTTCCCTTTAAGGGGCGGAGCTTAATATCGGTAACGGAATTACGGATGGAGGACAAGCATATTTGAGTTCTTGCATAAATTATTAAAACTCTCTGAAGTTTTGAAATTTTAAAATTGGACACTACCTGTTATTTGTAGAGTTCAGGGTGGTTGTTAACTACAACGCAGAACAAAGTTGAAAAAATAATCACTCTTTTCATAATTTGCATTTTAATCACGGTAACGGAATTACGCCTGGGCGGTAACGGAATTACGCCATAGGTTTACATGTAATAGGTAAATGCAATACATTAACATTGAATTCAACATAAGCTCATCACAATACAAATTTTAGAAGTTTATAAAATGGCACAAGGGGAAAGCTAAGTGAAAATTAGCAGATCAAAATATAAATGTAGGCCTAAACATGTCTGGGCTTCATTTTTTAGGTCAAAGGTCAAGGTCAATGGCTGCATTGCTGGTTAGCAATGTATTATTTTTTTTACCGAAAATCAAATTTTACTATGAACAATTGTATTATGGTACCGGTATTTCACTAGTTTATTGTGCAAAATACAATAAAACTGTACTGGTTGGCATCTCTGAGCAAGGGAAGATGTAAAGTTATGCCAAGTAGAAGTACAAGTACAGTTTGGTACTCAATTTTCATAAACTTGTTGTGGAATATATTTTCTGTAGGTACCAGACAATAGGCTTTGGCCACACATATTTAAAGGAAATGTACATCACTGGCTTTTGCTGTAATTTTCAGAAATGAATTATTCGACATGTCTGAGGGGTTAGTATAATAGTTCATGTTTGAAGTTTTGTGTTAGAAAATGCTGGACAACCCCCCCCCCCAAAAAAAAATCTTCAAGAAGTCTGGTTAATTGACTCCACTAAAGATAAAATGGATAAATTTATAGATGCCGGAAAATTGCAGAGTAAGGGAACCAGTCTAGCTGGCCTGCACCCGTTCATGAACATGTAACCAATAGCAAACAAAATTTTGACTGAAAAAAGTGTAAAGTTGGAGCAGTAGTTGAAAAATTGTTAGGTTTTTCCAACGGTGGTTGGCCGACCACCGTTGGAAATGTATACAAAAATACCATTTTCTTGAAAATGACTTCACACCAGGTGCCATAATTTTACAGGGTGCTTTAGACTGTCATTTACCAACATACTAGTAAGGTATTTTGTAAAAACTTGGTAGTTTTATTTTTGATGTTTGTAAATGTTGTACATGTACACATGTATGTTCCCTATAAGCATCCTAACAACTATTAGCATTTTTGAAATAGTAAAAAAGACAAAGTTTAAGTAAAAAATATTAATGGAACACCTGATTACTTTGAATTGTATAATAGCAAATTAAAGAGGGAAATGATTTAACTAAGTAATTTAGTATTTAAATTTATTGTCCAAGGTTACATACAAATCTCCTATATGTCATATACATAATCTGGAGAAAATGTGCATACTTTGTGCATGCGTAATTCCGTTACCGTAATTCCGTTACTGTTTCGTAATTCCGTTTACCACTTGGAAAAATGCCAAGAAATTACTATTTGAAAGTTTTTATTTTTAATTTATGTTTGTAGTAGGGTCTTTTCTCAACACACATGAATTGAAGAAGAAAAACAAGAAAATTTGTGAAATAAGTAACTTTTGCCATTTTTTTGGTAACGGAATTACGTGCTAATTTTGACATTTTTAAATGAAGGCCTACACTACGGTATATATATATATTTATATATATACATTTTTTTTTAATGATGCTGAGTAATCATAGTAACTTGTAACATTTTAAAATAAATCAAACCTTTCCCCTGTAATTCAGAAAGTAATACATACACAAAATTTTATTCTTTTACCAAATCTGAACGTTTTTAATCATAAATTGCAAAAATCACTGTTTTTACCAGAAATATTTTTTTTTTCAATTTCGTTTTTTGAACTGAATTCCCCATTTAATTTAGGTCTGGAAAAAGTACAAAAAAGGTTTAATATGTAAATATTTATTTTTGACATTTTTTGCTCTCCCATGGAGAATTGCCCACATGTCCAACCATGGTCCAACTATTTGGAAAGACTGACCTCTTCATTCAGTGTCAATAGTATGGTGGCTTTACTATGGAGAAATGTGTAGTAAATTGAGACAAGTTCCCGCTTCATGCCACATGTTTCTTAAATTCTTTTGGCATGGTCGATTGATGCCGTACTGAAGCTGTGTTGGACTGGTTGTTTTAGGTGCCAGTCTATTTTCTTGTTTTGCATGTTTTCAATACCTTAAGCTTTGGGACTCTCATACACAGTATTGAGAGTCCCAAATTTTCGGACTAGGTATTTCATACTTTGGTAGTTATGTTTTTTTATTCAAATTTGTAATTTGAAAAATCACAGGGATACTAACTTTTCCCACACTGTTTTGTATGTCCCTTAATTAAATGCAAGTCAATATTTTATGATATGTATTAAAGATGGACATGTTTATTTTGGTTTTAATGCTATTTACTTCAAATATAAACAGTTGACATTTGTGACAAAAATGTAAATAAACTTTATGACAAGTAGGCCCATACCACATAAAAGCAAACTTTACTCAAACTTATTATACACATTAGTTTATCTGTTTATGTTCAGAACTGTGGAAAGTAGGGTTTGATTAAAACACAATAAAAGGAAGAAAAACAAAAAATATATTCCCAAGGAGGATTGGGCCCGGATACTTGACATTCCAGACGAGCGTCCACCAAATCACTGCAGTTGTTAACACATTTTGGCACAGTCAAGTTTTGCAACAGTACTGATGAATATTGCTAGCCAGATTTAATACCTACCAGTGGCAATCTTCTCTGTGTCTCCATGCTCAGCCACTCCATCCTCTTCATTCTTCTCAGTAACCTTGGCAACCGCATCAATGTTGCCAGAAACCTGCTCCTCAGGTTCCGGTGCGGCCACGTGTCCCTGGTGCTTGATTGTATCATCTTCGGCCCCTTCATCCATTTGATCATCTTGGCCCTCCACAGGACATCCCGCTACAGTATCATCAGTTACTATAGCAACATCCCCGTTCTCATCTTGGCTTGATCCTGACATCTTCTCTGGATCTCCTTCCACTAAGTCGCTCTTGTCCTGTTCGAAGTCCGGGGTCTGGCAACCCTCCTCTATTTTTGCACCTTCGTTGTCGTGATCACCATTTGCCATGGCAACATCCCCATCCTCATCCTCCGCTTGCTTCCCGTGCTTGTCTCGTTTCTTGTTCTTCCTGGAATGTTTCTCCGGGGAGCTTTCCGGGCCACTGGAAGCCGAACCCTCTCTTCCTTTGGAGCCAATGTGCCCCCTCTTGCCAAACTTGGGCAGATGGAGCTGGACAGCCTGCAAGATGCCTCCCCTTTTCTTTGATTTCTGTTTCAAAGCTCCGACTTCTTCCTGTTCTTCATCTTGTGGAGATGAATTGTTCTCTGAGTGTTCCTGTTCGTTAATTTCAGATGCAGAGGTCTCAAGAACCTCCATGGTGAGGCCCGGTGCTTCAAGCCTTTCATCGACCCCATCAAGCTCTGAAGAAACACGACCTTTGTCCGAGTTTACATCATTACTTGCATCCTGGCATACAGGACTTCCGGGCTGTGACTGTGAGTCTTTATTGCGTGACTTGGTGCCACCATCAGCAAATTCAACACTGTTTCCATTTTTCAGCAATTCATCTCTTTCCACTTGCACATTTCCAGAGTTTTCTTCACCGAGGTCAATCACAGCAACCTCTTGTTTGGTGTCAGAGTCATTATCAGTTTTCTCATTTGCATTCGGATCGGCGATTTCCAGTGTTTCTCGCTCGCAGGCTGGTGGATCCCCGGCGGCGGTGCACGGTGGTGGTTGTTGGGCCCGAAGTGGGCGGTACTTCCCGGGCGTGCCTGCGCTACAGTCACCCGCTGCCGAAAGGTCCGGAACAATATTCGAGTTGACTTCATATTTTATGCTTCCAGAGCCCGCCGACAAAGCGTTGATTTCAACGGTGGCCGACATATTCCTCGCTACGTTGTTAAATTCGGGATGTATCACATATGCTGGTCAAGTAGACACAGCAGAACATTGTAAAATGAACGTTAAAATGTCGAAAAACTTGGTTTGTTTTCGAACTGTACACCAACCTTGGGTTTATCCAACACCGCGCGGTATACGGTATATGTACACATACAGTACACACAGACCACACGTGCGACAGTTACCAGCGCAGCGCAGACGGATTGTGCATGTCACATGCATGCACAACGCTCCACTTCATTCAGTGTGCGAAGTCTGACGTGACAAGCATCAACTGCACGTGTGTATTTATAAAAAGTTTGGCGGTACAATTTGGCTGTTCCTTTTGCCAGTGTTACTCCTAGTTCTCGTTTAGGCCGGCCGGCCGGGGGTGCAATTTTGAAGCTCTTGTAACTTGTCACTTGGTGGTCGGTCGGTCGGTCGGTCGGTCGGTCGGTGGTCCGTCTGTCTGTCCCCGAAAATTGACCATTATAATTGAGTTATTGACCAAATGTCATGCCGTCGTCATAAAATACACTCTTGCTAAAGATTTTCGTTTCAATCGATTTTGTTCAATCGATATGCGCATGCACGTTTATTTTGTCTGAGACCGAATATTGACCAAAATAAGCCCTATATAAGTTGCCCACAAAATAAAACCAACAAATTATAATTTTCAGAAAAAAAGGAAACAAAATCAGTGAAATACTTGACAAAAATTGTTTGTAAAAATTCTGAAATATGTTTATGAACAGTTTGTAAATAGAGGCAATATTATGTGTTCGCTCGTACCCGCCCTGTTTGCAGAGCGGGGGTGTACGAGCGAATATTGTGTGCAGTAACGTTGTAGTCACGTGGTATTTATCACAAATTAATATAAATCTAGGTATACAAAATTCTGAAGTATGGGGTTCCATAGCACTTTCAACATTTTGTGCAAATAGCGTAATTAACGAACAATAGAATGTTGTGTCTCGAAATTTGGTAATCATGTAGAGGGCATCGTAAAATGTTAGAATATCCAAAAATCTCAGATTTCAGAAAATTTCGGTTTTGGACGGATGTGTCACTTCGTCAAAACGGTGACGAATATGTGCCAACGGCGTCGCATTTTTGGGTGTCGCATTTTCAAAGCTCTGGCAGGGATCATTTTGATAGATTTCATGCAAGACTTTCAGGCCAGACGGCCAGAGCTTATTGTGCACTCGCACTTCACGATATGACCAGGAAACGGTCTAGTACATGAATTAATGTTACACGCCTCAGCACAGTTCTTCAAGAAATGACGCCTTGCTGTTTTCAATCAATATCACGCGAATCCACCCATTGTGAGCCAAAGCTAAACTTTTCTTTTCAGAACCACACATCTTCACACAAGAGATTTCTACATGGTGTCACCGCAAACCTTCACTAGTTCATCGATACCAGCACCACGCAAAGTTTCAAATCTTACTAAAGCTGATGCGATGATTTTGGGCGAACCGCACTTTTAATATTCTTTATAAATACAGCTGAATGGGGCGAACTAGACAACTGAGAGAAAGGAGGGCAAGGAGAAACGCCAACACCGGTACTATCTCAAACACCAGATTTCCCTGCAGCACCCGCAACCGGGTCTGCGGATCCAAAACAGGTCTCTTTTCTCACGAGAAGATACACCCGGATGAGGACCACCAGATGCCGCTGAATACCCATCCAGCGGTTGACATCGACGGGGGACTCCATCATCATCATCGATCATCATCATCATCATGGGGCGAACAGAATTGCAGAGGGCGCTATATACCATCATCAGTGGTGGACCGAGGCATTGCGATGGTACGTGGGAAGAACTTCGGATCGGAACGAATTTACAAAAAAAGAGGGCAAAGGATGGTTAATAATGAAAATGGGAACACTGCCGAAGGGGCGGGGGATTAAAAAGAGTAAAACTCAGGGGAAAATCTGTTCAATATGGTTGGAAACTTGACTCCCCCCCCCCCGCGCAAAACGCGCACATTCGTTAACAAAAAAGAAAAGAACATGTAGATCATGTAAATTCATGAGGGCGCTCTTCAACATGGATGCCTCCATCACACTGGGCTGAAAACACTGGCGCGAAAAAATACTGATCCTTTGAGGGGTAATTTCGGTTTTTAAATTGGGGAAGGTAGGTTTACAGATTCATTGCAATTAGTGGCGTTTGTGTAGTTACGGGATCCTTGTTCGTTTTTGTCCTTACTCACCTTGGAGCGCTTTGGTACTCTTGAAATAATGTCATTAATGAACTATCGAAGTCGGAGCTGAACATGCCGAAGTGAAGACGGCGAAGGTCCGTCATACCGCGCCGGTACTTCTCGATAGGGGGATCTGATTAGTCCGAGGGAAAAACATCCATACTGGGCCACCACTTTTTTCAGTTAATTTTCAAGCGCCAAAAGTTGCATCCTTTGTGGTTATTCCTTCCGCTTTCCCTCCTCTACTCTCAGTCTCACCCTCACCTTTCCTTTCTTCCTATTTACTAATCAGTCACTTACTTCATCGAGATTCGAACCTCGGACTCTTGCTTGGAAGACGAGACTTTTACCACAAGACCACGCACACGATCGCTTTGCAATGATCAATCTTTTGAAATAAACCAAATATTCATGAGAAATTAATATTCATATTGAATGACATATTGCACTATCATTGGCCGGCTCATGCGTTGTCATCAGGTCATGGTCGTCGATGTCATGCGTATAACGTACCGATGTCTTCTAAACACTTCAGTCAGTTTGACCGGCTGCCTCCAACTTAATTCTGCACGACGTGCGCATCCAAAATGTGCTCCAAAAAACACATATTTCCTAAAAAAAATTCACATTTGCGAGGCTTCCTGGATCCGTCTTGGGTGAAATCACAAGGTGAGGTGAAAATTGATGTGTTTTGCGGCAGGTAAGTGGTGATCCAGTATGGAATTTTTCCTGTATGCAATGCTGGTGTGTTTTATTTGCTTTCATTTATTTACTTATTTTGTCATTTACAGTACTTGGAATGTTCTAATCCGGGAGGCAGGCGGCATGGCGACACCTCCGAGCACTTCCGGTGCTACCACGGCAACCCCTTCCGGTGGCAAATCGGACCAAGAGGAGCAGGAAGACAGCAAGACGAAGCTTCGTGAGATCGGTGACCAAGCTGTGTGGTCCCTGTCATCATGCAAGCCGGGGTTTGGGGTCAATCAGCTCAGAGACGACTCAGTTGGTAAGATTCCTCTGTAATGCCCCCCTTCAAAAAAAAAAGAGGTGTTTGTGTTTATTCTAGTAAGGGCTGTCCATTTTCAAATAATTCAGTATTCCCTCACTCCAAATGCCCTAACACCGACCCAACCCGCCTAGACAAAAATTCAAGGAAAACCAACTTGAAACCGAACCGAACCAAAACCCCCCAAATATTTGGCTTGGGCAACTGTGTCCGCTTTTTGTGCCTGAACTTACGTGCGTCACTTGAAAATCGTCGTCTCTCAGTAACTGAATCGTACCATACAGCATTCACAACGTGATCTACTTGCTGGACCTACTTGGTGAACCTACATGTTATAGGCCGTGCGTGATAGACCGCAAACCATTTGGTCGTACCGGGCACAGTGAATGCAATAAATATTGTTTCGTGTTTAAAAAACTGTTTCGTGTTTTTTTTCAAAATGGCTTAACCGACCTGACCCGAAAATCAAAAACACAAAACCGAAACCGACCCGACCTGACTGAAATGAACAAATTGACCCGACCCTACCCAAAGTCGGTTTCGGGTCGGGTCGGTTTTGCACAACACTACCCTGAATGCCCCAGTGTTTAGTGAGATGGGATAGTCATGAATATTATATTGAATTTCAAATACACTTTATAGCGAACAATGAGTAAGAACTTTCCAAGTCGGTTTGTAAGTCAAAACAAAGGTAAAATAAAAGTGAATATTTTGGCAATTAACGATTTTCTGTTTTTCCAATTTTCAGAAACTTACTGGCAGTCTGATGGCACGCAGCCCCACCTGGTCAACATCCAGTTCCGCCGCAAGACCACGGTCCATAGTGTGGCCATCTACGCCGACTACAAATCGGACGAGAGCTACACGCCCAACAAGATCTCCGTCCGCATCGGCAACAACTTCCACGACCTGCAGGAGATTGAGCTCTTGGAGCTGGGCCAGCCCAACGGCTGGATCCGCATACCGCTGACGGATGCCCAGGGCAGGCCCGTCCGGACGTTTATGATACAGATCGCAGCGCTGTCCAACCACCAGAACGGCCGCGACACGCACATGCGGCAGATCAAAGTTTACGCGCCTACCCAGGAGAACGTGTTCCATCACATGCCCAACTTTTCCACAGTGGAGTGTAGCATGTACAGCATTATCAGATGATAAGGAGGGTACATTTCTCCCAAAGGACCAAACCGAGTCATTACATTTATGCTGAAATTCTTCTTTCAGATGGGAGTCAGGTTGGCGTAGTGGTACTTTCCTCGCCTTCCACCGCTGTGACCCGGGTTCGATTCCTGCCTGGGCCATTATACGGATTGGGTTTTCAGTCCCTGCCCGATTCCGTGGCTTTTCCTCAGAATAAGCTTCTGGAGTTTTCCTCCCACCTCTAAAACACTAATTTCTTCACATTGTCTTCTTTACTGGGCCCCATGGGAGACTAGTGGATTCCACTGAATGGGCTACCCAGTTAAAATAAGAATTAAATAAATATATAAAATGTATACATATCTACATATCCTGGTTAACTTTGAGCAATTTACAAACCAGCTTTCCCTGCAGTACATTCTGGGAAACACTTCTTATCCATTTATAGACATATAAACCAAACGGTATTCATTTTGAACCAGGCAGCAACGACTACTTGTAGTTAGTTTTTTTTTTGGGGGGGGGCTGCATGCTAATTTCAAGGTGGAGTAGACCATATGTAACTTATGACATTTTTTGTTTGAAGCAACAAAAGTGCTTAAAATCTAAAGACGGATGAAATGTTAGCTCTGTGGATGCTGTATATTTCAAGAAAACGGAACAAACATGGGAAGGATTTCCATATACGAAGTTCACTCTACACTCTGTGTACAAACCCTATGAGATTGGACTGAAACATTGTAAGTGTTTTCTAAGAAAATGCTTGTATTTTCTCACTGCTCAAATTGACTTTGATGACATGAAATTGCTATCTGGGGGCTTGTTAGTCAATACAGAGGAAAATTAATGAACTTCGTATATGGAAATCTTTCCTAAACATGAACACAATATCCTGGATCTCGATTTCAATTCCAAAGTTACCGAGTCATATTTTGAATTGCGCCCTTTCATGACACAATCCCGAAATCAGCAGACCAATTGCAAACCAACTACTAATTAGAACGCATGGGGTTGGATTCAAAGAAAATTCCAAAAATGCTTCACCGGACACATCTTTGGAAATGACCATCTTTTGATGTTTTCTTCAAAATGACAGCATGTCAGACGGAATAATTTCACAGGGAGTTTAGTGTCATTACTATCTTTACACCAAGTAAGCTTTTTTCACAATAATTTGGTCAGATATTTTTTAGATAGCTGCAAATGATCTACTCCACCTTTTAAGTTAGAATATTTTAGAAAATGACACAACAAGCAGTGCCATGAAATTGGGACTTATAATGCTTTCTGGGTGAATAAAAGACTAGTTGACAAGAGAACATACATATATGGATGAGGAATTTATTATGTAGGTACTTTCAGTAGCAAGTTCTTAGAAAAGTTAATGTTTCATAATTATCTATAAATGACAAGATTCTTTGCCACTTCTGTTAGCAGACTAATATCTTTAGCTTTCCATAATTTACTTTTCCATAAATATTTAATATTTTTAGCTTTCCATATACTTTTCCATATACACTCGACTCTCGTTAGTACAAACTCTGTTAGTACAAAATCCTGGTTATAACAAACATAGGGCCTTGGTCCCGACTGTGCATTTATGTGCAATTGAAATTAAGAATGAAGATCTCGTGCATGTGTGCTACATTTAGTTCACGGTAATTTTACAAAAACAAATGTCACATAGAAAAATATAAATATTTACTGTACATGTACATGTACGTGTAGAGTAAAAATATAGTCACTTATTGACTGAAATGCACTTTCATCAAACCATTGAAATTTAATGAAATTCCCCACAAGAAACTAACAAATATATTATTTTTCTTATTTTAAATCCAATAGCAATTTTAACTTGTAAAATTTGAACATGATAAATGACATACAGTTAACGTTAAACCTGCTCATGTTTTTCTGAGCTACAAATAATTTTACTTGCACATGTAGTTTTGAACCCTATATCATTTTACACTTAGTATAAAAAAAACACAATGTTAAATAGCCATTATTTTTTCCTAAATTAATGTTTGTATATACGTGCTTTTATAAAATTTCAATTTTCTTTTCCTAACAAATTTTGAAGGAATATAATGCACTGTAACAAATAAATTGGCTAGTTGCATTTTAAGGCCTTATATACGGTTTTTAAAAAGTCCTTTTACACGGCTTGCTTAAGTTAAAAAAGTTTTGAGCTAACGTTATAAATATTCATATCTAGTGACATAGCCGTGTACATTGTATTTATGTATGTTCATTTTTGAATCACTATTAGCCTGGCTCCGTGGACTGATCCTTACGCAATGATCGTAGCTGTTCTGGGACATGCTGCGCGTTCATGGTAGACCTACTGCACGCCAGGCCGGCCTGGCTGCACCACAGATCCCACGTTCTATCAAAATCTCTGCTACTTTTGCGTCTTTTCCTCTCAGAGGATTGCAAAACCCGTAGTTTTCCAAGTCTAGTTTTACGTGGTCGCGGTAATGGCATATGCTTGTACGTGTGTACACATGCACTTTAGGCACAGTTAGTCTGCACGCAGCTCATATCGTTACTTGGAATGTATGTTAATTATTATTCATAAATACCTCAGACAGTTTAGCCATTCCTATTGGTCGAGAACCCGTCACTTGGCCGGTATTAAACGGATGATAAAGACATGGCTAGCTGGTCTTAAACACTTTTCCAGTGTCACATAAAATGTGGACTCCTAAAAATCCAGTGCCTCTTACCATTTTATTGGTTGAACGTTCACAGTCCTCACGTAGGCATGCGCAACACTACCAGCGAGTCAAAATTTTATAGTTCTAAATTCAAAACGCAACGCCCCAGGTGCGTTCTGCGCGACATCGCGTCCATGTCGCGCAGAACATGCTACGCGCGCGTCAATCTCCATAAAAGGGTTGTTTACATCTTACTCGCCAGCTGAATATTCCATTATTTTTCTAGAGGGATGTTTCAAAAAGCATGAAGTGAACTTGCTGAACAAAATCAGGATTTTTTGAACGAATTGTTTGATCTTTTTTTACCGAAAAGGTATTTATGAATGGGAATAAATATGTGCTCGGTCGGTATTTATCACTCTGTTTAATACCACTTAGAGTCTGGGTGCTGATAATTACCCTCGCCTCCGGCTCGGGTAATTATCAGCACCCAGACTCTAAGTGGTATTAAACAGAGTGATAAAAACCTCCAGAGCACACATTTATTCCCTTATTATTCATAAACTGCACCGTCCCTAAAGCGCTTGCGTAACTAGGTCCCGCTTGCCTCAGATTCGAATTAGAGGTGTCACGCTCCTAATTCAAAAGTTGACATTAATTAATTGGTTACTTATCGTTGGCCGATTTTTGTGTGCGATATCTCATTGGAAAGCTCATAACATATGTAATGCTAGAAAATATCCATTCAATTTGAAAATCTATTTTTCGGGGTGCCACGCCCCAAAACACGTGTATATACCAACTTTAAGCTCTTCGAAATCAACTTGACATCAAAGTATACAGTATACATTGTACATCTACACCATGTACATGTATAGATACAAATGACATCAGAAAAGTACAAAACCAGACAGTCCATTGCATTAGATGTGAAAGCACCACGTAGTTGAGCTGATTTATATTGCAGCGTAGACGGACCGCAACACACGCAATATAAAAAATATGGACTCGAACCAACCACCTGCAGAATTACCTGCAGACCACGCATTCAACGCCCCCAGACCACGAGGCCACGACACTCCAATTCAAAGCAATTTCGCAGTCAATATTCAAATGCTGCCCTGTCCTTGTGCGGAATCTCACTAAGCACTTACTTTTTTCCATTAATAATGACGATTTGAAATGCAAAGATTTCCCAAACTCCACTGATAACCTCACAAACTGTTTACGGACAGCGTGGTGGTCGTTTATTCATTCCCGAGGTTCAAGATTCACGATCCAGCTACTGTTGCCTTTAAACCCAGGTGGTCGGATGCTGCCATTGGTCCCCTGCCTCCGTCGTCCACCAATGAGATGTCAGTCATTTGCATATTGCCCGGGAGCCTCACAAATATGTAATCAATCTACACGTAGCAGAATGAGAATGAACAAAACAATTTTAAACAATATTCATAAATACCTGAGACAGTTTACCCATTCCTATTGGTTGAGAACCCGTCACGTGGGTGGTTTTTAAACACTTTTCCGGTGTCACATGACATTTTGGACTCCTATAAAATCTGGTCCCAATTCTCTTTAATTGTTTAAATTTCACAATCTTCACTTAGGCATGCGCAATACTTCCAATGAGTCTGTATTTCACAGAGTCCTAAGTTCAAACTACACCAGCACAGCTGTGTTCTGCGCCACTTGTGCAGCACGCGCCATGTGTGCGGTAATCTCCATATATGGAGATTTTAGTACATGTGTACTACTCCCGAGAGGCACATACATGTACCATCAACGTAGCAAGAGGGGTGTTTAAAAAAACATGAAGTAAAATTGTTGAAAAAAATCGTTGGACATTTACAATATTTGACCTGTTTGGCATTTTTGACTGAAAGGTCATGTACTTATGAATGGGAATAAATATGTGCCTGGCCGGTATTAAACAAGTACGTTTAAAAATGGGCTTTGGTCCTGGTCGCAGACAATGTCCCTCGCTTTGGGCCCGGGCCATTATCCGCGACCAGGAACCCGAGCCGGTTTTAAACGTACTTACTGCACACATTTCTTCTCTCAATACATTTTTCATAGAAATATGGGTTGGGGTGGCAAGGCAATCATGTACATTTTAGGCTTCACATTCTACTGTTTCGAAATTTGATTGATTGAGCAGGGCGCTTTTGTAAAAGATTTACAGTGAAAATACATGTAATGCATATTGCTGGTGGAAAAAGATGTTAAAGGTATAGTCCATCATTTGTAATTTGTGCATTTTGTTCGTTTGAAGCAACAAAAATGCTCAAAATCTAAAGCAGGGTGCTGAACAACTAACCTGATGAAGTTTTAGCTCAGCTTCAGCTATATATTTCGAGAAAAATTCTAGGATCTCGATTTCAAATCATAAGTTGCTGAATCATGTTTTGAATTGGGCCTGAATTCAGGGACCGAGACACGTTCTCAGCCGATTGCAGCTACGCGATGTCGCGCACCGATCTGACGTATTATAGCAACTGCGCGCGCGTGTGCATCGTGCCAACACTTGCGCGTGCTTCGCCGAATAAAAAACCGAACTACTAACAGAAATTTCCAACGGTGCTTCTTAAGACGCACCGTTGGAAAGGCCTTCTTTTGTTGATTTCTTCAAAAAGACAGCTTGCGAGAAAGAATAATTTCACAGGGAGTAGTCCCCTTACTATCTTTCAACCAAGAATGTTTTTCAACAATAATTACGCCAGTTACTTTTTGGATAACTGCAAATGATGGACTCGGGCTTTAACCTTATCGGCATACAGCAAATCCAGAATTCAACTGGAGGGTTGGATTTTTAAAACTTTTGTTTTGAACTGAATGTTGCATACACGCTTTTCAACATACAACAGCTGTAATATAAGCCCCCTGCACCAGGGTTGATTTCAACATGGGTAGGCGAGACAATAGTGGGAAAGGGCTGAATGGTCAACTGTTGAAAATGTATCCATTTTTACCCTTTCAGAGAGGTGCTGGTTGAGTGTGCTGAATGTCAGTCCTTCGTCTCTTGTCTCGTCCTTTGCATAGGCCCGAGCCCCAACCCTGAAGTCAAAGACAAAGCACCCATTTTAATCAATTTGCTCAGAGATACTGATGAACGTGACTCCACAAAAGAAAACAGTTTCTGCGGTTAGAGTAGAATACTGTCCAGTGGCATAACCTGGGTCCAACTTGCAAGGAGGCACTTTAGGGGGCCTGATTTTCTGGAGGGGGCACTCAAAGCATTTTTACAACAAGAAAAGCTCAGTGAACAGTTTGCCCCCCGCCCAATTCTGAGCAGGGGGTACAAGGGGGTGGGGGCACAAGGGAACAAGGGGGGGAGCAGAGGCCCTCTGCTCCCCTTCATTATGCCACCAAGGCAGTCTGGACAAAACAAATGTAAGATCTGTGTAAGAACCAAGAACTGTGGACGGTGCTGTGTGGGCTACTGGTGCCATTTACATGTACACACAGTCCAGGGCAAGCCATTATTAAACCAACATTTCTGAGCAATCTTTTTTCTGCACTCGCCTTGGTTCCGTTTTCTTCACCAGCCAAGCATCTTGAAGTCCCTCTGTCTTGACACCACTGATCTCCAGCTCACCTTGCAGAAACCTGTTGTAAAAGTGCAGTCCAAATGCAACTTAACAGGAAGCGGCACCATTTCAAACTAAGGAAATAAATATGTGCTTGGCCGATTTTTAACAAGTACCGGCTTGGGGAATGGACGCCGATAATGACCCGAGCCGAAGGCGAGGTCCATTATCAAGATCGGCCACCAATAGGAATGGGTAAACTATTTTGGGTATTTATGAATATCCAATAATATCCTTGTGTCAAGTTCCAAACAAAATTTTTTTTTTTAAAGGAAGAGTGGACCATTTACAGTCAGCAAACAAAATGCAACCGAACAAATTATTGTTAGAACGCTTACTTGGTTAAAAGATAGTAATGACACTAAACTCCCTGTGAAATTAATTCCTTCTGGCATGCTGTCATATTGAAGAAAACAATAAAAGAAGGTCATTTCAAAAGATGTGTCAGGTGACACATTCTGTGGAAATTTCCAGTTGGTTTGTAATTGGGCGAATCTGTGAATGGGTACGCGCAAGCGTTGACTTGACGCACATGCGTGTGCAGTTGCTATTATTAGCCAGAATTGTCGACGGCGGTGTGTGACATCACGTAGCTAAAATTGGCTGAATGGGAATCATGTCCCAAATTCTGATTTTGGAATTGTGTCACGAGAGGGCGCAATTCAAAATATGAATCAGTAACTTTTGAATTGAAACGAGATCCAGAATATTGTGTTTTCTCGAAAAACTTCATCAGGTTTAGTTGTTAAGCAACCCGTCTTTGGATTTTGTCTTTAGATTTTGAGCACTTTTGTTGTTTCAAGCAAAAAAGAAAATGCACGATTGACAAATGGTCTATTCCACCTTTAATACCATGCGCTCACACTTCACAACAGTTACAACTGGTGATGCGCACAGAAAAGTGGTTGTGAAGTGAATTGAAACAACTCTTGTTTGGACTCAACAGGCGTATTCGAAACGCCGTTGAATGAACATGAGAATGGGGTTCCGAATGACTAGAACCAACACGCGAACAGGATTTTCAATCCCCACTCGGTGAGGAGTAGAAATAAAATTGTAGGCCTAGGCCAAGTGGGCTTGTCTTTGCCAATTTTAATAGCTGTTCCGGGATTTAAATTATTTTTGTAAGCTCATTAATTGTCCCTTCTTTTCATACAGCGTTTTTCATGAACTTTCATCCAGCTGCAATCCACACACTTAGGCGTTCGTAACTTGGCAACCCGCCAACCTGTATCAGAAACCAGTACAATACACCCATGTTGTGTAAATGGGATTCAATTACAATAGCCAATGATTTTCTATATTTAGATCCAGGATTCTTCCTAGAGATCTGTAGGCATACTTTATGGCCCTGCTCTGGGGATGGGCATTCAGGTCACCAATCAGCACCGCCGGTCCAGGAAACTTGGTCATGTGATTCCAGATCTCCACTACGCTCCTCTCTCTGGCTGCCTCACTCAGAGATAGGTGGGTCAGAAAAACATGAATCTGCGGACGAGACAACAAAAATGAAAGAGAACTGTTCGGTGAAAAAAAAAATGTTCAGTGTTGTGTGAACAAGGCATCAGGTGTAAGTACTCCTAGCAGCTTTCCGAGTTAGGGCCTGTAAACTCGGAGAGAATACAGAACTTCTAGTGGTACACTCTCTTATCTTGTTAAACCCTTTGTTAATAAACTGGTCCCTGTTATCAGATACTGCTGCTAATCCCCTGCACTTGTCAATAATTACCGTATCAGATGTGTGACAGCACATGTGGCTTTATTACACAAAGTGTTAGGGATTAAAAAGCAAATGTTTGGACAAAGGATCTATGGTAGGTTAGAGGGCTGGCCAGTTTACAGTTAGGTTGACAGTTTTCTCTCAGAAGTTTCTAGTGGAGGTTACTCGCAATGGAAACAGTGGCCTCGATATGAGAGGAATTAGTTATTGAGTTGGGGTGTGCATTTATGTGAACTGAACTGAACTGAACTGAAAAAAAACCCCGGGTACCTGGGTACTCATAAAGAAAGCCAACCCCAAAATTTAAATCTCGGAAGTTGCTGTACCCATTGTTCATAAAGGTCCGCATCATAATACTACCACATCGGTGCGTCAATACAACAAGATAAAGTTGTGAACAGTGAGCTCAATACATGTAACTTTACCGTGTAAATTGCACTTTTGCAAGCCTTATGAATGTGAATCTGTTCTGCGTTTTCGTGTAGACTGGTTTTCAATTGAGAAACTCTCCACAAATGACATTCAAAACCATTCTTATTCACCGTCTGAAAAGTTACTACGTGTAAGTTACAAAGGAATATGTTAAGTTGGTCACAGGTACTCGATTCCATAGTCTGAAACTGGTTCTTGACATCAGCGGTTAAGTAGTTGGGTACCCGGTTCCGAAGTATAGCACTTTTATTGAGTTTCAAATACAGTGTACAAGAACCCAAAGGTTGGAGACTACTAGACCTACATGTACATTGTACATGTGTACACATGAATCTACGGTATTCTGATGAGACTACATGTGCATATGCACATGTACAGTCAGGATTTCAACATAATTTATAATAGCCGATGTACCGGTACATGTAAACCCAGGGGCCTAAGAGTGTACAGTAAATAACCCTGACAGAGACTAAAATCTTGATTAATGAAAGCAATATGAGTTCTGGGATTGTCATGGATGCATTTTAAGAAACACAAAGACAGAGACAGAGTAAATATTAAGGACTCCGCTTGCAAAGTTTACTGTTGTCATTATCATAAATGTCAAGTGTTTAATGTTTCCAAAATGATCCAAACCTATGACAGACTGGTGGATCACTCTGCCAATTACACAACGGCGCCGCATTTCCGATGACATCAAGCTGATGGTTAAAAAGGCGAGGCTTGTGAACAAAACCCAGACAGAGTGCTTGTACGTGGATGGCCAGCAGCTGCACCAAAATCGGGAGTTGAGAACTTGAAGAAACCGACTTGTGGCATCTTCAACTAAAAAAACCCTGACAGACAATCCATAGAAAGTGGACTGGTTCAGGTTGTGCAGGGTTGTACTGCCAGCAAAACTGTGTTGCAAACACTGAATATTGCTTGAAATTTTGGGTTTTTTAAGGTCCACCCAAGAAACAGCCAGAGAATAACCATGAATACCAACGACACCTCTGCTGACACACTGAACCAGATTCTCTTCCCGTCACGAATTGCCAATATCGTTCTGGGCTCGGTGACCTTCCCAATATATTTATTTATCATGTTTTCCATTGCTCTAAACAGCAGACTGCACAGCTTCTCAAACTACTTCCTAGGCAACCTGTGTGCCTCGGAGATGCTCATGGCTGCGGCTAGCCTGATTGTGGGAAGTTACAACTTGACTCACACTTACCGATATGCGAACAGCGCCAACACAACCTTTGTCCTCGACTTTGCAGGTCAGACGATATATTCTGCCTACTGTTTCAGCTCAGTCATCATCCTGGCCGATCGGTACTTCAAGGTCTCTCGGCCGATGCGCTACATCCGTCTGGTGACAGGAAAAAAGTGCGCCAGCATCATCAGCGTCAGCTGGACTCTATCTCTCATTATTGGCGCCCTCGAGTTTCTCCTCTTGAAAGTGACTTTCCCACAGGAGACCCTGGACTTGGAAGATCAGGCCCTGCTCAAAAAATTGCACAACCTTACACTCATTTTCATCGATGTTGTTTCCGTTCCCACAATTGTAGCAATCATCATTTTGATAGCCACATTGCTGCACATTGTAAGGCAGCACCAGCGGAAAATTCGTGACTTCAGGAACATGATGGTGCATTTAAGGAAAATTCCCAGCAACCAGCAACAGCAGCAGCAACAGCAGCAGCAGCAACAAACGCATCAGCATGGTGCCAAGCAAAGCAGCAGTCCTGACAGTAGCAAGGGAGAAATTGTGTCTGTCAACAACGATTCAGCCCAGGCAAACCCTCATCACGCCACATGTAGTGACAATGACGTTCAGAAAGGACAGCTGCAACCCCAACAGCAACAACAGGCTCAGCAGCAGCAACAGCAGCAACCAAAACGGGAAGAAGAACAGCAGCAGATACAACAGCGAATGAAATGGCAAGACAATCCACAGCTAGATAAGCAAGGACAACAGCAAATGCAACCTCAGCGAAAAGAAGAACAACTGCAACGACAGCAGCAGTTGGCCAGGCCAAATGACCAAGAACAACCAGAGCAGCATCGACCAAACAGAAAGCCATTGCCCCCCACAGACAACGGACCTCGACCACAGCACAAAAGGACTCGCTACTTCTTGGTACACTTCTGCACCTTGACAGCGTTTATAGTTGCTCAATTTGTTATCTTGAACATTTTAAATTTTAGCGCGGACACAAACGAATATGTGCTCTACAATCTTCTGTATGCCACCTTTCGAATTGTGGTAGCCCTCCAAATGTTCTTGGGAACTTTGTGTCTGACCTACATGCAGTATGAACACCGCCAAGTGCTTTACAGAATCTACAAGAGACTCTGTAAAAAATGATCCAATTTGATGAACAATTGGAAGATGAAACAGGCTTCAGGCGTTTCATGTACAAACGACTGTTGGGTTATCAGCTTTATGGTAGACAATGTAAGAATTATATATATCTTAAACCCTCCTGCTGTCTGAACAGTCACAGACAGTCAAAAATCAATCCTGTTCCCTGCTATAGCTTTTACACAGGATAGTCACCAACAGTCAGATCATATTTCAAGCAAGCACAGTGACTAGTCAAATTCAGTCAACCGACAAAAGCAGACCAAGTGGAAGGCTCAGCTGGCTTCATCAATCACCTTCACGTGTACATGGTACATATGGTCAAAGCATAGCTGTATGAAGTTACATAAAACAGTCGCAGCCAGTCAATCCTGCTTTATGTACCTGTACCGGAAGGCTGGGAGCTCTTAACTGTTAAAAATAGTCACTTGACTGATTTTGACTGAAAGGACAACTTTGAACAGAGTGCATAGGAGGGTTAATGCTAAGAATTGTCATCATCTAGACTCACTCAGTGAACTACATATGTATCACAGTGTAAGATAGTATAAAAATAAAGAATGTTTGTGAGTGCAATGGTAAGAATAATTTCATGAGGTGACAGATGGAATGTTCCATTCCACAAGGCGTAGCCGAGTGGAATAGAACTTTTCATCTGTCACCGAATGAAATTATTCTTTCCATAGAACGAACGTGAAACATTCATTATTTGTTTAATATAACACCTGAATAAATCCTTGTCATCTGATTGGTTGACTTTTAATAGCCAATCTATTCAGGTTAAAAACTGTTTAAAAGTTCGACAAGTTCATCATATTTTATTAATGCAAACTGTTCAACAGGTTGAGAACAATCATATTCAATTTATCTCGATTTAAAACAGCGCCACTACCAGCAGCAGTGACACCGTGCAATGGAAGTTCTATTCACCGTGCAATAGAACTTCCATTGCCCTGTGTGCTGTGGGTGGTTAGTACGAATAATTCAATGACATGTGATCAACGATCCACCAATCAGATGACGGGGATTTATTCAGGTGTTGTACAAGAGATAATATTTAATCTTATGAAAATTGCATCCCCTCCAAAAAAAGTGTATCATTTGTCATTTGTGGATTTGTTTCGTTTGAAGCAACAAAAGTGCTCAAAATGTAAAGAAGGGCGCTTAACAACTAACCTGATTAAGGTTGAGCCCAGTGAATGCTGTGTACTCCGAGAAAACAATATTCTAGGATCTCAATTTTTATTCAAAAGTTGAAGAGACATGTTTTGAATTGCGCCCGAAATCAGCATCTGGGACACGTTCTCATTCAGAAGATAACAGCTACATGTACATGTATGCAATGTCACGCACTGAACTGACGAATTATTGCAACTGCGTGCGTGTCTGCGTCATGTCAACAATTGCACACACCCATTCCTTATTACCGGTATGTCAAACTTTCTTCGGATTCATGCCACCACTCTAAAATATTCTGCCACTAGTAAAATAATGAAGAAATTCATTTACTTCAAACACAAAGCGGTGAGGGTCTTTATCAACCTTGATAAGTTATGCAATAACAGGTTCTACGATGATCTGGATTTGCGGGTAAAATAGGTCATTTTGAGTTGCTACGCCACAACTTAAGTAGTGGTAGTGGCTAATCTGGCCCACTTTGACCTTTCCCCCACAAACCATCAAAGGTCACATTAATATGCATAAGGTATGAAATATGATATGTATTATGAATTAGGGGGTAGGGTTAAAAATTATGGCACAGGTTGACCTCTAGCGGGATGATGGGTCACGGGGAAAATGGGTTGAGCGGTGTGACCCTTTAGGTGATAGGATAAGAAAGGGTTACGAGTTTATAGTTCGATCGTAATGTATAAATACTATATAAAATATTTTTTTGAGACACAGTTATGAAGTGTATTACGAGTGATGGTGCAATGCTTAGCTTGCTTGCTTGCGGTTTCATAACGAAGTGGTGGCGGCTCTGCGGAGTTTGGATGTGTGGTTAACGGAGGAGATTATCCTCTTGTGAATGAAGTGTCTTCAATAGGTGCTGGCTCCGGCAGACCGTGGGAAGGGACAGATTAGCCTATTGTCCGTGGAGTATCATTGGGCGGTGACTCCGAGGGGTCTGCAAGCGGTCAGTCGTAAAGGACAGATTAGCCTATTGTCCGTGGAGTATCATCAATGGGCGCGGGGTATAGTGAACATAGTCCGATAATTTCGTGGGTTGGAAAAGAAACCTATACGGCTTGTAGACAACAGATTAGTAAGTGGTTCTGACTATGGGGGCGCGGCGCCGAGTGAGGTTCTGAGGCGGTTCGTAATTATTGGAGAGATTATCCAACGATCGTATGAAAAGTCAATTCGTGGGTTTTAAAGTTAATGTAATTAAAGTACACGTATAGGAGAGGTGATAATAACTCAAGCGATAGACTACCGGCATCGTTCAGAGAGGGGGGAAACCTTTTGTGCAGTCCAAACTGTGTGCGTGGGAAAGTCAAAACTACATACGGTAAAATTGTGTTTAGAGTGTTTAGATAAAATCTGACGAAATATGTCGTTTACCAGAAAACGTAAACGACCAGAAACGCATCCGTTAGAAGTTCAAACACAGAATCGCTTACCGCGATTAAATCATTTGGCCAGTAAGGTATCGGAGCCCCAGTTAAGTCAACTCGCTTCTAATCTTGTGAAGGAGCGCGATTACGTAGGACGTGAACCTTGGGAAAAGCTCGTTTCTTTTCTCGGGTTGTCAGAAGCAGATATCTATAAACATAAGGTAGAGAATGTATGCGAATGACTCGTCCCGGTAGTCCATTGTGCAATCCACACGGACAAGTTCGTATACGTGTACAGACATACAAGAGTTTCTTCTGGTCGAGTTATAAAAAGTTTGAAAAATTAATTTATGTATTTGTAGTAAACAAACACTCACCGGTGAACAGCGTACTTGCACGGTATAGTCCGATGATTTTGTTTAACCAGGGAGGAATTGTGTTAATAATAGATAGAGAGCTAATGAATCCATGCGTTCTATACGGAGACCGATGGTCGATCACCCCTCGATGACCGCACCGATCATGGAGCAAACAAATAACTCCGTGCTTCTGCACCGATATTTGCCTTGTCATAACGTGTATGTTATCCAGGTGCAATAGCAATTGCACAATATTCTTCCACATTACCACCAGAACCATATATGTCGTGTATCTGTGTGCGGTGGTCAGAAAATACAAACTTTCAGCGTCGGCTCACTCGGTGCGGTGTGTACAATATGTACACGCACATCTGTATAAAGGGACTGACTGTATCCTACATTGTATATTTACACCGTCCGATCCGTTTCTCTTATCCTTCAAGGCGTAATGCTTTCAAGGCGTGTTCATATCGATTATCTTTCACCGACTGAACCTACCTGCATGTACAGCGGGGGATGGATTATTGAGAGTTCTAAATATCGCGTGCCACAGTACTGACCACAGGCTCCCTCGGACAATGGGACTTAATTGGCAGCGCGCGGCATATGCGGGAGCTTCAAAAATCTGTACGTGAAAGAAGTCAATGAAGTTGACTGACTAAACATGTTTTCAAGCCTTAATACCCCTTTACCGTTGTCTGTACAAGAATGCACGAACCATAGTTGAACCACCGTGCCGGACTTGTTCACAAAATCAAGGATATATATAACTAGGTCTTTTTGTGTTAAAGCAATGATATGTACTCTATTTTATATTGAAGATTCAGAGTGTCATAAGGCAACTAACTTTTACCCCCAACAAAGTCCCAAAGTTGGACACGGTGCGTGATAAAGCCATACATGATCAGCATTAAAGACCGTAAATATTTCGGGGATTATTGACAGGGCGTTTCCAAACACTAATTGTATGACTGCTTGACAGTAGGGCTATCCCGATTGTTTAACTGTAAGACAACACCAACAAAGAAAAATACAACTGCAGAAAGTGTATACATGATAACATTATTGCTTTATTGACGTCATTTCTCAATGAAACACTCGTGTGTTGTTAATTTGTTATTAAATGTATTCTTTGCAATTAAATCATCAGTGATCTTAATGTAACGTTGACTAGTCTTCAATCGTCACTGTCTTCCTCGTTAACGTCATCTTCATCTTGATGGAACAGGCCGTCAAATTTGGCCTGGTGTTTAGATATGACCCGGCTGACAGCCGTGGGCAGTAGAATACCGGAATGATTGACTCTGTCTTCGATCTGTCCACAATTTCTTGATGAGTATCATTATCTTTCAGATGTATGTAACTTGACAAAAATCTTTGTATTTGTTGAAAAAGATTCGTTCGACTGCCCACAAGGTCTTCCTGTTGGCCTTTTCCCTGGCCTGATCTTCACCATGCCCTCGTTGATGTACTTTTCATGTTTTCACTCCACATCTCATCGGTCGCTTCTTTGCCTCTCCCAACCAGTCTAAATAGGCTGCATTGTCTTCCAAATCAGAACCAGACTCATCTTCATCAGATGATTCGTCATCATCCACCTCCGTAAAGGATTCGAATCATTTTCCTCAAGATCCTCGCCTTCATCATACGTAGATTCAGTTTCATAGTTTTCCATTTACGAATCTTCAAATCTACTGCTTTTAACTTCAGGTTCAGAATTATCCACCTCAACGTCGCCTATGTCGATTCATCTTCAGCATGTGCATTTTCGGTATGTCTCAAGAGGTTATATCTCCGTCCAAAGCGTTTGTCACACTGGTGACAAGCATAGGCTTGACTGCAGAAATAGTATTCATGTTGAAGCTTTGAAGGTTAATCTCCGATTGGTAAGGAACGGATGAAATCATTTAATATATATCTACTTATTTGGTTACTCATTTCGTTACTCATTTACTCATTTCGTTACTCATTTACTCAGTTCGTTATCATTTACTCATTTCGTTACTCATTCACTCATTTGCTACTCATTTGGTTACTCATTTCGTCACTTATTTGGTTACTCATTTGCTACTCATTCACTCATTTGCTACTCATTTGATTACTCATTCACTCATTTGCTACTCATTTACTCAGTTCGTTACTCGTTCACTCATTTGCTACTCATTCACTCATTTGCTACTATTTGGTTACTCATTCACTCATTTGCTACTCATTTGATTACTCATTCACTCATTTGCTACTCATTTACTCAGTTCGTTACTCATTCACTCATTTGCTACTATTTGGTTACTCATTCACTCATTTGCTACTCATTTCGTTACACATGAGTAAATGAGTAACGAAATGAGTAAATGAGTAACGAAATGAGTAAATGAGTAACGAAATGAGTAAATGAGTAACCAAATGAGTAACCAAATGAGTAACGAACTGAGTAACGAACTGAGTAGCAAATGAGTGAATGAGTAACCAAATAGTAGCAAATGAGTGAATGAGTAGCAAATGAGTGAACGAGTAACGAACTGAGTAAATGAGTAGCAAATGAGTGAATGAGTAATCAAATGAGTAGCAAATGAGTGAATGAGTAACCAAATAGTAGCAAATGAGTGAATGAGTAGCAAATGAGTGAACGAGTAACGAACTGAGTAAATGAGTAGCAAATGAGTGAATGAGTAATCAAATGAGTAGCAAATGAGTGAATGAGTAGCAAATGAGTAACCAAATAAGTGACGAAATGAGTAACCAAATGAGTAGCAAATGAGTGAATGAGTAACGAAATGAGTAAATGAGTAACGAACTGAGTAAATGAGTAACGAAATGAGTAAATGAGTAACGAAATGAGTAACCAAATAAGTAGATATATATTAAATGATTTCATCCGTTCCTTACCAATCGGAGATTAACCTTCAAAGCTTCAACATGAATACTATTTCTGCAGTCAAACCCTATGCTTGTCACCAGTGTGACAAACGCTTTGGACGGAGATATAACCTCTTGAGACATACCGAAAATGCATATGCTGAAGATGAATCCGACATAGACGACGTTGAGGTGGATAATTCTGAACCTGAATTTAAAAGCAGTAGATTTGAAGATCCGGAAATGGAAAACTATGAAACTGAATCTACGTATGATGAAGACGAGGATCTTGAGGAAAATGATTCCGAATCCTTTACGGAGGTGGATGATGACGAATCATCTGATGAAGATGAGTCTAGTTCTGATTTGGAAGACAATGCAGCCTATTTAGACTGGTTGGGAGAGGCAAAAGAAGCGACCGATGAGATGTGGAGTGAAAAACATGAAAAGTACATCAACGAGGGCATGAGTGAAGATCAGGCCAGGGAAAAGGCCAACAGGAAGACGTTGTGGGCAGTCGAACGAATCTTTTTCAACAAATACAAAGATTTTTTGTCAAGTTACATACATCTGAAAGATAATGATACTCATCAAGAAATTGTGGACGAGATCGAAGACAGAGTCAATCATTCCGGTATTCTACTGCCCACGGCTGTCAGCCGGGTCATATCTAAACACCAGGCCAAATTTGACGGCCTGTTCCATCAAGATGAAGATGACGTTAACGAGGAAGACAGTGACGATTGAAGACTAGTCAACGTTACATTAAGATCACTGATGATTTAATTGCAAAGAATACATTTAAAAACAAATTAAAAAAAACACACGAGTGTTTCATTGAGAAATGACGTCAATAAAGCAATAATGTTATCATGTATACACTTTCTGCAGTTGTATTTTTCTTTGTTGGTGTTGTCTTACAGTTAAACAATCGGGATAGCCCTACTGTCAAGCAGTCATACAATTAGTGTTTGGAAACGCCCTGTCAATAATCCCCGAAATATTTACGGTCTTTAATGCTGATCATGTATGGCTTTATCACGCACCGTGTCCAACTTTGGGACTTTGTTGGGGGTAAAAAAGTTAGTTGCCTTATGACACTCTGAATCTTCAATATAAAATAGGAGTACATATCATTGCTTTAACACAAAAAAGACCTAGTTATATATATCCTTGATTTTGTGAACAAGTCCGGCACGGTGGTTCAACTATGGTTCGGTGCATTCTTGTACAGACAACGGTAAAGGGGTATTAAGGCTTGAAAACATGTTTAGTCAGTCAACTTCATTGACTTCTTTCACGTACAGATTTTTGAAGCTCCCGCATATGCCGCGCGCTGCCAATTAAGTCCCATTGTCCGAGGGAGCCTGTGGTCAGTACTGTGGCACGCGATATTTAGAACTCTCAATAATCCATCCCCCGCTGTACATGCAGGTAGGTTCAGTCGGTGAAAGATAATCGATATGAACACGCCTTGAAAGCATTACGTCTTGATGGATTAGAGAAACGGATCGGACGGTGTAAATATACAATGTGTAGGATACAGTCAGTCCCTTTATACAGATGTACGTGTACATATTGTACACACCGTACCGAGTGAGCCGACGCTGAAAGTTTGTATTTTCTACGACCACCGCACACAGATACACGTACATATATGGTTCTGGTGGTAATGTGGAAGAATATTGTGCAATTGCTATTGCACCTGGATAACATACACGTTATGACAAGGCAAATATCGGTGCAGAAGCACGGAGTTATTTGTTTGCTCCATGATCGGTGCGGTCATCGAGGGGTGATCGACCATCGGTCTCCGTATAGAACGCATGGATTCATTAGCTCTCTATCTATTATTAACACAATTCCTCCCTGGTTAAACAAAATCATCGGACTATACCGTGCAAGTACGCTTTTCTCCGTTGAGTGTTTGTATACTACAAAAACATAAAATAATTTCTTCAATCGAAATTATAACTCGACCAGAAGAAACTCTTGTATGTCTGTACACGTACACGAACTTGTCCGTGTGGATTGCACAATGGACTACCGGGACGAGTCATTCGCATACATTCTCTACCTTATGTTTATAGATATCTGCTTCTGACAACCCGAGAAAAGAAACGAGCTTTTCCCAAGGTTCACGTCCTACGTAATCGCGCTCCTTCACAAGATTAGAAGCGAGTTGACTTAACTGGGGCTCCGATACCTTACTGGCCAAATGATTTAATCGCGGTGGCGATTCTGTGTTTGAACTTCTAACGGATGCGTTTCTGGTCGTTTACGTTTTCTGGTAAACGACATATTTCGTCAGATTTTATCTAAACACTCTAAACACAATTTTACCGTATGTAGTTTTGACTTTCCCACGCACACAGTTTGGACTGCACAAAAGGTTTCCCCCCTCTCTGAACGATGCCGGTAGTCTATCGCTTGAGTTATTATCACCTCTCCTATACGTGTACTTTAATTACATTAACTTTAAAACCCACGAATTGACTTTTCATACGATCGTTGGATAATCTCTCCAATAATTACGAACCGCCTCAGAACCTCACTCGGCGCCGCGCCCCCATAGTCAGAACCACTTACTAATCTGTTGTCTACAAGCCGTATAGGTTTCTTTTCCAACCCACGAAATTATCGGACTATGTTCACTATACCCCGCGCCCATTGATGATACTCCACGGACAATAGGCTAATCTGTCCTTTACGACTGACCGCTTGCAGACCCCTCGGAGTCACCGCCCAATGATACTCCACGGACAATAGGCTAATCTGTCCCTTCCCACGGTCTGCCGGAGCCAGCACCTATTGAAGACACTTCATTCACAAGAGGATAATCTCCTCCGTTAACCACACATCCAAACTCCGCAGAGCCGCCACCACTTCGTTATGAAACCGCAAGCAAGCAAGCTAAGCATTGCACCATCACTCGTAATACACTTCATAACTGTGTCTCAAAAAAATATTTTATATAGTATTTATACATTACGATCGAACTATAAACTCGTAACCCTTTCTTATCCTATCACCTAAAGGGTCACACCGCTCAACCCATTTTCCCCGTGACCCATCATCCCGCTAGAGGTCAACCTGTGCCATAATTTTTAACCCTACCCCCTAATTCATAATACATATCATATTTCATACCTTATGCATATTAATGTGACCTTTGATGGTTTGTGGGGGAAAGGTCAAAGTGGGCCAGATTAGCCACTACCACTACTAACTTACGCCACCTAAAATGATTGCGCAAGTTACGCCATAACATATTGTGCAAGTCACGGACTTACGCAATATCAGACTTTTGTGAAATGTGTCATAAGTGACGTCTTGCGCAGTGTGAAAGTTGTGCAGCTTAATACGCAATAAATTGTAGCGCAAGCGGAGTTGTGCCATCACCTCAGGTTTGGTGAAATTGGCTGCCAGGGCTTTAGAGTGCACAGCAAATAACCCTGACAGGGACTAAAAACTTGATTAATGAAAGCAATATGAGTTTTGGGACTTTGCCATGGATGCAATCAAGAAACACAAAGACAGCGGCAGAGTAATATGGACACCGCTTGCAAAGTTTACCATGTTTACTGTTGTCATCACCTTTGGATAGAATGCCGTGTACATGTACAGCAACAGATGTCAAGTGTTTTCAAAATGATCCAAAACTACCACTGATTGGTGGATCACTCTGCCACTTAAACAACAGCACCGCATTTCCAGTGACATCAAGCTGATGAAGAGGTGGTTAAAAAAGCAAGGCTTGTGAACAAAACCTGGACAGAGTGCTTGTACGTGGATGGCCAGCAGCTGCACCAAAAACACGGGAGTTGGGTACTTGAAGAAAACTGACTTGTGGCATCTTCAACTAAAAAAACCCTGACAGACAAGCCATAGAAAGTGGACTGGTTCAGGTTGTGCAGGGTTCTACTGCCAGCAAAACTGTGCTGCAAACATTAGATATTGCTTGCATTTTTTTTATTGAAGGTCCACCTAAGAAACAGCCAGAGAATAACCATGAATACCAACGACACCTCTGCTGACACACTGAACCAGATTCTCTTCTCGTCACAAATAGCCAATGTCACTCTCGGCTCGGTGACCTTCCCAATATATTTATTTATCGTCTTTTCCGTTGCACTTAACAGCAGACTGCACAGCTTTTCAAACTACTTCCTAGGCAACCTGTGTGCCTCGGAGATGCTCATGGCTGCGGCTAGCCTGATTGCGGGAAGTTACAACTTGACTCACACTTACCGATATACATACAGCGCCAACACAACCTTTGTCCTCTACTCTGCAAGCCAGGTGATATATTCTGCCTACTGTTTCAGCTCAGTCATCATCCTGGCCGATCGGTACTTCAAGGTCTCTCGGCCGATGCGCTACATCCGTCTGGTGACGGGAAAGCAGTGCGCCAGCATCATTGTCGTCAGCTGGACTCTATCTCTTATTTTAGGCGCCCTCGAGTTTCTCTTCTTCAAAGTGACTTTCCCACAGGAGACACTGGTCTTTGAAGATCAGGCCCTATCATTAACAAAACTCCAATTCCTTGTGGTCATTTTCATCGATGTTGTTTCCGTTCCCACAATTGTAGTAATCATCATTTTGATAGCCGCATTGCTGCACATTGTAAGGCAGCACCAGCGGAAAATTCGTGACTTCAGGAAGATGACTGTGCATTTAAGGAAAATTCCCAGCAACCACCAACAGCAGCAGCAACAACAAAGGCAGCAGCATGGTGCCATGCAAAGCAGCAGTCCTGACAGTAGCAAGGAAGAAATTGTGTCTGTCAACAGTGATTCAGTCCAGGCAAACCCTCATCACGCCACATGCAGTGACTATGATGATCAGAAAGGACAGCTGCAACCTCAACACCAACAACAGGCTCAGCAACAACATGCTCAGCAGCAGCTGCGACAGCAGCAACAAAAACAGGAAGAAGAACAGCAGCAGATTCAACAGCGAATGGCATGGCAAGACAATCAACAGCTAGATAAGCAAGAAGGACAACAGCAAATGCAACCTCAGCGAAAAGAACACCAACTGCAACGACAGCAGCAGCAGCTGGCCAGGCAGAATGACCAAGAACAACCAGAGCAGCATCGACCAAACAGAAAGCCATTGCCCGCCACAGACGACGGGCCTCGACCACAGCACAAAAGGACTCGCTACTTCCTGGTACACTTCTGCACCTTGACAGCGTTTTTAGTTGCCCAAGTTGTTATCTTACACATTTCAAATTTTAGCAAGGACCCAAACAAATATGTGCTCTACAATCTTCTGAATGTCACCTTTCAGATTGCGATAGCCCTCCAAATGTTCTTGGGAACTTTGTTTCTGGCCTACATGCAGTATGAACACCGCCAAGTGCTTCACAGAATCTACAAGAGACTCTGTAAGAAATGATCCAATATGATGAACAATTGGAAGATGAAACAGGCTTCAGGCATTTCATGTACAAACGACTGTTGGGTTATCAGCTTTATGGTAGACAATGTAAGAATTATATATATTTTAAACCCTCCTGCTGTCTGAACAGTCACAGACAGTCAAAAATCAATCCTGTTCCCTGCTATGGCTTTTACACAGGATAGTCACCAACAGTCAGATCATATTTCAAGCAAGCACTGTGACTAGTCAAATTCAGTCAACCGACAAAAGCAGGCCAAGTGGAAGGCTCAGCTGGCTTCATCAATCACCTACACGTACATATACATGGTACATGTACATGTATACGGTCAAAGCATAACTGTATCAAGTTACATAAAAGTCACAGCCAGTCAATCCTGCTTTACATGTATACTTATGTACCGGTAGGCTGGGAGCTCTTAACTGTTAAACATAGTCACTTGACTGATTTTGATTGAAAGGACAACTTTGCACAGAGTGCATAGTGAGGGTTAATGTAACAATTATCATCTGGACTCACTCAGTGAACTTCATGTATAACAGTGTAAGATAGAAGATAATAGATAATCTTATGAAAATTGCATCCCTTCAAAAAAAGTGTATCATTTGTCAATTGTGCATCTGTTTCGCGTGAAGCAACAAAAGTGCTCAAAATGTAAAGAAGGGCGCTTAACAACCTACATGATGAAGTTTTAGCCCAGTGAGTGCTGCATATTCCAAGAAAACTAGCCTATATTCTAGGATCTCAAATCTTATTCAAAAGTTGAAGAGACATGTTTTGAATTGCGCCCGAAATCAGCATCTGGGACACGTTCTCATTCAGAAGATTACAGCTATGTGTACATGTATGCAATGTCACGCACTGAACCGATGAATTATAGCAACTGCGTGCGTGTCTGCGTCATGTCAACACTTGCGCACACCCATTCCTTATTACCGGTATGTCAAACTTTCTTCGGATTCATGCCACCACTCTAAAAAATTCTGCCACTAGTAAAATAATGTAATGAAGAAATTCATTGACTTCAAACACAAAGCTGTGAGGGTCTTTATCAACCTTGATAAGTTATGCAATAACAGGTTCTACGATGATCTCGATTTGCGGGTAAAATAGGTCATTTTGAGTCGCTACGCCACAACTTACGCCACCTAAAATGATTGCGCAAGTTACGCCATAACATATTGTGCAAGTCACGGACTTACGCAATATCAGACTTTTGTGAAATGTGTCATAAGTGACGTGTTGCGCAGTGTGAAAGTTGTGCAGCTTAATACGCAATAAATTGTAGCGCAAGCGGAGTTGTGCCATCACCTCAGGTTCCGTGAAATTGGCTGCCAGGGCTTTAGAGTGCACAGCAAATAACCCTGACAGGGACTAAAAACTTGATTAATGAAAGCAATATGAGTTTTGGGACTTTGCCATGGATGCAATTAAGAAACACAAAGACAGCGGCAGAGTAATATGGACACCGCTTGCAAAGTTTACCATGTTTACTGTTGTCATCACCTTTGGATAGAATGCCGTGTACATGTACAGCAACAGATGTCAAGTGTTTTCAAAATGATCCAAAACTACCACTGATTGGTGGATCACTCTGCCACTTAAACAACAGCACCGCATTTCCAGTGACATCAAGCTGATGAAGAGGTGGTTAAAAAAGCAAGGCTTGTGAACAAAACCTGGACAGAGTGCTTGTACGTGGATGGCCAGCAACTGCACCAAAAACACGGGAGTTGAGTACTTGAAGAAAACTGACTTGTGGCATCTTCAACTAAAAAAACCCTGACAGACAAGCCATAGAAAGTGGACTGGTTCAGGTTGTGCAGGGTTCTACTGCCAGCAAAACTGTGCTGCAAACATTAGATATTGCTTGCATTTTTTTATTGAAGGTCCACCTAAGAAACAGCCAGAGAATAACCATGAATACCAACGACACCTCTGCTGACACACTGAACCAGATTCTCTTCTCGTCACAAATAGCCAATGTCACTCTCGGCTCGGTGACCTTCCCAATATACTTATTTATCATGTTTTCCATTGCACTAAACAGCAGACTGCACAGCTTCTCAAACTACTTCCTAGGCAACCTGTGTGCCTCGGAAATGCTCATGGCTGCAGCTAGCCTGATTCTGGGAAGTTACTACTTGACTCACACTTACCCATATACGTACCGGTACAGCGCCAACACAAACTTTGTCCTCTACTCTGCAAGCCAGGCGATATATTCTGCCTACTGTTTCAGCTCAGTCATCATCCTGGCCGATCGGTACTTCAAGGTCTCTCGGCCGATGCGCTACATCCGTCTGGTGACAGGAAAGCAGTGCGCCAGCATCATCGTCGTCAGCTGGACTCTATCTCTTATTTTAGGCGCCCTTGAGTTTCTCTTCTTTAAAGTGACTTTCCCACAGGAGACACTGGTCTTTGAAGATCAGGCCCTGGCATTAAAAAAATTTCAATTCCTTGTGCTCATTTTCAACGACGTTGTTTCCGTTCCCACAATTGTAGCAATCATCATTTTGATAGCCGCATTGCTGCACATTGTAAGGCAGCACCAGCGGAAAATTCATGACTTCAGGAAGATGACGGTGCATTTAAGGAAAATTCCCAGCAACCAGCAACAGCAGCAGCAACAGCAACAGCAGCAGCAACAACAAAAGCAGCAGCATGGTGCCAAGCAAAGCAGCAGTCCTGACAGTAGCAAGGGAGAAATTGTGTCTGTCAACAACGATTCAGCCCAGGCAAACCCTTATCACGCTACATGCAGTGACAATGACGTTCAGAAAGGACAGCTGCAACCTCAACAGCAACAACAGGCTCGGCAGCAGCAACAGCAGCAACCAAAACGGGAAGAAGAACAGCAGCAGATACAACAGCGAATGGAATGGCAAGACAATCTACAGCAAGATAAGCAAGAAGAGCAATGGCAAACGCATCCTCAGCGAAAAGAAGAACAACTGCAACGACAGCAGCAGCAGCTGGCCAGGCCAAATGACCAAGAACAACCAGAGCAGCACCGACGAAACAGAAAGCCATTGCCCGCCACAGACGACGGGCCTCGACCACGGCACAAAAGGACTCGCTACTTCCTGGTACACTTCTGCACCTTGACAGTGTTTATAGTTGCCCAATTTGTTATCTTGCACATTGCAAATTTTAGCAAGGACCCCAAAAAATATGTGCTCTACAATCTTCTGTATGCCACCTTTCAAATTGCGATAACCCTCCAAATGTTCTTGGGAACTTTGTGTCTGGCCTACATGCAGTATGAACACCGCCAAGTGCTTTACACAATCTACAAGAGACTCTGTAAGAAATGATCCAATTTGATGAACAATTGGAAGATGAAACAGGCTTTTAGGTGGTTCATTTACAAAGGACTGATCTACTGTATGCCAAAAAAGTTTGGTTATCAGCTTTATACATGTCGTCACCGACACCACGAAGTAACACCCATCTACATACCAGTAAAAACTAGCAATCAGAGAAAACGGCAACTAAAGTTGAACGCC
Organism: Patiria pectinifera; assembly: GCA_029964075.1. Taxonomy (NCBI): domain Eukaryota; kingdom Metazoa; phylum Echinodermata; class Asteroidea; order Valvatida; family Asterinidae; genus Patiria; species Patiria pectinifera. Next base: position 17,503,508 of record CM057133.1, read on the forward strand.
TTCTAAAACAACACTTTGCGTCAAAACGACAAGAGTATTTTCAGTTGGGTTTCTCGTTGTGGACACTTGATGAATTGAATTTATTAAGTCTGCTGTTTTTCACTCGTTTGTGTATTACGTAAATAAACAAGAAATAAGAGAAAAAAGATGAGTGTTAGTTTGTGAAACCGAAAAAGCTGCGAAACTGTAAATTTTCGTTTTCACGAAGCAACACTCTTCAATGTATTCAACATGAGGAAAGTGCAACTTCAGGTCAGCGTGCGCGCGCTCATACAACTTGTTACAAGAAGAGTGTTACTTCGTGAAAAAGTTTTTGCTCACTTATGAGCAGAGTGCGCGCGATGCATTGCAATGGATAATGGAACTTGAGTGTTACTTCGTAAAAACGAAAATTGTCACTTTTGCGCAAAAGTTGCCATGGATACTTATCGTAATTATTAAAGTAAAGCTCTGGAAGCTTTGAAACTTCGTGCAATGGTAGGCCTTGATGAATAACGTTTAAAAGTAAAAAAAACTGAAAATCGACAAAAATATGCTTTAACACGGTAGAGTGTTACTTCGTGGTGTCGGTGACGATGTAGTAGGCAATGTAAGAATGGTTGTCATTTGGACTCACTCCAGCAAACCATCAGAATACATGTACATAGACGATACACTTTAATGTTATGAAAATTGCACCCCTCAAAAACATATATTCGAATTAAGCACTGTAAATGTACTGCACAAAGTATTCTTTTATGTATGGTTTGAAATTATGTTTTCATGCTGCCTGTACATGCATCTTGAATGTAGAAATGTCTTGAGCCGGCCTCAGGTCGACCCACGATTTGCTTGCGCCGCGACGGAACCGTCGGCATCAAGCAGAACAATAATGCTCAGGTAAAAAAAACTGAGAAATTGTGTGATTCTCGTGGATCAGGCGGCATCTCGACACAAAATAATCGCAACCACGCTCTTGTCACCCCAGACACAACGACAATTCCATGGCATAGCCAGTCATGTGTCTTCTTTAATAATAGTAAAAGCTTCTTGATTACAATCAAACGACGTTCCACGGCCACACCAGCTGTTTATTCAGCCGTTTTCGCCACACGCTGATTTGCTACACGACTGCGACCAATTCCCGCCTGTCGGGAGCATGTTGCAGAAGTTGATATTTTTCTACTCTTGCGACTGTTTATTTCTTTGAGCGCCAACTAATGACGATCGCCTTAATATCGTTGCAGTTATCGTACACTCACAAAAAAATCGGCTAATAGTTTGTTCAAGATGCATGGGCGTCTCCAGGTTTTTTTTTTAGAGGGGGCAAAGCACATTATTTCAAAAAAAATCCTTGTTCTTTCTCTAGCGTATTCCCAATTTATCTTCTTTTTTTTTAGGGTGGGGAAAAAACAAGTGCCAACTTCACCCCCATTAACACCCCTGCGGATGCCCATGTTGTTAAATATGCATGAAATTAACAGCAATATTACAGCTTTTTTTCTCCTTCTTTTTGCTCCTTTTTTGTTCATGTTGCTTTTCGGGGGGGGGGGGGGGGCAAATGCCCCCTCTCATCTTGCCCATCCTAGCGACGCCCATGTCCCGGCAGTCGTAGCTCAGGCGCAGTTCATGATACTGATAAGTCAACCGCCGACTGTTCTGTGTCTTTGCAAGGTTGACCAGAGGGCACCTTAACATGTTTCAGCATAGAATTTGAGTTTTAATGGAGACGGTTGAGACGCTCGGTGGCAGCATACCCACTGTTCCTTTTCAATTGTTTACGTCATGTTTAGGTTAGTGTGTGTGCATGTTTAATATCAAGGCCGTAGGAAGCCGTACGGCAGGTACGGCTATAGCCATACCAATAATCAGGCCTATTTCTTTTCTTTTTTATGTGTACAAGGCCTTGCATGGCCCCAAGGGCGGATTTTTTTTGGTTTCTAGATGCTCTGTGGTGCGATCTGAGGCAATTTTTGACCACTTTAACCATTTTTTAAAGGACAAGATGGTGGTGTATGCAGTGCCTGCCTTTATTGCGACGCCACTGAAAAAAAAAATGGGTTCATTTTTTGGGAGAGGGGGCTTTTGGGGGGGGGGGGGGCATGGCCCCCGTTGCCCTCCCCCAAATGTTTCTTGTTTTCTTTTTGTGTTTTGTTTTCTTTTTGTGTTTGTGTTTAAAGGGAAAGGGCGTAATCATACATTATGTTGCCACTAGGCCTACATGTTAAGTTAAACGCAATGGCGTTTGGCCGCCACCATGAATTTTAGTTTTCCTCAGACTTGTACTTGTGTTTTCTTAAAAAGAAGTGATTTTCTAAATGAGAAAATTGCAAGGAAGAACCAGTTTTGTGCAAGCAAAATTCAGGGAATAATCCGTTGAAGTTAATATCTTGTTGGAAAATTCCAAAATCATTCAAAGAAAATAATTACCGCCGTGAATCAGAGTTTATGAAGGGACGGAAAGTGGGATTTGCTATCAACAAGGCTGTTCGTCATTCTTTACCTTGTGGAATGTGAATCAATTGGAGGACGAGAGACTCTTTGAGCTGATGTATTTTTTTAGAAAGAGAAAAAAACTTAACAAATACGCTCGACAGTTCAATCATACATACACTGGTATCCATATTTTCTCAGCTAGAAAACCACTTCTTTTTAAGAATACACACGTACAAGTCTAAGGAAAACTAAAATTTATGGTTAAATTCCATTTAACAATAACACGTAGTGCATGGCGACATGTATGATTACGCCCTTGCCCTGTACACACAATAATGGATCAAGCTAATGAGCGCAAATCTAGAAAGAGAGTCAAGCTACAGTTTTGATGTGATGCTTGTGATGTAATTTATCATCTTTGATGACCCATCCACTAAAACACGAATACATTTCATTCAAAAAGTCAGGGGAAAGTGGCCAGGAAATGCCTCAGATTGCACTACAGAGCATTTAGATCCAAAAAAGTTTTGCGATGAGCAAAATGTCCAAAACCTTTCACTACGATAGGCTAAATTTTGACGATTTAATTTTGACGATTTATGTAAAGTTCATCAAGTGACATACCGGTATACAGGTTAAACTTGCAGTTGTGCAGTGCTCCAGAATGTGTCTTGTACAAATTATGAAGACTAAAATTCCCTATATACATGCACATTTACACTATATACATTTCAGGTTATTCTCATGCTCTAACGCCGACATGGGATTCTCACTCTAAAAAAAATATAAAAAGATAATTGGCTCAAAACTTGAAAATTATGTTTATTAGCTCAAAAAAGGAAAAAGTGGCCAGAAATTGCCTCCGATCGCACCACAGAGCATCTAGAATCCCAATTTTTGGCCCCTTAGCACGAAGCCCTAACGGCCCCGAACCCCACGCCGTTAAGGCCCTGTCACACTGTCTGCGATCTTATATGCGCTCTCACTGCGTCCTTGAAAAATAGCTGGGGCGCAACAACAACTACCAGATCGCAACGACAACTACGTACATAGGTCGCCAGATGGGCGCCAGAGAGTCTTAATGGTCTCCGATGAGCGCAAAGGTCTTTTGAAATGCTCAAAACAATCGCAACACCTTTGCGCTCTGGCCAGGGCGCCGTAATGACGCAACTCGGGGGCTGTGCGAGCGTGAATCGTGCGACATTGAAGTGGCAGCTTATAGGCGCAAGGCAGTCGATGTACACGTAGTCTTATGCAGTCGATGTAGTCTTATGTAGTCGATGTTGTCTTATGAATATTGTCTCAATAGGTCTTACAGTGAAATATGTTCCCAACTCAATGTTCCCCCACTTTCCCGCCACAGAGAACAATTGTGTTCCGTGTTTGGCAAATCACTACTCACTTCCCACAAATTCAGAGACTGGCTGCCCCCGATTAGGAACAATCGGTTAAGAAACAATGATCATCTCAGCACAATACGCTGTAGGACTAACAGGTACAAATGTAGCTCTATTCTGATTAAAAAAAGATATGTGACCTCTTTTTCCTGAGTTGATGAAGGAACTCGTTGTTGGTCACAGTTTCTGGTTAACTTATTACATGAAGTGGGTTGGGTATGCGTGAACATATAGAGCTCGCTCAATGACGGCCATCTCTGTGGGGGACTGCGACTGCGTATTTCACGCAGTCGGATTTGAATGATTTTAATTTTGTTGTGATTTACCTCTTTAATGTATCTTTCACACGATGTAATTCTCTGTAATTTTAATATATAACGATTTTTAATAAGTGTAAATTAAACTGCAATTCGGAATTATGGCCGTGAAAGTTTAATAAAATAATCCATTAATAATAATAGTCTCTATGAGAAAGTAACTTGACTGCGATGAACTTGTATAATATTTTTTGCAACTGGACTGTGTATTGACCGATTTGTCGTGGTATTTATACAGCACAAGTGACGTCACATGAGCGTATATTGGTCGAATAGAGAGCGCGACGCAAGCTACCAGGACGTATCAACAGCGAGCAGAGCGTAGTGTGGGCGCAGTGACAGCGGAGCGGCAACGACTAGATCGAGTAATTGGGCTTGACAGGGGCGCATAGAGAGCGAGTTGAATGCATCGTAAGCGCAGGAAGTGCACAGTATGAGCGTAGCTTGAGCTTCTTTGAGACAGAAAGTTGTCATTTTCTTGCGTCCTCGCTGCGATTGTTCAATTTATGAAAAAAAAATTGGTCGCCGTAAGGTCTCCTATGAGAGCACATATAATGTGACAGGCCCTTTAGGGCTTCGCGCTACGCGCTCGCATCAACTGAGCTCCCTGCCCTGAAATGAGCCTGACCAATAATTTTTAGCTTCCTACGGGCTTGTTTAATATACATGTATACCGTGTAGTGCAGCGGCAGTAGTCGGATTTGACATCCCATGGCTGCAATCAGTCCTTCACATTGGTCTTCGGCCACCTGGTCTTGTCATGGGCAAGTTGCCGAAGGCAATGGAGTCGTCTCGTCAGCAAGTATTGTGCCCAGGTACTCGATTCTACAGTCTTAAACTGGCTCTTGACATCAGCGGTCAAGTACCCGGTTCCAAATGCACAGCACTTATACACTGAGTTTCAAATACAGTGTACAAGAACACATAGGTTAGTGACTGTTAGTCCTACATTGTACATACGTGTACAGTTGAATCTCGTTAGTACAAACTCTATAAATTCTGGTTATAACAAACATAAAGCCTTAGTCCCGACTGTGCATTTATGTGCACAATGAATGGGACTGATGTTCCTCTTAATACAAAATTCTGATATAATAAACAATTTGGCTAGGTCCGAACGAGTTTGTATAATTAGTGTAAGGACACAATACTGGAGAATAAAATAGGGCCACGGGGTTCAAACATAAAGTTGGTTGTATTTATTTTGTTTCCCTTTCGTAATGCTCGACCAGCCTTCCCTCAATAGAAAATAATAATGAGAAGATAAGTTTTAAGGCATCTTTCCTTTATTAGCAGCTTTACGTATGTTGGTGATAGGGAGAAAGTTAACGTTAGTTACATGGTGTCCACTTCCTGCTTGTTACCAGACCATAATTGGCAGAAATGGAGATAATTATAGTTTCTTTATTGCAATATAAGCTATTCATTGCTGAAAATGTAAAATTTAGACGATTTCTTTTTTTATATAATATTTTGTCGCAAATTTAACAAGTGGACACCGTAACTAACGTTAAATAAAATGAGAGATTTAACTGTTAAACCATTTTAATAGCAGATCAATTGAAAATTTAATGACAACAGTGTCTCACAGTAAGTACCTCAGAGGGAAATTCATCCATTAATAATTATATTCCTGTGACGATCTTATATGGACCTCTTTTGACAATCTCTGTATCAAAATGTTACGTAAGTTACATGTGGACACCACAGAGGCCTTCATTTACATAAATATATATTATTATTGAGCCCAAAACTGATATTAAATTGTTGTTCTCCATAATACCATAGGGACCCATTTTAACTAATTAACACCAATATTCCAATGGGAAGTTGTCGCTTGTAGATATTATACAAAGTGCACATTGTAACTAATGCAACTTTGGTGTCCAGCTGTAACTAACGTTAAATCACATGCATGGCATTTGTACTCCTAGTGCTCTGGATATCACAGTAAATATTTTAAACTGCTAGATATTCCTCAGAAAGTAATGTGCTGTTCAAAACCAATTAGTTATTATTTACTTTTCTACCCATGTAGCTTTATACTTACGTTAGTTACACCATTTAGTGGACACCATTTATCGTTAGTTACATAGTGTAGAATGACTGATTTTTTTTATGTAGATCAAATGTTCTAATTGCGATTAGATATATTGGTACACATGTAGGGTACAACATCACTGTTGGAGTATTTGGCCTTTCCTCCTAACACATAATGAATTAGGCATTCATTATGTTGAATAAAAATGGACAACAAAGTGGTGACCCACCCTTAAATATGATTTAAGGATAGGTAAAGTTTAAAAACTTATGTACATTGTGTATAAAGGAACTGATATTATGCTTCTGAAGACTTTATCATCTGAAATTACTGTAGGATATACTAAGGAGGGTTTATAAAGACCCCAGTAAATATGCTAAATAGGTGGACACCAAACGTAACTTACATTAAATAGTTTATCTGGCGTCCCTGTGCACAAACCAGAAGTATTTTGAATACAGGTTACCTGTATTTGTAAAATTCATTCCATTACTAACGACTTCAATACAATATCTATCTGAGGAAATAAATTGTAAGCGTGTTTTTAATTCATTCAAAAAGGCCATGGGCGTCGCGAGGGGGGGGCAAGGGGGGCACTTGCCCCCCCCCCTGGAAAAGCAAAAAAAAAAAAAAAAAAAAAAAAAAAAAAAAAAAAAAAGAAGAAGAAGAAAAAGAGGCGCGAAGACAAAGTGGTGTAAATTTAATGAGTTGGGGGGAGGCAAAATGTCCCTGCCCCCCTCTAAAACTGATAAATCGAGAATGTGTGGAGAAATACAAGCATTTTTTTGGCAAATTTTTTTTTGCCCCCCTCTAGAAAAAATCCTGGCGACGCCCATGAAAAAGGCTTACTTGTTATGTCCCGTTTTTAAGTGGTATTTCGAGGTAAATTTTCACCAAAAATCAAGAATTTTACCACTAAAAATGAAAATTGTGGATTTTTAAAATTTTTATTTATCCCTTCATACTTGTACCTAACATGTTAAACTACCAAAACAGACTTTACCCAACTATTTAGTTATCAGGAGTGACAACATTGAGTTCCACCTTAAAATTAGCCAGTATTGTGTCCTTACACATTAACGAGACTCGACTGTATATGTACATGTAAACTATGGAATCTATTCTGATGAGACTACATGTACATGTACTGGTAAATGTACAGTCAGGATTTCAACATAATTTACAATAGCCAATGTACATGTACAGGTACATGTAAACCCAGGGGCCTAAGAGTGTACAGTAAATATCCCTGACAGAGACTAAAATCTTGATTAATGAAAGCAATATGAGTTCTAGGACTTGTCATGGATGCACTTAAGAAACACAAAGACAGAGACAGAGTACCGGTAAATATAAGGACTCCGCTTGCTAAGTTTACTGTTGTCATTATCATAAATGTCAAGTGTTTAATGTTTCCAAAATGATCCAAACCTATGACAGACTGGTGGATCACTCTGCCAATTACACAACGGCGCCGCATTTCCAGTGACATCAAGCTGATGGTTATATAAGCGAGGCTTGTGAACAAAACCCAGACAGAGTGCTTGTACGTGGATGGCCAGCAGCTGCACCACAATCGGGAGTTGAGAACTTGAAAAAAAAAAACGACTTGGGGCATCTCCAACTAAAAACCCCTGACAGACAATCCATAGAAAGTGGACTGGTTCAGGTTGTGCAGGGTTCTACTGCCAGCAAAACTGTGTTGCAAACACTGAATATTGCTTGAAATTTTGGGGTTTTTTGAGGTCCACCTAAGAAACAGCCAGAGAATAACCATGAATACCACTGAAAGCTCTGTTGACACACTGGACCAGATTCTCTTCCCGTCACGAATTGCCAATATCGTTCTCGGCTCGGTGACCTTCCCAATATATTTATTTATCGTCTTTTCCGTTGCACTTAACAGCAGACTGCACAGCTTTTCAAACTACTTCCTAGGCAACCTGTGTGCCTCGGAGATGCTCATGGCTGCGGCTAGCCTGATTGCGGGAAGTTACAACTTGACTCACACTTACCCATATGCGTACAGCGCCAACACAACCTTTGTCCTCGACTTTGCAGATCTGACGATATATTCTGCCTACTGTTTCAGCTCAGTCATCATCCTGGCCGATCGGTACTTCAAGGTCTCTCGGCCGATGCGCTACATCAGTCTGGTGACGGGAAAAAAGTGCGCCAGCATCATCATCGTTAGCTGGACTCTATCTCTCATTATTGGCGCCCTCGAGTTTCTCTTCTTGAAAGTGACTTTCCCACATGAGACCCTGGTCTTGGAAGATCAGGCCCTGCTCAAAAAATTGTACAAGCTTGTGGTCATTTTCATCGATGTTGTTTCCGTTCCCACAATTGTAGCAATCATCATTTTGATAGCCGCATTGCTGCACATTGTAAGGCAGCACCAGCGGAAAATTCGTGACTTCAGGAACATGATGGTACATTTAAGGGAAATTCCCAGCAACCAGCAACAGCAACAGCAACAACAAACGCATCAGCATGGTGCCAAGCAAAGCAGCAGTCCTGACAGTAGCAAGGGAGAAATTGTGTCTGTCAACAACGATTCAGCCCAGGCAAACCCTCATCACGCCACATGTAGTGACAATGACGATCAGAAAGGACAGCTGCAACCTCAACAGCAACAACAGGCTCAGCAGCAGCAACAGCAGCAACCAAAACGGGAAGAAGAACAGCAGCAGATACAACAGCGAATGGAATGGCAAGACAATCTACACCTAGATAAGCAAGGACAACAGCAAATGCAACCTCAGCGAAAAGAAGAACAACTGCAACGACAGCAGCAGTTGGCCAGGCCAAATGACCAAGAACAACCAGAGCAGCATCGACCAAACAGAAAGCCGTCGCACCCCACAGACAACGGACCTCGACCACAGCACAAAAGGACTCGCTACTTCTTGGTACACTTCTGCACCTTGACAGCGTTTATAGTTGCCCAATGTGTTATCTCGAACATTTTAAATTTTAGCACGGACACAAACGAATATGTGCTCTACAATCTTCTGTATGCCACCTGTCGAATTGTGGTAGCCCTCCAAATGTTCTTAGGAACTTTGTGTCTGACCTACATGCAGTATGAACACCGCCAAGTGCTTTACAGAATCTACAAGAGACTCTGTAAAAAATGATCAAATTTGATGAAAAACTGGAAGATGAAACAGGCTTCAGGCGTTTCATGTACAAACGACTGTTGGGTTATCAGCTTTATGGTAGACAATGTAAGAATTATATATATTTTAAACCCTCATGCTGTCTGAACAGTCACAGACAGTCAAAAATCAATCCTGTTCCCTGCTATGGCTTTAACACAGGATAGTCACCAACAGTCAGATCATATTTCAAGCAAGCACTGTGACTAGTCAAATTCAGTCAACCGACAAAAGCCGGCCAAGTGGAAGGCTCAGCTGGCTTCATCAATCACCTACACGTACATACACATTGTACATGTACATGTACGGTCAAAGCATAACTGTATCAAGTTACATAAAAGTCACAGCCAGTCAATCCTGCTTTACATGTATACTTATGTACCGGTAGGCTGGGAGCTCTTAACTGTTAAAAATAGTCACTTGACTGATTTTGATTGAAAGGACAACTTTGCACAGAGTGCATAGTGAGGGTTAATGTAACAATTGTCATCATCTGGACTCACTCAGTGAACTTCATGTATAACAGTGTAAGATAGAAGACAATAGATAATCTTATGAAAATTGCATCCCTTCAAAAAAAGTGTATCATTTGTCAATTGTGCATCTGTTTCGCGTGAAGCAACAAAAGTGCTCAAAATGTAAAGAAGGGCGCTTAACAACCTACATGATGAAGTTTTAGCCCAGTGAGTGCTGTATATTCCAAGAAAACTAGCCTATATTCTAGGATCTCAAATTTTATTCAAAAGTTGAAGAGACATGTTTTGAATTGCGCCCGAAATCAGCATCTGGGACACGTTCTCATTCAGAAGATTACAGCTATGTGTACATGTATGCAATGTCATGCACTGAACCGACAAATTATAGCAACTACGTGCGTGTCTGCGTCATGTCAACACTTGCGCACACCCATTCCTTATTACCGGTATGTCAAACTTTCTTCGGATTCATGCCAGCACTCTAAAAAATTCTGCCACTAGTAAAATAATGTAATGAAGAAATTCATTGACTTCAAACACAAAGCTGTGAGGGTCTCGTATCAACCTTGATAACCGGTAAGTTGTGCAATAACAGGTTCTATGATGATCTCGATTTGCGGGTAAAATAGGTCATTTTGAGTCGCTACGCCACAACTTACGCCACCTAAAATGATTGCACAAGTTACGCCATAACATATTGTGCAAGTCACGGACTTACGCAATATGCGACTTTTGTGAAATGTGTCATAAGTGACGTGTTGCGCAACGTGAAAGTTGTGCAGCTTACGCAATAAATTGTAGCGCAAGCGGAGTTGTGCCATCACCTCAGGTTTCGTGAAATTGGCTGCTGGGGCTTTAGAGTGTACAGCAAATACCCCTGACAGGGACTAAAAACTTGATTAATGAAAGCAATAGAGTTTTTGGACTTTGCCATGGATGCAATTAAGAAAACAAAAAGACAGCGGCATAGTAAAAACGGACTCCGCTTGCAAAGTTTACTGTTGTCATCACGTTTGGACAGAATTCCGTGTACATGTACAGCAACAGATGTCAAGTGTTTTCAAAATGATCCAAAACTACCACTGATTGGTGGATCACTCTGCCACTTAAACAACAGCACCGCATTTCCAGTGACATCAAGCTGATGAAGAGGTGGTTAAAAAAGCAAGGCTTGTGAACAAAACCTGGACAGAGTGCTTGTACGTGGATGGCCAGCAACTGCACCAAAAACACGGGAGTTGAGTACTTGAAGAAAACTGACTTGTGGCATCTTCAACTAAAAAAACCCTGACAGACAAGCCATAGAAAGTTGACTGGTTCAGGTTGTGCAGGGTTCTACTGCCAGCAAAACTGTGCTGCAAACATTAGATATTGCTTGCATTTTTTTATTGAAGGTCCACCTAAGAAACAGCCAGAGAATAACCATGAATACCAACGACACCTCTGCTGACACACTGAACCAGATTCTCTTCTCGTCACAAATAGCCAATGTCACTCTCGGCTCGGTGACCTTCCCAATATATTTATTTATCGTCTTTTCCGTTGCACTTAACAGCAGACTGCACAGCTTTTCAAACTACTTCCTAGGCAACCTGTGTGCCTCGGAGATGCTCATGGCTGTGGCTAGCCTGATTGCGGGAAGTTACAACTTGACTCACACTTACCAATATGCGTACAGCGCCAACACAACCTTTGTCCTCTACTCTGCAAGCCAGGCGATATATTCTGCCTACTGTTTCAGCTCAGTCATCATCCTGGCCGATCGGTACTTCAAGGTCTCTCGGCCGATGCGCTACATCCGTCTGGTGACAGGAAAAAAGTGCGCCAGCATCATCGTCGTCAGCTGGACTCTATCTCTTATTTTAGGCGCCCTCGAGTTTCTCTTCTTTAAAGTGACTTTCCCACAGGAGACACTGGTCTTGGAAGATCAGGCCCTGGCATTAAAACAATTTCAATTCCTCGTGCTCATTTTCAACGACGTTGTTTCCGTTCCCACAATTGTAGCAATCATCATTTTGATAGCCGCATTGCTGCACATTGTAAGGCAGCACCAGCGGAAAATTCATGACTTCAGGAAGATGACGGTGCATTTAAGGAAAATTCCCAGCAACCAGCAACAGCAGCAGCAACAGCAACAGCAGCAGCAACAACAAAAGCAGCAGCATGGTGCCAAGCAAAGCAGCAGTCCTGACAGTAGCAAGGGAGAAATTGTGTCTGTCAACAACGATTCAGCCCAGGCAAACCCTTATCACGCTACATGCAGTGACAATGACGTTCAGAAAGGACAGCTGCAACCTCAACAGCAACAACAGGCTCAGCAGCAGCAACAGCAGCAACCAAAACGGGAAGAAGAACAGCAGCAGATACAACAGCGAATGGAATGGCAAGACAATCTACAGCAAGATAAGCAAGAAGAGCAATGGCAAACGCATCCTCAGCGAAAAGAAGAACAACTGCAACGACAGCAGCAGCAGCTGGCCAGGCCAAATGACCAAGAACAACCAGAGCAGCACCGACCAAACAGAAAGCCATTGCCCGCCACAGACGACGGGCCTCGACCACAGCACAAAAGGACTCGCTACTTCCTGGTACACTTCTGCACCTTGACAGCGTTTATAGTTGCCCAATTTGTTATCTTGCACATTGCAAATTTGAGCAAGGACCCCAAAAAATATGTGCTCTACAATCTTCTGTATGCCACCTTTCAAATTGCGATAGCCCTCCAAATGTTCTTGGGAACTTTGTGTCTGGCCTATATGCAGTATGAACAGCGCCAAGTGCTTTACAGAATCTACAAGAGACTCTGTAAGAAATGATCCAATTTGATGAACAATTGGAAGATGAAACAGGCTTTTAGGTGGTTCATGTACAAAGGACTGATCTACTGTATGTCAGAAAAGTTTGGTTATCAGCTTTACTGTAGACCATGTAAGAATGGTTGTCATATGGACTCACTCCAGCGAACTATCAGAATACATGTACATAGATGATACACTTGAATGTTATGAAAATTGCACCCCCTAAAATACATATATTCGAATTAAGCACTGTAAATGTACTGCACAAAGTATTCTTCTACGTATGGTTTTAATTATGTTTTCATGCTACCTGTATATGCATCTTGAATGTAGAAATGTCTTGAGCTGGCCTCAGGTCGACCCGCGATTTGCTTGCGCCGCGACGGAACCGTCGGCATCAAGCAGAAAAATAATGCTCAGGTAAAAAAAACTGAGAAATTGTGTGATTCTCGTGGATCAGGCGGCATCTCGACACAAAATAATCGCAACCACGCTCTTGTCACCCACGACACAACGACAATTCCATGGCATAGCCAGTCATGTGTCTTCTTTAATAATAGTAAAAGCTTCTTGATTACAATCAAACGACGTTCCACGGCCACACCAGCTGTTTATTCAGCCGTTTTGGCCACACGCTGATTTGCTACACGACTGCGACCAATTCCCGCCTGTCGGGAGCATGTTGCAGAAGTAGATTTTTTTTGTACTCTTGCGACTGTTTATTTCTTTGAGCGCCAACTTATGATGATCGCCTTAATATCGTTGCAGTTATCGTACACTCACAAAAAAATCGGCTAATAGTTTGTTCACGATGCATGGGCGTCTCCAGGTTGTTTTTTTAGAGGGGCAAAGCACATTATATCAGAAAAATCCTTGTTCTTTCTCTAGCGTATTCCCAATATCTTCTTTTTTTTTAGGGTGGGGAAAAACAAGTGCCAACTTCACCCCCATTAACACCCCTGCGGATGCCCATGTTGTTAAATATGCATGAAATTAACAGCAATATTACAGCTTTTTTTCTCCTTCTTCTGTTCATGTTGCTTGGGGGGGGGGGGGAGGGCAAATGCCCCCCTCTCACCTTGCCCATCCTGGCGACGCCCATGTCCCAGCAGTCGTAGCTCAGGCACAGTTTGATACTGATAAGTCAACCGCCAACTGTTCTGTGTCTTTGCAAGGTCAATCTGAGGGCACCTTAACATGTTTCAGCATAGAATTTGAGTTTTAATGGAGAAGGTTGAGACGTTTGGTAACAGCAAACCCACCGGTCCTTTTCAATTGTTTACGTCATGTTTAGGTTAGTATGTGTGCATGTTTAATATATATGTATATATATATATACTGTGTAGTGCAGCTGCGGTAGTTGGATTTGACATCCCACGGCTGCAATCAGTCCTTCACATTGGTCTTCGGCCACCTGGTCTTGTCATGGGCAAGTTGCCGTAGGCAATGGAGTTGTCTCGTCAGCAAGTATTGTGCCCAGTAGATTTGTGCAATGCCGTCCTCGTCTGGGTTTGTTGAATAGAGTCGTTGCTTGTGACGTTTGACTTAACTTTTAAAATGTGGCCGATATACATGTATCTTGCCTTTTTCAGCCAAAATATAATCCCAACAGCAAGTGGTTACTTTACCTACATTTTTATATATATTTTTTTAAACATTATCTACATGTATCTTGGATGCACAGCCCCTAAGGAGAAAACTCGGCAACAAATATCGCGGGCGGTGCACAAAGCAATCAATCAAGACGTCATCAACTTCCCATTAATACTGGCAGGTTAATGGGAAAAGTGCTTCCTTTATAGAGCAAAGTACACATAAGCACCGAGACCAATATTAAAAACCGTGACAAACGAGTCCGGGGGGGGGGAGGGGGGGGTGTGTTATTTAGCCATGAGATGGAGGTTCTTCATTATAACTCCATTACAAGTAGTCTTGATCAATAATCAGTAATAATGAAAACGCAGTCTCATAGTACATGCGTTAATCATCCACTGACGTCGCCAAAGGATGTCAATCAATGTTTGTTAACCAGCGCACGTCTGCAGAAAGCGATGCACTGGTGGAATACACAGTCTGTCTAAAAAAAAATGGTACAATCGAAAACAATTTTTTTTTCAATATTAAATCTCAACATACCGTAAGTAAGTCGTTTTGAGCATCACATTAAAGAAAAAAGACCAGGCTTTCCAATACTTTTTGTTTCATCTCATTTGCTTTTGTCAATCCAGAGAAAACTCCAGTTTACGTCGGAACACAAAAATCGGGTTTGTTTCTTTTGCCAAGTTGCAATCTTTTGTGAGCTTCAAGACAGCAGGGCACAGTACTCGAAACAACTCTGCCCATGCACAAAAGTGGCACAAAATCGATTTTGGTGTATCGCACTAAATTGATTATATCTCTGAATTGACAAAAGCAAATAAGATCAAACAAACACTATTGGAAAGCCCAGTCTTTGTTCTTTAATATTATGCCAAGTAAGAATGACTTATTTTGAAATTTCATATTTAACCAATTTTTTTTTCTGATTGTACCATTTTTTTCAGAGACAGGCTGTACTCGGTAGGATTCATGTCTAGCGCCCAAACAGCTCGATTTTTGAGAGTCACAATTTTGACCCCTGAAATTAGTTCTCGCAAGAATAACACAAAAACAGCCATTTTTAAAGGATGGCCGTGTGGACGTTTATGTCCTACTTTTAAATGCTCTTTCCAATTAACATCATTTTGTACGTGTAGCCCAATTGCAAAGCCGCATGTATGACATGTATACATGTATAGTATGGGTGTTGGTACTTACTCTGCCAATAGAGGGCGTTTCAATTTCAGCGTGCAGGCAGACTCGTTGGTGTTGCTTGTCATCATCATCGTTCATATCTCTGACAAAAACAACGAAACCACCACACACAAAAGTGAAAGTCGGGGTGTAACAATACCAAAATGTGTGTAACAAGTATAAAATATGATACTTGTTTTTATTATTCCCTTCAGTCATATCTAGTAAATCATCATTGGAAAAAAAAACTGACTTTGTTTTATAAAAACTGCCACAAATTTACCAAATTTAGTTACTCAACATTTTGATTGCAAATTGTTACACATCAGTGAAGGGATGCAAGTCAACTAGTCTGGTTCCCTGACCTGACAATTCCCTGACATCTATTCCCTGACATCTATAAATTGCTCTGTTATGTATATAGGGTCAGGAAACCAGACTTCAAAAACGGCATTTTTTTCTTGGTTTCTCCAGCATCCATGAGCACAAAACTTTAAACAACTCTGTCAGTGTAACAGTGTAAATTGGGGGCAGTATTTAAGACAACAAGTCAATACAAAAATTCTGCTTTTTTAAAACTTTTTATCTACATGTATTTTATTTGATTTCTTTCTGGTAATGAAACCAAGGATTCCTCAAAAGTGCCCTAGGCACTGTAGCCCGAAAGCCTGACGAAACCTGTAGAGAGGAGACAATGAGGAGAAATGACAGCACACCAAGTGCCATTATTTTACAGAATGCTTGAGACTATTATTCACTTAAAAATTACATGTACATGTACATGTAGTCAAGTAAAGTAACTTTATAATAATTTGGTAGTTTTGTGTTTTGATCTTTGTAAATGTTGTATAAAAAAGTAACCAAACAAAAAAGTAGGTGCACACATGTACAATGTTATTTATTTATTTACTCATTCATTTTTTTTGATTTACCTACTGAGGAGTATGAAGTCATGTGACAGGATGGGATGCAAGGAAAAGATAGCCAGGCCTTCTTCAGCTCTGTCGAAGCTGTCTGGAACGTAGTTGACGGCTGGCTGGTACACAAACTGGGAATTCAGAGAAGAACCGAGTTCAACTAGCTGGAACACCCCTCTATTTAATCCATTCATAAGGCCACCCCCCCAAAAAAAAATACACATGAAGTACTGCTTCCGATTACATGGCATTTCAAAATAGGGTAGGTAGGTAGGGAAATTCTTTTGAGTACGATCATATGGTGGTATCTGCGTGTAGTCTAGGGTAATATGTAGTAATTGATGATTTTCGGGTTTTTTTCCTCTTTTCCCCCAAAAAATTTTTAGGGTAGGGGACGTCAAAATAGGGTAGGTACATGTAGGGTAACCGGAAGCAGAACTATTTGTTTTTAGCCTAACTTACATGTACAGTTTGAAGCATACATACATGTACATTGTACATTGTAAATCATTATTGCCTTGCATACACATTTCACTTTAAAGTGATTAAAAACTGCTCAGATTAAAAAGTTCTCTGATATTGATTATGGTGTGATAAACTCTACCCTAGAATGCTTTCTATCATGTGTTAACTCTGTTTGTTGTATCGTGTGCTTGGATCCTGTAATTTCATTGGTCCAGACTGTACATAAGATGGAATTTGCATCGGGGTGATGTAAATTCAATATTGGGATTTTGCCCTTGACTGTTAAAATTCATACACTGTGTTGCGCGAGTGTGTAGAACCTGCCTGCACGCTCGCGACTGAGAACTTCTGCAACAGCTCAGTCTCATTTATTTCTCGCATCAATGTAGACAGTTACAATTTTTTTTTTGCTGCCTCTTGACCGCAAAGCATGTGATAGGAGGGAAAGCTACCTCTCGACCAGGAAGCGGTTGACAGGCGGGGAAGCCGTCTCCCCCCCGCGTTGTGAGTGAGGTGAAGCCTCGTTGCAGTAAAACAAAAGAGAACCCTGCTAACTGCAACGAAATGCAACAGCGTACTCTGTTGTACTAGCCTTGGCACTGTGAACAGTTACCATGCAAATTGAAACAAAATGAAAAAGTACGGTGCCCTGCTAACTGCAACAAAATGCAATGTTCAGCGTACTCTGTTGTACTAGCCTTGGCACTGTGAACAGTTACCCTGCAAATTGCAACAAAATGAAAAAGTACCCTGCTAACTGCAACAAAATGCAACAGTGTACTCTGTTGTACTAGCCTTGGCACTATGAACAGTTACCCTGCTAATTGCAACAAAATGAAAGAGTACCTTGCTAATTGCAACAAAATGCAACAGCGTACTCTGTTGTACTAGCCTTGGCCCTATGAACAGTAACCGTGTTACTGGCAGGTAAACTGCACCAACTTCCAACAGTGAAATCTTTTGTATGAGCCTTGGCAGCAAGTGTGAAGCAACTAGACTGACTGCAAAATGCAACAGCAGCAATTCAACTTGTTACCACTGTTGCAATCTGTTGCATTTAGCATGTTTAGCATTGCATTAGCATGGTGCTTTCTTTGTGGACTTACAAGAGTTGGCCACTCCGGGCCAATCCCACAGACAGTGCCCACTGATCATTCAACACACCAGATTGTCACAAACATCTTACCTGGTACTGCGGCAAGTGGTTGGCTAGTTGTTGCACTTGGCACGGTCCAAGGCGGCCGCCCCCATTCACGTCAAACCTGACTTCTTGAAATCCAATGAAATCGGCTTTAGTGCTTGCTATCAGATCTCCTAAATGAGCCACCCTCTGAATATAGGCCTCAACCTTGTCCGAGGAAGTACCGCCTGGAGAAATTCCGTTGAAGTTCCATATATTTTGGGTGACAATGCTGAACTGATCCCCAAGTTTTGCCTTCTTCGTGTCGGTCTCGCCGGGCCGATTGATGTCTGTACTTTCCCCGGCCTCTGTTTTCCTTTTGTTACCCCAAATGCTCCCGGTGCGTGACTCGCACTGTGATTGGTCAGGGGCTATGATGTCACCACCTTGTATGCATTCTGATTGGCTGCTGGTCGTCGGCTCATCGGTTGCTATGGCGGATTGGTCCGAGTCACTTCTTGATGCAGGGTGGCCCTCCCGGACAAACGTGTGCTCAAACACATACATGTTTCTCTGTCTGTCTAACGAAACCACAAAAGTGTGCCGGTGTGGGTTTGCAACACCGGTCCAAGTCAGGCAGAATGAATAGGTGATGCCGTAGATGACTCTCCTGCGTTGAAACTGCTGTTTGGTGGCATCGACGAATGTGCTCTGTACCAAATTATGCTGGGTTTTACCATCTTTGGTGGCTTGCAGTTTCTATACAGCAAAGATACAAAGCAACAAGTAAAAAACAAAGACAACTGAAGAATCACTCACTCTGAACACAGCACAAGGTGGTGCTTTACAATCTGAAAAAAATCTGCATGCATGAATTAGTTATTTTTATTTTCATGCAATCCTTGAAAATGCACCTTAATGTCCCAGTCAATGTTAGTTTCAATTTTCATGTTGCCATTTAAAAGGGTATTTACATGTACAATGTACACAAATGTAGGTGCCTTTTTGGTGTTCATGCTAAATTTTCCATTAAAAATAACAATTGGATATAAGATGCTCTCTTTGATATTGCGAATATTTATAACTAACCAACTTTTTGAGATCTGACACTGACGGCTCCAGAGCTTTTCCTTCTGCGTTCTGTGGGACTGTATCAGGGTGGTTCCTTTCGGCGTGCTGTATTGCAAACTGGATAAAAATGAGGCAAAATCATGAGAAAATCACATGAATCACAATTGCAGTGGAATTTTGCACTTGGAACCTTGCACAAATCCTCCCAATCCAAGCAATGTGCTAGAACCCAATGGTACTTTTATGATACCCTAAAAATTAACCCTTACTCTGTTGAGTGATACTAGGATCCTTGCCTCACTCTTGCAAAATCCAACACGATATGGCTACTCAACTTCAAATTCCTAAATCCTTCAAATTCCTCTTTGCCAAAGTGAAGGAATTTGGAGGATTGAGGTTACATGGCAAAAGTGCATTACTGATTTCATAGGATGCACTTTGTCAAGGTCTAGGGCCAGACCTTGTGTTGTTTTTGCTCAGCCATGTACAAATATAGGCCTGGATTTATGCTTGAAATCCTCTGTACTGCTCCAGGATGTCACTGGCCAAGCCTCAACATATGTAATGACAGTCACTGCCGCAAGATTTTGCAGGATTCAGGCAGTGGTCATCCCTCCACGGACCATATTCAAGAAATAATGGAGGAATTTGCAGGATCGAGGCTATATGCTATTTTTCCATGAGGCCAATTGGAGGATTTTGCAGGATTGAGGCTACATCCTAGCAAAAAGGCCTAGGGAGTTAGGGTTAATGTGGTATGTCTGACCCCATGTAAAGCATTTCAGTTAACTAGTGCAGTCCTCACTCCAACAGAATCAAACAAGACATGCAGTTGGATTTTGAAGTGATGGGGTGGTTATGGTTAATCTTTCAAACCCACCAGAGGATGTTATACAGCAGAACTGAGGAATGCATCGATACAGCCAAGCCACTGTTACTTTCGTTGGGCTGATGTCTTTTGCAAGGTTCAAGTAAAAAAGACTTGAAGCAACAAGTTTTCTATAAGGCGGATTATGGCGGAACATTTAAAGTGATTCAGGAAAGTTCCTACTTCTGGGACAGTTACAGTTAATGCCACAAAACTGTGATGAGAGAACATCGTTTTTTGTTTGCAGTCTTTACTGCCAATTTCACGAAAGTAATAAGGGGGAAAAAATTAATCTTATGAAAGTAATAAGGACTGCATAAAGTCAGGGAACACATGTATGTAACAATCTTCTAGATGACAGAGGTAGTAAATGTACGTGTAAGCTGGAGAGTCTAGGAGTAACAATTTTGGGTTTTGAAGGGGGGTGGGGGTGGTGCCACCTTAATTACCCCCTTTGATGCACCCTAGTGATAACAAGAAAAACAACCCATTGAAGTTCAAAGTAACAGGGGTATACAAATGTTTTTCAAAAGCTTACAAAAAGTTACAGTCAAGTACAGGTAGGGCCTACTTGAAGTTAAAAAGAAACTTCTAATTCATTGTTGTCGGTTGTAAATAAGTTGTAAATACAGGGGAATAAAACAGTATAATCTGGATGAACATGAATATGAAACATTCAAAACTTTCACGTTGTTTGTTAATATTATTATGAGTAGGGTGGTTCGGTAAGCCACTGGAGTGCTGATCTGGTTCAGTCACAGAAAAACACTTGGATGTAGTTCAGTGGTGCAGTGGATGTTTTGAGGCCTGAAAGTTTGATTCACAGTTACCAGGACTTGTAATATCATACCTTGATCACTTGGGCAACGCCGGAGTCATTAATGTTCACATTTGGAGACAACTCGTTGAGGATTCCGCCATAGGCAAACCCTGATTGGTCCATCAGCATCACATGACCTGCAAAAAACAAACAAATGTAAACTCATACGAGAATGTGGACACGGCTGAAAAAAATGGAAACTTTATGAATTCTTCAAAACTGCAATCCTCACAAACTCAAATATGGTATCAACTTTAAGTTAAAGGTACTGCACAGTTTATTACTAGCCCCACAAAATGTGTCTAAAATACTGGACTTTCTCCATATTATGAACCACGCTCACACCATAGCTCCATGCTCACATCAACCAATGCTAGTCCGAAAATTTGGACAAGCGAGGGCAGGGCAGGAACCTAATCATGTGTACGGTTTATTATGACACCATGCTACCTGGGACGCATTTTATTGAGCAATAAGTGTAACGGGCAGTCCAATTCTCATCCAGTCAAATTAAATACCCGCTATTAGACCCGTGAACATGGCTTGTAAACTACGCCACGTTCTTGTGTCATTTTGAACCTGGCGAAATTGTCCTTCTGACTCCCTCCGTTACACACACTGGATGTTATTTTGCCCATGTAATAAGTACTCACATATGAAGCTGTCTTGAAATCCGTTTGCATGTCAAAACTTGCATTTGACGAAATTTGAGGAAAATTCTGGCCCCGATTTTCCGGTTTTTGATGTCCCGCTAGGCTGCCATTTTCTCCCAAGAGACGCATGCGCATTGCGTTTTATTGTACCGTCCTTCTTATAATTCTGCGGCTGTTTACTGTCGCAGCTAAAAGAGACATCGTTTCAGACAAGTTTCAAGTCCTTTCCTCTCTCACCGCACCGCACGCTGGCGCACGTGCGCCCACGTGCGTGAGCGCACACGTACACGTGATGAGCCGAACAGCCAATCGGGTGCGGGGTTGTTTTTTTCGGGGTTGCGACATGAAACAGCCGTCAATCTGTCCAAGCGACTCGTCCGGGGTCATTTGTTAGGGTCACTTGTCGTGTAAAAATGAAATTTCTGTACACGTTCGTATGGGTCTTTACTGATGGGCAAATTTCGTCGAAATTACACAGCCTAAACAATCGGATGGGCAAATTTAGATTTCTAGGTGAGTACTCAACACCCATACGGAATTGTGTTTGGCGGATCGATTTTCGCTAGGTTCAAAATGACACAAGAACGTGGCGTTGTATACAACGCCACGTTCACGGGTCTAACCCGCTATATGATATATCTGTACAATATGAAGAGAAAAGTGGTGTCAGGTTGCAACATTTTTTCCATTTTTCCCTTCACTTCAGCTCCATGACTTCAGACTCAATGACCTATCACTCGGTCACTATCACTATCAGACATTAACAGGCCTATGTAGTATGTGTATGTCCTAAAAAGTCAAATTTAGCAGGGCAAATATTGAAGAATTTACTGAGAAAACACTTGGAAATTTTCAGACCAGTCTCACACTAGCACAAGTGATGGCTAGATATGGGAATCTTCCACATAAAATTAAACTCTGACATTTAAATTAAGATAGTGGATATTTTGCCGGAGGTAATGACGGCAAACTAACGATTACTAAAGGTTTGCCGGCGGCAATCCATATCAACAGAGGGCGCTGTACTCTTTAAAATAGGGCTGAATTATAAGATGTATTAAATTCCCAACAAAAGTTGTGTAGCACGTTTGGTGTAATGGTTAGGCAAAGGCTCTAGTAAGCGGGATGACTCGCGTTCGAGTCCGACCGCACCACATTATAAAGTTTTTTTTTCTCATCCCCAAATAAATAAGAATATTCTTCTTTTATTATTTTAACATATCTCAAACATTTTTTGCAGAGTATTACATTTTCTTTTTCAGATTTGTGGCTCTGGAGGATTTTTTTTAAAAGGGAAATAAAGTCCGAAATTATAAAATGGTCTGAATCCCATCTTGTGAATACGAGCAACGATAATTTTGGCATGGAGCGAGACTAAAACTTGTCACCGGAAAATGTTTAAGTACAAAAAAACAGTAACTGCGCATGTTCAGTGCATATCCGGCAAACTAACGTTTACTAAAGGTTTGCCGTCTCCGGCAAAATATACACTGCCTTAAATTAAAGGCCTTGCAAAATTGAAAAATGTGCCCGGGCCGTGTGGCTCATCATGCTCATTCAGTTCACCTCACCTGCTGTTCTGCTCTCGGGTTTATCTGAAGTCGCCATCAAGTAAGACAATTGCAACAACCCAAAAAAAGTGAGGAATATGCTAAGTATCCACTTCAACACTTCTTTTGAAAAAATATTTGACAGAAATGCAGCGAAAATGCAGACATTTGCAGAGAAACTCGTCATTTCACCAGCTGCGGCACTTGCACTGTAGACATTCAAGCATAGCGCCACCAACTGGTCAACTAGTCACATGCTTAAACTAGTCTTACAACACTGACGTTAATACCGCGACGGAAGAATATTAAAAACAAAAACGCAAACACCTGAATGTATTTAGATGAACGAATGTAAACGTACCTATTTTTTTGCTTAATCAAATAGAATTTTGTATATTATCATTCCCAAATATACGCAACTAACAACATTTACAAACAAGTACACTTGAGAAAAGTCTAAGCAACAAATGCAACCTTTATGTACAATTATTATCACAAATTTTTCAGGGTGGGGGATTAGCTCAAGTGGTAGAGCGCTCGCTTAGCATGTGAGAGGTACCGGGATCGATACCCGGATTCTCCAAAGATTTTTTTCTTCATCTTCAACATACAATGTCATTCAATCTCAGCTATATTAACGTATCCAAATATAATCATCGTTATCAGAAATTCTTTTTTTTATTTCTCCAAAAACTAACAAATCAAATGTCGCATACTTAAAAAAATATATTAATATAAATAGAGATTTAATGTCTTCTGCTGAACGTACTCGATTTCCTCGTCATTTTAGCAGCCAGCTAGATCTACCATGTCATTGGATATTTCATTAAACATGTGGCAACTATAGTAGAAACAAATAGGCCTAGCGCATTTCTAGCAGAAAGCATGTTTACGGTGACGAAATCCTCGTATTTCGCCAAAATGTTAAACAAAGCAAACATCGAACACAAATAAGTCTAATCGCTGCTTCAAGTTGAGTAAGTTCCAAATGAAAAGTTGTTAACATGGTCGCACTAGAAATGTCATTGCAAATAATTACCAAATAGAAAGTTATCAAAATTGTTCACTTATTGAAGCCCCAAAATGCTAATAATACATAAATAAAAGAAGCCAAGTCCCATCACATTTCCACGGGATTGATGAAAGTAATTCTGGCCTAATCACAAGGAATAACCTGAGAATATCAATCTTATATGACAAAGACTTTTGAACTTTCGATAATTATCTGTCTAAAAAACACCAAAACAGTTTTCAAGTCTTACATCTAAAAAAGGTGATTTTAATAATTCAAGACTGGGCATAAGTTCGGAGACGTCAACTTTGACGTCATATTCTAATCTTCGGTGTCGATGCCATTATGAAAATTAGACTCCTATGAAAATCGGACTCATTTACCCTTTAATTGGTTAAACCCTCTCACGTGACCGGTCACCTCCAAATTAATTATCTTCGCTAAGGCATGCGCAATACTACCAATAAGTCCGTACTATAATCAACGATCGAGAAAAGTTTCAATGGTTCAAAAGTGATATTACCGCAACTACAGCGCGTATGTTGGCATTCTTCCCTAGTGGTGATTTTACATAGACTTTGGGAATAAAAACCACACCATGTCAAAATTCTGTTGTGCACATGATGCCAACTTTCCGCAAAGTCTTCTATTACCGCGCCTGTGTATCGCTTGATCTATGGGTGATGGCTGAAAAGTATTGGCATTTTACCGTATACACCATGCATGTGATAATCACATAAAACAAATATTTTGGTGGCTGTTTTGCCTGCCAGAAAACGCGGGCAATGACGTCACAGGGTGAGGTTCTAGAGCTTGCCGGGTCGATACGGGTTTAATTGTTATCAGTAGTTGCTTTGTATTTATTGAATTCTTCTCTCCAGTCCGCTATGTCGGTGTTCTTCCAGGTCTCGAAGGATTGTCGCCAGTCACGCTCGACCTCATCCAGATCACCTGACAGTAAGAATAAAATCAAAACACCACAATTACCCAACCCCATGTGTCACACTGGAGCAATTTGTGCTGGACTCAGAAACTTCTGAGACAAGTTCTTACTTAACAATGTCCTAAGCTGCTCCACGTAGTTGTTCCAGAAGTAGAATTGGTGGTAGCAGACCAGTAAATAAACTTCCATTGACCCCAGTGGTAAATGCTCCCACTTCAAAAATTCGGGAAAAATACTCACAACTCTCCAAGGTGCTCGAGACACAAATAAAATTAAAGCTTATTTCATCATCTTTCATTTTCTTTTCAATTTTCGGGGGGTCAACTGATGACTTTTAGGAGAAATTTCCATCTGAAGATGATCACCCCTGAAAATAGTCCTGAAGCCCATCGCCATTTTGAAAAACGATGCCTACACTCCATTGCAAAGTAGAGCGCTTTTAGGATCCAAATTGCATCAAAATTACACAGAACTGCAAGCTCCAAGTCCTGTGCACGGTTTCCACCCATATTTTTTACAAACCCTCAAGTTCATGGCCCACAGCATGCTCAAATACCGAAGATTTTGAGGGCATGCAAATCGTGATTTGGCCGGCGCAGGCAATTTCGGACCGATTTACTGGTCTGCACCCTTGTCACTCTTGAGAGCTCGGCTCGTTGTCAGGATCAGGTCTAGCACCTTGTACTCCAAATCGGGGCTGCTGAACAGTGGCCAGATGTACTCGTCCGAAATCGGCGGGGAGCCCGCTGACTCCTCACTTCAAGTGGGTGACTGTTGCTAGGCTCAGGATATGTCCCAACCATTTTGGCCAGGATTGTAGATTGTTTTCCCGGCCCCACCTAAAGTCCAAAGGACAATGGGGTCAGGGAACCAGACTAGCCTGCACCCTTTAAACAGCTACAGCAGCTTTAATTATGTCTTTATATATAGGGCATGGTAAGTTACCAAGAATGCCATCCCTACTTCCTTCACAAGATTCTGTGAAGCTCATCAGCCCTTCCCGGCCCAGCGACCTAGGCCCTGTTTGCAGGGCGGGGGTACGTACGAAGCGTTATCATAAAGGAGGTACATCAGTATCGCTCCCCTAGTGTAATGTGGTGTTCTGGTGTAATGTTGTTTTCATATATATTTAAAGGTTTTTTTAGAATTAAGGATGAGAACGTACTGTTTACTTTATTTTTCAGGAAAATAATGTTTGATTACAGCCTGGTGAAGGACTGTTGGGAACAGCGAGCGAACGGAATAGGCACAGAGGCCTGATTAACAGTGTTACCAAACAAATCTGTAAAAAAAAATCGTTTCTTTTTTTCCAAACGTCCGTATATTGTTGAAATGGTAGTGATGGAGTTGAGAATCTGTATCTCTCCAAATACAAACAGTAGAAGTCAGGCGCGGATCCACAGAAGGTTCGAACCCCACCCCCTCCCCCACCCAGCTGGACCCCCCCCCCCGCTCTGACACACACGACGTAGGCTAAAAATTGCAAACATGATAAGATCGGATATAGAAATCTAACGGGCCTGAACCCCCCAGCCCGCCTAAATTCAAAATAGCCTACACAATAATAGTGTTCATTGTTGCGTAACGATAAGTATATTTAGGGCACGTATAGGCCTACTACTAACGAGGCTGCCGTATACAACTGTCCAAACAAATGAAAACAGTTGACTCATTACTGCCCGAAACATCGACTTCAATTCTGTTCGTCCATGAAGCCAAAACAGATGCGTTTTTGAGGAGAATTCTAAGGAAGCCTGGTGGCCGAGTGGTTAGATTCATCGTCCACGAATCGCGGAGTCCGGGATCGAATCCCGTCGTTCGTGTCTTTTTGCATTTCAACACACGCGTTCTATTCAGTCATTATAAGATGTTTAATTTCCCGTCGTAAAATACCAACAGTACCTTAGCTTAATCGGTAAGCACTGCTGCTGGTACTGTCCGCGAGTTCCAGGTTGGCACCTTCGTACAGGTTCAGGGCATGTGGTCCACTCGGGGGATCAGGGCTTAGGGTGCCGCCCTGTTCCTCCCTTAGCTCTTTGCTTTTACATGGTGACTGGCCCTCCGGGGTTACATGGATGGACAGGGAAGGAAGTGTGTATTGGTCGGGGACGCCGAGACCCCGGAAGAGAACTAAGGGATTGGCTGGGGCATTGTTATGGCTCAGACCGATCCCTGAAAGCTTGACTAGCACATAACTTTTTGATTTTTTTTTAGCCTCTATTTTTTAAAACTTTGTTTTAATTAGTTTGATGATTACATCTGCTCGGCAGGCCTTCGGTAGTATTAAAAACAAAGCAAAGGTCTATGTAATAAATAAATGAATTTTTAATAATTGACTTTAATCAAAAGTTTTCAAAACCAAGTTTTGTTCGATCAATATGACTCTGCCATTATTAATGTCGCAATTTTCAATTGAAGTAAGAAACGCGGTATGCAATATTGTGCAGGGGAAAAAATAAAAATGTACATTGTAATGTGTTTATTACATGTTTCAAAGTAATAACGTTTCTTTCATTGTGAACATTCCCCAAATATATAGTTATTCGCAAAATAGGAAAACGCAAGAAAACAAAGCCCCTCACCCTTAAAACTGGAAATACAAAATAGAAAAAACAAAGTCAAGTGGAAAACCCCAATGTACCTTAAGGATTGATTTGGAAAATTCCATAACATGGGGCTTTTACAGACTTGCCTTTGACTGTCAGTGACATGCAGTCAGGGATCCAGAGGGGCTGCTCTGACACAATAAAGCATGTACATGTGTATCTGAAATTCGACGGGCCTGAACCACTCCCCCTCCTCCCAACCCATCCCCAGCAAAAGTTACTAGATCCACCTCTGACGTAAGTTGGCACATTGATATGAAATGTGATATCGACTTATCACTATTTTTACCCAAATGAAGTTTCTGTAGCTCATGTATAGAATGAAAGAATGAAATGGGGGAAGCAATTATTGTTGGAGTCCCCAGAATGTGGGAAGGCCTGCGGGCCACGACCAAGCAGCTAGGCAGCGGGATATCAGCCGATGGCTCGTCCGTTCATAA
The DNA here is from genome assembly GCA_029964075.1 of Patiria pectinifera. NCBI lineage: Eukaryota > Metazoa > Echinodermata > Asteroidea > Valvatida > Asterinidae > Patiria > Patiria pectinifera. The sequence continues at coordinate 17,531,350 of CM057133.1, forward strand.
GTTGCCTTTTGACACCTTGAAAAACTGCCCATGATGAATATAAATGACCCGCCAAAAGCGTGGAACCCAATAGGCGGCAGGGGCGGAACCAGACATTTTGGCAGGGGGGGGGGAGAGTTCATCAGCCAAAAAAATCTGCAATGTAGACAGTTTTTTTTCTCCAGACATTTTTGCCTCCGAAAATCAGGGGGGGGGGGGGCTCGCACCATTTGGGCGCAGTTTAAATCCGACGATTAGTAATGCTATATTATTACAGAATAGCGTACAAATACCCCACGACGAAGCTGCCTCTGCTGTCTGTACTGTTGTGCACAGGCGGACGTTATTACCAGTATAGATTTTTTGGGGTGTCAGAGCGGGGGGGGGGGGGGGGTTCACATTATTTTCAGATAATTTCTATGAAAACAATTGTTTAACAGAGCTGGGGGGTTGGGGGTTGGACCCCCCTCCTGGATAGGGGCCTGGGCGACTCTTGTACAGTGCTAGAATTTGATAGTATCTGCCGGCGTGACGTCTTTTCATACGTCGTGTCAAAAAAGTCTTACTTATGATTGTAAACAACTATAAACAACTATGTTGTTTACAATTACAAATTGGATTAAATCCCCCGAATCGAAAATTTCAATGAGCTTTCAAATGAGACATCGCACGAAAAAAATCGGCCCATACCAAGCAATCAATTATTTAATTTCAACTTTCGAATTAAGAGCGGGATGCTCCTAATTGGTTTTGAATAGTGTGCGCAATTTCAGAACTGGAGCGCGCGTCAGTTAAAGACAACTTTCAAATCTGAGTAAAGGCATGCAAACTCCGAAACAAGCAAATGTATTTGTTACAGGACATAATAGTCCTTATTTCGTTCGGAAAAGAAAATTCAAATTTTTTAAAGGCACGTAGGCTCTAGGCCCTATATATCAACTTTTAAAAATGGGGGGGGGGTGTTGCACAGTTGCAAATTGCAACCGGCTACAGATTTTAAGAGCGAGCCAGGAGGGGGGGGGAGCGCGAAGGGGCCGGCGACATCATCGGAAAAAGCGAGTCACGTCAGTCGGCAGCGATGAAGAGCGCCACCTACTCCGAGAGCGTCCATAAGGGCCCGCTTTTAACAGTGTCCTTATGGGTGCAATAAACTGCCATAGACCTCCATGATGAATGGCCCCACTTCAGAAGTTAGGAAATATACTCACAATTTACTCTCCAAGGTGTTCGAGACACACATCAAACTTAAAGCTTATTTCATGGTCTTTCTTTAACTTGATGAATTTTGGTAAAAATTTCCACCCGAATATAATCATCCCTTAAAATATAGTCCAGAAGCCCATCGCCATTTTGAAAAACGGTGCCTACACTCCATTGCAAAAGAGAGCGCTTTTAGGGCCCCAGTTTCATCCAAATGGTACAGAAATACAAGCTCACGTTCCAGTGCACGGCTCCCATCCTTATTTTGTACGAATCCTCAAGTTCATGGCCCACAATGTGCTCAAATACTGAATAATTATAGGGGCATGTAAATCATGATTTGGCCGGCGTAGGCAATTTCGGACCGATTTACTGGCCTGCACCTGCAATCCTGGCCAAATCTCGCTGGGCCCCCACCCTCCCCCGGCCACGTTCAATATTGTCTTTCATTGCGCGGTGTGTGCTCCATCAGCTGGGAACAACATTGACCGGAGGAGCGGGGGAGTGGGTGACCGTGGCAGGCTCAAGAAGTGTCCCAACCATTTTGGCCGGGATTGTAGCCTTGACCAAGGCTGTGAAGCTTGTTCCCTGAACGAGCGAGCGGCCGCTACCGTACAGCGTAATATATATTAGGCTGATTAGTGCCCGTTGTACTATACTGTACGTGCCACACGGCCGTGCCTGCACACATAAGTACGTACTACCACGTTTGTTTATGGTGTATGTCGATGATTTTCTATTTTTTCTCTTATAGATTCCTTTGTTTATACTTTTTTGCAACAGCTCTCGTTGGTTTTGTACACGTTTTCTAACCGAGGAGTCCTCGATTTGGTTCCTGTCCTCAGTTCATCGATGATGTTGCACGTGTGTGTCCTCGATTTACAACATTAACGAAAACAACTTTGTTTCGGCTGATTGCCGGAACAGCTATCCGCCTGTCCGCAACTCTCGAAAAAAGAAGCGTGTCCAGCCGGGGTAAGGGGGCATTTGCACATGTGCGATAGCTTAGTAGTGTGCATGATCGTCGGATTTGAACAGCGCCCCCATTGGAAGATTGCACCACCCCGCCCCCACTATTTGATATTATGGAGGCTAAGTGTCCGGAGAAAAAATGTCTACATTTCAGCACTGATTTGATGATTAAAAAAAATCTGACGGGCCCGACCCCCCTCCTGCAAACATTCCTGGATCCGCCCCTGTGAATCTTTTTTTTTGCAATCCGTGTCACCATTATTACGTTACTTTAATAAGGGAAGGACGACCTGGAAACTGTTATAAACACCTGGAAAAATGTACTCATATTATTATTATTTGAGAACAAGTCAAACTGCGTTCAAGTAATTCTGTGTACCATAATGTACAGTAAATACGTATGTAAAATTTTATACAAAACTAAACCAAAGTGCCATGTATCTAGATTAGAGGTAAAAACATAACCTCAAATGCATAAGAATTAACCTGATCAAGTTGCCTTAGTGGCTATTTTTAGAAAACAGAGAAAACATAATTTGCACAAAACAGACATGATTCAGGTCTCGTTATTGGTTCTGTTGCTAACACACGTTCCAAAAGTGTGCCCGTGGGCACATTTTTTTAACCTTCAATTGTTTTTTGCTAATCGATACCATTTCAGATTAAATAATTTCACAGGCCATTTGGTACCAACCCTATCATCACTTTGAATAAAGTTATTCTCTTTTCGTTTCTACTCGCGAGTTCCAAAAATGAAGACTGAGTTTACCTCGCTTAAAATGTACTATGGTTGACACGTAAATAAAGTAGGAAAAAGCAAAATGACACAGGTTTATCGACCCTATAGCTGAAAATAGTCTTAAGCGATACATAATGGCAATGATGCCTGTCTTCGGCAAGCAATATTTCTGTATTTAGTAAATCCCATGACAACCCCTATATATTGTCAGAACTTTGAATTTGCAATTTTACAATGCAAGCGGTGGCAGGTTCGGTTCTGGATCCTTGGATGGTACAAATAATTATTCTCGACGTAATTCAAATTTGCCGACCGCATTTTCCCAAAATGGCGACGTGATTTTTTTCCCCTCCAATTTCTATCTGTCCAACAGCCCCAACCTCTATGCTTTTTTTCTTATAATTTGCCTTATAGTTAGAATTTGGTCATGAAGCTTTTGGATCTCAAGGAACTATACCCAAAATGCAAAATTGTCGAGTGTTCATGCAATTAATAAACAACTAGTATTTGTCTACCAAATGTAGCTCAGGAAATAAAGCTACCGGCGTACTCCATTTTCTTTCGCGTCTTTAAATCTGCATGTATATAAAAGAACTGGTGCATTAAACACCCTAAAGCCCGCCGCACACGCGAGAACTATCTGCTGAGGAAAAAGGTCATTCGTGGTCGTTTGCTCAGTACGTAGCTCACCGTGTGCGATCAATTATTTGCTGCGTTTCTTGCCTCGTGGGGCCGTGAGGCAAATATCTATCCCCGTTTGATTTTTTTCGCCTCGCGAGGCTAAAAACTCACCGTGTGCGGGCAATCTGAGCTACGTGCTGAGCCAAAAAAATTAATAACTAGCCAATGAAACCACATACTCATGTTCACGTGATTTCAAGATAGCTGCCGACACGGAAGATGGGCGGATGATTTCAAAAATAGGGACAACGATCGGTATGTGCTCGATAACAGCATAGCAGTGGAATACATACCTGTCTGGTCGAGGTGTTTTGCAATTTCTTCTAAAGCCTGTTGGCGTTTGTCTCTTTTTTTGAAATCATGCGACTGACAAACATGGACACTCTGACCACAAATCAACCAGCTTGGGCTATAAGGCCAAATTAAGGGAAAAATATGTTTAGCGTCCCTGCCCGCTTCCTTTTTGGAGTTTTAATTTAAAAATAAACCACGAAAAAATGATGAATTTAACAGATCTTTTTCGGAAAAATTGCCGTACTTTTAAACTCTAAAAGCTGGTATGTCATTTACTGAGTCCAAGTGACGGCCATTCAAAAAAAGAAGCTGGCGGCCATTTTGAAAAATAACCCGGCCGGTCGTTTTGAAAAATGGGTCGGGCGGCCATTTTTGAAGGGAAAAAAGGGCCTCCTCCTTCTTTTTATTTTTCAAAAAGGCATTACGCTAAACATGTTTTTTTTTATTTGGCCTAAAAATATAGTCGCTGACAACGTCGCTGACACTTTCGTTGGGGGCCTCCATTTTTTAAATTTGACCGCACACGGTTTAATAGGTACCGGCACGTGCTGAGCAAACGGCCTCGATACATATTTGGTTAGCAGATAGCTGTCGCGTGCGGCGGGTTTAAACATGCACTAGCTGTCTTGCTAATAAACGATTCTTCGTTATAAACGGCAGGATACGGGACAGTAAATGTAGCTTTTATATACATGCAATTAAGAAGGGAAACGATTCTTTAACACAAACTCCACATTTGCCCGAATAACAATCAAACTTATTAGCATTAACTATATATATGCAACTGAAAAAAAAACCCAGTCGAAATCACTATATCTCGTCCACATTTTTGACTGGAAAATCTACAGTGAACGGAAATCTAGTTTTGAAAGCTAAACGACCGATGTCTTTTTATCATAGCAAATAAATCTTCAGTCTGTTCTTAAAAAACAACCATCTAGCATAAGAATATAAACACGCGTAAATCTACAAAATGTACAAAATTATAAACCTCCACGAAATTGGTAAAGTTAATTCCCATCGGTGAAGTAAATTCATCGGTCATCATTTTTTTTTTTTTACATATCTCTTTAACAACAACAGCCTTCCACTCTCAAAGGTTCCTGCACATATGGTTGCAGACCAGTAAATAAACTGCCATAGACCCCAGTGATAAATGCGCCCACTTCCCAAATTCAGGAAAAATAGGGCCTACTCATAGCTCTCCATGGCGTTTGAGACACACATCAAATTAAAGCATATTTCATTGTCTTTGATTTTCCGTTTAATTTTTAGGGGATTTACCGATGACTTTTGGTAGAAAATTCCATCCAAAGATGATCACCCCTAAAAGTAGTCCTGAAGTCCATCACCATTTGGAAAAATGATGCATGCGGTCCTACTCATAGCATTATGCAAATAAAGTAGAGCAAGTTTGGGGCCCATTTCACCCGAATTTCACAGGTAGAGAATTTAGGACCTTTTTAATGGCCTGCAACCATGTTGATGAAATGTGCCATGGGCCTTATTCACGAGTCGGCCATATTGATTTAAAAGTTAGGTAAAATCTTAAACTTGCATAGAGAAATGAAAGCAATTAATGTATAATAAATTCCAGTCTGCTTCAATGAATAATTTAAAATTTGTAATTAAACATTCCCTGATGTTTAAACCCATATTAAAAAAAAATGACAGTAAAATAAGGCTGCATTGTGCATGCATTAATAGTCTGGCGCCATCCCATTCAACAGTGAACAATAATGAAATACATTCAGGGAACTCGTCAAAAATGGCAAACTCGTGAATAAGGCCCATAAAAAGACAAACCTCTCTCGCTACAATAAGGCTATAAATCGCAATGAACAAAATGTCTGTACATTTCCAGTCCTCGTACTTTCATCTACTCATAACCGTTCTCCCAATTGCTTACGATCCGTACAAGTCTACAGTCAAAACATTATTTCGGTTTTCGTATCGACAATTGGGCCTCAATCCTAACATGGGCAGGTTTTCCCCTCATCAGGATGGCGCTGTTATTCCGATCAGCCACGCTCCTCATCCGGGTCGGTCGTGTCCAGCTTGGTGTACCCGCTACCGGCCCTCGTACTCTTCTGTCCGTCCTGCGTGTCAGGCGGCTCCATCAAGATGCGGTTATCCTCCCGTCCCCCTGCCGCCGGCTTGTTGCAGTTCACGTCCGCTGCTGGTTGCAGGGGCGTAGTCGGCGCGGTGACCATCTCCAGCATGGCCACCCCTGGGACCGTACCGGCGGTGCTTCGCCGCGCCTTGCTGGCATCGCTGCCGGAGGAGCTACTGTTCCTCTTGCTGATTGAACTGAGCGAGCTCATCCGAGTGCTCCCCGTGCCGGACTTCCAGCTCATGTCCATCCGATCAAATCGCTTGTTTAGTAAGCGCCGAACCTGTAGCAAGAAATGTCGTGCTTTCAAGTTCAACCGACAACTTTGTTCTTCCTTAAAGGGGCACTAGGTCCTGAAATCCCAGAAAATTTTATGTTTTGGATTGTTTACTTAGCCTATCTCAAACATCTGGTTGAAAGGAAACCAACCTAATGTCTTACCGTTCCCGAGAAAGGACGGAAAAAAAACCCCTCCGCTTGTTTACATTGGACATGACGGAGTACGAATACGTTTTTCGTGTCGTTCTCAGTGTTCGATACACACGTTGTGTGTCTCGGGAACAACGGTGACCAATCACCAATGCAAAAAAAAGGTTTCTTCAACGTCCGCAAAAGGCGAACACTTTACGAATGAAATCACAACTAGCGTCATAACAGCTCGAATTTATGGGGTCGCAAAAGTGGACCCTAAAAATTTGTTCTCGCACGCATAATACAGGAATAACACAAAAACGCCCAGTTTTGAAAGGATAGTTGTATGGATGTTTATATCCTACTTTCAAATGTTATTTCCGATTAACATCATCTCGTTCAAAGCGCGTTTTGTAGCCTAATTGGGTTGTTCCAGGACCTAGTGTCCCTTTAAATCGTAATTTTATTTTGATCATGATATTAAACCTCAATCAACCCAAATGATTTAACACTCTTCCACAGGGAATACTATAATGTTACTCGGACGGAACTCCATACGCTTGCTTACATCTATCCGGATGTTGAAAACTTTCTAAAATATCTCCAATGGCAATACAGGGTGAGTAAAAAAAACCGAAATCCACATGAAGTTCTGCATCAAGCACTTTTAAAATCTAGGATATGAAAGCCCAATTCATATAAGCTTTCTTTTAGTACAAGAATCATTCATATCACTCATGCACTTTTTAAACACAACCATCGTTTTAAAGTTCTGTCCACGGATCACAAAAAGGTGTGCGTTGTTTCAGCAAAACGAAAACAAAACGAAAAGTGCAACTGTTTTCGGTACCATTTGTCATAAATTGCATAATTTCGTACACATTATCACTATATGGCTGGATTGCTAAGGAATTTCTGTACTGATTAGTCGTTATTTGAGCGAGAGGTGCGCAGTAGTTTTTGAGGGAGACAAAAAAGTATTGGAGGGGGACTTTCTTTTTTTGGGGTTGAGTGTATATCTGCTGGCACAATTTTTTTCGGGACACCCTGTAGGGTAGATATAACAGTCCTGTTTGAGATATCAGTCCTATTTGAGCGAGGTTTATGTCAGGAAATCGGTGGGTACTTTTCCCGGGCACTTGTGGCTTTAAGAGCGGTGTGCCATGAACTTTGGCTGTCGTACCTGTTCACGTACCTCGCCATTACGGAAGACATAGAGCGTAGTGACAGCCAGTCCCTGCATGGACGAGATGATCTTCGCCATGTACGTCACGATGTACACCATCAGGCAGGGATTCTCGATTAAGGCAGCCACAATGGGCAAGGCGTAGTAGGAGCCCAGCAGAACCAACAGGACCAGCGTAGACTTGGCTGTTCGTCTGCGGGTCAAATTTCGACACAAAAGTCACACGTCTTTTAGAAAGCGCACCCAAAAGACACTCGAGCTGGGATCGCGCCCAGGTTTTTCCCTCGGCTGCAACATCAATCTACCGACAACCCAGATAAAATTATTCAGAATTCTGAATTGTCTAGAGCCGTACGAAACTAACCTGTGTCTCTTTCGCTCGTCTCTGCGGTCACAGGCCCTGAGTTTCCTGTTAATATTTCGCATCACGATGACCAAAACTACTCCATTGATCTGTTCAGAAAGGACAAACGAATGCAACTCAAGACTTGCGTGATCGGGGAGACAACTATTCCATTGGACATTGAGTTCCCAAGAGGATAACCATTGAGTTCTCGAGAGGATAACCATTGAGTTCTCAAGAGGATAACCATTGAGTTCTCAAGAGGATAACTATTGAGTTCTCAAGAGGATAACCATTGAGTTCTCAAGAGGATAACTATTGAGTTCTCAAGAGGATAACTATTGAGTTCTCAAGAGGATAACCTTTGAGCTCTCAAGAGGATAACTATTGAGTTCTCAAGAGGATATCCATTGAGATCTCAAGAGGATAACCATTGAGTTCTCAAGAAGATAACCACTGAGGTTCTGAGACATTTGTTTTCATTTGAAAAATAGTGTACCTTTTGGAATATGATAAATTTCATTTCCACTACACGTAGGCCTACACGATTTGTTGCCGGTTTCATGAAGTCATCAGTAAAAGTGTGCAAACTTAAGACATTTTAAAAAATCTTTCAGAAAAATGTTTCAGTGAATGTATTAACAACACCTAAATGTCGGTTCGATGACGTCAGCGTCAGTGGAAGCCCAAGTTCAACATTCTACCGGATATCATTATGTGTGCTACGAACATAGCCATTTAACACAGACCAAAATGATGGATTTGAATAAAAAATAAAAACAATTCAGAAAACTGATCACTTTCAGATTCATGACGTCATGATTCTGAAACCTTACAAATAATTTGCGGTTGTTCCGCTGGTGGCGCCCTTTCCGGTGATGGCTTCGTCATGTCTGTTTTTGTGTTTTGCATTCCCAACAAAACACTTCAGTTTTTTCGTTAGTCTGTAGTAAAATGCTTTCATTTTTTTTAAAAGTTACATTCAATTTTCATTGCACTTCCGGAAACACCGGAAGGAAAGGTAAAACGGAATCCAAACTATTGTCGGAGGCAAAAAACTTATCACAAAATTGAGAACGGTACTCTCTTCGTTTAAAAACTTCTAGTTCAAAGTAATTAATAATATTTTAACCTTATAAATCGCTTATTTGTTACCCGATGACGTCATGATGACGTCACAGTTTTCCCCCACATCTTCAGTTCAGAGTTGAAGTTCATACAAGGTTGTATCATCATCCCGTGAACCGTTTGGAAGAAATTTCATCCGTTTTGATTTTGAGGCTTGTGTCTGTATTTTTTTTTTAAGTTCGAAATAATTGGATTAAGCACAGCATGACAAAAGCACAGTATTAAGAGCAGACCTAGCTCCAGGTAATCCCCAAGACGTTATCTCATTCCAACAAAGCTTCGAATAAACAAACACAAAAGTTCTGAACGGGCCGATCAGGAAGTATCAGACCATTGTTGGTCATTAGGCCAATACGGTACCTACCAGCAATATGACCAAAACGGGAACAACCAGACAGACAATGTTTGGCCAGGCGGTACCCTCGACCTTAAGCTCCAGAACCCTGAGGTTTGAACAAAAGGGGGAAAAAATTCAAAAATAGACATTCCGGCCTAATGTGGCTCCATTTTTTTGCTTAGTATGACATCATCAAAACTGCCTAACAGAAAAATATCATGACAATTGTACATGCAGAAGCCAAAAAGGTGACGTAGTTTCATTTGGGTTGCATGTTAAAAGTAATACATTTATTTGAGTCCTGAGACGAAGCAAATTATTTCCCAGTCACTATGACCCGAGAGTTTTTTTTTAGAGTGTATCCGCTCCGTTCACAAGTACCCCCTCACCGGCAAAGGAAGTACAGTTGGGGGTCCGCGGCCACTGCGTGTACATAGAACAAATCCCCTGGTGTACGCGCGTCACACACAAGGAACGGTGCGCGTCAACCAGCGAAATGTACCGCCCAAGGGACGTCGTTGCTAGGTAAAAGGGCGCCCTCTTTTGATAGCGCACGGAGCTCTAGACATATCGAATTGTAACAAAGGTAGTTTTGTAATGTTTAGTTTGATGAAGCCAACCTGCAGTCGCCAGTTAAGGTAAGCCTCTTCACAACAATCCAGATGATAACCAAGACAGCCGGTGCACCTGAAAATTGAAAAGAAATATAAAATATCTCCAATTTATTCAAACTTGAAACGAAGAAAACTATTTGCCTATGAATCAGGGAGGTCATCTACACTTTTGACCAGCAGTTTCAACAAGTTTCATTGAAAGGCCTTTTATAACGTGTATTTACTGTAGTACGATCCTGTAACCTTGCATGAAGAGTACTGCAAGTTAGACGGGGGCGATCCCCCTGGCATGCTGGCAGTATTTATACAGTCTGTTTAGTAAGCACACTTTTCAGTTGACCTAACGAAAATCCACAATGACCTCATTTGACCCTAGAGAACCTTTGACCTCAAATGTCTCAAGTCATCTGAGGTCCCCCTACCCATGGAGATAGAAACCTTCATGCCCTACCCAAAGATTATTGCCACCAAGTTTGGTTGAGATTGAAGTCTGACTTTTCATATGACTTAACAGTTAACCTAACCAAACCGGAACACTTACACACAGACAGAAGGGATACACTATCGCAAGATCCCCTTTCTTGGCTAAAGCCAGGGGGATAAAAAAGGTAAGGATTCTCAATGTCTGGTCCCCAAACGCTTTCAACTGTTCACTCCTCTGTGCAACTGTGTACAGCAATATCCCTTTTCGTCTATCCTAAACTTAGCGCCTTGATGAAAAGCATGCGAGAAATAGCATTCCTTACCCCAGCCGAGTAGGCACCACTTGATGAACTGTCTGCCTTTCTGCTCTTTGAAAAAGCTGATGACCACAATGCCGAAAAGAATGAGACCTTCCACCAGCATCCAGAAGAAGTTGGCCAAGACCGCGTACGCTGCTAGCACGTGCAGCACGTTTCGCGCGTGCTGTAGGGCAAAACATAAATCAAAACTGTGCTTTGGGGCATGTGACAACAGGTCGCTGTTGGTTGATAGCATAGAGCTATGCATGGTCGAAAGACCCTTGGAGTGCGCGTGTGCGCATGACATGTAGGCTGGCTTAGCAACACCTTTCATTTGTAGTTATCTGACTGTTTGACACGCAGTTATATTGGTTGTGTTTTTATCATGCAGATAAATGATGTTGGCCACCAACTTTCCAACCAAAAAGTTTATGTTTTACGCCAAACTGTTGATCAACTGAGGGCTAGAGTCAGACTTCTGTTTCTCTCGTCCCGGTACACTCTCAGAAAGTTATGTAAACAATAATTAAGTACAAATTGTTATGTAAAATAAACCATAATTTCGGTAAAATTATGAGGAAGAAAAGTACCTGGAAAACACGTAAATTGTAAAATACATATTGAATAAGTAAAGCAGTCAGTTTACCTAAATTGTGAAAACGTACTGCAATTAGGTAAAACGTACTAAAACAAGGTAAAAACGTAGGCAAACACGGCGCGCAGCACACCATACCATATTTTATGCCGTGACATGTGTTTCAACGATGGGGTTATGCCGGAGCTATTTCCGGTCTTTGAAGGTAACATTATCGAAAGCTCTTGTGATTGTCATTCTGTTCCCAATCCCCCAAAATACCTGGCCACATTGCACGATGTTTATAACAGGATACTCGTATTTATGTAGTGTATATACACAGCTCGGCTACTGCGCGTATGCATGCAGACCTACATGACTGCATACCAGTAAACGCTCACGCACAGCACTGCATGTAGGAATTACGTACATGTACATGTATGCAAACGTTCACGCGTGCATACTAGCCATGGCCGAGCTGTGGGTTTTGTAATATTATCCTGTTGCATCTTGGCGTGCAAAGTGTCCAAGAATGTCTGATTCGGGACGATAAGACAATCACAAGAACTTGAGGACAATGTTATCTTCAACGACCGAAAATACATGTGGGCGTGCGGCATACCCCATTGTTGTCACAGTGCTACACAGTTCGGGAAAGGAAACAATGTTACAATGTTAACAATGTAATGAAGCATTGTTTCACAGGAAAGTTGTGTAAAGTTTACTTAATTGTCTTTATACCTAATAAATGTGTAAATATAATTATATAGACATCAAGTAAACTTTTAATTAAGAAAACTTTTACCAAACACGTTTTAGGTAACTTTTTACATAATTGCAAGCGAGTTCGTATACGCCTAGTACCTATAAAACGTGGTTCATTTTTTCTGAGACTGTAGACGTTTAATGGTTTCATGAATACATTACCATATTGGTGACGTAACACATCGGCAGGATGCTGTAGTCAATTAAGAACACCACGTGATATATCGTGAAGGAGGCAATCAAGTTCCAGTGCACGTGATACGGACTGCCCTTCAATCCACGTCTACAAACAGAGAACAGGACGGGAACAGAAATTCCAATTTAGTTTTCCTGCCATTTGTGCCTTTTTTATAATGTGGCTTGTTTGTTACTTTCCCTTGTCATCTCTTTCATTGTAAAAAGGTCCTGCTAGAACCGAACATTGGGGGGAGGTGTTCAATGTTTTTGTTAACAACAAAAACTCATATTTGCCATCCCGAATTCTTAGCAGGGGGGTGGGGGTTGGGGAGGCGAGGGCTGATGAGGTCATACGCCTCGCGGGTTGGGGTGGGGGCACCCGTCCAAGTTCGACTCTGTGAAAAGTTACCACGGAAATGCGGAATATAATTATATCAAGACTTAGTGTGTATGGTGACTTACATTAGGCCTAAGTTTCCCTGTTATTAGGCGTAATTTCTTTCTAATTCCTTGTTAAAAAACCCATCGTCTCACACTCAAGAAGTTTGATAAAGAGTGTAATTTTAACATCTCGATGGGCCGTTTTGGAAGGGCCTTTTTGGTATGGTATCAAATTGAACGGATACATTGAAATTGAACGCATGCGACATTGACACTTACCTTGTCATAATGTAGATGACGTTGGCAACGATGCAAGCAATAAGGGAGACAGAAAACCCGACGTATAAGATGACGTTCAACACCTGTGTAAATGCACCAGGTGGCAAGGGGAAAACATTATAGGCATATTGCTGACGGTCAGAACACGCAGACCGAAACGTCGAGTGGACAGCGCATGCTAGTGGTTTTCAGAACGACGTGAGGTATCCACAAAAAGCGTATACTCTGTCATATGAGATCGTTTACATAAAAACAAGGCTTACGGCTACACCCCAGTAAATAGGCCAAAAATCCGTCCGCCGATATCATGAATAAAAGTTATACAATCAAATTATTCTATTCTTTTCGGGGTGGTCTTCTTTGGGTGAGAATTTCTCCAGGAAGTCATCGATCAACCCACCAAAAATTGGAAAAAATATGAAAGATGACATGTTGATCATCATTTTTGTGTGCAGCCTGAACACCTGTGGCACTTCTGAGTATTTTAAAAGAATTTTGAATTATGGGGATTTATCACTGCTGTCTGTGGGAATTTTTAAGCTGGGGTGCACCCTTCATATGTTGTGAAATGCTCGAAGACATTTCCGTCATTTTTCGGGTTTATGTAGCCTAAGGTGTGATGAAATAAAAACGACTATTGTGTCTGTCATGAAATGAGTACAAAAGGTACTTTTGAGAGCTGTTTTTATACTACGCTGCATCGGGAGTCCTGTTTGTTACGTCACGATTTACTATGTTTTGTTTGCTGCCCCCAACGACGACTTTTACACAAATTGCACGTTCGGGTCGAAACAGGACCTGAAAAGAAAAGTACCTTTTGTACTCATTTCATGACAGACACAATAGTCGTTTTTATTTCATCACACCTTAGGCTACATATACCCGAAAAATGACGAAACGTCTTCGAGCATTCCACAACCTCTTTAACCATACCGTATCATCGTAGCAGCCATCTTGGTTTGCTAGGATATGCATAAGTGCACCTTTTATGCATTCATCGTTACTGCATTGAAACAACAAATGATGCCCGCTAAGATGGCCGCTGCACAAAATGTCTACCGGTACTCAGACTTAAATTAAACTATAACCACCCGTGTATCGGCAGATTTCAAATTCAAATTTAATTATGTATTGCAAGTTTCGAAACCAAGAATTTTCCCGTAGAATGCATTACGAACGACGATACCTGAATCAGTTTTAGGGGTGGGAATACACCGGTCTCGATGCATACTCTATGGAGTTAAATGAGAAAAAAACCCAGAGGGCGTTCGTATTTCGTACCCTCGTGCCGAAATGTCACCATTTTCGAAATGGGCACAATAATTTTTTTCCTTATTAGTTTGTAGGTTTATTTACTGATTGATCGTTTAGAGTAACAAACGTATATATTTGAAACTTACAAAAGGGAGTACTTATTTCGATTTGCGGAGAAATGTGCTTACGAAGGGTACATCTTGGTACGTGCAGGAGCGTAAAACCCGGGGATGGGGGTATTTATCCCCCACCTTTTGACCGGGGGGGGGGGGGCTAATGAATCATCCCCCCACTTTTTTGTGATGAGAAACAAAAATGCAGATTTTGAGGTAACATACCAACAAAAGCTTTAAAAATGTGCCGTTTTGATGTAAGCCCGAGTATACATATTAATATACATCTTTATCCTGAAGAGCACCCCCTAGTGTAATGTGGTGTCAAGCCAGCCCCACCCCCTCACTTTTTCGAATTTCCACGGCCGGGCAATTTAGGATTTTGGTCATCCCCCATCCCCCCACTCGCCGGCAAAGATTTACGCCACAGGGTACGTGCATTGCGGAACCTACTGCCAAGTGGGCTTAACAATGGCGAAAAAAACCCGGCAATCCTGCAAGTCCTCGAAATCATTCTGCAAGCAGCATATAGGAAATACTTCAATTCTCTACAGTTGCTGTATACGACTCTACAGGGTGGTTCAAAATAAAGGAAATCCACTTTCGACAGCAGTTTCACCTATGTTTAAACATTATTTTGAACTTTTGATTAGTACCTATTGAAGTCCTGACCTTGAAGCATAAGTGACGAAAAAATCGTTGCAATTGCATACGTTGTCTTTGAGCTGTGGTAGTTCACGTGCGAAACCTGTTTGTCCACGGAGGTAAACTCTCAACACAAAATGCATTAATGCATGATTGAGCATTACCATCATATTAATAAAGACCGCGCTAATTTACATAACAGACCGATGAGCTGGATTCGAACCTGGCCAACAGAGGTGGAAGGCGAAGAAAGTGCCACTGCACCACCCTCACCCTTCCCTCGGTAAGAAACGACAACCAAATCGAAATGACTAGAAAGCTAAATGCCAGTTTGAAAACAAATCGAGCACTAGCTCATTATTTTGTTTTGCGGCGGGCGCAAAGAAAAAGAAGAAAAAGAAGAAGAAAACAATAACAGAAAATAACGAAATATCGTATTCATACCTGTTGTGCAGCGTCTTCCTCTCCTGTAATATCTTCATAATATCCATCAACGCACGTCCAAATTACTGTGTTTTATTAAACAGAAAAAAACCCGAAAAACAATAAAATTAATTTGAAAAAACAAACAATGAGTCCGGGTGTCAAACCCCGATTTGGAGGTGGACCGTGAATTAGGGTTCGCACAAAATGTTTTTTTTTTCATTTTCTTGTCATTTGGTCATTGTAGATCAATATTCCGACGGGTGCCACCTAGGCACCCTTTAGCAATTTTTAAAGCAATTAAATATGCAAATTAGCTACCGCCATTATGGTTAAACATAAGTTTTCTATATCTCTGGAGGAGTTCGTCCAAACCTATCAATCGGGGTACCTCGACCATGCTTTCAGGGGGTCAACAAATTCATTAAAGCCATTTGTCATGCATAATTTGCATAATTTATGCATAATATGCACATTAGCATCTGCCATTATATAACGTTTAACTTTAATCTATATCTCTGCAGGAATGTGTCAAATCGCATCAAACGAGGTGTTTCTTTTCTAATACTAATACATTAAAGCCTACACTGATTATGTGCATATTTATGCATGTTATGCAAATCAGCATCCGCTATTATCAGAAGTAATAATAAAATCTATGTATTTTCTCTGCAGGAATTTTTCCAATCGTATCAAACGAGGTGTCTAAACCCATGTTTTTAGGGTCAACGAACCAGGTTAATTGGTGGGGTTGAGAAGGAAGGCCGGTTATTTGTGGTGATTGCAGATTTTACAATGAATTGGTCACCATCCCGTTGTCTCGCCTAAACTTTGTTCAGGAAAGAGACTATGCAATCACTATGTCTGTACGTATATATGTACCGGTATGTACATGTAGTATGTATGCATGTATGTACATGTACATGTATGTATAATATGTATGTATGTATGTATGTGGTATTTTGGTTAAAGTTTCGTATAAATTGGTCTCATTTCCAAAGTTGAAGTCCAATTGAAACCAAAGTTGAATCATAGATGCAACATATGAACCTTCATATGATGATGTCAAAGGTCACATACCAAGGTCGAAGGTCATCTGGGGTCAAGTTGTATTGGCTGAATTTGTAAAATATGTCTCATTTGAAAAGTTTAAGTCCAATTGGAACCAAACTTGGGTCATAGCTGCAACATGGCAACCTTCATATGATAATGAAGTCAAAGGTCACATACCAAGGTCAAAGGCCATCTAAGGTCAAGTTGTAAAATATGCTGAACATGTAAAATCGGTCTCATTTGAAAAGTTGAAGTCCAATTGGAACCAAACTTGGGTCAAAGCTGCAACTTGGCAACCTTCATACTAATTAGTCACTCCTTAAAGATAATCGCGAAAGCAGGCGAGACGCATGGTTCAAGAACCATCTTGTTCATTAAAAGGACATGCTAACCCAATGCTTTTGTCAAACCTCAGTGGGCTTGAGCAAAGTCCATTGTATGAATGCATAGTCAATCCGGACACGAAGCAAGAATATTTCCAGTATCGGTAAAATTGTTACTTATTTCGAGTTATATAAGCCTACGGCACTTCTTTTTTCAACAGGGCAGATTCAGGCATGCTAAAGCCTGACATGTTATGTGATTAATTAAGGGCCCCATTTTAAGCTTCAATGTGCGCATGTTCCTATACTGTCTTAAGGAACATGAAAAGTGTCAAAAGAAATTGCATTTTGGCGCACTATTGTAATTCTCTCTTTGACCCTCTGCCCCAGAGAGATGCAGGAATAGTTCCTCCAGTGGTTGGTTGACAGCCGACGACATGAAAATTAAAAATCACGTGACTCACGTAGCGGTTTACAGACGCCGCATTCGTCGCTTGCAGTGTCATTGGTGCATTCGGATTGGCTCCCATTCGAAGTGATGTCGCCACAATTCGAGTCTGCCGAAGAACGAAAAATATCAGTCAATGCAATGTGAGGCTATACAGCAACATTTGGTAACAAAAAAACCCTGAAGTAGACGTTTATATAACTACACTCACCGGTCGCGAAGACCTCTTCGGAGGGTGAAACGGTGGATGACGCATTCGTGACGTCATCTCTTGGCATCTCACTAGCAGCCAATGTAAGCCCGATCAGCGGGACTACGATGTAGGCCAGTAACGTCTGGAATTGTCAAAAAAAAAGGAATAAATGTTTTGGTTTGCCGGTTTTAAACAGAACCTTCGGACCATCGAACCTTCGGACTATCGGGCTGTAACCATTTCATTTTCGGACTAATGAAACTCCGGGTATGGGAAATTCGTGTGTTCAGACTTCAGACTATCGAACCTTCGGATCAATAAACCTTCGGACTATCGAACCTTTGTACTATCGAGCGGACCCCTGAGTAGCATTCATTTCGGCGAGCAAGAACTCCACCGGGTATACAGACTTTCATCTTGGCAATACACATTGCATATTTTGACTTCTTTTTCTATATCTTTTGACATTAACTATCATTTGACATTGAAATTGTTTACTTTCATTTTTTTTCTCTTACTAGAGTTTCGTGGTCTGGCACTTGAGGGTTTGCGTAGCGGAGAAGAATCTCAGCTATAAACTGGTCTCTGAACTTATGTTTTTGAGAAATTAGGGATTAAATTGGGCCCCAAAAGGCGCTCTATTTTGCACTGGAGTGCAGGGGTCATTATCTTTTTTTCAAAATGGCGATGAGCTTCAGGACTGCTTCTACTGGTGTTCATCACTGGAGGGCGAAAATCACCAAAAGTCATTTGTTCACTCAATGACTTTTTTAAAATGAAAAACAAAAACATGAAAAGAAAGTGAAAGAGCATAAATCAAGCTTCAACTAAAAGGGCCCATGCAATGTAGTGTTTAATTCTCGTTTTGCCGCTTTCAAGGGTGTTCCGGTGGCTTTCATGAGCAAAAGTGTGATGTCATTTCAGGCAGAAACCTTAATGTTACTGCTAATTCAGCACCAAAAGTTGCCAGAATTTTGAATATTTTGTTGTAAATGTTCTTTTCTTTGGTGATTCGTTGTTGTGTCAGTACACGGCAGGAAGCCAATGAGCAAAGTCTTCTCACGAATGTTTTCAATGAATACATTTTTGGGTTCACAATTTTGAACAGAAAACTCCTGAACCGAAGAGCGTCATCCTGAAATGACATCACAGCAACAGCGCCCTCGGTTGTCCGGAAAAGCAGGGACAATTTCAAAAGTTTAAGGAACTGCACTTTTCAATAAAATTAACCACACAGGAATTGCCTCACATAATTTTCATACATTTAAGAGGTTTAGAAAGTTGCTCCTATAAGCAAAATTCATCTAATGGACCCTTTAAAGGGAAGATACAACATTTGCAAACATCAAAACACGAAATGATCAAACTATTGTTAGGGATCGACATTCTAAAGCACCTAATAAAATCGTGGCTCCTGGTGTGATGACATTTTAAAGAAAAATTGAATTTTTCCAACGCTGGTCGGCCGACCAGCGTTGGAAAAAACTGGCTTTTTTCCAAAATTGCTCTTAATATTTCATAATTAGTTTTTCCGCATTTTTTTGTGTGCAATTGATTACACACCTGTGAAGGGGTACAAGCCTGTCGGACTGGTTCTCTGACCTTACAATTCCCCAAAGTCAACAAACTGCTCCGTTTCATCTTAAGTGGGGTCAGGGAAGCAGACTACAAGAACATGATGTTTTTCTTGTTTTTTCCCCAGCATATTCAAGCCCAAAGCGTGAAACAAGTCAGTTTAATAATATTTGCCATAACATTCTAATCCCCCAAGTCCATTTACTACTGAAAATTACAGCAAGAGCAAATGTTGTACATTCCCTTTAAGTTGGAGATTCTTCATTGGTACCCTTGTGAATTTATTGACTGGTGCCCTACCCCTAAGTCCATGCCAGCGCTCCATCCACAAGTCCGAGTCTACCTGACTTAAAACTAACACAAACACTTCAGAAGATGACAATGTTTTCATTTCCAAGTGTGGACAAATTTCAACAAGTTAGTCAGAATTCAAGAGGGCTGAAAAACAAATAGCTGGCAACTTTCATATTTATCCAAACCCTTTTCGAAACCTGCAATTGAACGATTTGAACAGTTGTGTTTATCGTTTACAAAATGGTTTGCTATGGGATCTTTGAGCGGACACTCTCCGTCCCCTAGAACATTACAATATAATCAATCATTTATTATCACAATACGATTGTAATTTAGAAAAAAATATCGTCAGAGAGATCTGTGGGATCCTTGCTTATCATTACATCATTAAAATGTGCGCCGTCACTTGGAAACTGAACAAAAAAACAACACGTTGGGCGATATGGGTTCAAATTCGCTTTCCCGGATGTAGTCGTGCACTTTTAGGAAAAAATAATTTTCCTCAAAATGTATCCAAAATTTGTGTGCACTTTCCACCTTGCTGGAGGTGACTACTAACTATCGGTGATATTTACACAAAACCAAGGGAAACTGTTGGGGGAAAAGTGCAAAAATTCCTCTCTCCCCCTTTTGTGTTATTTATCGAGGTGGATTCTTCCGTCATACATCTGTGTTATACACCTTTTTTTCTCCCACGGCGTAAATTTGGCTAAGTCATCATATTGTGTACAATTCAGTTGCTTCCTTGTTCCGGGTATAAATATTGTCGCCCAAACTAATTGTTATCAACGATTGTCGTTTTCCGGGACAAAATACGTCGATTCACTGACTCTATTGAAATCAACACAAAGCTGCACAAGGGTCATGACATTGTTAAAAAGGGCAATTTTTATGACGAATAGTACACATACTGTCTGGAAAATCTTCGTGTAAGTGCGATAGAGGATAAATCATAAGAATTATTTTCTACCGAAAAATTCAATAGCTGCCCTCCTCCCCAACTCCGAAAAGTGTTTAAAAAAAATAGAAAAAAATAATAATAATAACGACGAAAGTAAATAAATTGCGATAAAAATGTTTTTTTTTACTCGGCTTGGTCATAAAAATGAAACCTGCATGAGCACAACAATACTGCTTGGGCGGAAGTAAGTTGAAAAAATGCATCATAAAATCCATAGACAACCATTTACATGTAGCCTTTATCAGTATTGAAGTACCTTAGCGCAGTGTTTCCCCTGGCTAATGAAATGAGCGAGGTGGTAACATTCAAGTTGATGATTGAAACAAAACTGACGCAGTTTGCAAACTCAAAAGGATGCTGCCCTTACAAAAATGCGAGGTGATTCCATTTACACATCCAAATTGTGTGTTCTTGATACATAGAGGTCAAGGAAAACGTTCATAAATTACACAAAATGAAAATGTTTCAATTAGTATTTCCTTTATTGCAAATCTTCACAGCGAGGTGGTGATATTGGCAAAAATTGAGCGAGGTGGTCACTGAAAGTAGCGAGGTGGGCCACCTCACATTTAAATGGGCATGGGAAACACTGCCTTGGCGTTTTGAAACAGTTAAAAACAGTCTCAAAACAGTTCAAAATCGCCGCCTGTTTTATGAGAGTGTTACGCCATACAGGTGCAGACAAGACTTCACATGAAGCACCTATGCCCTCCGGTGCTAGCAGGACGGTCTACATTCATAATGTACACCGCATCGTGGCGGTATGCAAGGGCCAGGCCCACTTTTGTCCCGGCGTTTCCCTGCTTTCACCTCCCGCGGGCATAGCGGGGGAACTAAACGGCCCTGTTCTCAACCGATAATGTCGGTCCCTCCAACAAAACCCAATTGCGGAAAGAGGAAGGTAACGTAACGACACACTACACTCCGTGCGTGGCGCTCGGCCCGCGAATTCTCTTGCCGAGTCACGAATGATCAAAATGATTTCTGAATCTGTACAAGTGAAAGATAACGAGAATCGATGCCGGCAAAAAAATAAACAGCAATCGTGACAGGCCGGTAGATATTCACCAATAGTAAAAAATGATGCTCGGAGTTGAAACC
Source organism: Patiria pectinifera (assembly GCA_029964075.1). Taxonomy (NCBI): domain Eukaryota; kingdom Metazoa; phylum Echinodermata; class Asteroidea; order Valvatida; family Asterinidae; genus Patiria; species Patiria pectinifera. The sequence goes on from CM057133.1 coordinate 17,552,628, forward strand.
AGAAAGCAAAGCTGCGATTTCCATGTAAAAGAAGTACTTTAAGCCTCTTCGGACAATTCCCAAGTTTAAACACAATTCTTATTAATTAAATCTGATGGGAGACACGATTAAACTTAAAGGACCTTCGTGTTAATTTGTGAGGTTCTTGGTGGCTTAAACAAAAATCCATCTAGAGTTTCAAGCTGAGAGTTGTAGTCAAGCTCGGCATGCACAATTCACTCACAAGGCAATGGCAACACGTCTAGTTGAAAGCCAAGTGATGACAACTTTTGTCAGCTAGTTCAGCCCTTGTTATACCTGTGGCCTGAGCCGTGATCTTGACTTTTGATTCCACTGGTGACTTTGTGACGGACCGGACTTCAACTCTGTCTTTGGTTCTTTTCACGCGAGAACCGAGTTACGGGTGCGACTCCATTTTGACAGCCTTGACGAAATGATTATTATTACAAATTTAAAGTATTGCCTTTCTCCATGCAAACTAATGATTTGATATTGCTGCAGAATGTCTCAAAAACATGCATTAAAAAGAGTTAAAGCATTCAGCGTGGGCGTCGCAAGGATTTTTTTCCGGGGGGGGGGTGGCAAAGCACAAAGATCAGACAAGTTCGTATAGAACTTAAAGCAGGACTGTTCTTAACAGAACAAAAACTACTTAGCAAAGTTGATAATAAGCAGGACAAGTTCTTCTCAGAACTAATATCTTCTAAGCAGTAGTTATTACCACATGGTGTTACCGCAAACCGAAACGATAAAGCACATTTTGTTGCCAAAATTTCTTAACTTTTTCAACATATTCTCAATTCATCATTTTCCGAGCGTGCAGGAGAACATTTGCCCTACCCCCCCCCATCAAATTAACAGTAATATGGCTTTGCACCTCTTTTCCCCTTTTTTTCCCTTCCCCCAAGCGCCCCCTTGCCCCCGCGACGCCCATGGCATTCAGTACGTCTCTGCTATACAGACTGGGATGCACTGCAAGAGTTCAAAGCCATTTCCTACTACACAGGGTGATTAAACAAAAACCAAAAAACGAAAGCCAATTGAATGTAGTTTTCCCTGTAGCACTTTCAAAATCTAGGATATGAAAGCCCGGTCATTGAGCTTTCTTTTAGTACAAGAATCATTCAAATCAATCATGTACTTTTCAAGTTACGGAATTTCGAACGCAAACGCCGTTTTAAAGCTCTGTCCACGGATCACAAAAAAGTTAGTGTTCTTTCAGCAAAACGAAAACAATTCTCATAGGGATGCATGTGAATTGCTTCGTTTTGCTGAAAGAACACTTACCGTACCCTTTTTGTGATCCGTGGACAGAACTTTAAAACGGTGTATGTGTTCTGAATTCCGTAACTTGAAAAGTACACGAGCGATTTGAATGATCATTGCTGTACTAAAAGAAAGCTCATTGATGATTGGGCTTTCATAACCTAGATTTGAAAGTGTTACAGGCAAAACTTCATTCAAAATTTGGTCCTGCCATTTGGGTTTCGTGTATTTTTTGCTCACCCTGTATAGGCAACCGCTGTTGCCGTTTTGTCTTTTCTGTGAGTTAGAGTACATGTACAGGGCGAGTAAAAAAAGCCCCGAAACCCAAATGTCGGGACCATTGTTTTAGTGAAGTTCTGCATGTAGCACTTTCAACATCTAGGACATGGAAGCCTAATTCAAACGCTTTCTTTTAGTACAAGAATCATTCAAATCACTCATGTACTTTTCAAGTTACGGAATTAAAAAATAAACGAAAACAATTCACACACATCCCTATATATGATTTGTTTTCGTTTTCCTGAAAGAACACTGAACTTGTTTTGTGATCTACGCGTGGTTGTGTTTAAAATTCCGTAACTTAAAAAAAGTACATGAGTGATTTGAATGATTCTTGTCCTGAAAGAAAGCTTATGAATTGGGCTTTTATATCCTAGATTTTGAAAGTGCTACATGCAGAACTTCACTAAAACAACGGTCCCAACGTTAGGGTTTCGTTCTTTTTTACTCACCCTGTACATTGCTGTAACGGATCCGCTTCGACCGGTCACACTGACTACGGAAAGCAGTATTAACATTTACGTTTTGAACAGTTATCACCCCAACCTCCCCAAACACTCTAAACAGTCCTGGGTCAGATTGACCCGGAATCTGAATCCAAATTGGCTCAGTCCTTTTCCGGGTCAAAAAGGACCCTTTCCTGGGTCAAAATGATCAAGAAAAATGTCTTTTTGGTTTTTTTTTTACTCCCAAATGGATCTTTTTGACCCGGAAAAGGACTGAGCGAATTCGGATTCGGATTCTTGGTCAATCTGACCCTGGAGTTTTTAGAGCGTATTCCTTTTTTGAGGAAACGAAAATAAATTCAAGATCAAGTCCGTTGTATATCGAAGTGCTGCATTGCCAAGGGCGGATCCAGAACAACATTTTTTGGGGTTACCAAAACAATTTTGGTCCCCAAAACAGTGGGTCGAAAAAAATACGGCGTGGGGTTCGGGCCCGCTTAAGGGCCCCGAATAAAATATTTTTTGGAGTCTAGATACTCTGTGGTGCGATCTGAGGCAATTTCTGACCACTTTTATCATTTTTGTTTTTAGGAAATGATGGATAAGATGATGGTGTACGCAGTGCACTCCGCCCTTGTGCATTGCCATTCACGGAGCTAATGATTTCAAATTTGGAGCGAATATGGCTCAGATTTGCAAGCCATCAATGTTGCGATGTGATGTCTATCGAATTGTATCTATAGCGGCACGGGTTACGAAAGTACAGTACACCTGTATACGCGCCCACCTGACCCCCTTAAAGAATAAAACGGGTACAAACATAGCTGCGTCACATCTCGTGCACAATACACACTATGGGGGCCTACCATACATACAATTAGTTCAAGGCGCTTATAGAACTTCATAACGACAAAATTTACCTGAATTTCATGTATATATAATATAAACTCTGTGATTATTCTTCAAATAAGATAAGCAAGCCTGAAAAATATGACCAGACAAAATAATTTGGATAGGCTACGATGTATGTACTTACCATTATGAAAAATTGGATCTTGAACAAGTTGAAATCTTTCGTATTTTCCGAAGGCCCCGATGCAAACAGATCACAAACCGTCTGAAGTTGAGGGACTACACGGACAGCCTCCCCGTTCCAATTTGCGACGCGCGCATGTAAAATTGTGGTCTTTCTTCTGTAATTTTCGAGCGGTTAATCAGCCGAGGTAGTGACAACCTCTATCGAGGGTCGGCCCGTGCTCCTCTATACGTGCCGGTCTTCCCGACTGTGCATTGTATACCTCACCAGTGATACGTCTCTATAATTCACGGCGATTAACTCTGCCCAGCGAATCAATCGTTCCGTGCGTGTCCGGGGAAAAATTATCCTCCCTCTAAAATCCCGCAACGGCTCGATGAAGGAGATGTCGATCAAGTCTGTGCGGTACAAGTGAACTCGACGCAATAGGCACTGAAGCAACCGGTCTCCCAACTAACCAAACCACAAATATTTTATTTGTACGGTACGGGAGCAATCTATAGTTTTGAAAGCCTTTTCCAAATAGGTGAAGTTCCCCGTTTTTCCCCTTCTTTTGAATGAGGAAATACTGATAACAATACTAAAAAAAATGGCCTACCCAAGCGGTTTCTGACAATAATGTTTGCCGCAGTGAGGCATGTTTTGTTGACGCAACTTTCAATAGTCTAGTATGCCTGGCTGAGCACTGACTATGCAACGTCAACCTCCTATTAAATGAAATGTCGCGGTGTGTACAATTTTTTAAGGACGTTCGAGTTGTACATTGGCTCCCAGCTCGAAAATTCTAGATCGCAAAATTTTCCCCCGGAATGTGTAATTTTAACCTTGTTGATCGCGAAATGTTTACCCATCCCGGCACGCATCTCGGGGGCTTTCGGCGCCGCCAGCCTCACAGGGTCTACGTTTGGAACTTTTTAACGTAGCCGTTGCCATTGTCCTATGGTGTTGCGTGGGTAATGTCTTTTGTTGTACAATATAAACAATGGCTTGAAGCAAAGCCTACAAAATCGAGATCGATTTTCCTTGTAGGTAATATAACACGAGCCTAGGTATGCTGGGGGAAAGGGGATGCATGTGTACGCTGCAAGCGGACTGCGATGTAGGCTTAATACAAATTGCATGTATATACAATATTTGATTCTGACAAATTGATGTGGGAGTGTTGGAGACATACGAGTAAGGCCTTTAGTGTGCCGAAAACCCCTACTTTTTCCCTGACGATTCCCCACGGCGCTGTGCGTGCTTCCATTACTGGCAAGATAATAAATCGTCACAAAGCCTTAATACTACAAATTCACCGGTGCAGAAAGTGGAAACTGACCATTGAAACCCTACAGTTGGATTTTCCGGATACACTTCCAGACAAATGATCGACAAACTGTCATCGAACATATTTTGTTTGACGGAAACGTATACGTCGTAAAGCATCGTAGAAAACTTGATACTACCAAGAAGCCGTATCATCATTGCGACTATACATTCCGCTGGTCGTGCGCACGCGGAAATGCTAATCACGAGTCACCGATAATATAAGATCTATCCAATGAGAGCTCATAATAGGGTAAGGGAGAAGTAAAATGACCAATAGCATTCGGCGGTGTTTGCTTTCCAACCTATGCTGTGACAAGCAGGATTAGGTACCTGGACAGCTCACTTTTAGGTTTGTTCATGAAATCCTTCATTTTTTTTAATGAGCTCAATATCGAACCAAACAGCCCATACATGTAGTTTGAGAGTGCAACCGAGTAAATAGGCCCAAACTCCGTCCGCCGAGCTCATGAATAATTGTGAAACATTCAAATTATTCTCTACTAGAGAGTTGAGAGCCACGGAATTGGGGGATGAAGACATAATGCACCACACCTCTGGCCTGGACTTGGGGCATCCAATTCCGAGCATTTCGGATGCAATTGGGTCCGAAAGTGTCGCTATTTAGCCATGTTGTGGATGGAGGGATCCTTTTTTTCAAAAGGGCTACTTTCCACTTTGGGAAATATCATTCGTTTTAGGGGTGGTCGTCTTTGGGTGAGAATTTCTCCAAAAAGTCATTGGTCAACCCACCAAAACTTGAAAGGAAAGTGAAAAGTCATGTCATCATCATTTTTTTTCTGTGCAGCCTGAACTTCTGTGAGAGTTCCAAGTATTTTTAAAAAGAATTTTGCAGTGTGTGGATTTATCACTGGTGTCTATGGGAATTTATTTACTTGGTTGCACCCTTAGAGGGTTTGAACTTGGCCGTCATCATGTTGTCGCACCGAGGGTATTTTTGGTAGCTTGTGTCATCAGGTGTTTCCTTGTCTAATTGGATAACACCACCTGTTCTGTCCAATCATTCAGGCGGATATATTATACATGCGTGCGCGGTTATCGACATCCAACACCCGGCCATCACCACTGGGCTCATAATAACGCAATAGGTGTACATGTATATCATTAAGGTTGGCGAAAGCAATTTTACCAATTTCACAAATGCCAAGATTATTTTTTGTATCGTTTCACTTACGACGTTCCGAGTGTCATCGATGTTTCGTTAATTATCTTGAATTTCGAACACTTTGGACGATGTGAAAAAAAGGCTGATGTGGTTTCGGATTGGAATCCTTAGCCCTTGAGCATTAAACTGCGGTCTTGCCATGATGACTGATAGCCAGGCAAATGATTCCAATCCCAACCGCAGCCCTTTTCACAACATGCAGGATTTTACACAGATATCGCAGCACTGAAATTGATTAAGGCAAGGAACTTGGTCACAGTGTCCAAACATGTTGATGTGATCAATTGACAATAATTGTGTAGTGATGCGTGACTGAAATTAAATGAAACTCATAGGGGTTTAGGCCAAGGATAAGGAGTATCAGCACAATGAACAATTTTCAAAATTGACTCCATGGTTTTGTAGTTATTTCAGAAATAGTCAGTCGGACACTTGGGTGGTTTTTTTTTGGGGGGGGGGGGGACATGTACATTACATGAGCTTCGACGCCTTCCAATCATTCATGTACAAAATATTCCTTCCTTTTGGCTGGTTCTATAGATATAGATATATATATTTTTTCAAACTTTCATTCGGGAGGTAACACACTGAGAGTGTTTAAACGTCGGTGAAGGGCAAAACCTAATTTGAGATATAGAGGGGGTCCCCTTAATATGTAGACCTCTTTGCATGTACCTGATTGAACTTCACTGACTGACTGTCACTACTAGTGGCTAAGCCTGGTTGTTGGCTGGCGACGAGAACCGGGCAGTGCCATTGTATAGGATTACCTCACAATGCAATGGGCCAAACCTGGCTCACTGTGTACACCATATGCATGAAAAGACATCGGAATAGTCATTCTGAATCAATTAGAATTTCCTGTGCTCTGGGGTCTGATTAGCTTTTCTTGTTATAGGCGGCGTACAACTTGTAGGCCCTATAACCAAACAAGGTAAGCCTAACAAGGTAATCCGGAGCACACGAAATTCTAATTCTACAACTGTTTTGTCTATCGACTCCCAACAGGCCAAGAGCATTTACTGTGTGCACATTATTTTCAAGGGACCATTAAATGATTTTTTCTTTGGAACATGTTTTGTGTAACTTTCTAGTCCTCTTAACTATAAAATCTATTTGACATCCCTTTTCGGTTTATTTTATTGAAAAGTGCACTTCTTTAGACGTTTAAAATTTCAAATGCTTTTCCGGACAACCGAGCGCGCCGTTGCTGTTGTGTCATTTCAGGAACTTACTGTTCAGTTTAGGGGTTTTCTGTTCAAATTGAGAACCTAAAAAAATTGCTCAAAGAAAACATCTGTGAGAATTTTTTTTCTGATTGGGTTACTGCCATGTACTGACACAACAACGAATCACCAAAGAAAAGAACATTTACGACTGCAAAATATCAAAAATATTGGCAACTTATTGTGAGGTCGGAGAAATATTTGGGCTAAAATATGCCAACAGCCCCCGTAATCCGACTTGCCCGGAAAGTGGATATACCTGCGAAGTTTATTCAATCACGAGTGTGAATAAGAGATTGGCCAACGATCGATGCGTGAAACATTGCGAAGGAATGAGTTTTTCCCCCACTTCCCCCCCCATCCACCCATGATGAACCAGATAGTCCGTGAATCATCGCGTGTAGGTTTACTCGCTGATTAAGTGATCTGAACGGAATCTGATCCCCGAACGTTGCAATTAGAACCCCCCAAATAGCGCTCTGTTTCACGCGTATAAACTTCTTATTAGAAATGCATGACTATTGAAAGGGATAATATCTGAGGTGTATCAGTTGGCTCGTACCAAGGGCGGATCCGGGGGGGGGGGGGCAACGGGGGCCATGCCCCCCCCCAAAAAAAAACCCCGAACTATTTTTTTTTAATGACGTCGCCATAAAGGCAGGCACTGCGTACACCATCTTTTCCTCCCCCAAAAATGGTCAAAGTGGTCAGAAATTGCCTCAGATCGCACCACAGAGCATTTACAATCCAAAAATATTTCCGGGCCCTGACAGGCACCAAACCCCACGCCGTCATTTTCTTGACCCACTTTTTGGGGACCACATTTTTTTTGGCCCCCCAAAATTGTGTTTTGGATCCGCCCTTGGATCGTACACCAACACTCTAGTTAAATTGGACTAAAACAATCAAACTTGTACCCAGCTGAGCCTAGGTGTGGTCAGCATGGCGTTGTACTGAAGTTGTTTGCTATTCAATTTGATGCTGTTGTCATTCCATTTCGTTTCTGGTAATCTGAAAGGTTGAGGTTAGCAAATGTTTCTTGGACTTGAACGTATTCAGGTTTATTTGTGACATGTATTTCTGTACTCGGCGGGTTACGTCTCGATAGTCCTAAGAACCATTGGTCCGAAGTCCCATTGGTCCGAAGTCCCATTGGTCCGAAGTCCCATTGGTCCGAAGTCCCATTGGTCCGAAGTCCCATTGGTCCGAAACATAATACTGCAGTTCCACTTGTTCAGGTTGACTGACCCTAACCCTGATCCTATGGGACGTCGGACCAATGGGACTTCGGACCAATGGGCCGTCGGACCAATGAGACGTCGGACTAATGGGATGTCGGACCAATGGGATTTCGGACCAATGGTACTTCGGACTATAGAGACGTCCCCCACTCGGCGTTGCGGGCTGCGGTACATCCTGAGCAAGCTTCAGTGTGATCAGCATGCCATTTATACTCCGAGCTAGTGTACTTTGGCAATAATGTGTGGCTTGTCAGGGAGCTACTGCCGCAGTCTTTCATTTAGTCGGCCCAAGGTTAACAATGGGTTTTCATCATTTCTTGATCGTGAGTGTCTTCTGCATCCTCTTGGTAATGCATCTCTTCTGTTCTCACGAAGGTAAATAGGATGCTGCGAGCAGTAAGGCGCTTCGACCCGCGAGCGTTAGCAACAGCCAGATAATTGAATTGTCTCCTTTAAAGGCATCTATGATACGGTTTCTATCAGAGTTTGATACCTTATTGTCTCGGCCTCTCTGAATTCCAGGATCAACGGCCATCTTTTCTCAGGATCGCGTCTCAATAACGAGGGACAAGAAAACGTAGAAATACCCAGAAATGTAAAGGCTTCCATGGGTAAGGAAATGCCAAAAAATGCACTGTCTGAATTTAAATGACTAAAGCGTTAACACGAATGCCAAAAAAACCCAAAAAAAACAAAACCGAATTGGCTTTTTCAATTCAACGCCGATCGCCACTTGAGACGAATTTACCGAAATAAGGACGAATCAGAATGCTGCAACTTTGAATTATACTGCACCTTTAATGAAATCCGTAGGTGGCTTTTTAAAACTGAAATTAAGAATTGAGCTCGGCGATGTTTGGGAACGAAATTAAAGTGTCGTTACAGGGAATTCGTGTGTTATATGTGTTACGATAGCTGGGAAAACCTATATTTATTTATTCGTAGACTTTTTTTGGGTCTAAATATTGGACGGTTATGGCGCTGGAAGTGTTACCTACAAAATATGAAGAACAAAGACAAACAACATCCCTGAATAATGCTCTGCCAAAACGTTTCAAAACGTTTTATGTGGATGTATGATTGCGTAACACCCTAACAATGAGGATAAATTATTTATTCATCAACAGTAAATAATGTAATCTTGGTTTTCCAGAGTTCAGCACCTTTTATTCGAAGTGGGGGAACGTCTCAATATTTCTAGTCAGTGGTCCCATGGGCCTTAAAGGAACGACGAGATATTTTGCAGTAGTGTATGACGTTATTTCAGGAAAGGATTTTGTTCCAGTATTAGGCCTATGCAAATAATAATAATTCAAATGGGTCAAGGGGGACGTGGGTTGAAACATCTCCATGGTTAAAGCATCCCTTTATTTCGCGTCTGTGCTAAACCCCACGCAGTAACTACAAAGAAACGAACTGTACAGGCTACATGGAACATGTTGCCGAATTCTGTTAGCAATTTGCAAGTCGCTTTAGAAATTACTGACCCATACCCACTTCCACTGTTTGAAGGCGGAAGTTCGCGAGAAAAATACACAATATACATTCCGGCAAGTACCTGCTTGCCTTCAACAACCACTATTCCCGGTTGACAAGTGGGATGGTGAACAACAACAAAACTGGCTCATTTTGAATATGAACGCAAACTGGATCACAATTGGATACCAACATAATAGGCAAGTTCATATGGGTCACGGTCTCCCCTTCAGTGGGCCACCACACAAGGTTTACATTTAACAATGGACTGCTGCGATGTGGGATATGACATTATTAACACTCCAGGAGCCGACATCACAGCAGTCAACAGTTGTTTTGTTACATTGTGACATTAAAGGGAATATGGGCCTACATTTGCACACACCGGGAAAACAAAACTTCCAAACTTTTACGAAATAGCTTACTAGGATGTTGGTAAATGAAAGTCTAAAGCATCCTGTAAAATTATGGCACCTGGTGTGAAGTCATTTTCAAGAAAAGTGGTATTCTGTATAAATTTCCAACGGTGGTCGTCCGACCACCGTTGGAAAAATCCTAACTACTTTTCAACTACTGCTCCAAATTTACCATTTTTTTCCAGCCCAAATGTTGTTTGCTATTGGTAACATGTTCATGAACGGGTGAAGGCCGGCTAGACTGGTTTCCTTACCTTACAATTTTCCGGCATCTATAAATTGATTCATTTCATCTTTAGTGGAGTCAGGAAACCAGACAACTTGAACATTTTTGTTTTTTGTCGGTTATTCCAGCATTTTCGAACACAAAACTTCAAACTTGTCAGTGTAACAATATTTGATCTATTATACTAACCCCTCAAATAGAAATTACAGCAAAAGCCAATGATGTACATTCCCTTAAGTCAAAAGGATATCGTGCCAATAATAGTCTTGCGGTTGCCAAGGCTTTGCATCGTTCGTTGATAAGCAAAGTTAATCCGATTACGTAACTGGACACCACAGACTGAGCAGTGAACTGATTGCACAAAAAAACATCACTTTTTGAACGTTATTCTTTAAAAAAAATATATGTTCAGTATGATTTAAATGTTAAATTATAATAGTAGAACAAATCCTAAACTTCATATCGGTGAAAAAAAAATCGCCGTTATTGATGCAAAAAGTGTCAATACTGGACTACTGGTCACATGGTAAAGCTAGACTTAAAGTCGTGGAAAAATCGCTCAAAAAGGTCCCCAAATCTATTTACTTATCTCAATTTCTAGGAATCCTTACAAATTTTTATTTCACGGGTATAGTTGAACACTAATATCATCTAAGTACATGTGTAATCCGAATTTCAGCTTAATCCGTTGTTGCAAACGCCTGTGTTACACCTTGTACAATCACTAAGGCAAATTTCGACTCGGATTTTTTGCAGAGCAAAACAACACGTGGTCTGATCCGGTACGTTCCTACGGCCGATTTCGCCGAAAGGATTTGGCCGATTTGGCCGCATCGGTGACGTAGTGCGTTATTAGCATATTCATATTATAAGCGTGACTCGACGTGACTTTTCGTGGGTCTCGGTATCGACCAATAAAAGGTTGATATTTATTAATGAATAACTAGTGAAGGAGGGGGTCGTACACATTTTTACTGCAAACCATCATTTGTTGCAGCTTTGAAAAATAGACGTAGCCAAACCTACTCGTTTTACCAATATTTTTTTCACAGGACAAATCTGCGATGGCCCTAGCCAGACATCTTTTTTAAAACATACTCTGACTGTGTGCCAAATTCCACGCTTGTGTCATCAAAGGCACAATTCCAGCACCCATCTGCCGTACTATAAGCTCTACGCGTTTAAAATGTTTTCTTCCTCATTCATATTATTTATAAAAAATACTGCAAGTTAAACTTGCGCGACCCCCGGCATGCTGGCAGTATTTACACAGCCAGTTATTAAACACACTTTTTAGTTGACCCAACCAAAATCAACAATGACCTCATTTGACCCCTAGATGATCTTTGACCTCAAATGTCTCAAGTCATCTTAAGTCCCCCTACCCAAAGATTATTGTCACCAAGTTTGGTTGAGAGTGAAGTCTGACTTTTCATATGACAGCACTAAACAGTTAACCTAACCAAAACGGAACACATACACACAGACAGAAGGGATATACCCGGTACACTATCGCAAGATCCCCCTTAAGTTCTTGGCTAAAAGCCAGGGGGGTAAAAATAAGCAGCCTGCGAAAAGGCCTTGCTGGGAATCGATCTCGGATCCATTAGGTACATTTATTGGTACCCAGTCCTTGAATCTGCTCCCTAGTTAAGAAGTTTTAGTACCGTTAAGTGCCTGTTACAACTTTCAGGTTTTTACAGCTCCATGGTATATTGCAGGATATCAAACACCGAGTATACAGTGTTTATACGTCTGTGAAGGGCAAAACCTAATATTGATTTAAATCACCCCCAAGGCAAAATTCCATCTTACGAATAGCTAATGTGTTTCGCTGCTATGCACATCAGATTCGGACCAGCCAACCGATCCCATAAGCTTAGTGGTCGAATGGTAAGACGTCTGCACTAAAAAAGCAGGAGGTCATGGGTTCTGAGTCCCACCCGAGCGATTTTTTCCAACTTTGACTCGGGAGGTAACACACCGAGTATACAGTTTTTATACGTCGGTGACGGGCAAAACCTGATATTGATTTACATCACCCCGACACAAAATTCCATCTTAAGAACACCAAAAAAAGTTATTCAAGGCAAATATGTGTTGATTTATATGCAAGCATGTTCACTTTTAATGAGACTTTGAAATTACTGGACATGTTCAAACCAATTGCAACACACACGGCAAAGTAACAAATTAGTTTTGTCTCCATTAAGTAATAAAAAAAAATTCACTTTACAAGTAAAAAAATTGAGCATGTACAGTATCTAACAATACGGAAATACAATTTAGAAATATCGCAATATTAAAGTTAATTTAAAGTTATTTCTACCATGATTTTTGTCATTAATGAATTTGCCGACAAAGATTTTCCCTTTTTGAAATAAGGTTTTAGGCACTATTATACTAAGTGCTGCCAGATAGATTACGCAAGATGGCTTACGTGAAATCGAAGCCACAACCCTCTATTGAGTACCTCCTAATAGACCACCTACAGTAAGCGGTTGCCCAAATTACAGGAAGAGTACATCACTTGTAATTTGTGCATTTGTTTTGTTTGAAGCAACAAAAGTGATCAAAATCTAAGACGGATGCTTAACAACTAACCTGATGAACTTTTAGCTCTGTGAATGCTATACAAGTATATTCCGAGAAAACAATATTCTAGGATCTCCATTTCAATTCAAACGTTGCTGAGTAATGTTTTGAATTGCGCCTGAAATCAGCATCCAGAACATGTTCTCATTTAGCCGATTGCAGCTATGCGATGTCACGCACTGAACTGATGAATGATAGCCACTCTCCTCCAGTATCCCGGGTAAGTCTTGGCATTCAGGAGCTTGTCGAACAGGTAGTGCAGCCACACGGGTCAACGTTTGGATTTAGAGTTCCATCAAGCCACTCTCTCTAACCACCTCCACAGCTGACAAGTGGCTCAGCAGGTGCCGGGCTAGGCTGCGAAGTTCCCTGCGCAGGGACGACTGGGTCGAGTCCCTCCGGTATCCTGGGTAAGTCTTGGCATTCAGGAGCTTGTCGAACAGGTAGTGCAGCCACACGGGTCAACGTTTGGATTTAGAGTTCCATCAAGCCACTCTCTCTAACCACCTCCACAGCTGACAGGTGGCTCAGCAGGTGCCGGGCTAGGCTGCGGAGTTCCCTGCGCAGGGAGGACTGGGTCGAGTCCCTCCGGTATCCCGGGTAAGTCTTGGCATTCAGGAGCTTGTCCAACAGGTAGTGCAGCCACAGGGGTCAATGTTTGGATTTAGAGTTCCATCAAGCCACTCTCTCTGACCACCTCCACAGCTGACAGGTGGCTCAGCAGGTGCCGGGCTAGGCTGCGGAGTTCCCTGCGCAGGGAGGACTGGGTCGAGTCCCTCCGGTATCCCGGGTAAGTCTTGGCATTCAGGAGCTTGTCCAACAGGTAGTGCAGCCTAGTGGTCAATGTTTGGATTTAGAGTTCCATCAAGCCGCTCTCTCTGACCACCTCCACAGCTGACAGGTGGCTCAGCAGGTGCTGTGCTAGGCTGCAGATTTCCCTGCGCAGGGAGGTGTGTGTGGAGTCCCTCCGGTATCCCGGGTTAAGTCTTGGTATTCAGGAGCTTGTCCAACAGGTAGTGCAGCCACAGGATTCAATGTTTGGATTTAGAGTTCCATCAAGCTGCTTTCTCTGACCACCTCCACAGCTGATGCCTGGCTCAGCAGGTGCCGGGCTAGGCTGCGGAGTTCCCTTCGAAGGGAAGACTGGGTCGAGTCCCTCCGGTATCCCGGGTAAGTCTTGGCATTCCGGAGCTTGTCCAGCAGGTAGTGCAGCCGCAGGACATTGGTGAGGGGTTCAATGTTTGGATTTAGAGTTCCACCAGGCCACTCTCTTGGACCACCTCCACAGCTGACAGGTGGCTCAGCAGGTGCCGGGCTAGGCTGCGGAGTTCCCTGCGCAGGGAGGACTGGGTCGGGTCCAGCCGGCATCCCGGGTAAGTCTTGGCATTCAGGAGCTTGTCCGACAGGTAGTGCAGCCACAGGGGTCAATGTTTGGATTTAGAGTTCCATCAAGCCGCTCTCTCTGACAACCTCCACAGCTGATGCCTGGCTCAGCAGGTGCCGGGCTAGGCTGCGGAGTTCCCTGCGCAGGGATGACTGGGTCGAGTCCCTCCGGTATCCCGGGTAAGTCTTGGCATTCAGGAGCTTGTCCAACAGGTAGTGCAGCCACAGGACATTGGTGTGGGGGTTCCAGGGCTCCCAGTTGTTGCTTCACAGTCACAGAAAGCGAATGTAATGTAGGTGAAAATATTAATTAAATTTCAAAAGGATAACCGTTAACCACCACATATCCCTTTTTGTTTTACTTTAAATCTGGTTTTCCTATATTTAATGGCCTGAAGTCCAACACAAGTCAGCAAAATATGTACTCACATAAGCACTGAGTGCTCGATCTTAAATAAAATTCCGCTACAACAAAAAGAACATGCAGCTCATGTTAACATCCACACAGATTGTTAAGGCAACCATGCACTGGGTGTACGAAGAGCACATGGCACTTCACTCGTGATCACTCCCAAGAGCTCTAGTGATGAAAGTGAACCCTCAGGTTCGGTTCAGGTTCGATTCGGATTTGGTTGGGCAATTTTTATCTGAACATTATTAAGGTTGGGCAGCAAATTAGAACGCCCAGACGTGTTGCCATGGGAGTGTATCTGTTTATCGTCTCCGTGCATAATAATCCTGTTTTAGAGACCCTTTGTAGGACCCAGTCCCGTGCCAGAATAAACCCAGCCATGCCACATTGACGCTGCTTTACTGTGCGAACAATTTAGAAGTGCAAAATTTGGAATGCGAGTTAAGTTTTGTACGTGAAAAACACGTCCATATTGCCAATTTGGTCTTGGTCATAATGAGATCGAGGATGCACAAACCGTCCCCACATGTAAATGCCATACATTATACGCATGCTACAACTACAAGCACCGTGGGATAGTACGGTACATGTATGCAGTATCTGGGCAAACCCAACCAATTACCGACTTGATTCAAGTCTAGGCATGCGACAGCAATGGCACTCAGCAGCCGTCCTAACTCTCTCTTGGACTCCGGCGTTTTAATTATATACTAATATACAAATAAGTAATGTTTGTGAGTGCAATGGTAAGAATAATTTCATCTGTCACCGAATGAAATTATTTTTTCCATTGCACGAACGTGAAACATTCATTATTTGTTTTTTATATAACTGACATACAGATCCTAGTCATTTGATTGGTGTAACTCACATCACATGACATTTATTATTGCTCCCATTCACGCCGCGGCTCAAAAAGTACTATCCGTCCATGGGGAATGGGAAATACTATTCAACAGTTAGGATCATGACGCGGTATTTGTGTGCAAATGCATGCTGGTGTGCGCGTTCAGCGTTGCGCGTAGCGCATATTGTTCCAAAGAGCCAAAATAGATTTCCTCCAGTTTCGTATTGAAAAAGAGTTCAAATGTATCAAATGACAAGGATCTATATGTCAGTTATATAAAACAAATATTGAGTGGCTTTAAATTCTCAATATTTGTATAATATAACACCTGAATAAATCCTTGTCATCTGATTGGTTGACTTTTAATAGCCAATTTATTCAGGTTGTAAACTGTTTAAAAGTTTGACAAGTTCATCATATTGAATACATGCAAACTGTTCAACAGGTTGAGCACCATCATATTCTATTTATTTCCATTTAAAACAGCGCCACCACCGGCAGCAGTGACACTGTGCAATGGAAGTTCTAATCACCGTGCAATAGAACTTCCATTGCACTGTGCGCTGCGCGCCGCACGCGCGCTGGGACGAATAATTCAATGACATGTGATCAACGATGCGCCAATCAGATGAAGGGGATTTATTCAGGTGTTGTATAAATACCCTCTAAATTAAGGGTTAACATGTCATTCAACTGTAGTTAATACAAATAGTAATACAGTATTTGTAGTTTTCGGAACAGTCATTTTGTGTCAGTTACGTTAGATGGTTACTTCTTACTTACTTATTTTCATCTTTCATCTTCCGGTAGACGTCAAACTGGGGGTCACCACGGCCAGTGAAGAGAGTCTCATCAGAGGAGAGATCACAGAACACTGTGCATCCATCTGTTAATGCCAAATGAGCAGGGAAAAAGAAGGAATCAATCACCCAGCCTGTAAACCACAGACAAGGACTTTCAAACACATCCCTAACCACTTCCCTTCTCTACTATGGTGACCCCTTACCTTTCTTTGGTCACGATCGCAGGGGGAAATCAATCATTTTGGCATGTACCCCATATTGAACAGCGTTTTCCTTCTCCACACAATCACATCGCACACATACATTTCTTGCTCCCCCTCCTCGACTACAACAGATCTCCTACCTTTCTCAAGTCTGGACAGGGTGAAGTCAATCATCCCAGCTAGTACTCCATGGCTCACCACCTTGATCTCCTCCCCCTCCAGCCAGAAGCTGACGGACTTGTTGGAAGTCGGGATGACCAGGACATTGCCCCAGTGGAGGTCTCGATGCTCAAACTCCAGGGCCTGCTCAGCCACTGCCAGGGACAAGGCTACTTGCTGGAAGATGCCGACGGCCTGTTGGACGCTCTCAAGCTGGTAAGTGTAATAGCATAATCAGTGAAGGGAAACTCAATTAAATATGGGTGTTCATCCTTAAGGGTACAGTAGATCATTTGCAGCTATCCAAAAAGTAGCTGACTAAATTATTGTTGAAAAGCTTACTTGGTTTAAAGCTTGTAATGGCACTAAACTCCCTGTGAAATTATTCTTTCTGGCATGCTGTCATTTTGAAGAAAACAATAAAAAAAAGGCCATATTCAAAGATGCGTCAAGTGACACATTTTTGGCAATTTCTGCAAATAGTTGGTTTGTAATTTGGCCAATTTGTGAATGAGTGCGTGCAAGCGTTGACACGATATACACGCGCGCTCGGTTGCTACTATTCATCAGTTCAGTGCGTGACATCGCGTTGCTGCAATCGGCTGAATGAGAATGTGTCCCGGACGCTGATTTTGGGCGCAATTCAAAACATGACTCGGCAACTTTTGAATTGAAACTGAGATCCTAAACTGAGATCCTAGAATATTTTTGCATCAGGTCCAATAATTACACAAGTGGTTCAAATCATTGAAACAAAAAGAAGTAAATAAGCTGATGTAGATATAAAATCAATTTTGTAAACATACCAGATAACACAGAAACATCTGATGAATGCATCTTACCTTTTTACTCTCCAGGTCCATTCCGCCATCGGCAAATTCAAACATGATGAACAACTGGTCTTCGGGAAAAAAATCTGGGGGCAAACAAATCAAGCCAACAAAATGGTTTGACAAAAGTGGTGTGCATATGCGGGTAGTACGGGGACCGAGTATCCTATCGAAGTAAAACACGGGTATCCGTAAAAGAAACCCAACCCCCAAATTCAAATCCCGGAAGTTGTCTAAAGAGCTTTATAGCTTTACAGTGTAAACTGCATTTTTTTTAGCAAGCGTCATCTGTTGCGCGTTAAAATGCACACAAACAGAAATCTGTTTTGGATTTCACATGTATCCTGGTTTGGATTTTGAAAATTCCCAAGCAATCACAACCTTTCTGTTTCATGCTCTAAAAAGTTACTAAGTAATTTGTAAAGTTGGTTACGGGTACCCGATCCCATAATCTGGAACCGGTTCCCGACATCAGCGGTTGGGTACCCGGGTACCCAGTTATGATGCACACCCCTATTTCACAAAAAGGCATGACCGAGTGTGGTTGTGAAGTTTTAAACCCTTTGACATTTTCATACCAAAGCCACCAGCAGACAAGCTAACATTCGAAGAATATGTGATGCGATCAAGCTACATGAGTCATTTGTCGGTAATTTTCATTTGGAGATATACAGGCCAAAATAGGACCACTTCATCATTCACTTCATCACATCTCTTGGTGTTCCGACTTCCATAATTTTTGAACTAAAGATGGTATCAGCACGTGGTTTTTACAGCAATAATGCTGAGATTGTGCTCTTTTCAAATCTGTAATAAAAAAAATTTGACAAACAACTCATTTAGCTTGATTGCATCACATATGAAGACAGACTTTACACAAATTGAAAAGTACGTTAAAGAACTAGTCATAGTGTTTGTACTTAAACATGACTCAAACTTTCTTTCAATTGGAATCAAGCGTAGCTTAACTGCAAACATCAAGGTTTCACGTTGGATGTTTGTTTTCCTATAAATAACTGACACTAGGGTCACCAACCTGGCCTATCGTTCTCAGATTCCTTCCTGTTGTCGTACTCATCCCATTGATCTAGCAGCTTCTCAGGATAGCAGCCCCGACAGCAGGAAACACCGTTGACAGTGATGAACCCACCAGTGGCACTGGTAGACGCATCTCTGAGGGCACTCAACTCCCTGGAAGTGGGAAGTACACAAACAAATGACAATAGCAACAACTGGTATTTACAGTGCATATTTGAACAAAGATCTAATCACTGTACATTGTTAGTAAACCCCCTCCCCCAAGTCATCCAGATCACGAAACATTCCTTGAGACACAGACCATCTCAGCTCCTTTGTTTGTATAAAAAAAAAACTGCTGCTATTTTCTGGGGAAAACAGCTAATTCAACCACAATAACCACATGTACCCTACCCTCACATAAGTACACATAGCCATTTTGCTCCTTGTGATAAAGTGCCTTGCCCAAGGACACATGCAGGGCAACTCTACAGATGGACGAGAACCTGCAATCTGCAGAATTACTTATGGGGTATTTCATTTAAAAGAAGGGGATTTGTTTTTTAAATGAAGGATCATCCGAGAGAAGTCTAAGGATGTGACGTTTACACGTTTGTATGTCTGAACGAAAAATATTCTAAATCCGTTTACTAATTTTCCGAAACATTTAAACAAAACCCCCAATTTACTAATTTTCCAAAACATTTAAACAAAACCCCAAATTATCGAAAAGGGACCTACGTTTATGCAATCTTCCATTTGAGTTAAAGATACATTGCACAAATAATTAATTTAATTTACAAAACCTTAGAAGCACAGCAGTACTTGAATACTTTCATGGTACACATACCGGTAGTGAAGTTTTTACTTTTTTAGTGACTGTCTGCAGACATGATGGGCAGTTGTCAGCCTTTGTAAAATGGCTAAGCGTTTAAACATTCAAACGGTTCTCAAAATCTTTGCTAAACATTAACAAAATTCAATGCAAAATCACATCCTTAGAGCAGATAAAGGATGGAATCAACTCTTTCAAACCTGGAGATGACGATTTCTGGAAGAATCTCTTCAAACGATTTCTGTGGCTCACCATTCACTTGGCTGTCCCCCTCTATGGGTATAATCTAGCACACACAAGAAAAGTAAACTCATTTGCTCATAGGGTTACACTATTTCACTCTTGAAAATTATTCAAATAATATATTATCTCAATTTTGGAAATTTATCTACTAGACGAGACCGTGCCCACTACACAGGTGAGGCGACTTTGCCGCCTGTCGCCTGCTTCAAGGGCAAGCACCAGCTTCAACTCATAAACAAACGATCAATTCTTGAACACACAACACAGATGTCCCCAAAAAAGTCTGAATATTTTTCAAATAACTACAAAACTATTTATGTCAATTTTGAAATCTTTTGATTATGCATATACCGGTACCAATTATCCTTGGCCTAAACCCCTATGAGTGTCATGTAATTTCAGTCACGCATCAATGGCCGCTAAAAAAAACAATAGCCGCGCGCTGTGCACTCACACGTACTGTGCGAAAAGTACCCCCCCCCCCAAGAAATCTTGATTTAACTTACCTTGAGAACCACAGTCTGTCCCTCAGTATTGACAGTCCTAAACACCTCCCCGTACACCCCCTCCCCGATCTTGACACACCCCTCCATCATATCCGGAGGGATGGCGTGGTTGAAGGAGATGGGAGATGTCTGGTCACACTGCTGGAGGACCTTCTGCCGGGCGGTGATCAACCGACCGGTAGTCTTGCTCTTCACTGGTGTCAGAGCCTCCTGCAAATATGTTAAGGCAGAAAGTGATAGTGTACTCAGCAGGAAAGTGAAAAGCGAACACACAAATTTGTGATGCAAAAGCAAGTTTCCATCCTCAATGCAAATTTGCCAAGGTTGAACACATTTGCAGTAAATTTTGCCAAAAATGATGTAAAGTTTGCTTCTACTTAACATCCTATTGAACTATGAACCAGGGCCCAATTGCTTAGCGCTGCTTAACAGTTAGCAGAAAAGTTGTGCTTACTATAGCAGAAAATCATGCTGCTGCTTAAGCACTATTTCATGGCGTGGATGTGCAAACGGTTGCGCACGCATGGAGATTTCTATTGTTACGTCATTGATTTAAGCAATTTTTTCCTGTGGGCTTAAGTGTGCTTTTGTTGTGCTTACTGCTTAACAGTCTCTATGAAATAGACGAAGGCTCAGTTAGCATAAAATCAGCTGTTAAGCAGCACAATGAAATTGGGACAAGCTTTCACTCCGTAAATTGAGTAAATGCTAGACTTTCGCTTCTGATCTCTAGCTCAAGCTCACAACTTTCAGGGGGTGAACAATGACAAAGAAACGCTTTTGTCACAATTCATTTGAACAGCTTGCCACTTGCAACGAGACAAGATAAAGACTTATTGAGTTGTGATTGAGTTTTGAGAACATCAAATTTCCGACTTTTGATTGATCGTGATTCCTAACTCATTGGATAAGCCTCTTGCGAGCCTGGTGTTACAAATTTCAAATGATTTTCTACGATTACGTACCTTGAAATTATGGCAATAGCTGTCGGACAGCAGCAGACTCTTTGAACAATTCGGAGTGGCCAAAATTCCCTTCTTCGACAGCTGTGTCCTCCTGCTTTCCTTGTCTTGATCTCCCTGCTCCTTACATGTACTTGCTACCGACACTTCCTTCCGACAGGACATTACTGCTGATGAAGAGTAGCGGCTCAGATCATCCCCAGACAATGGAGTGACAACCACAGAGCAAGAACTCACAGCTCTGGTGATGGACTTCCGTAGTATCCCGTCGCTATCGTTACATCCTTCTGGCTTATCATCTGCCTTGTCAGTATTATTTAGGTCAAGCACTGAGATCTCATTAGTGATATCTGTGAGGTTTGGGGTGTTCATCCTTCTGGCCTCGCAAGCCGGACACCTGCAGCTGGCCCTGTGGGGGTTTCTGGAAATTGAAACTGAGCTGTCCTTCTCAACAGGCGTGTCTGGATTGATGGGGTGTGTCCCCGTGACCTCAGTGTTTTGACGGCTTGACCTGGTCATTCTTCTTACGTCGTTTGGAGTGCTGGTGTCAATGTGGCCCAGGTTACAGACCTTCTGTCTGGATGGAAGGAATACCCCAGGAGAGCCGAACACGCTGTCGTCCAAGTGTGAAGTTTTTGGTGGATGCCCATTGGCAGTCTTGTCAGTAGCACAGCTACTGCCGGTTTCAGAGACGTCGGCCGAGTAATCGAACAGATCACAGCTGGCGTCAAAGGTGATGTCCGAGGATTCCCTCCTTCCCCGCTTACTGGAGGAGCTCGAGCTCCTCTCGATGGGGGAGTGAATCAAGTCAAATCTAGCCAGCGCATTCTTCCCTTTGCAATGCCCTGGCTTGGCGGTCGGCACCACACGGTCCTCCTGACTGCTTGACCTGACGTCAGCAGTAATCTTCTTCCTTCGGCTCAGCCTCGTCACTCGCTTCCCCTTTGCGGTCGGGGGCAGTTCTTCCACAGTCTCAACTGGCTTTCCTGCAAGATTTTCTTTCCCGTTGACCGGTTGTCTCCTTGTTGTAGCCTTCCTGGGAGCAGGTTTCTTCTTTATGGCCTGGCTGGTTTTGACATTGCTTTCCTAAAAGAAACATCAGAACATTACTTGCACATTCACGCGAACTCCCTTAGCATGTATTCTGGTTCATCCTACAAATTTAGGATCATACGATGTGTGACCTTTTTCCTGTCCCTGATGATACCTCTGAGCTATTGAATTTGCCATTCAAGGGTCATTAAAAATGATTTAAAATGATTTTTTATTTATTGAGGCACAATCATTCTTAGGGGAAGAATACATTACTGAGGGCCCATGTAATGTAAATGTTTTAATGCAGTCCTAGGAAATGCACCTTTGTGTCCCATTTAACCTTATTTTAAAATTTCAGTTTAAGTGCAATTTGGTGCCTTTTGGGTTTTTATGCTAATGCAAATTTACATATTCATGAGCAAAAGTGTAACGTCATTTCAGACAGAATGTCGATGTTGCAGCTATTTCAGCTGAAATCAGCTTTTAAACTGAGATTTCACACCCCTGATCAATACAGGAAGATACGGTGCAAATTTTCAACTTTTGCGAGCGTCATAAATGTGAAATTTGTATGATTTGTTTTCCCATGTAGCCTGGTTTTTATTTTTAAAATTCCCCACAAATGACAATTAAATCTTTCTTTTTCATTGTCTGTGACGTTACTAAGTATTTTGTAAAGTTGGTTACGGTTACCCGATCCCATAATCTTAAACCGGTTCCTGACATCAACGGTCGGGTACTTTGGTACCCAGTTCCGATGCAGAGTTAGTGGACAACCCTATACGTTCAAAAGTAGTATTTGCACTGGAATCTGCAATTTACACTATTTCAAATCACTCAAATGAGACCACAAGCAGAGAAGTAAAATATCTAGTCAAATATATATTATGTACCTTGAGGGCTGTCTTTGTTTTGTTCTCAGTTCTTTTGCCAGGAAACCAGTCTTCATCGGAGTGCCGACTGCTACTCTTGTCATCACTGCTGTTATTTGTGAAATAAAAGCAACATGGCTACTGATCAATGAAAACACAAACCACAAAATGCATGCAAATATTACGGTAAAAAATATATGAGGTTGCCCAGATCTATACACATGAAGCACATTGCACCGTAATTAAAGGGAATGTACATCATTGGCTTTTGCTGTAATTTTTAGAAATGAGCTATTTGAGGGGTTAGTATAATAGATCAAATATTGTTACACTAACTTGTTTGAAGTTTTGTGTTCGAAAATGCTGGAAAAACCAAGAAAAACACAAATGTTTAAGCAGTCTGGTTCCCTGTCTCCACTCAAGATGAAATAGATCAATATTTATAGATGCCGGAAAATTGTAAGGTAAGGGAACCAGTCTAGCCTACCTGCACCCATTCATAAACATGCAACCAATAGCAAACAAAATTTGGAAAAAATGGTAAATTTGGATCAGCAGTTGAAAAATAGTCAGGTTTTTCCAATGGTGGTCGGCCGACCACCGTTGGAAATTTATACAAAAATACTATTTTCTTGAAAATTATTCACACCAGGTGCCATAATTTTACAGGATGCTTTCCACTGTCATTTATCAACATCCTAGTAAAGTATTTCGTAAAATCTTGGTAGTTTTATTTTCGATGTTTGCAAATGTTGTATATTCCCTTTAACATACAGTACATGTTCATTATATACAAAAATATAAAAAAACTGCATTAACAATAAAACTTAAAAGCACCATGAAAATGCGAAGTTTTACAACTATATAATGAGCCTGCCTATGTACACCAAGTCTGATATATTGTTTACATTTGTTATAGGTAGGTCACACACAACCGTGTGCTGTTTTTTTTTTTAGTGTCTTTACAATTTTTTTTATACATAAAAATGACAATGTTATATCGTTGTTTCATAACTTTTTTCTCTTTTACTCAAATGCATTCCTTCCCCAGTTTCTGTCTCCCAGCTAGTCATAGCTTGGACAAAAAAGTTTCTACCGGTAGTGGCACATAGCCGCTGCTTTTAGTTTTTCTACTGATGAATAGAATTTTGCTTTTGTCTCTTTTTTTAATGCATGGTAAGTACACTTACTTGTTTTCTTTTTCAGTACAAAAGTTACAAAAATGGGAAAAAACAGACTTTGTTGCCAAAAAAATTGAAAAACAAAAAACACTTTAATATAAAAACTGAAAATCAGTCAACAAAAAAAAGAAGACAATATCTTTTTCAAAAATAAAACCAAAAAAACCCAAAACACACCAGTCGATGAAATATGTTCCCTTATTTTTTGTCATACAAATTAAAAAAATTATACATGCACATGAAAAACGGTTCATTTTTGGCACATCTTTATAAAAAAAAAAGTAAAAAAAGTGTCTTGTTTTTAAATCCCACCCCCCTCTACCAATACCAAACATTAAACAATTTGACGATACAAATACAGACCACACAATGCCTTAATTAATAATTAAACCAAATTTTACCAAATGTTAAAAAGAGTTAAAATTACAACTCTGTGTACATTGCACATAATTTTTGTTGAGTGCCTACAAAAGAAATTTGTAGGCCTACCACGTATGACACGACCACAGGTTCATGGACCACAGGTTCATGTCCTTGCGTATGCATGCCACAGGTGACCAGGGGTGAAAGTTTACCCCCACAACAGGATGCTGGTAGGTAAGTGACCATTTGTATTTATATTGAACAGGATGTCAATGCAACTTCCTCTCAAGGCCAAACTGTGGCAAGCCAATCACAGCCATCACCACGTGTTCTTGGAAAGAACATGATGTGGGGATGTCTACTACCAGTAGTGTACTAAGTTTACACATACATGTGCATTATCTTGAAACTGCAGCAGTGGTGAGGCATACACTGTACACGCCTGTATCACCTGAAGATTCACTCATGACATTGAATTGTTAAACTTAAAGGCAGTTTAGAAAACCTTGATGTAAAGGATCAAACACTGTAATGTACATAGGTAAGTTGTTTGTACATCGCTTTGAGATCGTTGGTACCGGTACGATGGAAAGCGCTATATAAGCACTGTAATTATTATAATTATTATTATTACAGTACATGTTCATGTACATGTATGCTAAGTTTGTAAGTTTGAAAAGTTGCTCTATCAGTATAACATGTACTTGTTTGTTGTGGTGTGGGAACATTTTTCCGGGGTACTTGGGCCACTCTCACCTGTGATGCCACCAACTTAATGCCTGTTCGATGCCTATTCAATGCTTAAAACCCAGATTCAGCATGTCCAGATGAGAGTGGCCCAAGTCAAATTTACACCCGTTCACATAATTGATTGTATTTCTGGACCTACCCCCCCCCCCTCCCCAGTCGAAAGACTGCATGGTGAGGTCAGCATGTGTGATAAACGTAAACTATACATGTTTGTATACTGTGTGGTTCTGGAATTGGAAAGTGTTTGCACTAGTTCTTTTCTAGCTAACAACACACAACTCACTGAAGAGATAATTTACATACTGTACATATGGTATGTACATGTGCAGTCAATTCTCGTTAATACAAATACCGGTACTGTTCATACAGATCCTGGTTTAACTGTTTAAACATGAAACCTTGGTCCCCGACTGTGCTCTTTGTGCACAATGAATCAGGGACCGGCACTCAAAGCCTACAAATTTCTGATGTAATAAACATGTTGGCTAGGGTAGGTCCAGCTGAGTTTGTATTTAAACGAGAGTCGACTGTACTTTGATGCATGAAATGCTCCAACTGTGTCTGATACCCGGAATAACAATCACACACTGTCCTTTTTTTCCAGAGATTCAAATGCTCATCATCTGCACAATCCACTGAGCTTCAGTTACAAGGTACCGGTGGTACATGGGAATTTAATCAACTGGACTGTGTTCTACAAGCGGTCTCAATAGAAATGGTGGATGTACCTTTGAACGAAGCAGAGAATAACATGAACGAGCTGGACCACTGACTGCTTACAGCCCACAAAATATAGACATCGGCCCTTCAAGAAAATCAAGTGCACTGTACTACAGACGCTACCCGATATAGTATAAGCTTGTCCAAGGAAGATAAGGAAATTTGAAATGACCAGATTTCACCTCCAAGATGCGTCGCAGGGACAAATCCTACTTTTGGCTAAGCATCTGTGCACTGATGATCATGGTCAAGACAGGTTATTCATCGAGCTGCATAAATATGACCAACGAAAGGACCCGATTACTGGAAGGTCTTGACTGTTTCTGTGATGCAGGGATGCTTGAAATGCCAGACCATCTACCGCCTATCAGAATATTGATCCTGGATGGAGGTGGCTGCCCGCACTGGAACGCTGTCCAATGGATCACCACGCGACTTCAGTCCCCGGGAATCTTGCAATTGTTGTCTTTGCGCAACTGTAGGATGCACATCGGAGAGGAGGATATGGCCCCCCTGGCAAACCTCACAGAGCTGTCAGTCTCTTACGGGTCGGTAGAGCTTCTTCACCCAAGGGCATTTTTAAGTCTGAAGCGCTTAAAGAGCCTGACTTTGACAAGCCTTGGCTTGACACACTTTCCCGATGCAGTTACCGGCCACTTTAACATTTCCACCAATCAAACAGATGGAGTGGATGTGAGGCTGCCGCGCTTGCAACACCTGGACCTCTCCAGCAACCGAATTTCAGATATTCCCGATGACACCTTCATCCACCTGCCCAGCCTCGAGTATCTGGATTTGGCTAAAAACAGGCTGCGCAGACTCGACGCTGAGCCCTTTAGGCATCTGAGGAAACTTCAAATCCTCAATGTCTCTTTGAACCAAATATCTGAACTGCCGAACCAGGGGTTTCGTGGTGTACTTCTTAACTTACATACCCTTGTTATGAACAACGCTGTCATATTCACTCTCGGTAGTGGCAGTTTCAGAGGTCTGGCACAACTGCGATTCCTGGACATTTCCCTCGGTGTTATAAACACTCTTCATCCACTGTCCCTCCAAGGATTAGACAGTCTTCAGGAGATTAACATCCTTTTCAATCCACTGCGGTCTGTCCCTCAGGAACTTTTACGACCTGTTAACAGCACGCTACGAAAAATCAACCTCAGTGAATGTAAGCTTTCCACCATCCCCAGAGGATTTTTTGAGGGGTTGCCACTGTTGGAAGAGGTGAATTTGTCCAAGAATCAAATCGCCGCCATTGAAAGCATCTCTTTCCAGGACTCACCCCAACTGAAGGCACTGGATATTGCCGAAAACTCTATCACGGACATCCCTCTGAATTTTTTTGACCAGACTACCTCAATCGAGACCGTGCACCTGGAAGGGAATTCAATTAGTGTTGTTCATGCTCTTACATTCTGGAACCTGAATGATTTGCAACACATCTACATGTCCAAAAATAACCTTACTGCCTTGGAGACCCAAGCCTTCTACAATCTTCAGTCCCTGAAGACATTAGATCTCAGCGGAAATTTCTTGCAGAGAGTTCCGAATGATGCTCTGTACAATATACCCGCCTTGCAGCAACTAAATCTGGCAGCCAACTACCTGATCAATTTCCCACACCTGCCATTCATCAACAGAGATGCCTTGACTCCAACTTTGTATCCCACCAAAGCAGTCACTGTTGATATGCAACTCAACTGGCTGTGGTGTGATTGCTATATGTTTAGTCTTATCAGCGACCATGAATACATAGATTTATTTTGGCCTGGAGCAAATCTCCTGGCTAATCTGCGATTCAAGAACTATCAAGAGCTCATGTGCTCAATGCCGCCACTCTTGAGGGGGGAAGCCCTATACGATCCACGGCAAAAGTCTTTGCTTAACCCCTCGCTTGCTAGCTTCAGTGGGTTTTACTGTCCCGAATCGTGTCAGTGTTACACACGTTGCACTGATTCCATGAACATAACCATTTGTAATGGTAATCTCACAAGAGTGCCGCAAAATCTCTCCAAGGACATAAACGTTTTGAGCTTGGCAGACAATGGTCTCAGTGCAGTTCCTTCAGGCACTTTTGTACACATGAAGCTGTTACTGGAAATTGACCTCAGCGGAAACTACATCACAACGATAGGGGAAATGTTTAGGGGGATGTCGAGCCTTACCACCATACATCTTGGACACAACAACATAGGTGCTGTAACTCGAGGAGATTTTAAAGGCTTGACCAATTTGACATTTCTTGATCTTCAGCACAATGTCATATCATTTATAGAAACCGGCAGCTTTGCTGATCTGGAGAAACTGCAGTTCCTTTATCTTGACCATAACTTGATGCCAGGTCTACAATCAGTGGTCCTGAATAGCATTCCAAGGCTACAGGAACTCACTCTCGACAACAACCCCCTGATCTGTGACTGCGACCTGATGTGGCTGAAAGAGTGGCTCCAAACCAAGGACTTGGAGAATGTTGAGAGCATCAACTGTACAACCCAGTCCAACGAAACAGCTGCAGTGGTGTACTTGGATGATTACGAATTCATGTGTAACTCCACTGATGTCAATGTCCAAACCTGGGATCCGATTGCAGAAACTGTTGCAGTGTGTTTAGGGGTGCTGGTATTTCTCATGAGCACTGCTGCCGCAGTGTACAGATTCCGCAGAGTCATCCAGGTGGTCGTTTACAACCACACTGGTTTGCGCTTCAGCAACAAGATGGACAAAGACAAGGATAGGACGTACCTTTATGACGCCTTCATATCATTCAGCACCGATGACTTGGATTTTGTCACGCAGGAACTGGTGCCAAAACTGGAAAGCCACGAGCCGCCTTTCAAACTGTGCATCCACCAACGTGACTTTGTCGTCGGTGAGTGCATCTCCACCAACATTGTCAACGCTGTGGAGACCAGCAGAAGGACCCTCATTGTGCTTTCTAACAATTTTGTGGCAAGCGAGTGGTGCTCCTTTGAGTTCCAGGCGGCCCAGCAGCAACTCCTCAAGGACCGGCAGAATCGTTTGATCGTCATCCTCTTGGAAGAGGTCGACAAAAACCTACTGGACAAGGACCTGAAGCTGTACCTGTCAACAAACACTTACCTGGAACGGACCGACTCCCTGTTCTGGGAAAAGCTTTACTATGCAATGCCTGATAAGACGAGGGTGAGCCTTGACCAAGGACAGGTGGAACTGAATTCCCTAGACAAAGAGGACAGTGTACAAACTGCACAGGATGAGGTTGAGCTACAGGTACATGTACAAGAGGATTTGCAGCAACTGATTACATAAACAAAGTAATCACAATTTTAATGAATGCATTGCTGCACTAATATTAGGCCTTCAATTGTATTTTTTGGATTGATTTAATTCATTCCCGTTTGTAATACAATTTCAAACTACATGTATTTAATAATTGGTTTAATTTTAAATGAATTGGTAAATATATTAATGCAAGTTATGAGGACAAATAAAAAAATATGTTTTGCGTCCTGCCTTTTTGAAGAAAAAAAAGGAAGCGGGAGGTCCTTTTTTTCCCCCCTCCAAAATGGCTGACTGAAGGGGCTATTTTTCAAAATGGCTGCTAGTGGGCAATTCCACACCAAAGTGGACAAGACACCAAAAAATTCAAATGCATGCGACTTAAACAAATTTGGTGTCAAATGAAAGCTAAAAGTCTATATTTTCAAGATTTGAAGTCGGAATTTCATTCATGAGAAAGTATAGGTCATGAAAAACTGACTGAAACTTTTTTTTACGTTTTGCGTAATTTGTTTCGCTTCAGTGACTTCTAATATTTCAGCCTTCGAAAATGTCCTTCCATTACGGAAAAAATACATATTTTTAATTTATTTTAAAAACTTGCAGTATGAATGCAATGAAAGTTATTATGTAAAGCAAGTTTAGCTGATCGTAATGTCTGTTTGTTTTCATTCCACTTCCTTGTAAAAGGTTTTGTGCGTAATTTAAATTTTGTTTCCCGCTTAAGTTTTGCACATGTACTTTTACGCCTTCTGACAAAAAGTGTTAAGTTTCAGTAGTTTTTGATTAACCAAAACGACTCATCATGTATGAAAAAAACAAGTTTGATTTCCAAGATTCAGGTTTTGCGTGACATGGACAAACCACCACATACTGAAACTGCAAAGAATGCAGAAAATACTTTATGTAGAAAGAATATGCATTGGCACTCTTATTTATGGAAATACCAAAGTCAGTCACAAATCAAATCACGAGTCAGTTAACAATGTAACAGGTGTTTAACAATGACAAAGAAATGCCTGTGGTAAAGGTTGTTTATTTGCGACTGTATGACTTAAGAACGACTTCTTGTGGGGACCTGTGACTGGCATGAGTGTGTCTGAACACTGGTTCCCAACTGCACAAAATCACAAACCTGTTGGTCAGGGAGTAAACCCTGTCCGTGGCTGAGGCCAGACTGACGTCTTCCGGAGAGCTGAAGATGTGCTGGGCCTTGGTGCTGGCTTCAGGGGAGATCCACGCTGCGATGGTGCGCTGCTTGTGACGGCCGTAGGTCCTGACGACCTGCCCCCGAGAGTTGAAGGCCATCGTAGAGGGCAGAGTGTGCAGACTAGGACTAGGTCAATCAAATCTTGCAGGCTAATAAATGTGGGTCATCTTGATCTGATCTATGTATGTACACCTACATGTATGTACTTGAACAACAGGAACACTTGCTGTTGTTTCTTATCTAATATCAGAGGACTGGGATAATAAAAAGAAAGCATTAAAAAAAACAACTTTAATACAAAAAAATTGGTCTTGAAAATATTTTGGAAAGAATGTTGCATCCTGAAACCACTTTTTTTTCATCATACAGTATATCCATGAACATAATAAAGGTCAGTCATAGCAAAAATGTTGAAAAGAAATGAACCTGTGAGTGGGAAACATTTCCAATTTTGTTAGGATAAAGTTTGAAAAAGCACTCTACTCTCCATAGACTTTGTACACAACCGCTGAAGTGGCGTCTGGATGCTACATTCTTTCCAATATGTTCACCAAGTTAAGATCCATTTTGTATGCATTCAACTTCCCTTTAAAAGAGTTTTGTGGATCGTTATTAAGCACAATCTTGAGTCCGACTATGGTTGATGCTTGGTATCCAGTCAACTCGACCGTTTACCAACGTGACTCAAACCAACTCAACTGTTTGCCAACTCCCGTCGGTCTCGTCCGTTGTGCTAGTCTGAAAATTTTGGAATCTCAATACTAGAATACAAAATTTTAAGGTACTGAAAACATGCAACACAAGAACATAGACTGGCACATGAAAGCAAACCAGTCACACACGCTCACTGTAGTACTGCATCAATCAACAGTACTACTTGAGTACTTTTTTGAAGTACTTGTACTCGTACTCGAATGTCAAAGTACTCGTACTCGAATAGCAGTACTCGGGGGAAATGGTAGGGCCTATAGCTTGACTTTATACAACATGGCCTTATTTTATCGATACTTTCAGTTTGAAATGGTTGATTGGCTTGTGGAGAAATCGAAGTTTCCTGATATTCCTCTGTGCACGTCCAGACAAACACAACAGCTAGCAGTGATTGGGTCTGTTTACATCGGTCTGACTGGGCCTGGGCCAATTATTACGTACAATCAACCATTTGACGTATGGCCATATTCGGAATACAAGTACTTGTACTCGTACTCTCAAGTAAAGTACTCGTACTCGCAAGTATAAGTACTCGTACTCCGAGACCTGTTCTTGTGCTCGGAGGTACAAGTACTCGTACTCGTACACCTAAGTACTTGGTAGTACTCGAACATAGACTGGCACATGAAACAACCAGTCCAACACTGCTTCACTCCAGTAATGCATCAATCAACAGTGCTAATTGAAACATCTGGCATGCCTGGTACTAGTAGTAGTACAAACTGTAGATAAATTTGAAGAGAAAGAATGCCTTCAGAGAAGCAGACGGGTGTAAGTCAATTAATGGTGCATGGTTTTTCTTGGACCATGGTTGGACATGTACCAGTCTAGTCTTTCACTTTGGTCCTAAAGTTGATATTATCAATTTGACTGTCGATTGTGTAGTTACGGGCCCGGTCCCTTATAACTTTATAAGAGAACAAAATGCACTTTTATTTCTAATTTATTTGGCTTACCAAACTAGTTGGCGACATTTAAAGCGTGCACGTTTGTCATAGATAAAGGGAAGGGTTTTGAATTTTTAAGCAAAATTTGGGGGTAAAATGACAATGACATTATTGACGACAGGAAACGCAAAAGGAAAATAAAGATGGCGATCACCACGATGTACCGTGAATGAGCAAGGCCCGCTGAATCGCACGGCACCAACTGTAAACTGCATACGAAAATCGTTGTTTCCACCCCAAACCGCTAATGTATAGTGGCAACTGTTAAAAAAATTGCATTCGGGGATCAGAACAGCCAATCACAAGGCACCTCAATTATTTATGCTGGAATGCGAGTAGGACATATAAATTCTAACACAGCTAAACAGCTAAAGAGTGAATAAAATGACCTGATTTTGTTTTCCACGTTTTTCAGCACTCAATGTCCCAACTCGACCGTTTGCCAACTCGTCCATTGTCACAACTGGACTTAAAACGTGGAGTCAACTCGACCGTCTGACTGAGACTCTGACCGGGTTGCGTGCACCCGGCGCCCCGCGTGTGCGTGATTACCTTTTTCCCCATTCATGCCATTTGACAAAGACAAGCCACGTCCCTCAGCCATACATTTAATGTTGCTGTCGGTGCCACAACAGACGAGTAGTTGTATTTTGTAACTTCGTTTTTGTACAACGGGTATGACGGGGAGAGTTGTAACTTAAGTTGTGCATAACAACGGACGACTTGACTTTCCAGTCGAACGCACAACGCAACGGTCATGACGGTCGAGTTGGCAAAACGGACGAGTTGACAAACGATCGAGCGATAACGTACAGCATGTGTACACGGAAACAGGTCAACTCGTACGCGAACCAACTCGTACGCGAGTCAACTCGTACGCGGATTGGTCAACTCGTACGCGAGTCAACTCGTACGCGAGCCAACTCGTACGCGTGCCAACTCGTACGCGAGCCAACTCGTACGCGAACCAACTCGTACGCGAACCAACTCGTACGCGGGCTGTTTTAGGAGTGGTTTCGAGGATTGGGTTGGCATGGTTGGGAAGAATTTGGGAATAGTGTGACGGGTAGTCCGTAGTTCAATGTGTGACCGTTGTGTGTGATTGGGAGTGAACCCGTGAATGATGATAATAAAGTAACTTTCCGGTGAAATTATATAAAATTCTGATTTTAACAAAAAATAAAACTTGCCCAACCAACCAGCAATTGTACCGTGGCATACACAGGTTACAGCGATTCAATCATGCAATCTGTATACAGTGCGCGGTGCGGCGGGAACCAATCATACTGGTTATCGCGAAGAAAACTTCCCAATCAATCAAGCGAACTTGTAAAAAAACAAACAAACGCAGAATTCTTCTCTAAAAAATCGCGAATGTAAGTAGCACTGGCAGATTCAAAAATCAACTACATTTAATTTGAAAATGTCAACCTTTCAGAAAAGGTAAAATTATGCCGACCTACCGTACCGAACCTAATTTCATCTGTCCATGTGAGCTAAACCAATCGTCTAAACTCACGCGTACGAGTTGGTCCGCGTACGAGTTGGTCCGCGTACGAGTCGGTCCGCGTACGAGTCGGTCCGCATACGAGTCGGTTCGCGTACGAATTGACTCGCGTACGAGTTGGTCGCGTACGAGTTGGTTCGCGTACGAGTTGACCTGTATTCGTGTACACGGTGTGCTAGCTGTCTAGGTCGGTCACGTCAAGTCAGTCCGTTGTGGAGTTTATTTCGTCTAGCCGCGGCCACACTGGTGTGGCCAATCACACATTTACATTTTACCATCGAACAAACTTTATACTCACTCACAGTCGAGTCACATAATTGTAGGTGCAGTGTTTCCGTCTTCCTCAAAAACCTCAATTGAGACTGCCCGATCGGCTGTCATTTTGAAGAACCGCACATCGTGCAATAAACCGAAAAGAAACCATCTGATTGGTTAATTTTGGAGGTCATACACATCGGCGCATGCGTAGTACCAACAAATTGTTATGAAACAAGATGGCCGCGCCCATGGAAACTTGAGCTGTTGCGTGTGCATCAGTTATCAGAGTGATGTGGTAAGTGTTTGAATCATATGTTTGCACATTTTGTGAATTCAAACCGATCTGAAATAATTATATATATACAACAGTCGTGAAAACATGGTCATGGAAAAGGGCACTGGCAAACTTTCAGCTGTGTTGGCGCATACCAAAAAAACCCCCAACGGCGTCGATCGTTACCCGCGCCCCCGCGGCCGCGGCGGGCAATGGCGGGCAATGGCGGGCAATGGCGGGCAGTGGCGGGCAGTGGCGGGCAATGGCGGGCAGTGGCGGGCAATGAAGGGCAAATAGTGGCGGGTAGGTCTGCGCCTAGGCAATACTAGGCCCTCTAGCTAGTTGTTTAATTCCAACTTGGAACACACCCCTTAAACCCGGAGAGGGCTACTTCAACATTTTAAACCGGAATATTAAAAAAAAAAACATTAGCAGGAGAAAGCAAAGCAAGATCATCTAACAATAATCAGACATTTAATTAAAATTTTGTTTTTAAGTTCATAAACAAAAAATGGGTGTCGGACGCTTCGCCCCATTTCCACGTCGCCCCATGTCACTTCGCCCCTAACCACTTCGCCCCATCCCCACTTCGCCCCATCCCCACATCGCCCCATCTCCGCTTCGCCCCATCCCCACTTCGCCCCATCCCCGCTTCGCCCCATCCCCACTTCGCCCCATGTAGTATGAAAAAGGTGAAGGCTAGGGGTGCAGACCAAATAAACTGCCAAAGACCCCAGATAATAAATGTTCCCAATTCTAGAAACTTAGGAAAAATACAAACTTTCTGATGAGGTGCTCGAGACACAGATGAGAGAAATGATGGCTCTATCCCATTCAAAGACGCCTCTCCTATTGGCTTGTGAATAAAAAATGTGCGTAAGAACAACACATCATTTAGATGAGATTGGTTCCTCCAAGAGTGAAATTAGGATGTCAAAGGTTTTGTCGTTCTCAGATAAGTGGGAGACGGGTTGGTATAGCCAGGTTGGGAACAAAGTTGGATCTGTTGAAATTGTTTTTTAAGCCAATAAAATAGATGAGATTTTTTTTTTATATGTAACGGCTGGGGCGAAGTGGGGATGGGGCGAAGTGGGGATGGGGCGAAGTGGGAATGGGGCGAAGTGGGAATGGGGCGAAGTGGGGATGGGGCGAAGTGGGGATGGGGCGAAGTGGGAATGGGGCGAAGTGGGAATGGGGCGAAGTGGGGATGGGGCGAAGTGGTTAGGGGCGAAGTGACATGGGGCGACGTGGAAATGGGGCGAAGTGTCCGACATTCCAAAAAATAGATGACTTTGGCAACAAAGATTCATCTCATAAGAAATATACATTTTTGACTGTTTGCAAGCAACTGAAAGTGTGCATGTTTTTCACTAACAAAGTTGTATTATTGTAAATAATGCAATGGAATGGTAACTCTTGTAAAAGGATACAAATAGGCGCATCCTTGAGCGTACATACCTGAGCTGATATTTTAAACAAGTGCTGCAGTGGAAAGTTAATGAATAGTTCTGTAACTGTACGTAGGACATATGATGCAACCATTGATGAGGAGCGAAATTGATAAGGAGCACAGAACAAGTCTTCAGCAGTATCCGTCCAGTATTGCATGCAATGGCATCACCAGTTGCCCTAGTCCAGGGTGCAAGTAGGGGATTAGGTCTGCAGTTCTGCCGAAGCCTTCTCCGACGGAGCCCAACAGCCCATGTCATTGCCACCTGTCGCAATCCAGACAGTGCAAAGGAACTCCTAGCACTGCAGGTACTACTTCATGATCTAATTACCTATGCTTCCCAATTTTCTTAATTGAATATACATTGTATTTATCAGTGTTGTAATCCAGTTCACAAGTTCGTCTAGTCAATCAAAATGTAACAAAACAAGATACGAACTGCAACAAAGGACTACATTTGTCATAGTTCATCATTTAAAGCTATAGTCCATCATTTGTAATTAGTGCATTTTGTTCGTTTGAAGCAACAAAAGTGTTCAAAATCTAATGAAGGATACTGAACAACTTACTTGATGAAGTTTCAGCTCAGCTTCAGCTTCATATTCCGAGAAAAACAGCATTCTAGGATCTCAATTTCAAATCAAAAGTTGCTAAATCATGTTTCGAATTGTTTTGAATTGCAGCTTTACGCGATGTTGTGCACTGATCCAACGAATTATAGCAACCGCGCGCGCCTGTACGTCATTCCAATGCTTGTGCGGGCTGCGCCGAATAACAAAACGAACAACTAATTTAAATTTTCCTACGGTGCTTCTTAAGAAGCACCGTTGGAAATGCCTCCTTTCGTTGATTTCTTCAAAATGACAGCTTGCCAGAAAGAATAATTTCACAGGGAGTTTAGTCCCCTTACTATCTTTCAACCAGTATGTTTTTCAACAATAATTACGCCGGTTACTTTTTTGGATAGCTGCAAATGATGGACTCGGGCTTTAAATAGAAATGACTTGACTTGAGACAGGATGACTGACTTGTGATGACAACTCTAATCACTTGTACTAAATAACAAGTCAATACACGAGTCCATGGCCAGTCGCACGTAGCAGGGGAACAATAACAAAGGCATGTAAGTTCACTTGAAAAGCTTGTTACTTAACTTTGGACCTCACCCTTCTGATTGACTCCTGATGAAACTGTGTGTGGATATGTAACAGACCAGACTGGGATCTGGGACCTCGAGTGCAGAAAAAGAGGCAAAACAAAATCTAACCAACTTTACTCGCACTTTAGCCGACACAATTCTCCGAAATTTTCATGAGATAAAGACAAGGTCCTCAGTATTTCACCAGCCAAGTTTGAAGTCTCAATTCAATTTTTAAAGGAGACCTTTCTTCAACAATAATGCACCTGAGAGTGATGCAAAGTGATTTCAATTTAAAGCCCAAGACTAGACTGGTACATATCCAACTTTTGAGAAAAATAAAGACCATTCAGTGGTTTGGTGGTATGACTATGGAAAGAATGTGTAGAAATAGAGACTAGGTACCAGATGGTTCTTTTGACACAGTGCTGTACAAAAGGGGTGTTTGACTGGTTGTTTCATGTGCCAGTCTATTTGCTTGTATTGGATGTTTATACTATCTTAAGTTTTGGGACTCTCATTTTGAGAATCCCAAAATTTCGGACTAGTAACAAACTAGACTTCAAAATTGATTGATACATCTTTTTTGTTTGTCTCTCTTTACCTGTATTTACTGATGCACGGTTGCACAGAATGAGAACAGGAAGCGTCTGGATGTGGAGAAGATTGACCTTGCCCAGCCCAGGGATATCCAGGGGGTCGCGGACAAGGTCAAAGACAGTGGGGTCAGCAAATTGGATCTACTCATAAACTGCGCAGGGATGCTGCACCCTTCCGGGAGGGGCGAAACCAGTCTCAGGGATGTTTCAATTGAGGTACGTGTGTATGTCAGTGGTGGATCTAGAGGGGTAGGGGTTGGGGAAGGTCAACCCAACAGCCCCCCCCACTGTTCAGCTGCTGTATAATACTACTTAATGGGGCCAAAAATTGCCTTAGAATGCAGGAGAAAGTATCATAGATTTCAATTTTTTTTCCCGAGGCAAGCCCCTGGATCCAACTGAACATGCCTTCACTCAACGTGATTCACTCAACTTGATTTACTCAATGTGTGTACTTTTTAATTTTTTTTCGCAAAACACTAGTTGAATATTGGGTTAATGATCGACTATGCTGTATGGGGACAGCCCAGGGCCCAATTTCATGGCACTGCTGAGCACAAAATTTGCTTAGCACAAAAACGTCTGGCTTGTAAAAGCAGGTTACCAGCCAAAACTCCATGTGATTTTCATGCTAAGCAAACAACAGCTGAATACTAATCAAGAGCAATGTACATCACGTGAAGTTTCAGCTGGTAAACTGCTTTTATAAACCAGACTTTTTTGTGCTAAGCAGTGCCGTGAAATTGGCCCCAGGTTTGTAGATGGTAAGTAGATGTCTTCCCCTCTGGCTTTATTTTTGCAGGGTTTGTCCACCACCTTGACCACCAATGCAGTCGGGCCTCTTCTGATGGCCAAGCATTTTGCCCCTTTGCTGTCGAAAGGCTCTGGGGAGTACGGGTCAAAAGAACAAAGCAAACCCCATGCTGGGGTCATTGTGAACATTTCAGCAAGGGTTGGCTCCATTTTAGACAACAAAGGTAAAGACAAGTTTGGTTTACATTAAAATCCCCCAGTCATCCTCCACTCACTGGATTTGTGAAATAAACACCGCAAAAACAAAAAGAAAGTCCACACTCATTTGAGGGGTCATAATTTTGAATCTGACCATGATAATGTCATTTATGTAGACCTTTGGGGAATTTTGTAAGCTACATTTTGATACCCCATTTGCGACCAAATACTGTAGATCGTCCAAGATTGACAACAGTTTATGAAAATTGATGCAGTTTGAAAAGTTGAACATTATAAGATTATGCGAGGAGAAATTGCTAAGCATAACCACCCATGCCTGTAGTTGGCCCCTATCGACCGCACAGTGCCCGAACAAAGCGCGGGTCGTGGGTATAATGCTCCCATGCATGCAAGCACTGTGTGATCGGTATTTCCTGTCATTCCTTTCGGTCAGTTTGACATTGTCACGCAACAGTTCTACTCGGGTACTCTTTAAATTTGCAACTTTTCAAACAGCATCATTTTTCATAAACCGTTGTCAATGTTGGATGGTTTACAGTCTTTGGTAGCAAACGGGGTATCAAAATGTAGCTAACAACATTTCCCAAAGGTCTATATGAATGACGTTATCATAGGACGATCAGATTTAAAATCATGACCCCTCTGATGAGTGTGGACTTTCTTTTTTGGCGGTGTTTATGATAAACACATGTGCCTTCTTTAACAGGATATATCATATTACAAAAAGAAAACTAGCTGTGGGATGAAGAAAATCAACAAATCAACTGGAGATGGAATTGACTGTCGAAGCAGGGAATGGCAGTGCATGTTCGAAGAGCGCCCTCTGTTGATGAGACATTATTATGTATTATTATTATCATTATTATTTATTTTTTGGTAATGAAACCAAGGATTCCTCAAAATCACCCCAGGTAATAAGCTCGCAAGCCTGAAGAAACCTGTAGAGAGGAAATACTGAGAAGAAATTACAGTTCTAGAGGTGGGAGGAAAACTCCAGGACATTAATCTGGGGAAAACCCACGGAATCAGGCAGGGACTGAAAACCCAATCCACATATTGGCCCAGGCAGGATTCGAACCTGGGTCACAGTGGTGGAAGGCGAGG
This sequence comes from Patiria pectinifera, assembly GCA_029964075.1. Lineage (NCBI taxonomy): Eukaryota > Metazoa > Echinodermata > Asteroidea > Valvatida > Asterinidae > Patiria > Patiria pectinifera. The sequence goes on from CM057133.1 coordinate 17,591,881, forward strand.
AAAGTACCGCTTCGTCAACCTGACTAGTATGATGATGTATTCCATACTGATATTTAATCCACCCTGCAGAGCTTCCAATCGTACAGTAATCTGTGTATTTTTTCTTCTCCTGCAGGTCTTGGTGGCTGGTACAGCTACCGCATGTCCAAAGCAGCCCTGAACATGGCCACCAAGAACCTGAGCATCGAGCTGGCCAGAGGGCGCTCTCCAGTCATCTGCGTGAGCGTCCATCCGGGCACGGTCAACACGGACCTGTCCCGCCCTTACCACAAGAGCGTGCCCAAGGACAAGATCTTCACGGCCGAGTACTCCGTGGAGTGCATCCTGAAGCTCGTGGACGGGCTGACCATGGAGGACACTGGAAAGTTTCTTGCATGGGACGGCGAGCCTATACCATTTTGAATCTTTATAACAATCGTTATCAATTGAGTGATGTAATCTATAATAATATTTCATATTTTGGGGGCAAAACATCCTCACTCGCAGCTGAGAAGCTGAATTGCAAGGGACGTGACGAGAAGGTGGTCGATGCAAAAGCATGTAAAGGCGCCGTATTGGCTGTTGCCATACGACCCATGTTTGACCCTGGAGCACAGCCAGTGTTGAACTTTGCGGGAGAGCACGGAGAAAAACCCTCGCGGCACGCAGGAGAGAATCAACGAACAACTCTACTCACATGATCCGAGCTGGGAATCGAATCCAGAATTGAGCGCATTACGCACTAGCCACCCATGCCACCCTATAAGCGGATCAGAACACAAATTTTGGGAGGCCAAAAATTTTGAAAAAAAAAAGGGTAAAAATTACGTGGTACGGCGGGGGGCTTTAGGCAGGCCTTCTAGATGCATGCTCTGCTTGTAAAGCTGACCATTTTCTGGGGCCATTTTACAATTTTTTTTTGAGGAAAGACAGGTGCTCATTGCCTGCCTTTATTGCATTATTGCAAAAAAAAAAAAAAAAAAAATTTTTGGGGGCCATGGGGGGCCCCCCCCCCCTCTGGATCCGCCCTTGATGCCACCCATGTGTGTGAAGATCTCCATCCTTCAAATTTGAGATCAATTTCAGGATTGAATGACTTGTTTCTATGCGTGTGCTACATTTGTGACTGTTACGGATGCTAGACTAAGGTGTAGTGGATTATTTGTGCCTTAGTTATGCCTCAGTGTTTATACTGGGCATAGTTTCGGGGATGCTATAAAATATGCAATGTTGGGGAAGTCTGTTTTCTCTTGCATTGTATTCACGAATGAGGGTTCAAAGCTCGCTATAATTATTATTATTATTTTTACTTACGGGAACGGATGCTCAGGGGTATTTTTTGGAAAGGGATTATATTACTAAATGTACCATTAGGGAGACACCTTATTGTTATTTTTTTTTATACTAGGGAGACACCAGCTTTAGGGAGACACATAACTGTCTCCCTAATGGCACAGCAGCCCTTTTAGAGGCAAAATTTTGCTGTTGCAATTGGGTTAATTTGTTGCGCGTGGTCTAATGAGTAAAAGTACCCAAATTCGTGGAAAAAGGACAAGGGGAAAATGGGTCAGGGCACATTTAAATATGAAAAATGTTGTGCACAAGTCTATGGGAAAGTCTGCCTATTCACCCGTTCCTGGTAATTATTACAACTTCTAATGATTCATCTTTTATCATTTACGATGTTAAAATTAGCGTGGTTTACAAGTGGGTATTGTTCATATTGATGTGTTAGTCTCGGTACAAGACTAAATTGGAATTTTTATTCCACTATTTTGCAGCCAGTGCCTTAACAAATATGGTACAATTGCCATCCCCGGTAGTGGAGGACTGGTCTCCGACAACAAGATGATTCAAATCCACTCTTGGCAATATTGGCAGCGCTACCCAGAAAATTTTGAAGGTACCTCACGCGGATGCATTAGCTTGAATTCAGCGCGAGTGAGGTATGCTCGCAATATCCTGGGTAGCGCTGCCAATATTGCCAAGAATGGATTTTAATCGTTTTGTTGATTGCAATCTGAGCTTGTCACGGCTGTAAAGGAGAATTAAATTCAAATAAAGTCTTTGACCGAGACTTATTATGTGTAAGTACATGTACAAAGCTTCCTTCAACAAAACAACTTAGTTTTGTCAAATATAAGGGGGAGGGGAGGGGAGGGGCACGTCATGCCCCTTGACACCCCACTGGTACCTCCCTTGAATAGTCTGTGGGATCAACTATATACTACACATAGAGGTATTTTGATGTCCAGAATACCATGAATGTTATTGAATGTTATGCAATAATATCCTAGAGAGTTAGTGTAGCCGTATTTATTCACTGTAAATTGCCTGTCTTTCTAGAAGGTATTAATATATTTTGTATTGTGTCTTTATGGAATTTCAAGAGGGTGCTTAGTATTACATCGAACACACGTACGGTAATCAGCATTATAAAAAAATATATTAATAGATGAAAGGACCAAGATGGTGTGTGTTTAATTTAAAAGAATAACAACAACGACATACATGTATATGTATATGTATTCCTTTGTCACAGTTAAAATTAAAAACAAGGATTAAAGAAAGAGAGAAAGACTTTACATTTATGCCCACCACTTTGCTGACAGAGAGATACAAAATCTTTACAAGCAGTAAAGTCTGCAACGGCCTGGCGATGGTAAGACAAAGACTGGAAATGAAGGTTATACGGGACCGTGTACAATGCGAGTCAAAAAAAAAATGAAACCCAAATGTCGGGACCATTGTTTTAGTGCAGTTCTGCATGTAGTATTTTCAAAATCTAGGATATGAAAGCTCAATTCATAAGCTTTCTTTTTGAACAAGAATCAATCAAATCACTTATGTGCTTTTCCAAGTTACGGAGTTTTAAACACAACCGCCGTTTTAAAGTTCTGTCCACGGATCACAAAAAAGATTTGCGTTCCTGTGAAAACAATTCACACACATCCTTATGTGATTCGTTTTCGATTTGCTGAAAGAACACTGAACTTTTTTGTGATCCGTGGACAGAACCTAAAAACGGTGGCTGTGTTTCAAACTCCGTAACTTGAAAAGTGCATAAGTGATTTGAATGATTCTTGTACTAATAGAAAGCTTATGAATTGGGCTTTCATATCCTAGATTTTGATAGTGCTACATGCAGAACTTCACTAAAACAATGGTCCCGAAATTTGGGTTTAGTTTTTTTTTTACTCACTCGTATAATGGGAATTTCGATGATTCAATGGAACAAACTTCAAATTCGTGATGAGCCCTTTACAATGTGCGGCGGCATGAGGCAATATTATGGCTTTTTAAAGGTTAAGCTGTTGCGTTAAAAAAAAGGTTGACGGCGGTCTTTCAACCCAGGCGTGCTAAAAGGCACCCGAGAATGAGTCAGTCAGTAAGACAAAAAAAAACAACCAACCATATAAATGCACTGAAAACTGTAACGCCAAGGCGGCCGCAATGGATATCGACCCGCGTAATATATTCGGAACCGTCTCGTAACTGTGAAAAGGATAACTGCCGGGGGTTGCCATGGCTACCGTGGCGTCTTTTGTTTCCATGGCAACCGCTTCCAGCAACAATGCACAACACCTCGGCCATGATGATTCTGTCGAGTGCATATATCACGCGTTTAATGGAGTTTTGTCATTACAAAGCGTGTACATGTAACTTCACACCAGAATGCATTTCGGGTTTGTGCAAGGTGCTTGTGTTTTTCACTTGGAATTGTTTTTTTTTCTTTCTCGCGGTCACACATAGACTGTTTTTATTCCAGCAGCAGAGTGGCTGGGGGGGGGGGGGTAGCTTTTTTTCGGGGGGGGGGGAGTGGGGTTTACCTTTCTATTTGGGTTCCCAAAGGGGGAAAAAGCAAGGGGAAAATTTTCACACAAGCATATTACTTGCATTCATGTGCCCCTTAAAACATTTGGTGCACCCCAGGTGCCCCCGCAGTAACCCCACAGTTACGCCACTGCTATACCCCCCTTGGACCATAGCTGGTTACGCCCATGGACTAGTGGTTCTTCACTGCCATCAGTTCCATTGAACTGAATGCCAGAATCATTGTGATCAGAAAAGGCCATTAGTACTCGATAAATAATACAACTTGTGTGCATGATATCGGATACCGCATTAGCGCCATTACGGCCCAAGGGCTACATAATTGATTGTCTAGATCTCTCATTACCCGTGGCAATAATAGCCCTCGATGAAATTTCTCGAAGGCACTCGGAAGTTGGGCTAATATCGCCTATTAAATCACCATTTTTGTTGCGTTGGTTACACTGTTGGCAATGTACATCTCAAACCAAAACATTGAAATGTGTTATGTTTAAAGTCTGGTGAAATTATCACGCTCAAAATGGTGCTTTAATGTAGGCCCCTTTTTCGAAGAAACACAAAAAAACCTGGCCTTCTAAATCACTTTGCGTGGTTGTTTCTCCAAATCTACATTCATAAATACCTAAGACAGTTTACCCATTCTTATTGGTCGAGAGTCCGTCACGTGGCCGGTCATAAACGGATGATAAAGACCGACTGGCTGGTCTTAAACACTTTTCCCAGTGTCATATGAAATTTGGACTCCTATGAAATCCGGTGCCTTTTGAATACCGTTGTGTTGGTTGAATGTTTACAATCCTATAGGCATGCGCAATACTACCAGTGGAACAGTGTTTCATCGTCTCAAATTCACACTTCACCGCCACAGCTGCGTTCTGCGTCAACCGCTTGCGCCAATCTCCATATGAGTCGTCTACCACTTTTTGCGACAGGGAAATTCCATAATATAGCGAAAGAGTTGTTTCGAAAAACATGAAACAAAATCGTTGGAAATTTTTAATTTTGGAGTTTTGATCTGAAAAGTTTAGAATTTTTGACCGACAAGGTATTTTATGAATTGGAATAATTGTGTTTGGTGGGTATTAAACACTATGTTTAAGACGGGTTGGAGTCTGGATGTTTATAATTACAGCAATCCAACCGGTCTTAAACAGAGTGTTTAAAACCGCCCAAGCGCACATTTTATTCCCTTATTATACATCCATCTTTACAGTTTGATGCCAAAAGCACGTTGCCCAAAGTGTAGGCCTACCAGGTCAAATAACCAAGCAAAATGTTGATTTATCAAGCAAATTTAATTCGTAGCCGCTTACCATTTGAACCGAGGGTCCCATTGCTCTTGAGAGGATTTTAAAAAGTTCTCAATTCATACAATGGCTAAGCACTGAGGGCCTCGATTTCAATGCTAATTTTAAAATTGTCTATTGCCTTGGGGCCGGGGATATATAGTCTGAGTATCAGGCATTCACGTATGCTAGAGCCACACGACGAACGGCATTATAGCATGCAAACTGTATGCGATATCCGCTTGCCAGCCAATCGGAGTCACCTTTAGAAATTGTGACGTCATTTAAATTATTATTATTATTATTATTATTATTATTAATGGTTTATTATTCTATTCTATCGCCGCCAGCAGCGGAATTGCAGAATAGTTACATAAAAAAATATTACACAGAGATTTAAAGAATAACCATTATGAGGGCATAAGTGAAAAAAAATCGACATAAACACAAATGCATAAACATTCAGGATTGCAGCTAGAGGTCAGACCCACTAGTTAGTAAAAAAAAAGTGGCCTAAACCGTTGATTTGTTAGTTTGTCTACCCTGTTTGTTGTAATACAGCGGGTTACGGAAGACCTGGTAGAAGGCATCCGCTGAATGGTCAGAATCAGGAGATCAAGACGCAGTCTTGTTTTGCAAAACTGTTCGCCGAATCTGCTGGCATATCACAGACCCTTGCTGCTGTGCAAGGAGCTATTCCATAGACTATGTTTGCCGAGCTAGCTTAAGAAATCATGCGCGCGTGTATACTACTCCCCCTTGCTTTTCAAAACAGTTCATATTGTAAACTCTCCGCAAGTACATTTAAAAAAAATGAAAGGGAAAGATTAAGAAATGGTTGACCTTTTAAAATTTAAAGAAATATGCTTTGAAAAGCTCGGCAATTTGCCAGTAGTGATTGTGGTTTGTGCATATATTCTTAAAAGCAAACAAAGGGCACAATTTCAAGGGGCGATGGACAAAATTTCCCCCATTTTGTTAATTTCCAAACCCCGGTTGAAAATTGGGCTACTTGATTCGCGCCATCTGTTACTCCATATTCTTGATTTTCTTGATAACTTCACTTGATGTTTACATTAAACTAAAGTTTTTCTTTTCCGATTGCAATCATTGCTGCTGTAGCTCGGAGCGGAATGAGTATGCTACTTAAATTTCATCTTCCATTCCACTGAATCTTATGACGACCACTTGTTGCGTTGCGAAGATGCTTTATAATTTTCACCCTTTTTACAACGACTGCTGTGTGTATTTATTTTACTGATTGTTCGTGCTCCGGTTTACTGAAGGTTTTTGTCTTTAAACATGAAATGGCCATGGGCAACCCCCCCCCCCCCCCCGGAAAACAAAAAAAAAGGGGGGGGGGGGAGAAAAAGAGGTTCGAATTGGTGTTAATTTGATGGGGGAGGCAAATGATCCCCTGCTCACGCTCGGTAAAATGATAAATTGAAAATATAATGAAAAAGTTAAGGAATTTTAAGTTAAGGGAAAAATTTGCTTAAGGAAAAAAATTTGCGGAAAAAATCCTGGCGACGCCCATGGAAATGGCCGTATAGTTTGAGATCCACTGAACCCAAAATTAATGACACTGTTGCTAGTGTGTACCAGCTATATGGATACCAGACAATGATAATTTGCCCGTTGCCATGGTTTCGAGAAGACGCCTAATTATTCATCAACATCCCCACGTCCAATTTCGTCGCGGAAGAGTATAAGCCGTGTTCCCACTTGGTTTCACGGACGGAGAGAGGTCGTGTCTTTTTTTGTCGGTCAAGAAGTTAATCAGCTGCCGCCGGGTAATTGCACAGTGTTGATGACCACGTCTCTGTTCGAAAACTTTATCTTGTGCGCGTGCGTCATCTGAAAGCGAGATCTCGAGGCGGCCACCAAAATAAACGAATTTCAACATGAACATTCCTAATGACGTCGTGTGATGAGTCGATATATTCGCGCGTCGGGATACATCTCACAGGGAGTAATATAAGCGTGTATCTATTAGTAGGAACTGCTATGCTCGTAATGTTGGCGGCATCCTCTGAATGTGTGATACGCGTAGTGATATCCTACGCCCAATACTGGCCTGAAATGACTACCTATGCATCAACCACTTGTTGAGTGACCACATCGCTGCGATATTTCTCCTCCGCACAGTCGAAACCATGATATACTTCTTTCTTTTTTTGTAGATCTGCAACCAACTCGCCTTTTCGTCATTGCTGGTGTCACGTACGTGTAATTCCCGTTCGAGGATCATATTTGTCTTTCCGTTCCGAAGGGCTATATTTGAATTTCATGTAATGAACTGACTTAACACTATTTTATTAGTGTGCACAAATTCAGGCGAGTTCAAATTGGCATTTCTACCTTTGACGGACCAAAAGATATCTAATCGGTGCGTGAAGTGCTCATGAAATGTCAAAGAGTTGATGATTTGGTCTGCAGATAGGATGACCTTATGATTTGGCCTGACTTTGTTGATGACCCCATCGTAACCCGATGATGCTGACAGATCTATCAAGATGCGAGAAGGCAAAACTGTGACGGTGATAATTTTGTTGTCACGTTGCGTCGCGACAAAAACGCTCCTACAGGACGGGAATTTCGGATCCGTTGAGATGTGCAGTTTTAACGCCAGCTAGCCCACATTGCCCCCTCGCCCCATCCACGTGAACACTGATTTGGTAGGTAAACTAATATTCTTGTTTTCTTTTGTCCCCCCCCTTGTAATAATTTGTGGCCACTTTCAAAGTGGCTTTGTGATATTTATGCGACTCGGCTTAATTGAATTGTTAAAAATTAATGTCCAATTCAACCCAGAGGGTGATCCGCGCCTGTGTCGCTGTAAACAAAATGTATCCACGACCTGTGCACCACATAAGATAACATCACATCACCTCACTTTCCTGAAAGGGAACTTATGTACACAGAGACTTTCTGCGAAAAATTGTACGAAGAGGAGTGAATCCGGATGCGTTCATTATTCATCATGACTCCGGGGTTCTTTTTATCTGCGAAAATTAGAGAAGTTTCTGGGAATTACGTCAAAAACAAAGGTCATTGTACAAGTGTAAGGTATACTTCCAAGACAAACTGATACAATATCTCTCTTTGTTATTAAGGATCGGCGGAGGGCAGTTTTACACCGTAAGGATGTATTCCTTGGCCCCCCATCAACTGATGCTGGTCATTATTAACTGCATCGCCTTGGTGCTTGGGGCTCCCGGCAACATCTTGATTCTGCACGTCTACTTCGGCAAGCCTCGCAAGACCAGCACCCACATCCTGATCATGGGGCTGGCCCTGAGTGATCTCATGTCCCTCTGCTTCACCTTCCCGTTGGAGATCGTCTCTTGGAGTCAGGAGTACGAGATGGAGGGTGGCCGGGCCTTCTGCCGTCTGGTGGGCTTCGGCTATCATTACTTCGCCCAGTGCTCGGTGCTGATAACGGTAGCAATCGCCATCGACCGGTACAATGCCGTCTGCCGGCCGCACCAGTGGAAGATCACCACCGGTAGGGCCCAGGGGGTCGTGGCCAGTTGTCTCTTGCTCAGTGCTCTCGGCAGCGTCGCAGTACTATTCTCCTATGATATTAAAACCATCGAAGTTGATGCCGACAAGGTGCATTTTGAGTCGGACGATGCAGTCGACCGTGTGAATATCACGTTGTGTGATCGAAACGTCGATGACACATTCCACAAGGCTGTGTTCATACTCTACACTGTCTGGTTCGGGCTGCTGTTCTTGGTTCTGACTATGGCGTACTTGAGGATTTATTTGACTATACGGAAGCGTGTCAACGGTGGCATTGCCACCCAAGAGGAAGGTGATGTGTCTCGCATGAGAGTGGTACGGCCAGTGATCCGGTTCATATCGCACTTGACTGTCGTCACGAACCGGGAAGGTAGTGCCGGCACACGATCACTTGAGAACAACACTGAAAACCCCAGTCCCATCGACAATGATGCTATCAACCCTGAATTAGCCAGCCATTCCACCAACTTCCTCCCGCCCAACATCCCTTCGAGATCATCCCAAGACGAGGAGAACTCACCCTTACCACGGGACGAGAAGTCGGCCACACTGAGCGGTAAGAGCACAAATGCCTTTGCCCGCGCTCTCCTACTTGCCGGCGAGGTGCCTCATCGCCCGGTACTGCCCTCCATCGTTCCAGCTCAAAACTCACACCTCAGGGTAACCGCGTCGCCCGCAGACGACAGGGGCAGGCCAAGCCCAGTATCCAAGCCTCGGGCAAGTCCGCGGATGGCCACAGCGTGGAGCAAAATCAAGCCCCAGTCTGTATTAGCGGCTGATGAAAGTCCTGCAGGAGGGTCGACCAGGGAGGATGGTAGGCTGAATGCAGGCACTACCGATAACAAACCCGTGGCTGCTCCCATTGCAAGGGCTCTGCAGAAACGGGCTGCCGCCACGGCCATGAACCTCAAAATGCAAAAGAAGACGACCAACATGCTCCTGGTGGCTGCTCTGACGGCCGTCTTGACCTGGTTCCCGACCATTGTCGTCGAGGTCAGCATAGACAGCGTTCACGAGTGGCTCATCCATCAAGAAGACTGGCTCAAGATCCTGACCTGCTTCATGGGCTGGCTGTTCCTCTTCAATTTCGTCACCAACCCCTTCGTGTACAGTCTCATGAACAGTCGCTTCAGGGAGGACTGTAGCAAGTCTTTCCGTGACTGCAAGCTGTGTCGCAATAAAACAGCGGCGGTTCAAAACGAATAATCGCAATAAATGTAACGGTCACATACTATTTGGAAGAAATTGTGGATTATGAAGATCTATCTCATCAAACTACGACCATAGCTCTTTGTTGACGATGACATATTCAACTTTGTCATGAGTACTGCTTCAGAGTTTTTGCTCTTGATTTAGATCGATTGCCATTTTGTTGTTCTGGGCGTAGAAAAATACATTTTGTTTGGATAAAAATACAGGATTTTTTGAACGCAGATATATTTTAATATTTTACCAACTTTTGATTCGACATAAACGCCGGACTAAAGAGATGCTTATGTGTATAGGCCTATGCATTTTTCTCTAGTGGACAAAAAAATGGTGTTGTAAAATACAGAAATGGTGTTACATAATATTCTTGTGTTATATTATATTGGGTAACACAACACCGATGGTATTCTTGAACTATAATCTGTAAATATGCGTCGATGCTCAATGTAATTTGTTAAGTTAAGTATTTCCGTTTTTTGACCTTTTTCGTTTTTTTGGGAGAAACAACTCCTTGTGATTTGATGTCGCAATTTTGCCGAAAAGAGAACAGTCATTGTTTGGGTCATATGGAAACAAGTAACGCACTCTGTGCCTAACAAGAAACAACAATTCGGAGTGTATACATTTTCTGTTTAAAAACTGTCCTAAGAGGGCGTGTAAAAAATATTTTAACAAACTGCTGTGATGTGGGTTATGACGTCTTGAACACCCGAGGGACGCAAGCCGAGGGTGCTATGCGCCCCGAGGGTGTCCAACACGTCCTATCCCATATCACAGCAGTCAACAATTGTTTTGTTATACTTCTGTCTTGGATTCTTTGGATTTTGATGTAAAAATCACAACAATCATGAAAATCGAACGCCAACTCACATTCGGCATGTCGTGTGCTCGAAACAGCTGATCGTCTGCTAGTTCGCTGCTCCCACTCATATGTGAAAACATGGTGAAAATAGCGTGGGTACCAACGATACAAGCGTAGCACGTGATCGTTCTAGGCCAATGAAAATACAGTTTTCAAGACAGAGGTATAACAAAAATGCTTCTTCAAGAATTGGTTGATGCAATAAACCGGTTTTATACTTGTATTTATGAATTGAAGCGCCTGGGGTATTCGGTATATCGCTTGAAGACGAATTAATGCCATACACACGGCTTGCGTGTACACAGTAACTTACAGTGCAATAGACCATTATCACGTTGTAGCCATTTGATTTTTTTCCCCATTCGAATCATTATAACCAAAGCGAGGCTGGAAGGACAAATAGTCTGGTTCCTGTTTGCACAAAAACATTATCATTCAGTACTGTTATTGGATACAGGGAGCATGACTGAAATGGTGGCAGCATGATACAGGTCTATATGCAATTGGGTGCTACTTATGTACTTCATTGTCTGGGAGGGGGTATACGTACCCGGTGAGTAGGGTCATATATAGTTTCGGACATAGCTCTTGTCTCATTAGCTTCTCAAATTTCTGCAGGATGGGGAGGGACAAGTGACACAGTCCTCGATCCGTCTCCCTTTTATTAAGTGACCTAAACTGCTTTTGTGGTGTACATTATCTGTTTAGTTTTTGTAAACGAGTGATGAAACTTTACTGCAAAAACCGTGTTTATACAGGGTTCGACCTTAACTTTTTTTTCACTAGCCAGCCGGGCTACTGAAACAGACTATAGCTCACGGGCATTTCAACATAGTTAATCTTAAATTACAGGAGACTCAAATGTCTTTTGGGACGGACATTTTACTCATTTACAAACAAATCTAAAATGACAGTTGATAAGAACTGTATTAAAACGTGACCCAAACGAGCCTGAATAAATCTAGAATCCATCGGATGTACCTTCTCACGCAAGTACGCGATATGTTTTTACCCATTTCCAACTGATTTCTCATCTACTCTGAGGCAATTTTGTCAGTATTTTTAATAAACAGATCTAATAATTTAACCCTTTAAAACAGTTGATAAAATTATACACAAATTGATCCAGATTTGATTTCTAAATTTCATGACTGATTTCTTGTCCTTTCATCTTTGCCGTATCCCAATATTTTTTTGACTCGCCAGCCGGGCTACTTGGAATAGTCTGACTAGCCCGTCGCTGTTTTGACTTGCATTTGGCTAGCGGGCTACCGCTAGTTTGTCGCTAAGTCGCCAAAAACAATTTTGGTCCCCCAAAAAGTGGGCCCCCAAAAAATTATGGCGTGGCGTTCGGGGCCCCGCTCAAGGGTCCATGAATCTTGTTGATTCTAGATGCTCTGTGGTGCAATCTGAGGCAATTTCTGACCACTTTGACCATTTTGTTTGAGGAAATGATGGTGGTGTATAGGTTATACGCAGTGCTTGCCTTTATTGCGACGTCACTAAAACAAAAAGTTGGGTTCGTTTTGGGGGGGGGGCAATGGTCCCCGTTGCCCCCCCCATGATCCGCCCTTGTCAAAAATATGATCAGCGTCGTAAAAAGAAGGATGTTTTGAATGTATTAAACACCCTCACCCAAAGACAATATAAAACTTTTTTTTAAAATGAAGAACTAAATAAATACAATGGGTGTTTTTCTTAAACGTTGTTGATCAATATTGATCGATATTGCCCACATTTTTGGGCCGATATTTCTACCATGATGGCATTCTCATGTGGACGGACAGTACTAAAATCAATTTTTCCCGACCAGTGCTTTAAGAACCAATTCTTCACTGAAGAAAAATAGACCCACAAGTCATTGGTAAACCTCACCCTTTTGTACTCATTTAGGGCCTAACTATTCCAACCTGTTATCCGCATATTACAATGCAAATCTTCAAAGAATAGACACAAGTTGTAAAACCTTTTTTTTAAGGTCTAAAATCGACATGTTGCTTGCTTTTTACTTGAGTTGTTTGCTTTTTTTCCCTATGTACGGATGTTTCGGATCCTTAAAAAAATATAATGAAAATACCCGTACATTGTTTTTAACGCTAAGTCCAAATACCAAAAAAAAAAATACAAAGTAGGCTCTTTTGGGGAATAATCAGCTTGACGTATACAATTAGCATAATTTATTCTGAACAGAAATAAAGAAAAGAATATTCTGACGGGAATTGGAGAGGGAAGACGAGTTCCAATGGCGGTTCAAGAATGGTTATTTCGTAATGTTTTATGCAAGAACTCTTTTTTCCCCGTCTGCAATTGCAAAAAACTCATTAGGCAATAGGTATGATTTTTTTCATTCCCCTCAAAAAAGGAAAAAAAGAAAGAAAGAAAAGAGCAGTCATCAACGATTATGAATAATTGCCTAGCCATAAGCCCAAAGCAGCAGGTTGCCCTTCCCAGCGATGCATTGCGGGGCCGCGTCGGGAACATGGGAAGCACGACCAGTGGATTGAAAGGCAAATTGTTGTGTTTCCTTGGCAACGGCCAGAGTGCGTCACTAATGCCGTCCTTGGTGCCTTCCCATCCCCTTGGCGTCTGAAACACGTTCATTATAGCTTCAAAATGCAACTCATTAGACAATGATCATTACAATGCACGGAACAAAATATTAGGAATTCCTGTCATGAAAAATAATAATAAGAATAACTTGGTTTTTTTAAATTTTATTCGGCTTCGCTATTTTGGTGTGGAAGGTGATCATACAACTTTAGAAATTGTTTTATTGATATTATCCGTATCCCAGAATGTCGCTTGAGAGCTCGAAATCCGTTTTTTTTCTGGGTCTAACGTTATTGTGATATACTCGGTTTTGAAAAAAAAATACTATACAAATTTATAAAAGAATCCTTAAAAAAAACATGCACCAGGGTAGGGGGAGTGGGGGTAATCCTAAATGCTTTTCCCTTTTAATTCTTAAAACATATACTGAGTTAGTTTCTATGACTGATACGTCAAGACAAAATAAACTCAAGTCCCAACAAGAAACATGTGTTAGGATATTTTAACATTACTTCAAGTAGTCATGGCAACCAGGGGCGGGGGAACGGGGTGGGGGGGGGAGTCCCCCTCCCCCATTTTCCCAGGCCAACAAAAGTGCCCCTCTCGCGATTATAAATGTGCCCCTTGAGATGAAAACAAAACTGCCTCTCAAACGCACACATGAAAACATATGATCGCGCTACAGATAAAATTGTCTCCTCTCTTGTGGAAAACTGCCCCTCAAAAACCCAAGTGCCCTCTCCTCTCGCATTAACAAGACTGTGCACCTTCTCGAGATAGAAAACTACCCCTCGATAGCAAAAATACCCCTCTCGCAGATTGAAAATTGACCATCAAAAACAATAGTGCTCCTCTTGCGATAACTTCTCGAGATGTAAAACCGCCCATCGAAAGCACAACTGTATTAGTGCCCCGCTCGCAACATTAAAATTGTTTTTCAAGAAGAATGTTTTTGAACTGTGAGGAAAGACCATAACACAAAGCTGCAGTTGGAAGTTGGAACATTCTAACTTAGGAAATTTAATTGCTTTCATACAATTTCTTTAAACTCGTTCCAGTTTTAAAGACAATAAACATCAAAACCTGCAACGAGGAAGACTTTGGTAGATATGTATTTGAAGGGTCGGTTCTCATTTTAGTTTTAAGGAAAGATGTATTCCCTTTGCTATTTCAATATTTACCCGAAAAAAATATATTTGTTGTAGGCCTATAAATTGTTCCTATAGCAATGTAAAAGCTACTCACAGTTATTTCTTCCCAAAAATTGCATCAATTTCGACCAGACAATGTATATTTCGGCTCTCGCAAGACGGGTTCACTAATGTGCCCTATTCAGAGGGTTCTGACGCCCCCAAAATGCCCCCCCCCCCCGAAAAGCACTGGTACTGTGCCGGAAGCGTTACTAAACCGTGTTGTGTACATCCCAAGTTAATTGAAGTCATGTACAACAAGTGCGCATTAAAGGAATGTACAACATTTGCTTTTGCTCCAATTTTCAGAAATAAATGAATTTGGAGGATTAGTATGTTATAGCAAATATTGTTAAAATGACTTGTTTCACGTTTTTGGCTTGTAGATGCTGGAAAAACCAAGCACCATTTATGTTCTTGTAGTCTGGTTTCCTGAACCCAATTAAGATTAAACGGAGAATTTATAGACTTTTGGGAATTGTAAGGTCAGAGAATCAGTCTAGCAGGCTTGTACCCCCGGCCCTTCACAGGTGTGTAATCAATTGCAAATTGTTTTTGCAGTTTTTTTGCAAAGAGTTTGCAAGCAGTTTTTGAAAAAAAGCCAGTAGTTTTTTGATAATTTGATCATTTCGTTTTGTGATGTTTGCAAAATGTTGTAATTTCCCTTTAAATGGTGAATTACCCCCATACACTCCCCTATCGGCAAGAAAGTACTGTTTTATCACATACATGTATCAGTGGTGCAAGTTTAAGTCAGATCATGGCAGTTGGGAGTCTGTGGAATTTCCCCTTGCAATAGTCTGTGATACGCAGCAGATTCGGCGATTAACTATGCCAAGGCACGCCTGCCCCTTGGCCTCGAGATTCTGACCACCAGCTCAGCAGGCGCCTTCTATCGGGTCTTCGGTAACCCGTTGTTGTATTACAAAACCATGGTAGGCAAATTGACCAGGGTAACCGTTTTAGTCGATTTTCGGCTAACTTTGACAGAATTTTTTATTAAAAAACGAGTTTGACAGAAAATTTGACAGAATGGATTTTTTGGCAGAATTCTGCAAAAATGGTTATTTGACAAAAAAAAAGCAAATTTGAACAAAAAAGTGTGCATTTTGTTTAAAAAAGCTTCAATCCTTTCAAACAAAACCTGCATAATAGGACAGGTTGGCTGGTCTAGGTGCTGAGGTTCACTGGGAAACGGACTTCGTCACGGTTGGAAACACGTTTTACCCGAAATTTACCAATAATTTCACATCTTTATGTGACTAGATTGTTTATTATGTAAGTTGAATCTTAATTAAGGCAATCTGCATGCGATTTTAAGTGTTTATAGTGTATTTCTAGTAATTCTTGGGAACTTGGCACATTTTTGATAAATCTGACAGATTTTTGATGTTCATTTAGCAGAATTTGGCTCTGACCTTACGGTCACCCTGAAATTGACCAATAAACAGCAATTAGTCCACATTTTCTGATCGAAAGGACGTCACAATTTCTAAAGTGGACTCCGATTGGCTGGCGCGCGTGGTCGCATAAGCAGAAATTCAGCCTATTGGAAGGGTACACCCTAGTAACTATGCCAAAAATCCGTCCGCCGAGCTCATGAATAAAAGTTATACATTCAGATTACTCTATAAAGTTAGAGACGTTTGAGAGCCATGGAATTGAGGGATGGAAGACACTGGCACTGCATGCACCGTATCTCTGGTCTGGAATTGGGGCTTCCAATACAGAGCATTTTGTAAATAGTGTGTACGGTGAACCTCGCAGTGTTACTGTTGGGCCTACAGCAGATTTACACTCTTATAAGTGGATGGACAGCTCAAATTCCCCGAAACACCTAAATTGCGATAGTAAATCAAACAGTGCACATTTTACCCTCCCACACCGAAACGCAGCGCGGCCGCGCATTCGTCGTGCACAAACAGCGCGATGTCCTATCCAGTCTGAAGATCAGGGTGCACACCGGTAAATTGATCCGCCAAGCTCATGAATAAAAGTTATACCCTCAAAATATTCTATATTAGACAGTTCTGAGCGCCGTAAAATTGGGGAATTGAAGAGATATGGTAATGAACCTCTGGCCCGGACTTGGGGCTTCCAATTCTGAGCATTTTGGATGCTATTGGGCTCGAAAGTGGCGCTATTTTGCCACGTTGTGGAGGGATCGTTTTTCAAGATGGCTACTTTTCCGCTTTGGGGAAAATAGGGGTCGTCTTCTTTGGGTGAAAATATCTCGAAAAGTCAACGGTCAACCCACCAAAAATTGAAAAGAAAACGAAAGATGACATGTTGATTATCATTTTTCTGTGCAGCTTGAATACCTGTGAGAGTTTTGAGTATTTTTAAAAGAATTTTGAAGTATGGGCATTTAGCACTAGTGTCTATGGGAGTTTATTTGCAGGTATGCATCCATCAATGATAGCACCTCCAAGACTTTTAAGTAGGCCGTTCATTTTTGTCTCCAAATCAAAAATTAAGTTTAAAGTATGCACGTTCTCATGAAAGACCAAATCCACTCTAGGCATTTTATACCCTGATTACGAATTAATTACGAATTGGTTTTTTAAACTAATCACTTTACACAATATTTGGTCTTTCAAAAAACAGTTTATAACATACGCGCTACGCACATGATTGGAGGAAAGAATACAACATAATGTTGAATGCAAGTGAAACATTAAAATAGCTCTGCCCCGTGAGGGCGCTGTTCTATTTCTAGCATAATTAATGGGTTATCCAAAATAAATACATTGTACACGGCTGGCTCACGCTGTCACAAAAATAACAATGTGTTCATACTTAAAAAAACAAATCACCCCTCAAAAATATCCGAGTTACTGACGAAGCAATAAAAAGGAGCAACATTCTTAGAATGAAAATCGGTTTCAGAGAAACTGATCTTTATTGTAACGGAAAAATAAATTGTAACGACCCTGCACTACATGTCTACAGAATACAGATTCATGCAAAATAAGGATAAAATGAAATAATACACCTTTTTTTTATAAATACAAAATTGCAATGGAAGACTACAAACGAAGACAAAAGATCAATATATAATGTATGCAGTTTGTATATTTATAGGTATAGGAACATGTACTTTATGCCGTTTGAAAAATCTCATATTCTAACATAACCACTCCCAGAAAAACGCCCACTAAAAAAGGCTTCATATTTATCACAAAAATGAAAAAAATGAAAAAGAAAATAAGGCTTTACACTATGTTGTGCGTGAGCATGTCATACTTGCACAGACAAAAGATCTTTTTTAATAACAGGAATTAATTAAAATCAATGAAAAGAAATTAAGTAACAGTAACATAACGAAGGTTGGCAAAATCTGATTTCATCCATTACGTATTAACAAGCCACTTCAATTGATTCACTGGTCAAAATATGTCACAACTGATAATTTGTTTGGTCGTTTTTTGTCTTAACCCGGTACTGAGTTTGGACCCCAGGCTCCCAGCTATACAGATGGTGTAGCTGTTTGATCACTTCAGATGACAAGGATTTATTTAGGTGTTATATAAAACAAATAATGCATGTTCACGTTCGTGCAATGGAAAGAATAATTTCATGAGGTGACAGATGAAATGTTCCATTTTTCGCCTCGTGGAATGGAACATTTCATCTGTCACCTCATGAAATTATTCTCACCACTGCACTCACAAACATTAATTATTTGTATAATATCGCCCTCCTTTTGCGTTATATCGCCATATTTTATTATACAAATAATGAATTTTTCACGTTCGTTCAATGGAAAGAATAGTTTCATTCGGTGGCAGATGAAATGTTCCATTCCACTCGGCTTCGCCTTGTGAAATGGAACATTTCATTTTGTCACCTCATGCAATTATTCTTACCATTGCACTCACAAACATTCATTATTTGTATAATATTAAATTTACATCTCTTCCATGCAAATGTCATCCTGTAATGGAATACAGATGCTTGGTGAATGGTACAAATTCACAAAGGGTAGTAAAACATATTGGGGATCACTTTACTAAATCGTCATAAAACCCAGCCCACACACAGCTGTTAATGTCTCTTGGCATTTCGCCGAACAGTGTTCCACAATTGATCAAAAGAATTTTTAATGGATGAAGCATTGACAAAAAAGGGCTCATTAACAATTGCATGTAAAAAGCGGCATTCGTTTCAACAAACGTTCACATTTAGAAATTCAAAAGGCACAGCCTACAGCCCATGGATCAAAATGTCTTCTTTTTTTTTACATTTACCCCATAAAACTCACATCATATGGCAGCCATGGCTGCTATACAAACTGCCTGAAAACTGAAAGACGCTACGCTTTAACCTTCTTGACAAACTGGCCAAACAGAACAAAATGACCCCAAAACAGATATAAATTCAAGTAAAAATATAAAACAAGAAATGAAAAAAAGAAGAATCGAACTATACGTAGGCCTACATAAAAGTTAGTAACAAAATCACAATCCTTAGGTTGTACGATGTCAGAGTCTGTTTCTGCCATGTCTGCCATCGAAGCTTTTTGTAATCAACTGGACCACATTTGCTGCCCTCGCGTAAACATTTATACCAGGTACACATTGTCACCCAAAATATCAAACCTTGAGTGGATTTCTAACGTCTACCCTTGTATTTTTGGCACGTCATCAAACGTCCCGTCCGCGAACCACCTTTGCCATTTTTGACCCACCAAACATCAATATTTTAACCAAGCCTTTCACATTCTCCAAATGGTGTCAGTGCATGACAAAATGCACGTAAATATTGTCTGAAAGGTGTCATTCCTGTGCTGTTTTTACAAGTTTTATTCCGAAAATAGATTTCTTTTATGTTGCTATTTTTCTGGCAATAAAATAGTATATCAGTTATCTGTAATTAGCTCTTGATTATGATCTTTTCGATCGACTCACTTCTAGGAGCGAAACATTTTCCTGGTGCTGTAGTATACCTGCTGGTCTGAGCTCAAACCACTTGCAATCAGTAAAATAGTCAGTCACTTTTGAATGAGACATCGACACCCACCCCCCCCCCCCAAAAGATCAGCCCGTATTTAGCTATTGAATTATTACTTGCAGCCCGACAATACCCCTGTTCTCACGGGGTAGGCTGGTTTCCACGCCGCCCCGTAATCAGTACGGATAATGTTAGGACCAGGAGCCAGTCTCGTTGCAAGGCAGATCTGTTTGTGCCCAAAATAATCTCTTTTTTTCAGAGGGTCGTGGACACGCAAAACAGAAAACCTGAGTTTTTTTTTTATGTTATTCAAGTAAAACATACAAGTTGAACAAGTACCCCATCAACGGCCAAAAAAGGAGAGTTGGGGGAGACCTAGACTGGTTCCCGATCCATCCACTGCGTATTTCGAATGTATCCAAAGTTATTGGAGGCGGGGATTAGTCTCGGAGACCATCGCAAGTTGAATTTGGACGTATTTGCGCACCGACAACGCCTGACGCGCACACAAAGATGCAGTGGCTAATAGCTTTTGCACATTCAGGAAGCTGTGCGTACTTCGTGTGCGAATCAGTACAGTACAGAACGCGCACGTTGTGTGTCCCGTCCACGGAGTTCTCAAAAGAGATAAAAAGGCGCCCCCTTTTTTGGCGCACGGAACCCATAACTTTAAATTGGTCAAGAAAAAGGCACAAAGAAATTTACACAAAGAAACCAATACACCACAGTCAAGATGCAGACATGCTACCAACAGCAAAGTAATTGTCATTGGTCAGCTTTTCAGATTCTGCAGGGTGCTCCAAAAAAAGTTGACACTTTTTCAGACGCAGATTTCTCAGAATTGTAGAGACATGTTAAAATTGTTTGCAGATATTCCGAAACGACAAGATCTTGGTGGTATACGGTGAAAACGGTGTTGAAAATAAAGCCACAATTAAGACATGGCGGCCATTTACAGAAAAATGGTCAAAAACCAGTTTGTCTACACGCAAGTCTGCTGGTATGAGACATGATCACAGCAATAACACTGTATGCAGAAAGAACTGCATTAACAAAGACCATAATCTCATGCACACGTGTGGACAAACTGGTTTTTGACCATTTTTCTGTAAATGGCTGACATTTCTTAATTTAGGCTTAATTTTCAACGCTGTTTTCACCATACACGTATATCACCAAGATCTTGTAGTTTTGGAAAACACGTATCTTAAAACAATTTCAACGTACCCCTGTTTTGAGAAATCTGCATCTGAAAAGTGTAAACCTTTTTTTGGGACCAACCTGTACTGATACTCCTTGCAACAAGGATTATTGACTGACAAAAGCTCTATCCTGTTAAAACCACTTTAAAGTAGAGGCCCACACAATTATTAGCCTTTAATCCTTTCTTGGAATGGCTTGAGAAGCAAACACAATTGAAATTCTTAATCAGTTCAAAAATAAACTAACCTTTAAGTTCATCTCAGCAGATATTCACGTACTTATCGAGAAAATAGTGGCAGACCAACGTAGAGGTTTTTGTATGAACGTTGGCTCACAGAAAGCGCCACTTTACAATCCGTTCATCCCCACATTCAAAAGTACTGTCTTTGCCGTGGTACAAGAATATGGTTGGAGCCTGGGCAATTACTTGACCAGATAGAATTTGGCACTCGCTCATGAATATTCATGACTTGCATACGTAGCAGAGCCGGTTACCACAGAGCAACAAACTGAACATTCGCCTGCATGGGATGGTTAATTGGCCAGTTAGAATTTGGCACTCGCTCATGAATATTCATGAGTTGCACGTCTAGCAGAGTCGGTTACCACAGAGCAACAAACTGAACGTTTGCCTGCATGGGATGGTTAATTGGCCAGTTAGAATTTGGCACTCGCTCATGAATATTCATGAGTTGCACGTGTAGCGGAGTCGGTTACCACAGAGCAACAAACTGAACCTGACACTGTCTGAATGCAGAGCTAGGTTGAGTTTGCGTATTTGTGTGCCACTTGACGATGTTTGAAAATTCCTAAAATCCTTTTTGTTTCCCGTTCGAAATGGCAACATGCCAGAAAAACACCACAATCTCACAGATAACCAGCACCAGTCAAGTATTTACATCAAGCAAAGTTTTCTTCTGGTCCTCTACAATGTGTTTCTGAGAAATTGCAAACAGTCCTACGGGCCTTCATCAGGCAATTAACAAAACAAGGATAACATTTGCTGTTAGTCAATGGAGCTTGCCCAGTTCAGCTTTCTTGAAGACCTCCGCCGCTGTGAATATTAAGGCATCGATGATACCGGCAACAGTGAAGGTACCACCCACTATGGCACATATCTGATCAATCCGAAACAGGAAAAATGAAAGAAAGATGGCCTTTTAGCTGTCGGTTCGTTCAATTACTTTGAATTTGGCCATTTTCCTTTTATTTATTCTGCCTCCCCGAATTTCCAACGTAATATTCGACACGAAACATGCACGTTTCCACAACACTGTCTGTGTACATGACCTTTGCACTTCGCGATGCGCGCGACAAAAACATGGTTGGTACCCGGTGCTTTTTTGTTTTGATATATATCACTGCGATCGGACACCACCGATAACTGAAATGATAGACTTGATTTCCAGGCTGAATGCTACGTGTGCTTAGCACACAACACGCCCGCACGCAGTGAAGCACGAGTGTAAGTACGTTGGTCGCCTGTATCGCATGCAGGCTCGGCAACAACAAAGACTTGTTTTTAAGACTACTTCAACGAAGAACGTTGTGCCGTGCGTGCACCTAAAATGTACTAAACTCGAGAGCGCTAACGAGGGTAAAAATCAACGCATTTTCAATTTTTTTTTCTCTTTTCCAGTTTATTTTGAAGGCAGAAAAAAACAGAATTTTGTGAGATAAAAAAAAAATGGAATTCCGGCTAAAACCGGAAAAGTGGCATCTCTGCACTTTAACCCTTCATTCACAATAAAATTATATGACCTGGATGGGCGCACGACATCGTAACTTCACACAGGTCAACTGTGACTTACTCCGCCTGTCAGGAGCCTGTTCCGTCGCTGCGCAGAAGTTGAAATTGTTGTACTCTTGCAACTGTTGATTTTTTTTTAGTGCTGACTGATGCCAATTGCTTTTTATCATCACAGTTACACTCAGCTCACCAAATCAGAGATGCCAACATTCAAAATTGAAAAGTGTAATTTGCCATCAGACACCTGCTGAAAAGCAAGAAATTCCCTGCAAGCGGTGCAATTCAACGCCCCAAGGGCGCACGCATAAAGTTGGGGCAATTTTGTTTTACCGTCCGTAACTGGTTTCCAACCTACTCCCACGTATTGCCTATGTGCACACTTGGAAACCAGTGTTACGCCCAATTGGGTTCTTTTACTTTCAGTGATATTGTTTTTGTGCACACACTACATGTCGGCACTCTTTTATGCGCTAAAAATCGCAAACCCAATAGTTTGATACCAAATTCCCATTTTTACCCGCTATGCAAAAACAGGAGTCAAGATACTACATGTATTACAAATTGTGCACACATCATTTTATTCACGGAAAATCTTGGAAAATCGTAGAAAATCATATAAGGATCAAACAATCGTAATCGGGGAGAATCGATCGTATAAATTACGCCTAAATCGTAAATGTTGGCATCTCTGCAAAATATTGGCGACGGATTTGATCCGGACAGTTTAAGGTCAGGCGCAGCTTGATCCTGAAAAGTCAGTCACTGACTGTTCTGTGTCGTCGCAAGGTCGACCTGAGGTCGTTTCATGTACCAGGCGCCATCACACTTCAAATTTAATCTGCCAAAGTATAGAAGATTTATTTTTGTACTCACGGTTGTAATGAAGGAATAAAATGGCGCTCGCTTCTCATGATACTTCACTGTGATTGGGCTGATGTCATATCGGAACCAAATCGCTGGCAGAACACGGTGGCCGTGACCCATATTCTGATATTCCTGAAATTAATTCAATAGCAAGACTCGGGTAATTTTCCGTGACCCAACACAATTGCAGTAATTAACAGCAAGTGGCTCGCATCAGTTTGAGTACATGACTCAACTGGCGTAAGGAATATACATGCAACTCTATTACATCTTTGTCTTTCCCAAAACTGACATTTACAGTTGTGATGCGATCAAGTTAAAGGGAATGTACAACATTTGTTTTTGCTGCAATTTTCAGAAATAAATGGATTTGGAGGATTAGTATGTTATAGAAAATATTGTTAAACTGACTTAATTCAAGTCTTGGGTTAGTAGATGCTGAAAAAACCAAGAAAACCTATCATATTCTTGTAGTCTGGTTCCCTGACCCCACTTAAGATGAAACGGAGCAATTAATACACTTTGGGGAATTGTAAGGTCAAAGAATCAGTCTAGCAGGCTTGTACCCCTTCACATGTGTGTAATCAATTGCAGAGAAAAGTCAGAATAACTAAATATGAAAAAGTAGGAACAGTTTTTGAAAAAAGCCAGTTTTCTCCAACGCTGGTCGGCCAACCAGCGTTGGAAAACTACAGTTTTTCTTAAAAATGTCAGCACACCAGGAGCCACGATTTTAAAGGATGCTTTAGACTGTCATTCCCTAACAATTCAGTAAGGTATTACGTGATAATTTGATCATTTCGTTCTTTGATGTTTGCAAATGTTGTATCTTCCCTTTAAATGAGCCATTTGTCGACCCTGGTCAATTTCTTTTTTACAGATTTGAAAAGAGCACAAGCTTAGCATTACTGCTGTTCCAAAATTTAGTTCCAAAATTATTTAAGTCAGAACACCAAGAAATGTGATGAAGTGATGTGATGAATTAGTCCTATCTTGGCCTGTATCTCCAAATGAAAATTCCCGACAAACAACTCATTTAGCCTGATCGCTTCACAATTGAAGATTTTATTTCCAAAAATGAACTGTGGATGAAAATCCTGACAAGACCTCTGTTTGTGCTACATGTGCGTCCTTTTTTCAGAGGTGTATCCAGCTTTTGATGTCAGGGGAGTTGGGGGGGGGGGGCTCCGCACTTCCAAATGGGGGCGCTCTTCAAAACAGACCACTATTATGCATACTGGCAAATAATCGCCGATTTTCACGGAGCATTGTACATGTAATAGTTTTGGAGAATGGTTTTGGAGCTTGGTTTTCTGTCTTTTTTTTCATGTCAGAGGTCTCTTACCATTTATACCAATTGTTACTGAAAAAAAATATTTTTAAAAAAAATAGCTGCCGGGGGTCTCTATTGAATACATTATTTGTTGGGAAGTTTGAAAGTTACCTCAAAATCCGCATTTTTTTGCTTCTCACCACGAAAAAGTGGGAGAGGAGTATCCAATCCCCCCCCCCCAGTCAAAAAGTGGGGTTAGATACCTCAAAATCTGCATTTTTTGTTTCTCACCAAGAAAAAGTGAGAGAGAATGATCCAATGCCTCCCCGGTCAAAGTGTGGGGGATATACTCCCAAATCCCGGATAAACGCCCCTTGAAGGGATGTACCTTGTAAGCGAACGTGTACTGGTAGGAAATGTTCTGGTTACCCCAGAGATCTTCGTAAACCGTCGGGACAATCTTGATGTAATAATCATGGGACGACTCAGCTGAAAAGATCAAACAAAGGAATCAACTCATAATCTAGTCAAGAGCCTGTTTGCGATACCAAGCTATTTTCAGACAAGATTTAATTTTAACATGCATCTATCAACTCTCAAAGTATTGCAGGGTTCATCTCACTGACCCTTGTCGGCACATATCGTGACGAAGTTCGCAGAAGTCTTCGCAGAAGTCCGTCTGTGAAACTAGAGTTACAAAAAGCGTGATTCACAACCTTGGCAGATAAGGACTTCACAAAATGAAACCGGACGCCAAACAACAATTAACCCACAAACTTCAAAAACAACCTTTGTGCAGCACAGTTGACTTGACACCCAAAAGATACAATGTTTATTAGTTCTAGCCATTAAACCATAAGCACTTGACTGTTGCACATTATACAAATATTGACTGCTTTGTGTTGTGTAGTAAAACTAGCCTCAGAAGGGATCCACGAATTGTTGTTTTTCCGGGGTGAAGCTGAGGGAAAATGGGACGCTCCTTTTATCGCCTAGGAAGGCTAGTTTCATGGTACAACACGATCCTCACAGATTCATATTTTCTTTCTTGTTTTTGTTCTGATTTTTTTTTTTAATGCTATTCTTGAAATGTACCTTTGTGTTTCATCTAAGTATATTTGTAACCTTCATGTTGCCATTTTAAGGGCGTTTTTAAAGCCTTTTTTTGGCTTTATGCTAATGCAAATATCTACATTCATGAGCAAAACTGCGATGTCATTCAAGGCAGAAAATTCAATTTCACATCTGCTTCAGAATAAAAAATTCAGAAGACTTTTTGGGGTTTTGTGAGGTTATTTTTTCCTGCTTTCACTGGTTCATTGTTATTTCAGTACATAACAGTGAAACAATGAGAAAAACTTTAATGCACAAGATTTTTCAATAAGCAGAATTTTGGGTTCACAACTTGAAGAGAAAAACCTTAATCTGAAGAGTGTGTTCCTGATGTGACATCACAGCAACAGCGCCCTCAGTTGTCAGGTAAACTAAGCACCAAACAGTTTGAATATTTTTTTTTTAAAGTGCCTTTTGCAATTTCTTTTTTTTTTCCAAAAAGGGATGTCTCGTAGTTTTTATACATTTTAGAGGCATGAACATTTGCTACAAGTATGATACAGTTTAAATTCATTTCCTTTAAGCAGTTGGAAGAAACCCTTGAACTTGATTCCTGGGGGAAATAATACAGTCGAATCTCGTTAGTACAAACTCTGTTAATACAAAATTCTGGATATAACCAACATAAAGCCTTAGTCCCGACTGTGCATTTATGTGCATAATGAATGAGACTGATGTTCCTCTTAAAACAAAGTTCTGATATAACAAACAATTTGGCTAGGGCCGAACGAGTTTGTATTAACAAGACTCCACTGTAATA
The DNA here is from genome assembly GCA_029964075.1 of Patiria pectinifera. Lineage (NCBI taxonomy): Eukaryota > Metazoa > Echinodermata > Asteroidea > Valvatida > Asterinidae > Patiria > Patiria pectinifera. Next base: position 17,618,235 of record CM057133.1, read on the forward strand.
ATAATGCGCCTTATACCAAAGGGGTGGAGAGAAGAAATGCGTGAAAAGTGCCTTGCCCAAGGGCACACGCACCATAACTCCAGGCCAGACATGAACCCACAACCTGCAGCTTTGCCTGCAGACCACGAATCCTAAACCAAGAGGCCACAGCAATCCACGGAAAACCCATGGAATCATCAGGTAGGCACTGAAAACAAGGCGAGAAAAAAGAACCAGCAAACCGCCTGATTCCCCCATAAGTATTCCATTTTTGTCTCACCTTTAGCTTCTAATCTGTCCTTTTTTAAAAGTGGGTTGAAAGCTGCTCTCTCGCCAACTGATGAATTCTAAAGAGAAAACAGAACAAGTCATCTCTACAGAGTGAGGAAAAAAAACAAAAACGACACCCATATGTCAGTACTATTGTTTTAGTTCAGTTCTGCATGTAGCACTTTCAAAATCTAGGACATGCAAGCCCAATTCATCAGCTTTCTTTTAGTACAAGAATCATTCAAATAGCTCAAGTACTTTTCAAGTTACGGATAACACAACCGCCGTTTTAAAGTTCTGTCCACGAATCACAAAAGGTAAGTGCTCACACACGGATGTGTGTGAATTGTTTTCGTTTTGCTGAAAGAACGCACACTTTGTTGTGATCCGTGGATAGAACTTTAAAACAGTGGTTGCTTTTAAAATTCCGTAACTTCAAAAGTACATGAGTGCTTTGAATGATTCTTGTACTAAAAGAAAGCTTATGAATTGGGCTTTTATATCCTAGATTTTTAAAGTGCTACATGCAGAACTTTACTAAAACAATAGTCATGACATTTGGGTTTCGTTTTTTTTTTACTCGCCCTGTATTTAGGTTGAATAACACTTTATTGAACACTGTCATAAAATGCATTTCTCCAACTTTAAGTAACAGTATCCTGAAGCAGTGTTGTACATGTAGTACTCCTAACCATATTCATACATATGTACTTGTACCAGAGTACTGTTTTGGTACTTGTACTCGTACTGATGAAAATGTACTCATACACATACTCATGACAAAGTACATGTACATGTACTTGTACTCATATTCTTGCAAATGTTCTGCCGCAAGAAAATTAAGCGCTACATACATGTACAGGAAAATAACCAGTTTTCCACTGCTTGGGAGGCTTCTGCTTTTGTTTAATGCCTAGTTTAACAGCGAAGAGCCGTTGAAAACACATGACATATGACACCTGAAATTTGCTCCTACTTGTAGAAAGTACTCGTACTTGCACTCGTACTACCGGTAGTACTCAAGTACTCAACCACAACATTGTCTTGAAGGCACATGGGAATGCTGGTAATTACTCGTACTCATGACATTTTTTGTTTGCTTGTACTTGTACTCAGTCTCACACTCATGACAAAGTACTCGTACCCATACTCATATTCATGGCAAAGTACTCAACCGCAACACTGTCTTAAAGGCACATGGGAATGCTGGTAATTAGTGAAGATGTAGGGCTGCAGCTGATTTGACGAAAGCTTACGCAATGTGCAACTCTGCTTGCGCCAAAATTTATTGTGTAAGTTGCCCAACATTTTACTTATGACAGATTTCACGAAAGTCGAATAGTGCGTAAGTCCACAACTTGCGCAATAAATTATGGCGCAACTTATGACACATTTCACGTAAGTCGGATAGTGCGCAAGTTCGCGACTTGCGCAATAAATTATGGCGTAACTTGTGCAATCATTTAAGGTGGGGTAAGTTGTGGTGTAGCGACTGCAAATGACATTTTACCAGCAAATTGGGACTGTCAAGGAACTTATCAAGGTTGATACAAGAAACTCACAACTTTATGTTTGAAGATATTTATTTTACTCATAACATAAATTGTACAGTTGCTGAACAATTCTGAAGAAAGTCGGACAAAATAATTTTCAAAATGACGGGCTGAAGTAATCTGACGACTGTTTCGCAAACAAACAAATTCACACACAAACAGCAGTCGTAAATGCTGTTTTTATTCTCGTCCATGATTTAAAAATGATTTAGAACGTTGCACAGCTACACCAAGTTTTGTGAAATTGATCAAAAGTTTATTGCCCAGCTGCGCAAAAAATTGTGTTGCATAAGTCTCACGCATGGCACAAGCTGCGCACCTTTTCATGAATTAGACGCATTGTTGCAAAGGCCTTCTTTCGTTAATTTCTTCACAATGACAGCATGCCAGAAAGAATAATTTCACAGGGAGTTTAGTCCCCTTACTATCTTTCAACCAAGTATGTTTTCCAACAATAATTACATCAGTTACTTTCTGGATAGATGCAACTGATGGACTGTAGCTTTAAAAAGTCCACAAATCACAAATGAGTATAGCCGTGACGTACTGGCCACTGTTTGTAAAGCATGTGCTTCAGCACCCCATTAACCTTCTGATATCGCCAAACAAATAAAAAAGTTCGTGAAAATATACGTCAATGCCAAAGGGTGATCATGACACACTTTGAGTTCAAACTTGCAACCACACTCTGGGTGGTCCAGAACAAGATAAGGGTTTAATCATTGCAAATATTTTGATTGCCGATAAATCTTGGGTAAACATATTTGTTTTTAGAACTTCTTTTTTTTCGCTGCACTTCATACTTGACAGTTGCATCCGATTGCCAATCCCATGTAGGCTTGGGCGACTCTAGCATTTTTGGAATCGATTCCGATTCCCTCCAGAAATAGCGATTCCACTCGGAATTGACTCCAATTTTCCCCAGCAAAAAATTACACAAAAAATTGCATCTATGAAAAAAAAAAACATCTGCATGGTGAGTAAAAAAAATCAAAACAAACCCAAATGTCGGGACCATTGTTTTAGTGAGGTCTGCATGTAGCACTTTTAAAATCTAGGATATAAAAGCTCTATTCATAAGCTTTCTTTTAGTACCAGAATCATTCAAATCACTCATGTACTTTTCAAGCTACAGAGTTTTAAACACAACCACCGTTTTAAAGTTCTGTCGACGGATCACAAAAAGTTCAGTGTTCTTTCAGCAAAACGAAAACAAATCACATACGGATGTGTGTGAATTGTTTTCGTTTTGCTGAAAGAACGCACACCTATTTTTGTGATCCATGGACAGAACTTAAAAATGGAAAATGTGTCCTTTTTAGAACATCATAATACGCGTACGTGACCAAAATGCGCGTCAACTCCTGATACAGCGTGCTCTGTATATAAACGTAGAATGTTCATGTCCATATGCAACAATTTTTGAAAGACCGGGGGCAAACTGGTGAAAATGTTAATTTAACTATGTGACTGGTGTATGGATATCCGCTATCCAGTCTTTATATAGAACTATATATAGTCAGTATGAACAATCTGCTACAGTATTGCTAAGAACTGCAGTTCTGCGCTATCAGCTTCGGGCGGGAACAATCTGTGATAATATTGCTAAGTATAATTGCAGTTCTGCGCTATCAGCTTCGGGCGGGAACAATCTGCTACAACATTGCTAACTATAATTACACTTCTGCACTATCAGCTTCGGGCGGGAACAAGAAGTTTGGCATACTGAATAAACGGCTGCCCAGCCAAAAATAGCAGCAATCGAAAAATTGATAAAGGTCAACGTAACTGCAGATGGGGTCAGGAGGATTATTTATTCTGGTTAGAAGGTTGTACATGATCGAGGTACACGTACTTACTGATAAATCATCGCCAAAGGACACCTGGTCAATAAAATGGGCAAAATCAGGCTTGGAGGGTTGGTTCATCCCTGCTGCATGCGTTGACACGTGAAAATTCCCAGGAACCTGAAGAAAAAAAATGAGCAAAAAAAAGGATGAATCTCTTTTGAGAAGATGCGTGGTGCTGAAAAGAACCGGTTGTTTGTGAAACTCAACGTTCCTATCAAAATGCTCTGATCATCTTTAGGAGATCATACTGATTAGAGCATACTGATATATTTCCTTTAACCCTAACTCCCTAGGCCTTTTTTGCTAGGAAGTAGCCTCAATCCTGCAAATTCCTGCATTATTTCTTGAATATGGTCCGTGGAGAGGTGACCACTGCCTAAATCCTGCAAAATCCTCCGGCTATGACTGTCAATAGGCTGAGGCAGAGGCAGTGACATCCTGGAGCAGTGCCGAGGATTTCAAGTATAATCAAGGCCTAAATTTATGCACGGCTGAGCACAAACAACACAAGGTCCGGCCCAAGACCTTGACACAGTGCGTCCTCCGAAATCAGCAACGCACTTTTGCCATGTAACCTCAATCCTACAAATTCCTTCTAATTTGCAAAAAGGATTTTGGAGGATTTGGGATGGTTAGGGTTAAATGGTAATTCCACAAACAGGGCTGGGATTGTCAATTTAAAACAAAATCTGAAAATTGGATGACTGGCCTGAAAGATGTGTTTTTTTCTAAACTGAAATGTCTTTCTCTCAGATTCAAAAAGTCTGAAACTCCCATGCCTGAACAAAAGTGAAAAGCGAACATGACTTTAGGTCTCTTCATATCCTGTAGTTACAAAATAAGCAAGTGCAGCAGTAGATACCTTATTCACAGTGAATGCTGTTTCAAACAGGCAGCCTTTCATGTTGTTGATAGGCTTCTTCTTTGTGTTGTCGACATACCCGACTTCATGTCGGCCCATGTCATCTTGTATGTCTAACCCGAGAACTGGAGGCCATTCGAGAGTAACATAAAAAAAAGAGAAAATAATCATCAAACAGTGAATCAGTACAAAACGGGTTAAAACGTCAAGCAGTTGATGTCTAAACACACTAAGCCCCCATTTGTTTGATACACACACAAAGTCTGAGAAGTTTGTGGAGGCGGGCCATGCGTTGTAATTGAACTTGGCTGCTTTGCACCGCCTGTTGTGGTACAATTTACGCTCCGTGGGCACACCCCGGAGTGTTGAAAAATATGAGGTTGCGGTAAGAAATGTACAAATGCTGTTGAAACAACTCTTGCGAATCAGTAGGCCCCCTATTTGTGGCGTTTGGCTGTATATCAAAATTAATCTGCCATATCTTGCCTTTTTCCAAAACTTTGCTGCAAACATAATTCCGGCGTGAACTGATTAAGAAAGGAAAAGAATGTCTTGAGAGTGAATTGATCATACTTCTAGCTCTCCAAGGTTCGATGTGTTAAAGGGAATATACAATATTTGCAAACATCGAAAAATAAAACTACCAAGTTTTTATGATATACCTTACTAGGATGTTGGTAAATGACAGTCTCAAGCATGTTGTAAAATTATGGCACCTGGTGTGAAGTCATTTTTAACAAAATGGTATTTTTGTATAAATTTCCAACGGTGGTCGGCCGACCACCGTTGGAAAAACCTAACTTTTTTTCAACTACTGCTCCAAATTCACCATTTTTGTTTCAGTGCAAATCTTGTTTGCTAATTGGTTACATGTTCATAAACGGGATGCAAGCTAGACTGGTTACCTTACCTTACAATTTTCTGGCATCTATAAATTTATCCATTTTATTTTTAGTGGAGTCAGGGAACCAGACTTCTCCACCATTTGTGGTTTTTCCAGCATTTTCGAACACAAAACTTCAAACATGTCAGGTTAACAATATTTGATCTATTATAGTTACCCCTCAAATAGTTCATTTCTGAAAATTATAGCAAAAGCCAATGATGTACATATTCCCTTTAAGTTAAGCTGCAGCAAAATCAAAGCCAAGAAAACAACTGACCTGAGCATGATAGTCTTGGAAGGGTGATGTTAAGTCGCACGTCCATTCTTTCAACTGTTCCCGGGTTATCAACGTACAGCTCACTGACTCTGCAGGGGAAAATGAAAATAAAAAAAATCTAATTCCAGGAAGCTGCCAAATTGGTACATTACCAGTAGTATCTCTGAACGGTTTTGCTTTAACCCTAACGTACCTAAATCCATCAAAATCCACACCCCTGTTTTAGAGGATTTCGGCAGAATCAGGATACCTCCATATTGAAAATGTCAGGGGAATTTGATGGATTCGGGACAGTAAGCCTAGCGTTACTGCAGGATTTTGATGGATTCAGGATCTGAACAGATTTACTCCCGGCTAACTGGTGGATTCTGATGGACTCACAGGCCACTAACATTTTTTCTGCATGGTAAAATTGATGGATTTCGGTGGATTCAGGATACTTTCTATTAAAAATATCCAAGGGGTTAGAGTTAATCCAAGAAAATAAGCATTTGAAACATTTACATGCTGGATGTACATATGTACATGTTTTTGTACGCATTATAAAATTATTTTCTGGAGGTTTACGATACATTTGACACATGTTTGATTCCTGTAATGTCTGTTTGTCAGTTGGTTTGTTTGTGTTGTTGTTCTTGCTACATCTATACACCCATTTGACTGGATGCTTCGTTTTGTTTTTGTATTGCTGGTTTGTTTTTCGGTTGGTCTCGTGACTGTTTGTGAACGCTGTTTGTATATATTTAGTCTTTTGTATTTACTTGTACATGTATGCAGGTGCCATATTATCATTTATGTATCGCTTATATTTGTTTTGAAAGTTTTACATGTAAATGCCAGATGGACTTTTATGCCCTTTTGTTAATTTTTAGACGACCCCTGTGCAGTAGTTTTAACTTTTTCCTATTTTCATATGTCATTTGAAAGGTTCCATGCGTAAATAATAATAATATCAAAGCACTGAGTCTTCAAAAATATTAATTTGGAATGCCAACAGATTGAGTAAAGGCGTGATTACCGGTATGTATGTGTAGTACATCATTACTCATACAAACTACTGCATACAAATTAGGGATGTCCCAAATATACCTAATATTCGATTATCAACTGAATATTCAAATAGCTTTTTGCCAATTTTAATATTTGAAAAACACACACGACTGTGATGTTACATTATCATAAACTTGCAGCATTTTATTGGCAGGTGCCACTTTTTGTTAACTTGTTGGCAAATTGTTTTGTTGATGGTGGATCATTGTTTCCATCCTTTGAGCAGGTTAAAGCCCTGGACAGTTATAAAACACTCATTGCAATAACTGCATAACGTTCCCCGCATGCAAATTGCTGCGCTCTAAATGCAACTATTGACCGACGCTGCGCGCAGTCACAGCTGGCAGTTTCGAATATCTGAATATTCGGTCAAACATAGTTTTGAGTAATCGAATACTAAAATATTTGGAAATGGACAGCCCTAATACAAATGTGTACATTACAATGCTTATAATTCGTTTGGTGATTCCATTATGGATTTTATCACAGCACAGGCAAAGACATCTGGTCAAACAATTTGCTCTGCAAATGTGTATATATATGCACATCAAATAATAGCTGCCTATGCCAACATGTCTGCAACCATATGCTCAAATAATTGCAGATTTACATACCACAATTTTAAATGCTGGTTAAAACGAGTATTATTAAGGGAAGAAATGCAAAATGTATTGGGCATTATTTTTTATACAAATACATGTAGCCTACAGTACATTTAAAACCGGCTAGGTTCCTGGTCGCAGGTAACGTTTGTTTTTGTGCGATACAAAACAAAACAAAAACCGAACCAAAACCAAAAATAGAACTAGAAATGTGTTTGTGGACAAACACAAGCTGTTTCGGATATTTGAAAAACTCTGTGCACCTGACGAACAATCAGTATGTCATCTATAACAGCACATTATAATACGTACATGTCAAGTTACAACCAAATCGAACATTATAGTTCTGTAGATATAGGCCTATAAAAGAATAGCGATTCAAAGAAATGCTCATTTAATGTCATGTCACGTGACACGTGATGACGTCATCATTACGAACTCACTGAGGACCATCTTAGGCTGCTGGTTGTACTAGTGTCTGACAAGTGTAAAGTCAATCAGGCATATAGAAGTGGAAAAGTTTTTGGTTTGAAGAAAAACGTGTACAAAACCAATAGGGAAACAATGCATCTTTAATGTGACATAACCTGACACATCATGACGCCATGATGACGACTTTCTTTCAGGACCATCTGTGGGTGGTAGTCTAATTATGTTCCAAGTGTAATATCGATCGGATTCACAAATGTACCAAAGTAGAGTGTATTAATAAAACGTGTACAAACCCTATGGGGAAAATACATCTTTAATGTGACGTAACCTGACACCTGATGATGCACGAAGACGAATTTCTTCTAGGACCATATATGGGTAGTGGTCTAAGTGTGTACCAACTATACATCGAATTTACGAAAGTGCCAAAGTGGAGTGTTTTAAAACGTGTACAAAACCTATGAGGAAAATGTGCATCTTTAATGTGAAGTAACGTGACGCCTGATGACGTCACGATCACGAATTTCTTCTAGGACCATCTGTGGGTGGTGGTCTAAGTATGTACCAAGTCTGAAATCGATCGGATTTTAAAAAGTGGCAAAGTGGACTGGTAGAAGAAAAATGTGTACAAAACATATGGGGGAATGACTGAAAGAGGAGAAAAAAAAAGAGGAAAAACTAGAGGTCTATGTCTGTTTGCAACAGAGCATAGGGCTTTTCCGCATTATGTTGTTTTTTTATTGGAGTCATGTTTTTTGTTTGGTGCAAAACTGTGTGCATTTATGTTTTGTCTAACAAACCTCATTCAAAGGGAAATTTGATTTTGGCATATTGCATTTGTGAGATACGGCAAAAGTCTTATATATAAAATATATATATATATATATAATCACAAGATGACGTCATGATGACGTCACCTCAATATTTATTTGTAACACATCCCGGCCTACCCCCATACCAAGTTTTAACCCAATCTGACGTACTGTTCGTGAGATATAGGGGCTTAAAATATACAAGTTAAGGATGATGTCACATGTCTAAAGATGACGTCATCGTAACAATACTTGGCAGTGCTCATTATTTTATTGTGGTTTTAGTCTGTACCAAGTTTGAAAACAATCGGATTAATAAAAGTATTAAATTTTGTAAGCAGAATAAAATAAGCAAAATTTAAAAAATCTTTAAAAATCGACCGATGACGTCATCGTGACGTCATTCAAGATTTTGTGTACTAGTGTTATTATCTACCCACCCACCAAGTTTCATGACGATCGGTCATTCTCTTATATGTGTTTCAAAAAATCGCATTTTTGCTGACGTCATCATGACGTCACGCATTTTTCCAAATTGTCTGCATATATCTATTGCCCAGCGAACCTAATACAAAAAGAATTTCGAATTTATCATATTGCGTTAGTGAGATATGGCAAAAGTCTTCAAAAATTCAAAATTAAATATAAAATCACATGATGACGTCATGATGACGTCATCTCAAATTTTATCTATAACACTTCCCTGTCTAACCACATGCTGAGTTTCAAGCCAATCGGACATTCCGTTCTGTAGATATAGGGCTTTGAAATATGCAACGTTGCGATGACGTCACATGACCCATGATGACGTCATCATTGCGTCTATCTTCGCGAACGACCTTTGCTTTATGTTCTGTGACTATGTTAAGTTTTGATGTCATATGACTTTGTTTTATGCCAAAAGTGTTTGCTAGAAAAAACGTGCACAAAGTCTATGGCATTTTGGTTGGAAGTCCCAAGAGGAAAAAAAAAAAAAATGAAAAAAGAAAAAAAATTCGTAGAGAAACAAAGGCTTTTCCGCAACTTTGCGGAAAAGCCAAAAAAATCTTAACGAAAACAAGAGCTGTTTCGGTGTGTACACCGAAACAGCTAACAATAGAAAATTAAAATGATATGTACTTACACATCTGGCTTAATGAAAGTGGTGAACTCCGACAGAAGTAAGAACACAATGAACAAAATACTGCATATTGAAACTGCAAACAGAAAAAAAACACAAAAAAATAAACTTTTCCAGTTGCCTCCACAGCATTTTTGGAGTACGTTTATGATTAAAAGTGTTTCAATGAATTTGCCACGACCATTGGTAGAAAGGGGGGAAAAATTTCCATATAAGAAGTTCACTAATTTTCCTCTGTATTGACTAACAAGCCCCCAGATAGCAATTTCATGTCATCAAAGTCAATTCGAGCAGTGAGAAAATACAAGCACTTTCTTAGAAAACACTTAGAATTGTTCAGTCCAATCTCATACGGTTTGTACACAGGGTGTTGAGTGAACTTCGTATATGGAAATCTTTCCGAAAGGGGTGAAATAATCTGTTGAAAACAAGACCTTTTACTTGAATCTGTGATGTAGTTTCGACTTAGCTGCAAGATTCAGCCCCAAAATAACTCAAAAGTCCTGAGAATAAACAATGGATTCTGAAACCCTACCTTCCAGTTATCTGTGGTTTGTTTTTGATTATCATTTGTTTTGGGGTTTTTTGGTGGATGGGTTTTGTTTTGGATTTGGGTTTGGTTTTTGGTTAATTGGTTTGGGGTGGGTTTTGGATTAGGTTTAGGGTTGGATTTGGGGTTGGGTTGGGTTTTGGGTTGGGTTAGGAATTAGGCTTTTGGGGGTTGGGTTTGGGTTTGGAGTTGAGTTTTGGGTTGGTTTTGGGTTGGGTTTTTGGTGTGGTTTTTGGTTCGGTTTGGGCTGGGTTTTGGATTAGGTTTACGGTTGGAATTGGGGTTGGGTTTGGGTTTGTGTTGGGTTTTGAGTTTGGTATTGGGTTTTGGGTTGGGTTTTGGGTTTGGTTTGGTTAGGGTTTGGGTAGGGTTTTGGGTTAAGACTTGGGTTGGGTTTTGGGTTGGGTTTTGGGTTGGGTTTCGGGTTGGGTTTTGGGTTCGGTTCTGGGTTGAGTTTTGGGTTGGGTTTTGGGTTGGTTTTGGGTTTGGTATTGGGTTGGGTTTTGGGTTGGTTTTGGGGTTTGGTATTGGGTTGGGTTTTGGGTTGGGTTTTGCATTGGTTCTGGGTTGAGTTTTGGGTTGGGTTTTGGGTTGGTTTTGGGTTTGGTATTGGGTTGGGTTTTGGGTTGGGTTTTGGGTTGGGTTTTGGGTTGGGTTTTGGGTTGAGTTTTGGGTTGGGTTTTGGGTTGCGTTTTGGGTTGAGTTTTGGGTAGGGTTTTGGGTTGGGTTTCGGGTTGCGTTTTGGGTTGAGTTTTGGGTTGGGTTTTGGGTTGGGTTTTGGGTTGGTTTTGGGTAGGGTTTTGGGTTGAGTTTTGGGTTGGGTTTGGGTTGGGTTTTGGGTTGGGTTTTGGGTTGAGTTTTGGGTTGGGTTTTGGGTTGGGTTTTGGGTTGGGTTTTGGGTTGGGTTTGGGTTGGGTTTTGGGTTGGGTTTTGGGTTGAGTTTTGGGTTGGGTTTTGGGTTGGGTTTTGGGTTGAGATTTGGGTTGGGTTTGGTATTGGTTTGGGTTTTTGGTTGGGTTTTGGGTTTGGTTTTGGGTTGAGTTTTGGGTTGGTTTTGGGTTTGGTTTTGGGTTTGGTTTTGGGTTTGGTTTCTGGTTTGGTTTTGGGTTAGGTATTGGGTTGGGTTTTGGGTTGGGTTGGGTTTTGGGTTGGGTTTTGGGTTGGGTTTTGGGTTGGGTTTTGGGTTGGGTTTTGGGTCGAGTTTTGGGTTGGTTTTGGATTTGGTATTGGTTTGGGTTTTAGGTTGGGTTTCGGATTGGGTTTTGGGTTGGGTTCTTGGTTGGGTTTTTTGGTTGGGTTTTGGGTTGGTTTGGGTTGTGGGTTGGTTTATGGTTGGGGTGGGTTCCTTTTGTTTTTAACTTACCAGCAGCGCCAGCTAATGTTGGCTGCGTTAAATCCTTTGGAATCTTTCTGTAAACATCAAGCCTGTTTTAACAAACCAAAACACACAAAGTTAAAGTTAGTACATGTGTATGTATTTCATGATGTGAACTTTACATGGAAAGCTAATAATAATTCACACGTGAAAATCATGCTCTGAAAATTGACCAAAAGAAGCCTAAGTTGATAGCGTGCTATGTACCACATGACTAACATTACTGCACATATCTTGCCTCCATTTACAACATTTTCATAAACTTTATGAATTGTTACACACAGTTTTTGTTAAGTATGTTATTTATTGATTTTTTTTCATAATTAAAATGTGGTAGCCTTACATGTAGTTACATTTTATGGGAAACTTAGGGGGCTCGTTTTTGGTCAATTTTCCGGGGACGGACAGACAGATAGACAGCACGACCTACCGACCGACCACCAAGTGACATGTACAGAGCTTAAAAATGTAGCCTGGGATTATGATGAGTAAGATATTTCTTATAAGTTATATTATAATCTACGAAGTGGCTATCGTTACGGCAGCCATTGTTTAGCGCCCTCTACGATACTTTTTTGATACGCACGCAGGTATAACCGTATATAATTATTTGTTTCCCCATGTTTTAGCGAGCAGTGCGACAGCTCAGCCTCAGTCGATAGGGGGTAGGATTTTGCACCGCGAGTTTGTGGGTTCGCATCTCAGTTTTGCACTCAAATGTTTTTCCTTTTCTACCTGAGGCTAGGCTTTGGGGGATTTTTTTTAAAAGGGAAATAAAGTCCAAATTTCATAACGTTCAAATTCACTTTTTTTCCTTCTAATTTTATATTTTCTTCTCATGTTTTTATAAAAGTTGCAGTACTAACGTAACGATAGAAAATGGGAAATGCGTTACGGCTGCCGTATCGATAGCCTGCACTGCATATATACTTATACTAACTTAGAGCTATAAACACATCTATTCTAAGCTTCATAAATACGTACAAAAAATAAACACCAGAAAAGGCAGCACTTTCTGATTAGCCTATAATTTATAAAGATGGTGAGTATGCTTCCAAAGTAAAAAACCCTACAAACTAAGCCTAAATGTGAAAATCAAAATTTGACAAAGTTCGACATGTTCGACATGTTTTTAGAATACTAAAGTAAATAACCACATTGACGAGACATGTCCGGAAACTGGGCGCAATGCCTTTCTCACCTTCTAACGTCAAATCCCATGATTGTCTCTCTTTATCAAGAAACGTTATAGATGGCAGTTAAAACACAACCAGATACCAAGCTGCAAAGTAAATTTGTTGATCTGGAAAAGCTCTTGTAAACACGGAAAATAAATACCAAGGATCTGGACGAACAGACGGTATTAAAGTTCATTCACGTGTGTAATGGGTCTGAACTTCGACCCGCATACAAATACGTGCATAAACTCTACATGTAGAGCACGAAAACGGAACCAGACTACATGGCTACGTTTCGACAACCACATGGTGGCTTGTGATTGGCCGACTCAAATGCAATATACATGTAATGTGCAGCTGAACTCGGACGCTGCAGAAAACAGAATCATTAGCCCCCGCCCCCCCCCCCCATTGCAATTGGGGGGGGGGGGGGGGGGGGCTCAAAGCTATCACCCAGTCTGTACATGCTGTATGTGCCCTTCCGACATACAAATGTGTGGCTTAAATTCAACGCATGAAGACGCATAAGCACCGGTGGTTTAAGACATTTTCCGGGGGGGGGGGGGGGTGTCGGCCGGTACTCCTTACTGTTGGGGCGTCAGACCCGTGAAGATCCCTCTGTCAGCTTGAACTTCGTTTGAAAATAAAGACGTTTAGTACGTTAGTTGAAAGTTGAAACGCAAACTTTGCCTCGAGCAATTTCACTTTCACACTTTTAAAGTTTGCCTAGTCTCAATCGGATTTAAATTGAATTTTTTCTCTTTTCAAATAACTGGGAGTATCTCCAGGAGTTAAATTATCAATCAGCTGTGGTGAATTTCTGGATGACGAGGAGATAGCTCCATGCTTCAAGCCACCTGCATCATTTCGCGGCGAACCACTGCAGGAGCCTTGGTAGGCCTACATGTAGTATGGAATATCCGCTTGCGGACATAGCGTGGGCTCCGTCCATTGACGGATGCGATACTCGACTAAAAGTAAGGAGCCCTGGGGAAACATGGGAATCGAAATAAGACGTAAACTTTTACTAACATTTAATAATGTTTTCTAATGTTTCGGATTAAAAATATATATAAGAGGTTACACAAACACACACAAGTGCAAAACCCAGTCGGAGTTCTACCGGCGGTCGTATAGGCCTATAGACCTTTATCATACTTCCACCATTTTAGTCATGTTCCCTGTATACAATAACAGTACTGAATGATAATGTTTTGTGCAAAAAGGAACCAGACTATTTTTCCTTCCAGCCTCGCTTTGGCTACATTGATCTGAATGGGGAAAAAATCAAATGGCTGCAACATGATAATGGTCTTCTATTAGAGTAGACATTGCTCCGATTTTACATGAAATTTGGACTCCCATATAATGAAATCTGTTGTCTTTTTTATTATCCGTTTTTATTTAAGCAGTGTAGCCTTTATTTGAACTGCTATTCTTTAGAGCCCTGAATACACATCGTAAGTTACTAAATGAAGTGATTTCCTTGGTAATTGTCTTCACGATTTTCTTGGTAAGAGTTGCTTTCAGCAAATCAGAGTTCAGACCAGATAATTCCACCCCAACTATAGTCCTCAGGCCTGGATCCGGGGGGGGGGGGAATCAAAATTATGATCTTGATGATTTTGTTAAATTGATTTTCCTCAGTTTTGATCATCAAAATGCAATAATGATGTCTGAGGGATTGAATAATGTGCCTATGGGCCTAATCCACGAGTCGGCCATATTGAATTCAAACTTAGGTAAAATCTTAAATTTTCTGTTTTACACTGTGCAATGAGAATATACATGCATGTACTTAAAATTTGATTTTATCAATTTTTAATGTTCAAATCGTGTTTTATTGTATCATTACCCCAACTGGGACCCATGTGAGATCAATTCTGATAAAAAGGACCGAATGGGCCACCCAGTATATAGAATAAATAAATAAATATATAAATTTGACAATAGTAGTAATAAAATACATTATCTCAGACACAGTGCTACAAACCGTCAAGTCATAACCCCCCCCCCCCCACCGGTACCTCCCATTGTTCCGGTACATGATAAGGCAGTGTGCGCACGTGTGTTCACCGTCGATCGCGGACGTCCTATTGTCCCTCTTTTGTTTGTACTCTAACTTTTTAGGAAGACTCCCATATGTTTTGTACACGACCCCAATCGCGGACGTATGTCGGGAATCGAGGACGATATTGTTCTCTTTTGTTCTCTGGTATTTTTCGTCCACGGTTTGAAAAGATGCACGCGTACACTATTTGATTTTATGGAGGCCAAGTGTTCGGAGAAAAAAAACTGTCTATAGGCCTACATTTCAGCATTGGTTTGATTATTAAAAAAGATAAACTGACGGGCCTGAACCCCCTGGCCCCTCCATTTTTTTTTTTATAGATTTTATTTGCATATGATAACATGAATATGGTAGAGTATAACCGTGTGATGGACTCTTACCCTCACACTTGACCTATCATAATTGTCTATAATATGAAAGGTGGACTCGTATGCCGGACTCAGGTCACTGCCTTGTTGGTTGCATGGTACAGGCGTACAGCTACAGAGCTCAGTGAGCATCGTCTGTGATCATGGACGTTAACGGTCAAGTCAAAGCATTACTGCCCGAGGTGATCAACGGGAAAACCTTAAAGGAGCTGGAGGAAGAGACGACGGCTAACGACAAGAAATATGCCCACTTTGTGAAGGGTGTCAAACTGCCCTACGTCGTACCTCTGTCTACTATTGAAGCCCTCAAAACATTTGAGGTTCGCGATGACGATGTCTGTGTCGTCACGTACCCGAGGTCAGGTGAGCTACACGCATTGTACTCTGCTTTCCGTTGGTTCTTCCGTGTCCCAGTGTGCCAGCCTATTGTCGTTTTTATGTACCTACCTGACTGACTGACCGTAGTCTGACCATTTCCTCAGTGGTCGGACTGTTCGACTTGCTCGATTAGCCACGGTCACTTGTGAAATTGCTTAATCCTCGATCTTGGCCCCGCCTCCAACATAGACTCACGACTATACCTACAGGCATGTGGGCCTTATGCACAAGTTGGCCAGTTTTGACGTGTTCCCTGAATGTATTTCACAAATTGTCAACTGTTGAATGGGATGGTGCCAGACTATTTATTCACTGAATAAATAGTCTGGCACCATCCCATTCAACAGTGAGGCTACAGTGTAGCCTCACTTTCATGTTTTAAAAATGTGGCTTAAAACATTAGAGTATGTTTCATCACAAAATTCATCAGAGCAGACTGGTTTTAATTTGTACCGTCATTGCTTTCATTTCTCTAAACAATTTCCAAAAGAAAGAAAGATGTTACCTCACTCTCAAACCAATATGGCCGACTCGTGAATAAGGCCCATAGACCCCCTTGACCAAAATGTGTATGGGACCAGCTTTATTAGACTCGCCTATAGTCTTAATTGGCATCTTTTTTTGGTTTTTACTCGTGAGATTAGTTTTCCGGGTTACCCTTAGCATGCTAAGCTTCATGCGGAAAGATAGGCCTACCGTTCGTTTCACAACATCATTGGCTTTAAGTCCAGTTCTAATGTGCACACCCGTGTTAATTTCCGTTCGATGACAGTGTAGGCCCATATTACGAAGTGAGGGGTTAAGCATACAATAATTCAACCTTTATATAATTGTTTGTTTACAGGAACCCACTGGATGACAGAAATAGTGAGCTTCATCTTGAACGACGGCCGGGATGACTTCGACCGCACTTTCATGACTTGCACGCTGGAGGTCACTTACACGCCCGACCCATCGAAGGTGGAGAGTACAATTCCGGGGTATAAAAAGTTCGAAGAAGTGAAATCACCCAGGTGCACCAGCAGTCATTTACCATACAGCCTCCTTCCTCAAGATATAATGAAATCCAAGGTGAAAGACATTTTTTTTGGTCTTGAACGGGGTAATAAGAGATCTATATACGACGAATTTTCTCCAGCATTCCAAGGCAATTCAAGAATAAATTTAGGAACTTTAGAATTCCATTAATTATTTTTGGCCCAATATGAGTAGTTTCATAACATTAGTCATCGGCTGCACGGGGAGGGGGAGGGGTGAACCCCCACCCCCACTAGTTATACTGCACATGCGTCAATTGAGAACAAAATGTTTCACAGGCTTTACATCCCTTTAAAAACCGGTCACAATAAATTATAACACTTTTGAGAGCTTAAAAGGGAAGATTTGATTCGGAGGCACCCGCAACCCTGTATCACACCCCCAAAGAAATATTGACTGTCGAATGTCTTCGAACTTTCTCAAAATAAAAAACCTTAAACCTTGTCAACACAGGTAATAATAGTACTTTAAGCATAACATGTTTTGCGCATGCGTGGTAAGGTCAGGGACTTTTTTCGCCCGTACCCCACTTCGCTCGTACCCCTCCCCGACCTGCAAACAGGGTGCTGGGAAGGGCTGATGCCGCTTTACGGAATCTTGTGAAGGAAGTATACGGATGGCATTCTGGGAAACTTATCATGTCCTTCGCATGCAGCTAGCGCGCTATACGTATAATAAACATGTTTACAGCTGCAGCTGCAGCAAGGTTGAGCGCTGCAAAATCTCTCCAATGAGAGCTCAAAGAGATTAGCCCTTCCTAGCGTCTTGTTTGCAGGGCGAGGCTACGAGCGAAGGACTATTATAATTGGCTGTGAAACAAACATAACGTGATTATAAACGTTTCTCTCCTTGCGCATTTAGGTTGTGTACTTGGCTCGCAATCCCAAAGACATGCTTGTCTCCTACTTCAACTTTACGAAAGCATATTTGTCGCCTACGTTCCAGGACTTCAGTGTGTACCTGTGGCTTCATTATGCCGGAGAAAGTAAGTTTTCATTATTTGATGATTTATGTTTAAATGTTATTTTATTAACCTCAAGTAAATCACCACAAAAACCTTTAATAACAATATATAAAGCAAGGGTTTAATTGGGGAACCCCCCTTTAAATGACTCACGTTGGGAAGGCTCTGGTATCTCCAATCACCCAAGCTCGGAACCTATACGGCTCGCCAAATTTAAACATTTCGATGTACAGTACATCGTAATCATAGAGTCAGTGGTTCGAATCCAGTCGCTGGTCATAAAGTGTCCTTGGGCAAGCCACTTTACACGCACTTGTCTCTCTTGAACAAGGAGCTTGGGTGATGGTTTTTAGCTTGACAGTAACCTGCGATGGATTGCTGGCATACCATCTAGGGGAATAGAGATCTTCTCAGTCGGTTCATGCGAAAGAAAAGTAAGATGAAGGCCCGCCCGATGAGCCGTACGGCTCAGGCGTTCACTCACCCCTTTCCTTTCTTATCTTATTAAACTTTGCAATGAATAGACCAATTGGAAAACTGCTACCTCCCCTCTGCCTTGATGGAACAGAAAGAAAAACCTTTGCTTAATTCTTCTCTTTGCAGTGATCTTCGGGTCGTGGTTTGATCACGTGCTCGGCTATTGGCGACAAAAGGACCATCCGAACATCTTGTTTATGAACTACGAAGATCTCCACAAGGCACGTTTGAGCGGAATTGGACGTCACTTTACCGAATTCTGTACCTATATGAAGCATTCTACGTTCATAAACGGATATGCATCACATGTGCATGTACACAGCATTAAAATCTTCCCAAAGTTCCGAACTTTCCGAACTTTACGGAATGGTGCATAATAACTTCATAGGAGTAGGAAAACGGTGCTGAAATTGCGCTCTTGTCTTTTTCAGCATATGAATGTTTGTTACCTAGCAGTATAACCGGTCTTGTCTCCCTGTATGCTGACCAGACTGATTCGTCTGGCTCACTGACCCATCAATGTCACTTGTGACTTTGGTGTGCATGAGAACAGCTGTAAGAGGATTGCCTATCCGGTTAGTTAGTGTGACGTTATCTCAATGCAACCATGCGTACTTCACACAGTGTAGCATAACACGAATGGAACCGGAAGTTAACGCAACTGAGTGTTGATCTAATGGGCGCTAGTTATGAGTGGTGCGCGCGCGTGTATATGGCGTTTTTACCAACGAACCGGATAAGCAGCTGTACTGATGACGTCACACTTTGTTTACCCGAGTGCTTTCTGTGGGGATGACAGTTTCGTAGCCCAATAGAAAAGCGCACACGTGAACAAAATGTGACGTCATCAGTACAGTAATATTGAAAATGTGACGTCATCAGTACAAAGGCTTATTCATTGTATGAGCCACACCACATGCGAATTAGTCTGGCCCTACTTGCTTCATGTACTTGACGTGTAGGCACTGAGTCAGTCTCCATGCATGCGAACATGCAGTGACAGTGAACTTTTCGGCCATTCTTTTCTATGAACTTTTCAGCCATACTGAATCAATCGATATAATTTTGTGCCCTGTTGCTGGGTCAGCTCTGTCTTGGCTGGGCTTGTCCTGCTGGAAAAAATGTTATAATTTTAAAGGTTCGTATTTTCTTTTTCACACTCTGAAATCAAAGGACCTCAAGGGATCCATACGCACAGTAGCAAAGCACGTTGGGAAGGATTTATCTGATGACGTCATCGACCGCATCACTGAACGAGTAAGCTTTGGAGGAATGAAGAGTACATACGATAAGTTTAAAGACGTGTATGGCGAGGCTGAGGCGCTGCAGATGACCAACAAATTCGGGGAAGACACGGTGTACCTCAGAAAAGGTAAAAGGGGTAACGAAAGGATTAACTAACCCCCTATAGGTCTTTTTGGCTATGGGAACCATCCCCCATCCTGCCTGCGAAATCCTCTGATTGCCGCCATGTAAAAATTGGATTCAGCCTCAATCCTCCAATATCACCCGTAAAATCTTAAAGGTATTCACTGGAGGATCCCTGACCACTGCCTTCATCCTCCACAATCCTCCAACACAGGCTGAGGCCGGCAGTGCCGATGACAGAAGCAGTGCGGATGATATCAAATGCTTAGCTGGCCTAACAGAATTATACAATTGTTTTGTTATACCTCTTTTTTGGAATCCTTGGATTGTGATGTAAAAAATCACGAAAACAAACGTCAGTAAACACAACAATCATGACAATCTAACGGCAACTCACATGCATGTCGCGTGCTCAAAACAGCTGATCGTATGCTAGTTCGCTGCTCCCACTCGTGTGAAAATATGTTGAAAATAGCGTGGGTACCAACGATCAAGCGTTTCACACTGCACCGTACGTATGGTACGTACATGTACAAAGTCATAGCACACTCCCTGTGAGATATCACGTATACATGGAAGTGATATCCCACAGGGAGGGTGTCCTGACTTTTTATAAACTTAACACGTGATCGTTCTAGGCCAATGAAAATACAGTATTTAAGACAGAGGTATAACAATGCTGGGTATACAGCCTACGAACTCGGCACACTGCACCCTCCAAAATGAACAAACACTTTTTGGTTATTCAGCATGAATCCTCCAAAATCCTCAAAAAACGGAAGGATTTTGGAGGATTGAGGAAATGACAGTGTACGTGCAAGACTTACGAATTCAGGGACCATCTTCTTGCCTTCAGGGCCGGGGAGGCGGGCGTTCAAATCCTCGCCTTCGTCTCAGGCTTGGCTTCATTTCCGGCTCAAGAAAATGTTCGCAGCCATTAACGGATATGTTCTCCAGATTTTGCCTTGATTTACAAGGATTTGATGTTCCTGAAGCATAACAATTTGGACCAATACACTGAGCTGTAGCCCGAGTCCGAGCCAAGTTTAGGAGGAAAACAAAATCAGTTCCACGACTGCCGCCATCTTTGGCAAAATTAAAACGAAAATGGAATCCGTCCCATCAATAATACAAATTTGGGCAGGTGCCTACACTGTTGACTTTTTTATAGTCAATTTTTACCGGAATTGACCAACAAATAACGTTCCCCAAAACTTTTTTTACGATCGAAATGCCATCTGCCTAACACCTTCCCTCTAAAAACGATAATTCACGTTTTGGCCAGGTTGGAAGTTTCTTCGCTATCTCATGAAGGGCAAGTCCCAATATTTGGCAGATTTGAAATCCTAGAATTGATTTTCGGTTGAAGGTTCACCTTAAATATATACTTTCTGTTCGCTTTGTTTGTTCCATTTGCTGCTAGGAAAAGTCGGGAATTGGAGGAACACTTTCACAGAGGAGCAGAGCGCCCTCTTCGACAAGATCTACGCCCTACGAATGGATGGGACTGGGTTGGAGTTTGACTTTGACCCGTAAGCGACGGTTTGCAGTGCGCACCCACAGTTGACAACCCAGATTAGAAAAGTAATCAATCATAAACGCTGTGACAATATCTTTTTTGTTGTTGCTATTGAAGTACTTTGCAATAATGGTATCCGTTTTAGAAATTGTCTGAACTGAACTTTTTAAATGAAAACAATATTTTCCGATGGGTCTTTTTGTCCCCGTGAAATTCACACTGTTAGAAAATAACTTGGATTGGAATGAAATAAGATCGACCTTGCACCATCAGCTGACCTGGTTCTAGTCACCTGATCAGAGATGTTTTTCAGCAGTGTATACTTCGTTGTTGTATGGTGCCGCTTACAGGGTAATGAGTGACAATCGTTATTGTTTAAACGGGTCAAACGTTTAGTTCGAAAATTTACAAAAGTAAACAATAAGTCTTTACCCTAGGCCTAGTCAGTAGTTGAAAAACAACAACAATTTGCTTATCTCAGTTATCTAGTTAATAGGCTTAATTTTTGTTTGGTGGGATCAACGAAAAATATAATTAATTACTCATGTAAGATCATTGGGAAACTACAACACAATCCTAGCCAATGCTCAACTGCTGATTAAATAAAAAATAACGCTTTGATTCAGAAATTATCAATTTAAACTAAGAAAAAAGTTTCAAGGATTAAGCGTATACGAGTTTTACAAATACTCCCCCCTCCGCCAAAAAAAAATGGAAAAGACTAGAAAAACTCAGTCAGATTGACTGATTTTCATTTGCACCCAGCTGACTCTAGTTGGCTAGTCAAAATTAACTGGTTTCTAGTCAAATGTAAGTAGTGTTTTTTTTGCGTTTGTTTATGGTGTAAATTGAGGAAACACACGTGCGATATCATCGGTGAATCGAGGACAGGAACCAAATCAAGGACAACCGCGATTAGAAAACGTGTACAAAACCACCCAACCTGAAATTTGTATCCTTGTGGAGGCATTTCTTTGTTCTCGTGTAGTAAAGTTTTCGAGCTTGAAAGTGTAGTTTCAAAATGCTCTTATTTTAACCAGAATTAATTTCCATAATATCCCTTTTCTAAAACTCTTCCATTTGCAACCAGTCAACCCACCTTGGAAATTCCTAGTTTTTGATTAAATTCCATATATCTATTTTGTGAAAACCTTGTGGAGACGTATTCATCTAAAGAAATTCCTCTGTGGAGACGTATACAATCTGTTGTTCCCTATTGTGTGCATGTCTCCAGAGGGCACGGTGTATCAGATCAATGAGACCTGTTGCGAACAGTACAAACAAAGGTACAAACAAAGGAAAAGGGATGAGGAACAAAAGAAAATCCTCGATATAAATCATATAACATGGGTGTGTGTCTGTGGACAAGCAATACATTCGTGCACTGTGTGGACTTCGAACAAAAGATATCCAAATAAACCAGGTAGCAGCGACGTTGTAGGTTTTCCCCTCTCTGGAAAACAGAGTTAGAGGCATTTTAGGGTTAGGTTTATTTGTGGCAAAATGAAGAGAAACACTTATTAAGGGAATCATAGAAGAAAAAAAATAGGGTTGAAAGAGTTTTCACAGTTTGAGAAAAAGTAGTTTTCACTGTTTTTTCTTAACTACACGAAAACAAAGGAATGTCCAAACCAGCTTTGAAAAACAAACATGCGTGTGTGTGTATACTGATATTGTAACCAAAATTTACGGATAGTGTAGTAAATGTTAGTGAACTGTTAGTATACCCTATAAGTCAATTTCTGTTACATTATCAATTAGGACCGATAATGTACAATGTATGTATTCCTCGGTTTTTTTTTTGGCGGAGGACCATCTGTCGTAGTTAGAATTAAATGAGATGCTACCAAGCATTTGAATCCACTGAAGCGCCACCAGATGGAATCCGAATAAGGTGATATCGGGAAAGTGGAAGAGAAGTGCTAGCTTGCAAAACAATTTGAGCGGGTCCTAGTGTAACCGTGAACAGTGGGTACTAGGCCTTTTCTTAATCTTGTAACTCGACGCACGACTGGTGGCCATGAATTTACAGGATCACCCAAGGCAGCCTCTCGGCGATTTTTACTGGGCATGTGGGAGTTAAGGTTCTGCCGAAACTATAGTCAGAAACTATAAGTGTCTTAACGTTCGGGACTTTCTTCAAGATATTCAAAGAGATCTTGTAGATGAAATGCCAACTGAAAGCGGTTGTAATGAAATGATTGAACATTACGAATTGACTCTTCAAAACACCATCGACAAGTACTGCCCTTTATCAGTCAAGCTGCGTACCATGCGACCAAGAATGCCATGGTATAATAACAACATCCATGAAGCTCGGCGTGTGCGCAGGCGCTTAGAAAACAAGTGGAAAAAGAGCAAGTCAGCTTCTGATAAAGACTCCTATCTTGAGCAGAAAGTACTTGTTGATGGCTTAATAACCAAAGCTAAGAGTGATTACTTTCATAACAAATTATTTTCTGCTAATAGTAAAGACCAATTCAAAATTTTGAACTCACTTTTGAATACCGGCACCAAAATTCTTCCCAGGTATGATTGTGTGTCTGACCTTGCTAATAGGTTTGCCAAATTCTTTGTTGAGAAAATAAAGAGAATAAGAGACAGTTTTGGCTCAGAAAATGAGGTTGGTAATGTAGATGGTAATGCAAATACTGAATCAAATGACATTGCTGTTTGTTTAAATCCCAAGTTTGATGATCATCTGGACGGTGGTGATGAGACTGGATTTCTTTCAGGGGCCACCGTTCGGGATCTTTCAGATTTGAGACCAGTATGTCATGATGAAGTTGCAAATCTCCTGACAAAGCTGGCTAATAAATCATGCTTGCTTGATAAAATACCGACCTGGCTCATCAAGGAAAATCCTAGTCTCTTCATTCCGGTCCTGACTGATATCATCAATGTGTCATTTTGTACTGGAATATTCCCAGAGTCTTTAAAAGAAGCTACTCTCTCTCCAATTGTAAAGAAACAGACATTGGACCCAAATACACTTCAAAACTATCGGCCAGTATCGAACATAAAAGCTCTGGCCACACTTGTGGAAATGGCAGCGGCAAGCCGCTTACTGGAACATATAAATATCAACAATTTGTCGGAAAAATTCCAATCCGCCTACAAATCTGCTCATTCAACCGAGACTGCACTCATCCGGATTAATAATGACATTGCTACTGCTATAGATCACCAACATGCCGTACTATCTACTTGTTATGCTCGACCTCTCGGCGGCATTTGACACAATAGATCATTCAATGTTCATCCAAAGACTTCACAGACGGTTTCATGTTACCGGGAAGGCTCTGACATGGTTTGATACTTACCTCCAAAACCGCTCAAACAGGGTTTGTATCTCTGGAACTTTCTCTGACACCCACGTTATGGAATATGGTTGTCCACAAGGATCTATACTAGGACCAATAGGATACAGCGCCTACACTCATCCAGTTGGAACCATCCTTCGTGCAAATGACGTCAAATACCACATCTATGCTGATGACACGCAAATCCTTGTGAGTTTTGATCCGAGAGAGGATGGTGCATGCGAAGTGGCTCTCCACAAACTACAATCTTGTGTGGGACAAATTAAGCAATGGATGACAACTAACAAGCTGCAACTAAACGAGTCAAAAACAGAGTTTTTCGTTGCAGCTTCTGCTAGGTTTGCCCCCCGCCTTTCCAACGTTACTTTGACTCTTGGCGATGTTACGATTAAACCATCTAAATCGTTGCGTAATTTGGGCGTTGTCATCGATCCTCCGTTGAGCATGAGTGACCAAGTTTCTTCCATCGTTAAATGTGTCAGTTTTCATCTCCGGAACTTATCACGCATTCGTCGTTTCATGGACCAAGAGACATGTAAAATGGCTGTTCAGTCGCTAATCTTCTCCCGGATTGACTATGGAAATGCGTTGCTTTACGGTGCCAATGAAGGTGACTTAACTCGTCTGCAAAGGCTACAAAACAGGGCCGCCAGACTAATTTTTCTTGCTGCTCGTGACCATCCGAGCGCACCGTTGTTACGTCGCCTTCATTGGCTACCAATCCGAGCACGCATAAATTTCAAACTTCTTGTCATTGTATATAAATGTATCAACTCTATGGCACCTTCATATCTCCGAGAACTCATCTCTTTCAACACATCTGTCTATGCCACCCGCTCATCATTTGATAAAACCCGTCTCCATAACCCCCAAACTAAGTCGCGTACTGGAGATCGTGCCTTTCAAGCCGCTGCTCCCCGGCTGTGGACTTCCCTTCCCCGTGACATCCGGGAAGCCAACACACTTCAGCTTTTCAAAAATAGACTCAAAACCCATTTATTTGTTTAATCATGCCATATGTTATTTTGCTTGTATAGTTGTTTGTATCTGTATCAATGCATTTTTTGTTTGTATCTTTAATTCATTTGTCAGCTTTTGTAAAGCGCTCCGATCTTTGTGGGGCGCTATAAAAATGCCTATATGTATGTATGTATGTATGTATGTATGTATGTATGTATGTATGACCACGTCTGCTCCTTGGCGAAATTGATGCAGTTTTAGATTTGATGAGGTGAACGACTAACCGATTGCTGGTGATTTTCCAGTCCACACGCTGGACGTTATTGAGGTCGCTGAAACGAAGGTATCCAGCGTGTAGCTGATGAAACAAATATGTAGAGAGCACCCGCAAGCCAGCAAGGGTAGCTAGCCACCAAGTGTCCACGTGCACCGAAGAGCTGCGTCATTGATGGTTGGTGAAAATGGTTCATTTTGGTTAGGAGTTGAAGCGAGAAAACGTCTGTATAGCCTCGAAGCGCTATCTTGACAAGAGGGTCGTCGGTGGTCGCCTCAAGTGCCTTGCTATACACAGCAAAACTTTTACCTCAAATTTCACATGTAAGTGAAATTTCAACAAGCTTTAAGCATTCCCTTTCATAAATCTTGAGTTTACGTAGGCCCTACCCGAATTGGAAAGTGCATTCACAAGTAGGATATAAACGTCCACACAGCCATCTTATAAAAACTGGGCGTTTCTTGCGAGAACCATGCAAGAATGAATTTCGGGGGTCAAAATTTGGACTTTCAAAAATCGAGCTGTTGAGATGTACTTTGAATCCTGCCGCAAAGTGCACCGCATTCTGTGGACGCACGGGAAACAATATTTGTGTATTGGTACTGTGTACGTGATGGACTCTTACCCTCACACGTGATCTGCCATTATCTACGAAATGTGTACTCGTATACCGGAGATCAGTTGTGACATAGTTGTTGGTCGCATCGTAGGCGTAAAGCTGGCCATACATGATTCAGAGCTTTTTGAGCATAGTCTGTGAGCATGGATGTTAGCAGTCAAATCAAGGCATTGCTGCCCGAGGTGATCAACGGGAAAACCTTAAAGGAGCTGGAGGAAGAGACGAAGGCTAACGACAAGAAATATGCCCACTTCGTGAAGGGTGTCAAACTGCCCTACGTTGTACCTCTGTCTACTATTGAAGCCCTCAAAACATTTGAGGTTCGCGATGACGATGTCTGTGTCGTCACGTACCCGAGGTCAGGTGAGTTACGCATTGTACTCTGCTTCTCCATTTATTAGTTTATTTTCTGGCCAGCCTAGCTAATGTCGTTTTATGTACCTATCTGACGGACTGTCGGACTGACTGACTCAGCCACTGTCACTTGTGAAAGTGCTAACTTAGCCTCATCTTGGCCCCCAAAATAGACTCACGACTATTGTACTACCCCCTTGACCAAAATCTGTTTCGCAGACCAGCTTAACGTAGGCCTACGTAGTCTTGTTGTCATTCTTAAAGCTCTGACAGGAGCTTCTACTTGTCACTTTAGTGTCGGCGGTCGGTCGGTCCTCGAAAATTGACCAAAAATATTTTACCAAACTTGAGAAAATGCCATGCCGTCGTCACTCGTCAGTAAATGCACCCTAAAAATTGTTTGTAACAGTTCGTAAAGTTGTTTATGAACATTTAATTTGTAAACGGAGGCAAGATATGTGCTGTAATGTTATAGTCACTTGGTATTTTCTGTAGTGGTTGGACGGTATCCAGAAGGAGGAAATGAAAACTAGGAAATGAAAATTGACCAAGGATGGGTAATCAATATGTGCCATCGGCGTCGCATTTTTCGCCAGAGCTTATTGTGCACTTGCACTTGTTGTTTACCCCAGGAGATTAGTTTTCGGGGTAACCAACACTCATCTACATTCTACGGAAAGTCACGTGGTATTTTCTGTAGTGGTTGGACGTTATAGTTTCTTTCGAGCGAAAAGTGTAACATACATTCGAAGTAACATAATTCGTCATTGTTTCGGCAAATTCGTTTACTCTAATCAGCAAATTCGCTTTTAAGTTCCATTTTTTGTAATGCATGGCTAACTGAACCGTTGCCGATAGAAAATGTTTCAAATCTTTTTCACGCTCTTTGAATGATTAAACGTCTTCATCTTTGATTGAATGTCTATGTACATGCATATCCGGCGCAGGGCGGATTCAACTTTGGCTCGTAAACATTATAGATATCATTTTTTTTTTTAAGAATACAAATTGTTCTGATTTATCTTAAGTGGGGTCAGGGAACCATACTACAAGAACATGGTTTTCTTGGTTTTTCCAGCATCCACAAGCCCAAAACGCGAAACAAGTCATTTTAACAATATTTGCTATAACATATCCTCCAAATCCATTTATTTCTGAAAATTGCAGCGAAAGCGAATGTTGTACGTTCCCTTTAAAATTTGCTTGTGACAGGAACCCATTGGATGACAGAAATAGTAAGCTTCATCTTGAACGAAGGCCGGGATGACTTCGACCGCACTTTCATGACTTGCGCGCTGGAGGTCACTTACACGCCCGACCCATCGAAGGTGGAGAGTACAATTCCCGGGTATAAAAAGTTCGAAGAAGTGAAATCACCCAGGTGCATCAACAGCCATTTACCATACAGCCTTCTTCCTCCGGATGTGATCAAGAAATCAAAGGTGAGAGACAGTCAGAGAATTAACCGTCTTGTCATGATCGAGGGTAAATAAGGGATTTTTATCTGAAAGTATGTATGGCTCAGATCACATGACGTTGGTGATGCAGCGGACGGGCCAGAGGTATAGGCCTGTTTTAGTCCCCTCTCACACCAATACGTGAAGCCATTTTGTGGCCACTTCGAGGTGTCCGTGGGCGTAAAAGTTTAAAAATCGAATACCACGAAATGGAATCGGATCTCACGGGTTGCCACGAACTACCCACGAATTAAGGACGTGTCGATTCCTTCCGTGGGCTGATTCTCACGGATGCTCCACGGATCACCCGAAAAGTTTTGGACATGTTGAAAAACTGAAACGTGTGCACTTCGGAAATTTATTGCCGAATTTAAAACGTGCTCAATACGGCTTATTCGAAGTACTCTTGTAGTGTTCTCGAGGTTTGGCTGGAGTTACATCGGATTTTACGGGATGGCCCCGGATTGATTGTTGGCCTGTTTTACGGCCGCTTTCATTACGTGGTACTCGATGGTACGTCAGAGTGAGCTCCGGAGTCCACGAAGTGTCCACGAGTTGGCCACGAAATGCTCACGGACTACACGTAGTACTCTCGAGCTGGCGCCGTAGTCACCACTGATACCACGTAGTAGTCTCGAGCTGGTGCCAAAGTCATCACGGGATGCAATCGGGATGGCCAGGAGATGTCGCCGGCGTGTAGTCCGTGAAATCCAGGAAACGGACACGAGAACGGGTTGGTCCCGTGGTGTTTCCGAGGTGGCCACGGATTACTCACGAGGTAAAAATGGGTACCACGAAATAAAAACGTGCTGGCATCAAAAAACTGACCAAAAAACGGAGACCAAGAATACTGTTGAAAAAAATTACATTTCCGAAGTGACCTCGCACTGGCCTTGGATTGGTGTGAGAGGGGCATCACTAATTTCTAAATCAACAGGATCTAGCAGGTTTATCTTCAAAGGGAGTCACAAAATAGTCAGAAATCCCACCCCTGAAATCTCACCCCTCCCTAGACTTGAAGTCAGGTCTAATTGGCCTGGTTTTTTTTAACCGGTGCGGACAGATATACAGGGGCGGCGGAAAAAAAGGTTGTTCATTTTAATTACCATTTTGCGTGGTTATTTCATCTGGCTCAGTATTGGCAATGTGCATTTCACATCAAAATGTTAACATGTGGGTTAAGCGAAATAATATCACAAAATAGTGATATAACCGGCTAGTTTCGAACCCCATATGTATTCCGTACTCGTGCACTCTAAAATCCCTGGTCAGATTGACCTATAGTCTGAGAATACTATCACCCGCAGGCGCGGTTCTAGAGCCTATAATTTAGGTGGGCTATAGCAGGGGTGGATCCAGATTGTTTTGCAGAGTGGCGTGCTGAAATGTAGACCGTTTTTTCTCAGGACACTGAGCCTCCGAAAATCAATAAGGGGTGGGGGGCTCTTACCACATTTGTAATGGGGAGCGCTGACAATACAAATGCCCCCTTCTATCGGGCGGTGGGGGGGGGTTCCGCGCCTCTGGATCCGCGCCATAACGAATATTTTTGGGGTATACACCCTTCGCATGTGACGTCACCTTCAAACATTGGCTACTGCTATTTAATTTTTGGGGGGAGGGGGAGGCTAAAGCCCCCTGCCCCCCCCCCCCCCCCAGAACCGCGCCTGATCACCCGTTGTTCAATGGAGCCCTCTCCGTATCCAACGTCTGATAATATATCTAAGAATGCAAATTTTATGCGACCCCGCGCGCCAGCCAATCGGAGTCGACTTTAGTAAAATGTGACGTCATGTCGATCGGAAATGTGGACCATTAAGCTGTTGATAGGTCATTTTGGTCGGCATGTTGACATACTAAACAAAATAAACACGTGATTATATAAAAGTTTCTCTTCTTGCGCATTTAGGTTGTGTACTTGGCTCGCAATCCAAAGGACATGCTTGTCTCGTACTTCAAGTTAACTAAACCAAGTATGCCGCCTACGTTCCAGGACTTCAGTGTGTACCTGTGGCTTTATTATGCCGGAGAAAGTTAGTTTTCATTATTTGATGATTTTCCTTTTAACTGTGATTTTATTAAACTTCATCTAAATCACCAAAATAACTGTAATTACAATACATATGTTTAACTCCAGTTTAAGGCAAAGGGTTTAACTGGAGGAGCCTCCCCTTTAAATGACTCACGTTGGGAAGGCTCCGGCATATCCAATCACCCAAGCTCGGAACCTATACTATACTATACTCGGAAACTTGAAGATGAAGGCCTGCCCGATGGGCCGTACGGCTCGGGCGTTCACTCGCCCCTTTCCTTTCTTATCTGATTTAACTTAATGCTACCTCCCCTCTGTCTTGATGGAACAGAAAGAGAAACTTTTGCTTAATTCTTCTCTTTCCAGTGATCTTCGGGTCGTGGTTTGATCACGTGCTCGACTATTGGCGACAAAAGGACCATCCAAACATCTTGTTTATGAAGTACGAAGATCTCCACAAGGCACGTTTGATAATGAACGTCACTTTACTGAATTCTGTACCTTTAGGCCTATGAAGTATCTACGTTCATAAACGGACATGCGTCACATGTACACAGCATTATAAAATATCCCCAAAGTTCCGAAATGTCCGACCTTTACGGAATATGGTGCATATAATAACTTCATAAGGAGTTGGAAAAGGGTGCTGAAATTGCACGCTTTGTCGTGTTCACCCTATGAATGTTCGTTAATACAGGGCCGGCCTTGCCTATAGTTATACCTCAATGACTTACCGACTGACTGACTCGTCTGGCTCACTGACCCACCAATGACACTTGTGACTAACAATGGTCTGGGACCAGCCGTAAGAGGCTTGCATATAAGCCTCTGTACTTTTGACGTCACACTTTGTTTACCCGTATGCTTTCTTATGGGAGCCTGGTGGGGACAAAGCTTTCGTTTAGCCCAAAATAGAAAGTGCACACGTAAACAAAGAGTGACGTCATCAGTACAGTAAAATTGAAAATTTGATGTCATCAGTGCAGAGGCTTATTCATTGTAGGAGCTACACCACATGCGAATTAGTCTGGTCCCACTTGTTTCATGTACTTGACGTGTAGGCAATAAGTCAGTCTCCATGCGAACAGTGATAGTGAATTATCGTTTCCATGCATCAATTCGTTTAATTCCACTTCAGCTTATTCTACGAACTTTTCAGCCATTCTGTTTCAATCAATAGAATTGTGTGCGCTGTTGCAGGGCCAGCTCTGTGCTTGTCCTGCTGGGGAAAAATGTTATAATTTTAAAAATTCGTATTTTCTTTTTCACACTCTGAAATCAAAGGACCTCAAGGGATCCATACGCACAGTAGCAAAGCACGTTGGGAAGGATTTATCTGATGACGTCATCGACCACATCACTGAACGCGTGACCTTTGGAGGAATGAAGAGCACATACGATAAGTTTAAAGACGTGTATGGCGAGGCCGAGGCGCTGCAGATGACCAACAAATTCGGGGAAGACACGGTGTACCTCAGAAAAGGTAAAAGGATTAACGAAAGTATCAACGTTAAGACAGAATGAGTGCTTTTGATTACTTCCCCCGCGCTAATACTCGTGCAAGCGCGACAGCGTTCGATTTACCTCTCACATAACTTCTCGCGCTTACTCGAGCGACTCGCCGAGCCGGTTACTTGGGTAAGTATCCCATAAGGCCATGCAATAAACATGGCTGCCAACCTGACGTCCGGCGGGCGCCTCAGGGTGCAGACCAGTAAATCGGTCCAAAATTGCCTGCGCGGGCCAAATCGCGATTTGCATGCCCTCAAAATCTTCGGCATTTGAGCATGCTGTGGCCCATGAACTTGAGGGTTTGTAAAAAATATGGGTGGAAGCCGTGCACAGGACTGGGAGCTTGCAGTTCTGTGTAATTTGGATGTAATTTGCACCCTAAAAGCGCTCTATTTTGCAATGGAGTGTAGGCATCGTTTTTCAAAATGGCGATGGGCTTCAGCACTATTTTCAGGGGTGATCGTCTTCAGATGGAAATTTCTCCTAAAAGTCATCAGTTGACCCCCCGTAACTTGAAAAGAAAATGAAAGATGATGAAATAAGCTTTAATTTGATGTGTGTCTCGAACACCTTGGAGAGTTGTGAGTATTTTCCCCGAATTTTTGAAGTGGAAGCATTTACCATTGGGGTCTATGGAAGTTTATTTACTGGTCTGCTACCTATAGTTTCAAAATGGCGCCTTCCACCGTTTGTTGTCAAATGTTTGCAGAGTGTTTTTTTTCAGGGGGCGGGACCTGGGGGGGGGGGCGGAACCGGGGGGGGGGGAGCGTTTCAAAAAGGGTCACCAATGGTGGTTCCGCAACAAATGCGCCCAAAATCTGAATAGCGCCGATGGACCGTCCTCCGATCACAGCAATTTTGAGCGAACAAGGGGGGGGGGGGGTAATTTGGGGTCGGAAGGAGCAAAAACTCAATTAACGCCCGTTGGGGGCGCCCTACAGTAAGGTGGCCGCAAACAGAGGGCTTGTTTTCAGGCCAGAAATCGCAGTCAGAGATTTTTTTTTTCGCAATTTTTTGATGAAATATGAGTCATCCATCCTTCCTCGTGCCGTACAAGTGGTTTGGGGAATTTTTTCAAAACCTCGCTTCTCTATAGGGTGCAGACCAGTAAATCGGTCCGAAATTGCCTGCGCGGGCCAAATCGCGATTTGCATGCCCTCAAAATCTTCGGTATTTGAGCATGCTTGGAGAGTTGTGAGTATTTTTCCCGAATTTTTGAAGTGGAAGCATTTACCATTGGGGTCTATGGAAGTTTATTTACTGGTCTGCTACCTATAGTTTCAAAATGGCGCCTTCCACCGTTTGTTGTCAAACTAGCGGGATGCCGCGCTTCGCGCGGCACCCGCTAGATGGGTGGAGTTGACTGTTTCGTAATAATTACTGTATACAATGAAATCTCGATAATTTAAACTCTGATAACTCCAAACAACTGTTAAGTCAAATAAAGAATCAGACATTCTGCTGCACGCGGGCCTATTTGGATTCGCCATCAGTCTCGCCTAAGTTGTATTTGCGTGCACATAACGTTTCCTGCGGAGATTGTGCGAGGGTCCAGGACATATTGTCAATATAGGGGAAGGGGCTAGCTAGGGTGAAGGGTGCTAGTTGGAACGCCCAATTTCCGTAAAACCCGTCAACCATGTCACCAATATTTCCGGGGATGGGGAGAAATATTTCCAGGGATGGGGAGAAATGGTTTTTGTTATAGAGGGGAGATGGTGATATTGAAATCGCTGATATTGTGGAGGTTTATGTTTGTGCTGGGATTCATACCGTTTAAATGTTGTTTTAAATTGCGCGCCGATTAGGAAGGTCTTGCTGTCAACAGTTGAATGAAATTAAGTATTTATTGCCGACCGATTGTCTCAAGCGATGTCTCATTATATAAAGCTCATAAATAATGTTGTGCTAGAATATTGTCCAGTCAATTTGAAAATTGATTTTTCAAGGTGCCAAACCATTAAGGACGTATACACCAACTGTACAAATAGGTAATTTAGACGAAACGCGGTTTGATCTTTGCCTATACAAAATCGTATCCATCGTTCTCACTACAGAGGAGAGGAGGGGGCAGCCAGTGGGGGTGGGGGTTGGATATTGTGTGGGCGTCGCCAGGATTTTTCTAGAGGGGGCAAAACATATTTTGGCCCAAAAAATTCCTGGTTTTCTCAACACATTCTCGATTTATCAGTTTTAGAGGGGGGCAGGGACATTTTGCACCCCCAACCCAAACGCATTAAATTCACACCACTATGACTTTGCGCCTCTTTTTATTATTGTTTTCTTTTTGCTTTTCGGGGGGGGGGAGTGCCCCCCCCCCTCCTCGCGACGCCCATGCCTATTTATGTTACACCTGTGAATGGTCACATATTATATTTCCGGGGAAGTGGGCAACAATTTATATTTGTTATGGTGAAGGGGGTGTTTCTTATTAAAGTAGAAGTTAATGTCATTATAGCAGTTGGTGTTTTTATTATGGTGGTGGGGTTGTACAGCAAAGTACTGTAACACGTTCATTTGCAGAAGAGAGTAAAACTAAAAGAAAGGGCATATTGGAGCACTTCATAATTATGTCAAGCACCACATGTTAAATGTATTTATTACAAAACTGTGAAAATGAAATCAGGTATACAATCAGAATTTTTTTCGTAATAATGTATTTGCAGCATTCATTACTGTACAGGGTAGTACTTCGACAAAACTCAGGGGATATAATTGTTGTCAGTTTTCGGAGCAATTTTCGCAAGGGACGTCGGTCCAGGCTTGTTTACCATAGGCACAAACAATCCATGAAAGACTTTCAAGCAAGACGGCCAAAGGTTATTGTGCAATTGCATTTTTTTTGTTAAAAGCTGTAATCATAAATAATGACAGTGGCATTGTAAGTTACAGGACAACATTTTTTAATGAGTGTTGGTGAAAACTCATGAGAAATGGAGGGGTATGCGAGTATGAATATTTTGTTGTGAAATTTTAAGAGTGATTATGTAACTCGGTAATCAAAGACATTGTTTTGTTATCAAATAAGTCTGCTTGGCCAGTAATTATCGGGTAATCATTCCATCATTATTCTTGGGTACAACTAAGCCAAGGATATAATTTTTAAAAAGGATGGACATAAAACAGCAGAAAAGAGTGAATTTTTTGGCACTATTTCATGACTTCTAAAAATAAAATTATGGCTAGAAGGAAAATGTGTTTTGAATGGGTAAAGAGAAAAACCAGGAATCTTGCAGTTGAACTGGAAAGAATAGGTGTGTCACGTCTTCGTCTTGAGTTGAGATTCTTGCTTTGGGAACTGGTTGAAGCATGCACTGGAGCATGCTTGGAGCATGGTTGGAGCTGGTCATGTGATGTGGGTGTCATCGAGAGTCCTGTGTAAAGGAGTTAGAAAGAAAAGAATAACGACTAAGGTGAAGAAAACTTGTAAACAAAAATACATCGGCTAACAATAGCTCTTTATCCTGCTTGGGTTCATGTCTGTTGTCGAGTCATTTGATTTTCTGCCAGAGTGTATTC
Organism: Patiria pectinifera; assembly: GCA_029964075.1. Classification (NCBI taxonomy): domain Eukaryota; kingdom Metazoa; phylum Echinodermata; class Asteroidea; order Valvatida; family Asterinidae; genus Patiria; species Patiria pectinifera. The sequence continues at coordinate 17,653,264 of CM057133.1, forward strand.
TCTAATATCCACTATTCTAACTGTGTTGGTTTCAGGTTTTAGTCTTTGCCTGTATTTTTTGGTTTTTGGCCTGAGGTTTGAACTTGATCACGTCTTTAATTTTGATTTGAGGGTTTCTTTATTAAGTTGGTTATTGGTCTTTGATTTGCAGTAAATTAATTTTGTTTTGCCTATGACTTATGAGTATGAAAGTCATTTCTTTAAAGGAAGTTTTACGTATGATTTGCCGTGTTCTAAGATTACCACAAAGATTTAGTGTGCATAATTTGTATGGAATGAATGTACATTTCATGGCCTATATACAAATGCAGCAGTTTTTTTCTAGCTAGTAGTAGGCCTATAGGCCTAGGCCTAAAACAAACTAAAGCAAAATCCAAAAATAAACTACAAACAAAGCCCAATTGTGAAATCAAGAGTTGGCAAAGTTCTACAAACATGTTCGGGTACATGTTCCAAGTGAGGCCTGTATTTACGGAGGTCATGCAGTAAATTGGCAACATTAAGCCTAGTAAGTTAACCCACGCCACGGCCAAACTCTCGATGTCCGAGGCCTCCCCCCGTACGTACAACCCTCCCCGTACAACCCTCCCCGTACTCACAAACTGAAACTCACAGTCACACTTTTCACAAACAACAATGCTTCTCATTGCCAGTGGCGTTCGAAAGAATACCACTTTTCGCAAACAACAATACATATCATAAGTGAGACTTACCGTTCAAAGAGAAAACTGGAGCAAGGAACAGATATACATCAACCATGTCAACAACGCTGTGCTGAAGAAATGTGGGGCATGCAAGTTGCATGCGCTGCATGCTCAGCGCTCATAACGAACGTATACGTGGCACGTCAATTATCCGGCCCGTACGCAAGATGGCCGGCGAGGCCCAATGGGGAAGGGAATTATGGGAAATAGGGTGGAAAATAGCCGGGCCCCGTTCCGCTTCCCCCGTAGCCAACGCGCGCGATGAGGACGGGAGACCGGTCGGGAAAATGGCAGCGCCCCCATCATTTTCGTAATTGTAGTATAGATGTTTGCAGAGTGTTTTTTTTTCAGGGGGCGGGACCTGGGGGGGGCGGAACCGGGGGGGGGCAGCGTTTCAAAAAGGGTCACCAATGGTGGTTCCGCAACAAATGCGCCCAAAATCTGAATAGCGCCGATGGACCGTCCTCCGATCACAGCAATTTTGAGCGAACAAGGGGGGGGGGGGGTAATTTGGGGTCGGAAGGAGCAAAAACTCAATTAACGCCCGTTGGGGGCGCCCTACAGTAAGGTGGCCGCAAACAGAGGGCTTGTTTTCAGGCCAGAAATCGCAGTCAGAGATTTTTTTCTAGCAATTTTTTGATGAAATATGAGTCATCCATCCTTCCTCGTGCCGTACAAGTGGTTTGGGGAATTTTTTCAAAACCTCGCTTCTCTATAGGGTGCAGACCAGTAAAACGGTCCGAAATTGCCTGCGCGGGCCAAATCGCGATTTGCATGCCCTCAAAATCTTCGGTATTTGAGCATGCTGTGGCCCATGAACTTGTGGGTTTGTAAAAAATATGGGTGGAAGCCGTGCACAGGACTGGGAGCTTGCAGTTCTGTGTAATTTGGATGTAATTTGCACCCTAAAAGCGCTCTATTTTGCAATGGAGTGTAGACATCGTTTTTCAAAATGGCGATGGGCTTCAGCACTATTTTCAGGGTGATCGTCTTCAGATGGGAATTTCTCCTAAAAGTCATCAGTTGACCCCCCGTAAATTGAACAGAAAATGAAAGATGATGAAATAAGCTTTAATTTGATGTGAAATAAGCTTTAATTTGATGTGTGTCTCGAACACCTTGAAGAGTTGTGAGTATTTTTCCCGAATTTTTGAAGTGGAAGCATTTACCATTGGGGTCTATGGAAGTTTATTTACTGGTCTGCTACCCTCAGGCCTTGTCCGAAACGGTCTTCCAGCGCTACAGTACGTACGTCTATTGTCAGCGCGTCCCCGCGTACCTTCAATGGGCGTGGACCTAGACCTAGCTCTATCTAGACAGTTGATTCGGTGTCATGTCAAAGTTCAACCTTCCAGCTCTTGCATGCACGAAACTTTACCCGAAACGGTTCGTTTATTTAGCTCCACTGCGCATGTCTTTCATTACGCGAGGAGCCAGGTTCGAGTAAGCTGGAGGAAGTTATCGAAAGCACTCAAGGTGTGGGAGTAAATTGCGAATCCAGGGTCCATCTTCCTGCCTTTAGCGCCTGGGGAGGGCGTTCAAAACCGCGTTTTCGTCTCAGCTCGGCTTCATTTCAGGCTCAAGAAATTTGTTTGAAGCCATTTACGGATATAATTATCCTCTCCAGATTGTGTCTTGTTTGAAACAAGGATTTGACGTTCCTGACGTAGAGGTTGGACAATACTTTGAGCAGGAGCCCAAGACCAAGCAAACTTTTGGAGAGAAAACAAACATCATCAGCTCCACAACTGCCACCATCTTTGGCAGAACGCAAAGCATCATAGGAATCCGTCCCATTGAAGTTGGGCAACTGCCTAAACTGTTGACTTCGTCAATGTTTACCGGAATCAACCAACATCAATTTCATGCAGACGTACAAATAACATTTCCAAAAAGTTGTTTACAGTCGAAATGCCATACTCCGTCTAAGATGGCTATTTCACGTTTTGTTCATGTTGGCAGTTTCTTGGGAATCTCGTATGAAGGACAATTCCCAATATTTTGAAGCTTTTGAATCCTACAGAATTGATCTTCAGTTGAAAATTGGTCCTTAATGTTTTATTCTTTTTGTTTTGTTTCTCCCGGTTGTTGACAGGAAAAGTCGGTAACTGGAAGAACACTTTCACAGAGGAGCAGAGCGCCCTCTTCGACAAGATCTACGCCCTACGAATGGATGGAACCGAGTTGGAGTTTGACTTTGACCTGTAAGCGACGGTTTACAGTGCGCATCCGCAGTCCACAACCCAGATTAAAACAATAATTAATTATAAACGCTGCGATAACAATTTGTTTGTTTACCATTGAAGCACTTTACAATAGTGGTATTCGTTTAGAAATTGAAACTAAGCTTATTTCTTTATGAAAACAACATTTTAATTGTTAAAACATTTGTCCCGTGAAATTTACACTGTTAGAAAATAACTCAGATTCAAATGAAACAAGATCGACCTTGCACCCACCAGCTGACATTTTGTTCTAGTTATCTGACCAGATATTTTCATTTCAGCATCATGACGGCTGACAATCGTTATTAAAGGGAAACTGCTACTAGTTCCCCTTTAACGTTTAACGGGAAAAGGAAACCGTTTAGTTAAACAAGTTTACAAACGTTTAGCGCATTGAGCACCAATATTCATTTGGTGGATACGTGCCGTCTATAAATACGCATTTTTACTTTATTACTATTACAAACGTGAACACGAATTCCCAGCTATAAACATTCAGGAGTTAAGAACTCGGATAGTGGGTGAGGTGAGTCGTCTCCACCAAGATAGAGGGGCTGTTGAGTTATACGGTTGTGCACTTTGTGACAAAAACATGAAACTTCGCACGTGTTCTCCGTGCCTTGAAGAAAATTTTCAGATGTGGAGACATTTCATATGTGACCTCTGGTGACCTTTGAGAGGTCAATGACCTTTACATACACTATTTTTAACGATTGTTCTTGAAAACACCACTTTCCTATGACCCAAGTCTATGCCATAGGTCTTCAGGCCATGAAAATAAAGATCAGATGTGAAAACAAACACATTATTTGACCTTTAGTGACCTTCCAGATGTCAATGACCTTTGTATACATATTTGTCGTTATTATGATTTACTCTTTAAACCCCCACTTTTTCAGCACCAAGTCTAAATGTCAGGTGTTCATGCTATGATTTTTTTTTCATAATGAAGGGCATTTCATATCTGACCTCTGGTGACCTTCAAGTGGTCAATAAACTTTGTATGCCCTATTCATAGATATTGATAAGATTTATTATTCAAAACCCAACCATTTCATGACTCAAGTCTAAAGGTCGGCTCTTTGTGACATGAAAATAATTTTCAGATTTGGGGACATCATATCTGACCTTTGGTACCCTTTGATAGGTCAATGAACTTTTTATACCTTATTTTTCGCTATTTTTATATATTTTTTCGTCAAAACGCCTTTTTTCGTGACCCAAGCCTCAATATTGCAAAAGAAAGGTATCGCACCTATTATTATACAGTCATGTAATGATTTCAAATCGCACAAAAAAATTGGGGTGATATCTGACCTCCATTTTCCCTTTTCAATTGGCAGACGCAACATGTTGCGACTGGGATAGAAGACTGTTGGAATTGCTTTACAATGTAATATGCACAAATGTCTATTGATAGTCACTCCTGTGTACTTATTACACTCTGTGGTATCTAGATGGACTTGGGTTACCACATTTTTAACCTTTTTACCAAGCCCACTGGTCACTGTTAGAGTGTGATTCTTGTCCAATGTACCTCTTGTATTCTGTTGCGCCCCTGTCTGCCCTTCAAAGGGAAATGGAGATCAGAAGTCATAACAAAATTGTCCTTGGGGTCTGAATTCATGACATGCTGTTGAATAATACTTAAAATACACTTGTTTTGACTTATTTAGACTTGGGTCGTGAACAAAGTGGCATTTGCAATTATTAAATATGATAAATAGCGGCAAATAGGGTATGCAAAGTTTATTGACCTCTTGAAGGTCACCAGGGGTCAATATGAAATGCTGTTCATGTCACGAAGAGCCAACTTTAGACTAAGGTCATAAAAAGTGGGGTTTTCAATAGTAAATCTTATAAATGATATCTATAAATAGGGCATACAAAGTTCATTGACCTCTTGAAGGTCACCAGAGGTCAGATATAAAATGCCCTTCATATGAAAATGCTTTTCATAGCATGAACACCTAATTTTTGGAGTCGGGTCTTAAAAAAGTTGGGGTTTAAAGTGTAAATCTTACAAATAACTATATATATAGGTCATTGACCTCTGAAAGGTCACCGGAGGTCAAGTATGATTTTTTTTTCACATCTGATCATATTTCCATGGCCTGAAGACCTATGACATATAAACTGGGGTCATAGGAAAGTGTCGTTTTCAAGAACAATTATAATAAATAGTGTATGTAAAGGTCATTGACCTCTCAAAGGTCACCAGAGGTCAAATATGAAACGTCTCCACATCTGAAAAAAATTGTTCGCGGCATGAAGAACCAACATGCGATGTTTCATGCTTTAGTCACAAAGTGTACAATTGTATCACATATTTGACCTTAACAGCCCCACTAAGAACAAGGAACAACAAGACGTGGTGGGCTATAGACATTGGAGACGATGTGGCTTTGCATTAACATAAACATGACAGTCATAATAAGGGCAAAGGACCATACATTTATCCTGTAACTACCTCAAAAATGAATAAACAGATTGAGTGATCAGAAATATTGTCATGCTTTCAACGAAGCATCTAATCATTGTCCCTATATCACCACGCTTGTCACAGTCCTGATTTTTGACCTCTTTGGAGGCCATGTTTGCTCATGCAGTCATCCATGACAATGGCGTAATGAACTTGATATCATTGGATAAAGGATATCCTGACCCTTTTCTGGATCTATGTCTTTTTCTGAAATAGGCTAATACTATGGGGTCTACCCGATGTTCCCCAATACCGATGTTCCCCGAAATCCTTAGGATTAGGGTTAGGGTTAAAATGGCAAGGATTTCGGGGAACATCGGTATTGGGGAACATCGGTATGCGCCCACTCTGAATCAGTGGATTTGTGATAATTTACATTTAAAGATGGGCATACATTCTTTAAAGACATCCTGTACATTGTACAATTAGTTGTCATGTGTGTTAGGTCATAGTAGAGGCATGGCGTTTTCAGATTATCAATTCTTAATTATCAATTCGTCTTAATTTTTAGTTAATTATCACACTTTAATTATCAATGTTCCTTTTGACCTTTCTAATGATTAATTCTCCTGAATGCATATTACTCATCGTTTTCCTTGTATACACATACACCCACACAGTGCCTAAGCAATGTGTAGTCCCTATACTTTTATACAGAGCAAATGACCTTCACTGCCCACACACAAGTCACTGGTCAGTTTCTTAGTACAACCAAGTTACTTTCAAGATCATTGTTTTAAGGAACTATATTACTCATTCCCAGTCATTTTTCTGAGACTCAAGGAAACCACAACATGACTAAGTTTTCCCATTCGTAAGTATTTCTTATTCCCAAGACTTCCTGTTTCCACCAGTATATAAGTCCTGCTCCACTAGCAGTTCTTCATTCTATTCTGTTTCATATCTGTTTCAATTCCATTTCTATTCTAGTCTATTTCAGTTCACCCAGTTCTCTTTGTCTCACTGTAACCAGTTCAATCAATCAATTAATGTTTATTAAAATATTGTTGTGGAATAAACAGTCACGGTAAACACAGTCCTCATCCAAATTGTGTATCGACCTATCCGAGTCCATTCCCCAACAAGTTAAAGATATAGTCCATCATTTGTAATTTGTGCATTTTGTTCGTTTGGAGTACGTTGACTCTGCATGGGTAGGCCTATAGTCAAAATTGACGGTCGGTGTATGAGTGCTTTTTCACACACACACACAAAATCAGAAAAATAGTTCTGGTTGGTCTTTAGCCAAACGTGACTCATAACGAAGGCCAAAGCGAATCTTTATTTTTGCTGTCGATTCAGTGACCAAAGGACCGTGTGTCTTGGTTTCAGACTTGAAATTCATCGTCTCCAGCATGGGAACACAATTTCCTGGCGGGAAAAATTCTCCATCGAGGTTAGGGACACCATTTCCTTAGAGTAAGGCCCGCTTTAATTAACGTCAAACTTTTCAATTAACTTTTGAATTCAATTAACTTTTGAATTCAATTAACTTTTGAATTCGATACGGCAGATCTGCCGTGTCGAATTCAAATGATGGTCCAAAAATTGACATTATTTGAATTCGACACGGCCAAATTTTGACGTTTAGAGCAACTGCCGCCCGCGTCAAACGTCGTGCTTTTGCCGTGTCGAACTCAAATACCGACAAAACTTTCAATTAAATACGGCAGTAGCACGACGTTTGACACCAACTGTTTTATTAAGTTCGACTCTGCCGTGTAGCACGACAGGCTCCGTCGTGCTACACGGCAGTTACACGGCATGGTGTCAAACGTCGTGCTCTTGCCGCGTCGAATCAAATTGAATTCCAACCTGGGCTAGGCGATTTTGGAATGCGCATGCGCTGTCAGATACGAGGAAATATTTCCAAACAAACGGACAATCGGACAAGACAGAAACAATCCAAAATGGCGGCGAGGACTGGTGATGTAAACATGTTTGAGATTTTTGAGCGTTCAGAAAGTGACAAGTCGTCGGTGGATTCCTGTATGGCAATGGATTCTGACGATGATTCCTTAACTATGGATCGTGATCCCCTGTCAGAAGAGGAGGACAACGGGACGGAAAATCTCAATGACAAAAGCAAGGTCAACATGGTCAAGGAAAAACTGATGAGCACGGTAAAACGAAAAGGCAGAAAAGCGCAATGGCAAAATCGTCACATCAACGATTTGGTCAATATTGTGTGCAACAACGAGTACTACAAGAAACGGCTTATTTTTATGAACACCAAGAATGCCAAAACTGGAGAAATCTATGAAAAGATACTTACAGAACTTCGCGGAATTTATGCTAAAGATGGTCATGGTGGATCATTTCCATTCACTGCGCAACAAGCTCGCAATAAGTTCAAAAAATGTGTCGCAGATTGCAAGAAAATCGCCATGACTATAAAAACTGCAACTGGAATCAAGAGAATTCAAGAAGAAAGGCAGTACGGGGCTTGGTTTAATGAGCTGTTCGCCTTGGTAAAGACAAGAGACTCCTGCCAGCCAGACAAGACTGTAGAGCCATCTGCTGCAGCCAGAAAAAAGGAAGCCAGCACTGACCTGGGTGATGATACAAGTTCACTTCCATCCCAAGCTGGTGCCAGCACAAGTGGAGAAGCTGAACCAGACAAGAGCCTTTTTGTGCCCATCAAAAAAACCTCTAAAAAGGCCAAAAAAGAGGATCCATCTGTATCAGCAGCACTAGACATAATGAAGCGAGTTGTAGAACATGACTCCACTAAGGATTTGATTGCATTTTTGAAGGATGAAAATGACAGGGCCAGGGAGCATGAACTGAAACTGGTACAAATGTTCATGTCAGCTGGGCAACACCAGCAACCACCAACAAGTCATTATTCCACACCCTTCAGCTCATCCCCTGCATTTTCACAGCCAGTGCAGCAACCCAGGCAGTTTCATTATTACAATGATTCAAGTGCCCCTGCCAGTGGAGCCCAAGCAAGCCATCAATTCCCAGTGCATCCTGAACACAGAAGAAACGCCCCATGCACTCAGTCACATGCCCCATCCCCCTTCCCAGTGTCGCAGCCAGTGCAGCAACCCAGGGAGTTTCACTATAACAGTGATTCAAGTGCCCAAGGAACCCAAGGAAGTCATCAATTCCCAGTGCATCCTGAACACCGAAGAAGTGCCCCATGCACTCAGTCACGACCCCCATCCCAGGCAGCAAAAAACACACAAAAGGAGCGACAGACCAAACTACCGACAGATGGAACTCCAACATATCACCAACTGTAATAAACTCATCATGATTGTGAGGAACATTATTCAACTTAACATTTGCTCTATAAATCGTAATTTACAAAAGCAATATGTAAAATTCAACTCAAATGATTCATCCATATATTTCCATGACAAATTTTGTTCCAATCAGGATTGATAATCAAATAATTATACCATGTTTATGTACACCAGGTCTGGAGGGGTGTGTGTGTGTGGTGAGGGGGAAGACTCGAGTGATTGTATCATTGAGCCTAGAGTGTCCATGATGGTATTCATAGCTGCACACAGAACTTACAACTCTTATGTTTCAGGCATTAACACCCCCCCCCCCTCCCGGACACACAGAGATCTGATACTGTAATGAAAATTAATAAACTGATTATTAGAACATTCCTTTTACACCTGCAAGTTGTGTTCCAGATAAAAAGTTTACATATGCCATAGTTCTTTGATCATTTCAGGGAGCAAAAAATCACAGCATTAGTATTTTTTTTAAATGAATGTGTTGACTTGTTCGTGTACATGTAAACTGTATGTACATGCACATGTTATAAATGTGTTGACTTGTTCGTGTACATGTAAACTGTATGTACATGCACATGTTATAAATTGACAACAATGATCATTTAGTACAGAGAATGGTTGGTTTACCTGATTTCTACTGTATAAAGTTTCAATGTGAGATACAGTTTAACAGAATTAACTGTTTTGATTACAATCACAGGCATTACATTTTGAATTAACCTTCGAGTCAGATCAGAAATGGCACACTTGTGGTGAGGTTCTGCTAGTTATGGGATCTCAAAGCCTGCAAATTGAGCCGGGTACATGCCCCTCTTTGCTTGCCTTGTGGATCCCTCTTTTCTGTAATTGTTAAAAGTCACATATAGCTGGTTAACACTTCTATGCATGGGCAGTTGAAAGATGGTAAATAATAAGGATCACACATTGTATGAGGTTGGGCTGATAAGTTATTGGAAACTGCTATATTTGGGCACAAATAGCAATTTTTGTTATATTGTTGAAATATTGGTTTCCAAGGGGGATTCACCCACTTTATTCCTCATCTGCCCTTGCTATAAACGTTGAAAGTTGAGTTACTGTTCTTGTTTGCTTACCTTCAACTGATTCAAATTAAATTAAGGCTTTAATTCTTTGAAATTTTGCATTAATACATGTACATATACATGTGAAAATCTGTTTAAGCACATTGAAGATTTTGAAAAGTTATATTAGCCAGACATGACACCTTAAAGTGTGACACAGTTGTGTTTCTTTGAACATAAATATATTCTCAATATGATCACCCTTTGAATTTTCATTTGGTGGAAATTGTTGATCATTTTCTTGAGACATGTACATTATAATGCATAACAGTATAACTCAAAGGTGCAAACAATAACATGGAAATAAAGTGAATGCAATACTTGCATGTTTAATGCATCAGTATGCTTTCATTAAAATATCTCAATTGCAAAAAGCAGCAAGTAGGCTCCATTTTGTCAAGTTGTGTACTTCACACACAATGCTTACACTGCAGATGAATGTCAACATTATCAACATTATCATACTTGGGCTTCATTTAGTGTCCTCATTACTTATACTCTGGAAAAAAATGTTTTCCATACATGTACATTTTTAATATGGGTGTTACATGTGTATGTTTATGATCAACTGTTTCCCTTGGTGACTGCAAAATGGAATTGAATCATAAAATGAAAATGTAAATTACATGTTTACAATAACAATCTTGAAAAAATTTCCACTCACATCCATGAATCATTTTGAAATCACATTTAATCATTGTTTTATATAAATGATAGTTTTATATATTGAAATAAAGCAGAATTCAGGTGATAAATACAGAAAGAACATGTAAATTACATGTTTACAATAACAATCTTTGAACAAGTTTTCCACTCACTTGCATGAATCATTTTGAAATCACATTTAATCATTTTATTTATATAAATGATAGTTTTATATTTTGAAATAAAGCAGAATTCAGGTGATAAGAACAGTGTCCTTTTTGTAAATTTTTGAATTTCAATATTTTACTTCACTTCATGTGGTGATATCATGTCTTGCTACCATCACCTGGAAATTATAAAGCAGCATAGACCTGACAAGTAAAACCGTCATATGAACTACCCTTGTCAAATGGGAAATGGGTGAGATAATGGTGTCCTTTGCAAGTATAAACAAATAGCAATTAAATACACTTTGTTATAATCAGGCTCAATCTAGGGTGCCCCACTTTCTTATAATCAGGCTCAATCTAGGGTGCCCCACAATCTTATAATCAGGCTCAATCTAGGGTGCCCCACAATCTTATAATCAGGCTCAATCTAGGGTGCCCCACAATCTTATAATCAGGCTCAATCTAGGGTGTCCCACAGGCCTCAAATTCAAATTGTAATGACAAAGTTGTCCAGCTAGGCTATAGGAGGCAGAGTTTGAGAGCCAATTTCTCTGCTTATACCCCTCCCTCTATTCTATCTCACTGCATGATTCATCTTTGTTTTACAAAAAAAACAAGAATAAGTTGAAAAAATTGTATTCTTGTATCAACCAATCATCAATACATTAACTGCAAAAACATTGTCTAAACTATAAACTTTTTGCTGAACACTTCCTTGCTACATTTGTGTACCAGTTTGCAAACATGTCATACCAGTAAACACTTGCAGTTCAGCTGCTAAACACTTGCAGTGTGTAGCAGCAGAGCTTTTGGTGTTCTGAAATACCAAATGTTTAATTTGCAAGCACCAAGCATTCTGCTGTGGTAGGACATGTTTAGAAACTGTGTGATGGCAAGCAAGTTGTTTAACAAAATATTAGGAGGCAGAACACTGTTTTTGCAGTGCATGTTTTTAATGCAAAAGGAAGGTATTGCCTGTTGAGCACTGAAGTACTGAACTGTTTTGAATGATGATGGCTTTGATGAATACTGGAGTGATTTAAACTATTTTGAAATTGCAGTGATCATTATTGGGTTAAACATACGACAAAAGGAACAATACATGTATAACTAAATGTTTAAGTACTTTTTTTCTGTTTGTGTTAGAAGATTTTTAGCATTGCCTTAACCGGAAACATCTTCAGAGGGTGATTGAGATCAAAGTTACAGTTGAAGTTTTATCCTATAGCTGCTGGGGACATTGAAGAGATAATGGTATTCTCTGTCATCTCCAATCCTTACCCCACAATTTCACTTACTTTTATAAAATGGTAAAGGGCGCAACAAGAGCAAACTAATTATAAACATGTTTTTATAACATTGTACTTTACAAATACCAGGGGAAAAGGCAAAGAAAATGTTATTTCCTGGATCAACTGTTGCTGATGAGTACGTCAAGACATGTCCATTCTTTTCATTTCTGTTCATTAGCAAACACCATGCCCCTCTTTTTCTCTCCAAAACTTGGTGGCTAGACAGCTGCGAGTGGTTTCAGCTTGTCTATTGGTGTTCCTCACTGGTGGGCTCAGGTTCATGTGTAGCAGATCGCGGATTTTGTCCCGGTCTCTCCTCTCTCCTGTTGCAGGGTCATTTGTCATGTCCAGTTTTGTTGATACCGTGTCACCTCTATCGATGCATATGTTGTGCAGTACGATGCAGGCAAGGGTCGCACTTCGTACATTCTCAGGGATGCTTTCACATTTTCTTTGGAGCACCCGCCACCGTCCTTTCAGCCGCCCATATGCACCTTCAGTTGTCATTCGTGCTCTGCTCAGTCTGTAGTTAAAATACCGCTGTTTTGGAGTCAAAACGGCATCGGTATATGGTTTCATCAACCAGGGTTTGAACGGAAATGCAGAATCTCCGAGTATTATTGGGAAAACATCCACCCCATCAACAGTCTTGGCGTATGGAGGAATTACTTGTCCTTCCTGTAATTTTTCCCATAAATCGGTAGACTGCAAAATTATTGAATCATGGGAATTTCCAGGAAAACCGCAGCTTGCCCATATAAATCTGTATTTGGCGTCCACCAACCCCATAAGAACAATCGAATAAAAGTTCTTAAAATTATGATATTCCTTGCAAGCTTCTAGGCCTCCAGCAGGGCATTTAATCGGAATATGGCAACCGTCCACCGCTGCCCAGCAGCAAGGAAATTGCCAGTGTTCTTCCATATCTAGCATCTTTTCTTTGAACTGTGCATGCTTCGTCTTCTGGGAAGTGTTTGGCCACTGAATGATCCCAGAGATTGTTGACTATGGACTCTGACACTTCTTGGACGATGGTTGAAACGGTGGAAGTGCCCACTCCAGCCATTTCCGCTATTGTAAAATTGTAATCTCCTCGGCCAAGACGATATAGGCATATTGCCAATCTCATCTCTGGGGAAATGGGGTTTTCGGTGACCGTCTCGCGTTGCAAGTCATGCTTTATGTTATTCAGAATGAAACTGAATGTGGCCTTTGACACTCGAAATGTCTTCTTGAACCGGGCATCTGAGTATGCATCAAGAACTGTATGAAACCATCCATCATTTCTCAACAACCTTCGGCATGATCTAATGCTATTTACAACAGTTACATCTCGACTTGATAAAAGAAGTGAAAGAAGAATACACAATGTGACTGATCTCTTCCTCAATAAACTGTGTATGCAAAATGACTGCTGCATGAGTCTCCTCTTTCTGGCAGCTTTGATAGTGTGAAAAATCGTTAAGTTAAGCCTCTGTCTCTCTGTCTCCGCCATTTTGTCAGGTGATTATTAAATGCGACTGTTCTGTGATTAAATTCGACGTTTGACACCATTCTAAATTCTGTCGCGCTTTTGCCGCAAGGAAATGAATTGTATTCGACACGGCAGAAACACGACGTTTGACGCAGGCCTTAATTCCGCGCCCCACCATGCCTAGGTCTGGACCAGTACAACCCAGAACTCGGCACACATATAAAGTTGGCGAAAGTAAACACTATCTGCGCAATTTTGTGCATGCGTGTTGAAGCGAAATTTCCAACTTGGAGAAGCTAGCACGCCGGAGAAGTGAGACCGTGAGACCGGCCCAATTCAGAAACACAGTGATCCAGTTTTATAACGCGCATGCGCATATCCCGCCGGCCGGGCCAACTGTTTATGTTTCACCATTAAAACAAGATGGCGGCGCCCATGGAAATTTCGTGGATTGACGAGGATCTTCGGTCTGCGTTTAGAGCAACTCCCGCACTTCTGCCGCTTTTTTTTGCCGAATGCAATGAATAGAATTCGACACGGCAGAAGGTCAACGTTGGGAACAGCACGGCAGCGACTATTGTGTACAACCATCTGACCGTACCATACAACACACATTATTTGTCATGTTTGTGTACTTTATATATAAACTTATATAAGGTAATGCATACAATACCGCACAGCTATTTTTAACGGATGTACTGTGTGAGCACGCTCGGTTATGGTGGGGAAGTAGTCTATCTGTAGTTATACCCAAGTGTGCACAGCGTACGTAGTGTCGCCATGAGCGTTGCCGAGCAAATCCGGGCGTTGATGCCGGACTTGATCAACGGAAAAACGCACCAACAACTGGAGGAGGAGTTGGCAGCTGGTGACAAGCAGATGGGCTGCCATGTCGTGAATGGGGTCAAGTTCTCATTCACTTTGCAGCGGTCCAATCTGGAAGCCCTGAAGACCTTTGAGGTGCGCGATGACGACGTGTATATATTCACCTATCCAAGATCAGGTGAGTATTTTGATGGGCATGCAGGTATCGGGTCCGGGTGCGCTTTAGGCCGTCACCGTCCAAATTCAGTCTTGGACCATTACGTCTAGGTGCACTCAAATTCCTTAATTAGGGAAGCTACAGGGATAATAGGTTTTTCACTGTATCATTCCCCCCCCCAAAAAAATTGCAACTGTCATGAGCTACGAGAAGTAAATTGTATGCATTTTTCGGATATCGTTCATTACCAGTGAAAATCCATTAACATAACAAAATGCCTGGTTTTACTTGTTATGTTCAATGATAGGAACTCATTGGGTTGGAGAGATAGTTCAGTATATTCTGCACGATGGGAAGGCCGATTTCGACCGCACTTTCATGACCAATGGGCTAGAGCTGACGATAGCAAATGGCCCAACTGAAGTTGAGAGTGTGACCCCCGGGTACAAGACGTACGCAGCCATGGCATCGCCACGGTGCATCTTAAGCCACTGCTTGGAGAGTTTTCGACCTCCTCAGATCTTGACGAAGCAAGCAAAGGTAATGTAGCCTACGTATTAATTATCCACAAATAATTATTGTCACCGATAACAAAACAACGCCAGCCGAGGGGAGCCCCAAAATATAATATTTTGTTTTATCGTTTCTTTAACAGATGGTGTACGTTGCACGAAACCCGAAAGACATGATCGTTTCGTGGTTCAACATATTCAAGATAGCTTCACACTGGACATTCAATGAAGTGTTCTGGGCATTCTGTCTCGAGAAAAGTGAGCTTTCGGTACAAAACTTAAATAAAATGCTTCCAAAACACACTTTGTTTCATGCTCCTAGATCCCCCACAATACAAAGTCGGATCTACGGTGGTGAGGAGAGGGGGGGGGGGGGGGGGGGGGGGGGGGTGTTTGCGGTCTAAGCTCTGCCCTTGGACCTTAAAAATAGGAAACCGTGCAGAAAAAAAACATTGGATATTATCTGCCTCCTCCTAGATCCGACCCTGAATGAGCTTTGACATTTTGTTGGTATCCCCTATAGGTACAGTGCCTAAGTGCCTATTGGATAATCTGGGCCTGTGTATCAAGCGCTCTTGGAATTTCAGTAAAGATCTTGATGCGTATTTTAGCAATGCTGTTGAGCTCCTTGACTCACTTCTCTTACCCTCTTCTTTACTCTGTTCTTTTTTCTTTGTCGTTTTACTCTAGTTTTTCCACTTATACTTCGTGTCACCTGAACATTTTGAACTGCCATACTTCATACCAGTTTATTGTTTCTGTTTGAGGTTTCGTATACACTCTGAAAACACTCTACTTAAATTTGACTTGAAAACAGCCAAACTTGCACCAGCTGACCTGTAGCTGTAGCAAGGGTGGATCCGGGGGGGGGGGGGGTGGTTCAACGGGGGCCATGCCCCCACCCAAAAAAAGAACCCAATTTTTGTATTTAAGTGACGTCGCAATAAAGGCGGGCACTGCGTACACCATCATCTTTTTCCTCAAAAAGATTTGGTTAACGTGGTCAGAAATTGCCTCAGATCGCACCACAGAACATCTAGAATCAAAAAATTGAAACCCACGCCGTAATTTTTGGACCCACTTTTTTGGGGGACCAAATTTTGTTTGCCACCCCCCCCCCCCAGAAATTGTGTTCTGGATCTGGGTGTATAAGTTAGACTATTTTCTAGTCAAACTTAACTAGGTGCGTTTACAGTGTACAAACCACTGATTAGCGAACTGACTGTTATAAAACTGTTTCTTTATGTCTGCAGTGAATTATGGATCTTGGTTTGATCACGTGCTCGGCTACTGGAACCAGCGCAACGATGAGAATCTTCTATTTGTAAAATACGAAGATTTACATAAGGTAATATTCCTATTAGAAACTTCGCCTGATTCAAATGTCCGTGCCATGGCGCAGATTATTGGGAAGGCAATCTCGAAAGCTAATCTCTTTTGTCTATCCGTTCCGTTCACAAGTACCCCCTCACCGGCAAAGAAAGCACAGTTTTGGGTGACCGACCGACGCCATCTTGCCTGAATGCAATTTCGCCGCGACGCGCGGCGCGCCGTACCACTGCGTGTACATAGTACAAATCCCCTGTACGTGCGTCACACACAAGGAACGGTGCGCGTCGACCAGCTAAATGTCCCGCCCATGGGGCGTCGTTGCTAGGTAAAAGGGCGCCCTAGTCTTTCGTTGGCGCACGGAGCCCATATAAATGCCACAGTCATCGTCGGCCAGCAGTCACTGTCGCTGTCGAGATCCTGGTAGCCTAAAATCATTTTCTTTCAACTTTTCAAATATCGCCAATGTCACTGTATCAACGTTGTGAGTTTATATATTGCTCTTGTTAATTGCGCGATAGTTGGTCTTGCTGCCGATTTCACGAACGTTTACGTAGTTGCGTGAGTCGACTTATATAGGCCTACACCATATTTTATTTCGTCACCTTTATATAATTAAGCACGTTTTCAGTCTATTATTAGTCTTTCGTTGCGTTGAAAGATTAGATTAGAAAGGCCAATACATGTATATTCAACACATGACGAAAGTCAAAATGTTCCGTCTCAAAAATGTTCGCTGCAGCACAGTCCGGTGCCTGGCTCAACGAGTGGCCCGTAACGTTGTTCGTATAACTCGGAACTCGACGGGCTGCGTGATAGTGTGTGTGGTTCACCGTTGATCGATAATCGCGCTGACAGCGTTGTTGGGTTTTCTTGTCCGCGATGTGGGTATGTTTCTGTCTACGAAGGGTATGAGATACGTTTCAACTTTGGTGGCGCTACCCCCCTGGTTTTCGCATCGGTTGATCGGTTGCTGGTCCCGTCATTTTTTTAAATTCGGAGTAGAAGATGACAAGGAGTAATTCGAGGATAAAAGTTTGGTCCAAAACCTGAAATAGTAATGGAAAGAATTACAGAGCCTAGAACCAAACATTTCAGTCAACTTTGCGCTTCACCTATGCAGGACCTCAGAGGATCCATTTGCAAACTAGCTAAGCATCTCGGGAAGGATCTACCCGATGACGTCGTCGATGACATCCTGGAGCGCGTGACCTTTGGTGGGATGCAGAAGACTTATCAACAGCTTGAGGAAGAACGCGGGGAGGAGGGGCGACGGATGACGCGTCGCCGTGGGATACCACATCTCAGGAAAGGTGAGGTACTGGAAAGAAAAGTTGCCAAATAACCAAGAAATGTGGTGTTGTTCCTATTCTTTTCAGTGTTGTAGGACTCGAGTCCAGGACTCGGACTCGAGTCGGACTCGAGTCACATTTTTCGTGCGAGTCACATTTTTCAAGAAAATAACATGGGATGGGAAGGGAGCATTCATGAATAATGTTTGGATGATAAAACATGGAGGGAAGGGATGAAGGAGGATTTCTTTTTAGGGATGGGAATTAAAAGTAAAACACATGTTGGGTATAAACAACATGTAGCTTACACACGTACACAAGGTATACACTGGGATCTACTTAAAAGACAGAACGGATGATTGAAAAATGATCTGAAAACAACTGAGAACAAGTGACTCGTGACCCGGACTTGAACTCGAGGCTTGTGACTCAAGACTCGGACTCGAGGCTTGTGACTCGAGACCCGGACTTGGACTCGAGGCTTGTGACTCGAGACTCGGACTCGAGGTTTGTGACTCGGGACTCGGACACGACGTTGGTGACCGTCGACTACAACACTGTTCTTTATTCCATTTAATATATTCCCCAGTCCTATACTCCAGTTTCTTCACGCGAATCTATAAGTTCAACAGGAAGTTGCGTAGGTGTATGCCTTTCTATCCCCAACGACACGACAGTCTCGATTTCCAAGTTTCCACCGTGCTTTGAGCAAGATTATTTTGGCTGTTTGAGATTTTCTATAATTTGGCATGCAGTGAGATTCTAATAGGCATACCAATGCTATGAATCAGCGGAGTGAGTTCGCTACAGAAGCTGAATTAGTAAGCAAAGAAGAGTCTTTGAGATCAAACATGATTCTTTGGATTATGTTAGGATTAAAAAAAAAATGTCTTTCTTTTTCCATCGCAGGACAAGTCGGCGACTGGAAGAACACTTTCACGGTGGCACAGAGCGCCCTCTTCGACAAGATCTACGCCCTGAAGATGGAAGGGACCGGCTTGGATTTCGACTTTGAAGTTTGAGCGCCCCGAAGTGGGCCGAGCACAACAGCTACCTCTCCATATCCTGTTCTATAAGGCAAAACAAATAACAAGTCGGTCTCTGGTCAGCGCGCGCGTCGATTTTAATCATGCGCGTCAATCTTTTTTCCCCCAAAATGTTCCGCGGTAGCTCCAACAGCGCCCTCTATTGCCGCACCTCCTCGATTTTTTTTACCAAAGAGCACCAAGGAATGAGAAATTGCACCAAGGCAAATGATCAATTTCAAGATCAAATGATCAAGGCAAATTATGGAGGACACCAATGTACATGATGACACCAAAAAAGCAAAAAAAAAAAAAAGCAAAAAAAAAAAAAAAAAGGAGCCACGTCCCCGCGTCAATTCCGGAACTTTGGTCTGACCAGAGACCGAATATTTTTTTTTGTTTTGCCTAAAGGTTCCTTTTATTATTACCCATGTAATATAACCTCTGTTCAATACCGTAAAAAACGTTTATGTGTGTATGTGTGCATGATCTTATCACAATACGTCTGAGGACTTGCGACAAGTAGGCCTACAGACCATTTTCATGTTGCGGCCGTCATGATTTTTTCACTATTCAAATCAACGTAACCAAAGCGAGGCTGGAAGGAAAAATAGCCTGGTTCCCTTTTGCGCAAAAACAGTATCATTCAGTATTGTTATTGTATACAAGGAACATGACTGAAATGGTGGCAGGATTATAAAGGTCTATCTCAACTCTCGAATTGAGGTCCTAAATCATTTTAATTGGCACCCGATCGCTGTCCAATGGCTCATTATGCATGTCCTCTGTTCCATGCAGGTAAACGCACTAAATATCCAGGAACATTGGGATGGAACAAGTTTTAACTGTCTCTGTGACGTTCTTAAAAGAATGTCGTGTACAAACTTCAGCCCGGGTGTTCAGTTTAGCCATTATTTTTTATTTTGATGAAACGTTCTTGAAGAAAACCAATCCATTTAAACGAATGATAATTACATAAGAATGATTTTCCAACTTTAAAATGTTTTCCCCGCAATAACCCCCTCCCAAAGTTACATAACCGGTCCATTTAATTTCAATTGATAAAAGGATGCCTTGCATTATAATCACTAAAGCCGTATACTGATATGGATTAGAAAGGTGTTTTTTAAGCTTGTTAAAGAACTGAACGAATTTTTAAAAGTTTTTATAAAGAACTGTACTTTTAAATTTCCATTTGTTCTTAAAGCTAAAACGTGTTTTTTTATGGGGGTCATTAGGCAGTGGTGGGTTATGGGGATGGTTGGGATGATTAACCATCATCTTCCGTCTGGAAAATGCCAACTGGGTAGAAAATCCCAATGTTCCCTAAGTAAGATTCATGAAATAACAATCTCGTTATACAATCTCTAATCACTGCTTTAAGTCTGTGGTCCTATTTATTACTTGTCCTCCGCTAACCCCCTTTACAAATCCAGGATCCGCCATGCAGGGTTGGTTTTATACACCCGATAAAAACTTTATCTGTCAGAAAATATGACGTGAGAATTTACCTATAAGTCCGCCTAAAGTAGGCCGAAGTAGGCCTATAGGTTCAATCATTCGGACTCATGCATTTTTTTTTTACAAAAACGGGGGTTTATTTAACAAAAACTATTGCATTATTTTGCAATAGTGTTACACCCCCAACGGCCACGGGAGCAGCCGCTGCAGAGTGTTCATTAAAAAGACTGCAAAACTGCAAGAATAAAGACAAATGGACACTGGTTTAGCTTGGTGCGGTGGTCAATGTTCCTCACTCATCGAAGTCTTGGATCAGAATCACAAAACAATAGTAAAAACAAATGCACAAAATAACTCAATAAGCATGATTCGAAAATCGACTCTGGTATCGATAATAATATCGATTCTGTCCTGCTTCTGAATAAACATAATCGATTCTATCACCTAAATCGATACTGGCCATGTCTCAGCCTCACTGTTTATCTCTAGTCCAGGACTGACTCACTTCTAATTAGTTGTGCATGAGTGCTTCCCATCCTGTGCTCTAACTATCAAAGAATTCATGCACATGTACAATACATACATAACATCTAGTAGTACAGAATGTCCTGAATTACATGTATGGAGCATGGAGCTTATGGAGTAAGCCAAAAAAGGGGTAAAGTTTATAATAGAGAAATCTCTGTCGTCAATAAAATAAAGTAAAAAGGTGTAAGCAAAGGAATTGTTCTTAATTGTTCTTAATTATTCTTAACAATCCAAGCATGAAACCTTGTCACAATGTCACTCCCAATAGAGTGGGACAATATAATAGTTATAAATGACACCGTCAAAACTAGCTCGTAAGAACCTGGCAACTTCCGTCTAGTATATGCAAGTCAAAAGCAACTTAATATCTCTAAGAGCAGTCTCGACTAAAACTGGGCGGACAGTACTTTCTTGTATAAGTACCAAGTTACAAAATAGTTGAAGGGAACGCCGTACCTGTCCGACTTATCTTTTCCATTAAAAGACAATCCAGAAATTAACAATGACTGCACATAATTAGCAGGAAATACAGGAAACATTTATGAAGGCAAAATCGAGTAAAGGCTAAAGTATTTGCCTCTGTACTCTGGCACACTCTGAATAAAACACTGAGTTTCACTCGCGAATTGATGTTAAACATTGCATTTTCAGTCAAAAATCTCCCTGTTTTGTGTGTAAACCACGCGTTCAGCCAAGAACTGGTCCATTAACATCATCATAACGTTAAATAGCGCCACGTGGGAGCTTAGATCTCTAGGGTAATTTTTCTTCGTCTCGTCAGCTTTCCAAACAATATAACCCTGTCACACTTTCGCGTATCCTAATTCCTTATGAGTTCCTTATCTAAATTTTTCAATACGCAGTCATACGCTCAAAACGTCGAATTCTTTTGAAAACTTTGACTTAAGTGCGACGCACATCTAGCGTACAAGTAACGAATTCAGCGCATCCATTGCGTATGAGATGTGTATGAGTTGCGTATGCAGTGCACAACATTATGTTTCGGGCTGCGAATAGGTCAGTTTGCAGTGCGCATGCTGAGCGTATTCCGGACGCACCCGAATTATGCCGACCGCATGCCTGACGCAATACGTCGGCATTCGCCATGAATTCGTTCAGCGTGCGTTGTATCTGCGCTGCAAGTACGCTCTGTATACGTCCAATATGGGCGGTTCATATGCTGACGGGGTGCGTGCCGGAAGGTCAGCGTATTACTGCGTATGAACTGCTTATCCCCCACGAACTCGTACCGTGCTCCACCGATGCGCTGCGTATAACTTATGACCTGCGTAACAGCGTACGCAGCGTAGTTTTGTGCATGCCCAAAACTATCCTGCGTAATGGGCCGTACCATGCGTATATCTGCGTACATAAAACCTACACAAAACGATAGAGATGCATATGAGGTGCGTATTGTGCGTACGACTGCGTATGAAAAAATGTAATGCGCAACTCATAAGGAATTAGGAAACGCAGAAGTGTGACAGGGCCCTTATTGTGATTGGTTAAGGTTTAGGCTCGCGTGTATTCATTTACTGAAGAACTGTACATCTAAACTCAAATAAAATTTGCCGTTGCTCAATGGCTCAGCGCGTAGGGTCTGTTTATTGTACACGTGCTAGGCATAGACTTGACTCAAGTCGGAATTGCTTTAAGTCGGTATCTTAAAAAAAAAGTTGCGAAAATCACTTAGTTTACGCCTTTGCCCGACAAGGTACACTTCAGCGCGCGTTCCACTTCAGTACCGTATAACAATGCGCACACACTGTATGTACATTGTACAACACGCTTATTACACGTACATGTGTGTGCATGTATTGCAGAGCATGATCATACATGTGGTGCAAAAGTTAGCAATTCACTTGAAAATAACATGTATATGTACGTTTTCAACATGATGATCCAGATCCGACGCATGAGGGCGCGCGTTATGTACTGTAAGGACGTATGTGATATGCGCTGTGAGTGGGTTTACTATAGGCACAGACCGAACGCAACCCAGACTTGGCCAAGTCTATGCTAGGCAGCGCTACTGCAGATACATAAAGCCCGGGAGCTCTTATCTCTATGTGTCCAAGGTCGTCTGGCTGTGCGCTTTTGCCAGTTTATTGACATGGGGTCCTTTTGACCACAAAGGATTTGATATGCTGTGAATAGTAAGGTCAAAGTTAACGCACTTTAGTTTTTCATTTGTTCACTCACACGTACGTACGTGCTCGTGTCTGATGCTTTTCATGCAGCTGATGTTTCCGCTGTTCTACTTGCCTTGTATATTAAGTTATTTGTTGCGTATAATAAAACCATCCTGAAAGCCAATATTGTGGGGGGTACTTGTAGCTAGCTGTGCATAGGAAGTCTTATACCTAAAAGTTGTGACAGCTTGTATTAACTGGACAGTTGCAGAGAGCCAGCCGTGGTGAGTACTCAGAGTGGACGTACTTTTTGCTATGACTACATGCTTACCCTAAGAGGGGCTATACCTTTGTACATTGAGCAACCTCGCCAGAAATTCGGACTTTATTTTCCTTTTAAAAAGTCATAATGAATATATCATTTCTCGTCAATATGTAGTTCATTTGGTATTCATTAGTCTTATTTGAATGGTACTTTAAATGCGCCCAAAGATTGATTATTGCAACAGCGATCGTACGTGGGTTCTTTTTTTTCGGGGGGGGGGGTGCGCATGGCCCCCTCCCCCCCCCCTGTATCCGCCCTTGGGTATAGTTGTTAATGCATGTTGTGTCTTCTTCGGTGTTGTCGAACATTTGAGGACATTAGGTGTTAATCAGTTATAATTCTCTCTTGTTCTGAAGACTTTAATTTTGTATTTTTTTTTTTAGAAATCTTTGTTGTAGATGGTTACAGTTTTTATTATATACATATAGATGTCTAGTACATTGTGGTTGGAAATTAGGCTATTTTTTCGTGCTGGGAAGTTTGGAATGTGACAGTTTTTGCGCATCTGACACACACGCTAATAAGCCTTTTCGAAGTTCCAACTGCGCATTCATAACCTGTGACAACGCGCATTATTTGTCTCAAATGGCCTTTGACATCATCTTTGACTTTATCAAATGGACTTTGACATCATCACTGACTTTACAAAAAGGCTGTTTGTGCATTGTGGGTACTGTCAAAGGGCATTTGAGACAAACAATGTGCGTTGCCTCAGGTTACGAATGCGCGCAGTTGGAACTCCGAAAAGGCTTATTGTAAGGTACATTTTTAAAGCAATGTTTATGCTCTCCGTTTTTAAAATAGCGTTTGTTTCATACTGTGCAATGTGAATATACATACATGTACTTAAAATTTGATTTTATCAATGTTAATTTTCAAGTCATGTTTTATTGTATTATTACCCCTACTGGGACCCATGGGAGATCAGTTCTGATTAAAGGACTGAATGGGCCAACCTGTATAAAGAAGAAATAAATAAATAAACAAATAAATAAATAAATAAATAATGTGCTTCGATACCGTTGTAAAGAACTTGCACAACTCGGTCAAAAACCACAATCTACACCGTCATCTATTTTTCAATGCAGTACAAAGCTCAATTGTCGCGAGTATCAACAAGGTTCAAAGTTCTGGGTCACAAAAGTTCTTGGTCACAAAAATTCCAAGTTAAGGCCAAAAAAAAATAAGTCGGTCTCTGGTCAGCGCGTCAATCTTTTTTTCCCCAAAATGTTCCGCGGTAGCTCCAACAGCGCCCTCTATTTCCGCACCTCCTCAATTTTTTTTTACCAAAGAGCACCAAGGAATGGGGAATTGCACCAAGGCAAATTTTCGAAAGCACCAAGGCAAATTATGGAGGACACCAATGTGCATGAGGACACCAAAAAAGCAAAATAGTACCCCAACTTGTCTGTACAATCAAAGCTAGAAGTAAAAAAAAAAGCAAAAAAAAAAAAAAAAAAAGCCGCGTGGCCGCGTCAATATTATTCCGGAACTTTGGTCTGACCAGAGACCGAATATTTTCTTTTTTTGGGCCTAATGTACATTTTCTGAGAGTTGCAAGATGCTGGTACAAGTACTACAGCGTTACTCGGTCGAAACCACAACTTTCCTCGCCAGATATTGTTCACAGAAGATTATAAAGGAGAGCTGTCGCCCGAATCACCGCGAGGTTCAAACTTTTTTGGCCACAAAAAAAAATAAACTTCATGTCTTACATTTACTGAGAAATATTGCACAATATTTTGAACTATCTTGAAAATCAAAGCGAGGCATACAACGCAAAACATGGTGGCATGAATGGTGTGTGCGGTGAACGAGGTTACAGCTGATTGACACTCATAAATGAATCGATAGCTCCAGTGTTGGAGCAAAGGCTTTGACCCTCAAGGCCAAGGCCAAGGCCAAGGCTTTGACCCTCAAGCCCTTAGGCTAAGGCCAAGGCTTAACCCTCAAGGCCAAGGCAAAGGCCCTGTTTTATAAAATGACCACTAATATAGAACTACTTGTAATTATATTACATGACACATCATCACGAATCGCTCATTAAGAAGAACAACTTGTCTTTAATTGCAATCAAAATGCTCACATACAATGTTTTATGACTGCATTGTATCTATTAAAGTATAAGTTCAGGTCTTCATGAATATGGTTTAACTAAAACAAAATAATGATTTACTTCTATACTGACGCACAATTCTCCCGAGTGTAACAAAAGGGGGATCCAAGAAACTGATTTGGGGAATTTAAGTTTGCTGGGCCAACAGGGTCAGAAATATAGCATTACCTAAAACAGATACATGCAAATCTTTAGCGCTTATCAGGGAGATATATACAACCAATCAGATTGATCATCAGTTAGAAAAAAAGTAGCGTAGTATTAGTTATTGAGGGCAGTATAATCAGAGCATGATCAGCAGTCACAGATCTATTCCATAATTGTATTCAATTTAATCGATTATCTCATTAGCTCTTCAAGTGTACAGAAAATTATTGCAGCAAATTAATGTACTACAATAGTAACAAAATGTGATGCTATAAAAGTGAAAGTGTGCCCAAGACACAAATCTGTAGGGTGTTTCCCTCCTCCATGGTAACACGATTAAAATGGTAACAGCAAAATTTCAAACATATATATATGGAAAATGCAAAAATCTATGGGCCTTGAAGAGCCTTGACTCAAAATTGCAAGGCACTGATCCCTCAAGGCCAAGGCCAAGGCTTTTGCCCTCAAGCCTCGAGGCCAAGGCCAAGGCCCTAAAGTCCAGCCTTAAGGCAGCCATAAGGCCAAGGCCCAGCATCAAGGCACTACATCACTGGATAGCTCAAATTCCCCGAAAACAGCAATTTAATCAACATTCTAGGTTGGTCACATCTTATTAAGCCCATGACAAAAAATAAGAGGAAAATTTGAGTTCGGTGAATGCGCGAGAACGTGAAACATTTGTTTTTTTTCACTTACCAGATTCGAGATACCCTTCGAGATACCCGTCTATTTGTTGAGAAGACGGGTGTCGTTGTCATTACCCCGCCATGTTTGTTGGCGTTATATGCCTTGCCCTGATTTTCAAGATGGCGTACGCTGATAAAGGTTTATTGATTGTGGTGATGGTTACAATATTATGGTTCTGCACTTCATAATTAGGGCACACAAGACGACATTAAATTTTTATGTCCTGGGCCTAATCTGTACTGTGCTTTGTGCAATTTGCAGGAGACTTGTTCAACAGGCTGACCGGCTCGGGACACAGCGAAACCGTTTTGTACAGTGTTCTTATAGCTAAACCGCCACCATGAGCTTTGCCGAACAAATCCAGGCGATGATGCCGGACTTGGTCAACGGCAAGACGCACCAACAAGTGGAGGAGAAGTTGGCGGCTTTGGACAGGAAGCTCGGCAGCCATGTCGTGAACGGGATCAAATTCCCGGCTTCCGCACAACCATCCAATCTGGAAGCCCTGAAGACTTTCGAAGTGCGCGATGACGACGTTTACGTCGTCACCTACCCAAGATCAGGTGAGGATTGATGAGCCTACACTATCCGCTCCGTTCACAAGTACCCCCTCACCGGCAAAGAGAGTACAGTTGGGGGACCGACCAACGCCATCTTGCCTGACTGCAATTCGCAAGCGCGGCCACTGCGTGTACATAGTACAAATCCGCTGGTGTACGTGCGTCACACACAAGGAACGGTGCGCGTCAACCAGCGAAATGTCCCACTGCAACCATGGGACGTCGTTGCTAGGTAAAAGGGTGCCCTCTTTCGTCAGCGCACGGAGCCCGTTATGGTCACCTGTCCCCTCCGACACACTCGACAAATACCATTAATGCAGATAATGCAGTCTTTTTGAAACAATAACATCCTCGTGTCTTGCGTGAAGTTAGGTCGGGGGGGGGGGGATGGGCGAAATTGGGCCAGAAGCTATAGTTTTTTTTTGGCAGCGGAAAAATGGTTATTGTTGCAGTGGCACCCAATTAAGTATAATAATAATAACATGAATGCATAATGTATAGCGCATTATGCCAAGGCCTCAAAGCGCTTGACAAAGACTTTAAAACTGGGTATAAGGAACAATTCTACAATTGTAATAAAAGTGAAACAAGTAACTTGTAATATGACTACTAAAACTACTGCGATAGAAACTACACAATTTTAAAATGTCAATGGCTCAGTGGAAACTCATTTTAGTTTTCTTCGCCTACCAGAAATATATTGGCTGTTATACAACGCCTGTATAAATCCCTGTAATGTGATTGGTGGATTGTTGATCCCGCGTATTTGATGTTTTTCTTTTTCTTTTTGACATACCGACTTAATTCAGTCTGGAGTCAAATTTTAATTGGATGAGATCTGTCCACAAACAGGCACTCACTGGCTGGGCGAAATAATGCAGTATATCCTCCACGATGGGAAGGGCGATTATGACCGCACTTTCATGACCAACGGGCTGGAATTCACGATTACAGATGACCCGATTCAACTTGAGGGTGTGACCCCCGGGTACAAGACACACGCAGCCATGGCATCGCCACGGTGCATTTTAAGCCACTGCTTGGAGAGCTTTCTTCCTCCCCAAATCTTTACTAAGCATGGAAAGGTAATGTATTTTTTCCCCACTTGTCAGTTAATCATTAAAATGAAGAAAAAGGGATTGAAAAAGGTAAAAAAAAAAAAAATGAAACTATCAGCTCCTCGCCCCGTGCATGAGCCCTATTATATAACTGACATACATATCCTGGTCATTTGATTGGTGGAACTCACATCACGTGTCATTCGTTATTGCTCCCTTTCACGCCGCGGCTCAAAAAGTACTATCCGCCCATGGGGTATGGGAAATATTATAACACCTCACCCACAGATTCTGTGTCTTGATTGGCCGAGAGCGAGTCACATGTTACTTTCTAATTTTGCTATCTTTCTGTGCACGGCCAAAAGTACTATGCGCATAGCAACCAAAGTACTATACCATTAGCAACCAAAGTACTATTTCCACGGCGCGGTATTTGTGTGCAAATGCATGCTGGTGTGCGCGTTGCGCGTTGTGCGTAGCGCGTATTATTCCAAAGAGAGCGCGCCGCAGACTTGGGTTCAAACATTTCGTGAAGGGGTAGTTTTTAAGAGAGAAATACATTTTTCACCAATTTTGTATTGAAATTGAAGTTTATTTCAGCTGTGTTCAGATTTAAATAATTTAGAATATTAAAATCAAGCAGAATCTGTGGGTGAAGTGTTATAAAACAAATATTGAATGCTTTATCTCGTGGTGAAGTAAAACTAGCCTCCCTCGGTGATCCATGGATCATTCTATTTTCCCTCGGCTTCGCCTCGGGAAAAAAGAATGTCCATGGATCACCTCGGGAGGCTAGTTTTACTACACCACTCGAAGCATTCAATATTTGTATACTATTCAACAGTTGGGATCATGACGCGATGTTTGTGTGCAAATGCATGCTGGTGTGCGCGTTCAGCGTTGCGCATAGCGCGTATTGTTCCAAATGGCCAGCGCTACAGTGTTGGGTTCAACCATTTTCGTGAAGGGGTGGTTTGGAAGAGAGAAATACATTTTCCTCCAGTTTCGTATTGAAAAAAAGTTCAAATATATCAAATTTCAAGGATCTACACGTCAGTTATATAAAACAAATATTGAGTGGCTTTAAATTGTGAAATGGGAGAAATATTATCGCTCGGTTAAATCTGGACTTTTCCAGTTCACTCGGCGAAAAAAAGTCCAGATTTTACCTTGCGATAATATTCCTCCCATTCCACGCTGAACGAATAATTCAATGACAATTATCGCTCCACCAATCAAAGAACGGGGATTTACTCGGGCGTTGTATAATTTTGTTTTGTTTAATTTGTACAATGTACGGTATAGGTAATTTACGTGGCCCGAAATCCGAAGGACGTGCTCGTTTCTGAATACAACCTGCTGGGGGCAGAACAATTGGATTTTGATGAGATGTTCTTCGGATTTGTCCAAGGGAAAGGTATACGTTTAAATGCAAAGCAAAGTTAACTGTGGCCGATATTAGATAACACAAATCGCTATTATCCCCAGCTCATTTTTACTTTTCTTCCTTCCTTTTCTTTTTTTCACGGCAGAAACCGGGACCTATAGTTTTGTTTAAGCGGATTCTATTTTTCTCAAATATTGACTGAACAATAATATTTAAGTGCACTGCAAAAAAGGTCTCCAAATTATGTATTGACTTTCTGTCCATTGTTTGTTGGTTTGTTAGAGTTGTTTGTTTATTTGTTTGTTTGTTTGTTTGTTTGTTCCTCCATGTATCTCCAGTGGTAATGGGATCGTGGTTTGATCACGTGCTCAGCTATTGGAACCATCGGGACAAGGAGAATTTTCTGTTTATAAAGTACGAAGATCTCCACAAGGTTCGTATAAGAGAGACTTCATTGATGAAACACGGACTGTACGTCTTGCACTGATGTTCAGAAGGCCGTATACTTGGTGCATTTCACCATCGTCCTCGGCTGGTTGTCATTATCAATGACGCTGTCACTGTTTCAATGCTCTCGGACCAATCAAACCTCAGAATTATTTATCGTGCAAAAGAATTGTTCAATGTACAGTCGTCTCCCGTTATAGCGAAAACGGTTAGGACGAAATCCGATTATTACAAACACATATCTTCGGTCCCGGCAAAATGGTGCACATGTCTATGGGAAAAATCGCTTAAGACGAAAACGGACAGTACAAAATTCCTGTTAAGACAAAGGTTTTGGCGATCCCATTGAGTCAAAAAGCGTTGATAGCAACCCATTTATTACGAAAAAAACCCCTTAAACCACAAAACCTTATACAACTTTGATGGAGGAGTGGGGGCGTTAATCAGCTGTAACAAGTGTTTGAAAGCTGTCACTTTCAATGTCACCACTATGATTATTATGCATTGGGCAATAATCACTGTGTTATTTCACGAATATTAAACTCACCCTTACACTGCAATGGAGATTATTGGAATTTATCTGAAAAACGTATGGCAAATATATTCAGAACTATAGATGTATTACTGAGGCAATTAAACGCTTCAAAAATGCCACTTTGCTTCGTTGTTTTACTCCTAATATTCAGGACCTAAGGGGCTCCATTTGCAAACTAGCACAGCATGTCGGGAAGGATCTACCCGATGACGTCATCGATGACATCGTGGAACGCGTGACCTTTGGTGGGATGCAGAAGACTTATCAACAGATTGAGGAAGAACACGGGAAGGAGGGAAAACTGATGACGCATTTCTTAGGAGTAACTCCGTATCTTAGAAAAGGTGTGGTGTGGTTGTGATATTCCATTGATTTTAAGATTTTTAAAAACTTTTTTTAATGGTTCCCCATTCCTATTATGTGTCTCCCCATCTTTCATATACTACTCAATTTAGAACAAAGCTTTCGTGTTGCTTTGTTTCTTGCAACCCTTTCCTCTAACCCAAGTGAGACAAAAAAAATGACAGTGGACATTCCCGACCCAGCAGTAAGGTATTTTAAGATTCTGCCAGAATAAGAAATTCGGCTTTTGACATCTGTTAATGATTCTGAAATAATATAGGAAATGTTGACAGATGACGAGAAAACCATCTTTTAATATTTCCATACGCAATGAAATATTGTACGGAGCATTTCATCGGGCGTGTGTTCTGATTGATTGAACAATATTTTTCTCCTTTTATTTTATTCACCACGACAGGAAAAGTCGGCAACTGGAAGAACACTTTCACGGTGGCACAGAGCGCCCTCTTCGACAAGATCTACGCCCTGAGGATGGAAGGGACCGGCTTGGATTTCGACTTTGAGCTTTGAGAGGCCCGATGTGAGTCGGGCTGCACTAGCTTGTATAGTACTACTGGATATACATGTACTACCTCTGTGTATTCCATTCTGTAGAGCTTCACTAGATAAATAGCCTACGATTAGAATTTCAGGTGCGAAACAGGGTAGCATTACACAATTTCAAAGCACTGCTTAAAATTAAATTCCCAATCTTTCGGGCATTGTCCTTCTTCGCTGGTTGTTCCTGCAAGAACAACCCCTGAACTATAAGACCGGGGCCCGTTCTGAGAGTTAGGAACTTAATTTTGGCAAGCACTGCTTTGAAATTGTCTGTGCTGTTCGGTTTGTACTAGTACTCGCGTGGCTAACTGAGTTTGTATTGCACGCACTTTTTTTTCCAGAACGCGCGCAAACACATCCCAAATATTTGTATATTTCGCGCACCGATCACTCACAGCTGAGCAATGTTAATGCCTCATTTTTGAAGAAAAAAATTCAAGACAGCATCCATTAATTTAATTAACCGTTTATATGTAGGGTTTTCAAATAACATGCAACATCGATTAAAACAAAAACAAAAAATCTAGCACGAGCCAGTTTTCAACAGTTATAACCTTTGTTGCTTAACGGGGATGCTGTAGAATTACAGTTTCGACAATACTTGTTCACCAACAATTAATCACTGTATTTAAGCAATAACAACAAACTCTCTGTTCCTTTCGATGATTTTCACAGAGATTTTTGCTGTAATTGGTTGTAAAACAAGATAATGTTAGACAGTGCACAGATGTAAAAATCAAATCCTAGTCCAAACTGATATACTTAATTTATTCAAAGAAAGCACCTCAGGATACTGACAAGATACATTTTATAATGATTTTACGGTTGAACGGCGAAATTTATTGGAGCGGGGTTCGAACCTGGGACCTCTGGATGGCCGTATTATAAATGTAATTATACATGTAATACATTCTCAGTTGTAAAATCGCTAAAATTTGCTCATAACTATCAGTAAATACATATTGAAAATAGAAAATACGGACATAATTGGACATATTGTCTAGAGTGGCGTAACTAAAGGGGCAAGGGGCCACGCCCGGGCTCCTACTCCCTTCGAGATCTGGGTGTTTCTCCATGATGCCTGCACCACAGTTGCATGAACTGGAACTTTTCAAAACCCATTGGATACACAGGCATTAGAAAATGAGCCCCAAATCCCAAGTACCCACTTCCAATTAAACCCCAGTAAGCATTTAATTGTGTATGAAAGAGCCGTAGCAAAATATATCACATACGCTCTTGGTGGGTAGATTCTACTTTTCTTATATTAAAACAAAATACTACTTTATTATCATTTAGTTTTGTTTTAGTGCGGATTGTTTTAGTTTTTATGATATGAAAACGTACCCTGACTACGAGATTGATATGAAATCGCAGTACCTGGCATTTTGAGTCTTATTTTCGAAAAAAAAAATGCCTTACATTGGCACACCAGATCCAGACGATACCTCTAACACTGTCTACTAAACCTATTGCAAGTTTAGAGCACGTTGTACTTAAATTTTGCAACGCAAATCGGACACCCTGTATGCAAGTTGTTTATGTTTCTTTACCGGAGGAAACGAGTGAGCAAAACATGTCCCATTCATCATAGGCGTAGCCGGTGGGGGGCCCTAAGGGGGTATTTACCCCCCCCCCAATATTTTGTAAAGACTGCCTTTTTTCATTCAAATGCCCAATAATTTGTAAAGAGTGCCCTTTTTTCATTCAAATGCCCTTACCTGCCCTTACAATTTCTAGTCACTGCTTTAGGTCTTTGGTCCTATTCATTACTTGTCCTCCGCTAACCCCCTTTACAAATCCAGGATCAGCCATGCAGGGTGGGGTTTAACACACTATAAAAACTTTATCTGTAAGAAAATATGACGTGAGAATTTACTTATAAGTACGCCTAAAGTAGGCCGAAGTAGGCCAATAGGTTCAATTATTCAGACTCATGCATTTTTTTCTCAAAAACAGTGGGTTTATTTAACAAAAACTATTGCGTTATTTCGCAATAGTATTGCGTTATTTCGCAATAGTAATGCGTTATTTCGCAAAACTATTGCGTTATTTCGGAATACTATTGCGTTACTTCGCAATGCTATTGCGTTATTTCGCAATGCTATTGCGTTATTTCGCAATACTATTGTGTTATTTCGCAATAAAAATATATATTTTTTACTTTTTAAACCAGGGAACGAACGGGCTTCCGTAGGGAGCTCTGAAGAGCGCCCTGTCTTGACAGCCCGTGAATAGTAAGGTCAAAGTTCACGCGCTGTAATTTTTCATTTGTTTACTTACACGTACGTAAGTGAGGTGCTTTTCATGCGGCTGATTTTTCCGCTATTCTACTTGCCTTGTAAGTTATTTGTTGCGTATAATAAAACCATCCTGAAAGCCAATATTGTGGGGGTACTTGTAGCTACTATACGTGCATCGGAAGTCTTATACCTAAAAGTTGTGCCAGGTTGTATTAACGGGACAGTTGCAGAGAGCGAGCCGTGGTGAGTACTCAGAGTGGACGTCCTTTTTGCTATGACTGCATGCTTACCTATACTTTTGTACATTGAGCAAACTCGCCAGAGCAGAGGGGTCCTGATTGTCAGTGGTTTGATTGTGTGAGCGGGTGTGGGTGTTGACAGATGTGTACATGTGCTTCGCTGGTTATTAAAGTGCTGCCGTCTCATTGGAAAGTTGTCCCACGGTACTCGGCCTCCAGTTAACCTGCCACCAAACACATCCATTTTCACCTCACCTTGTGATTTCACCCAAGATGAATCCAGGAACCTCCGGCAATGCATTAATGAAATGTGTTTTCATTAGAGCACATTTTTGGATGCACTCCTGCAGAACTAACGTTGGAGACAGCCGGCCATAGCGATTGAAGTTGGAATTTTAGCGGTGACATCGACAACACATGATGACATCGATAACCATGAGCCGGCCGCGATTTTTGTCTCTCCCAAACGACATCCGCATATGGGTGTACCCAATATGGCGTTTTGGACTTTTCTAAAAACCTGAGAAGAAAATGAAACAAAAAATGAATTCGAACGTAACGAAATTCGGACTTTATTTCCCCTTTAAAAAGTCATAATGAATATATCTTTTCTCATCAATACTTAGTTTATTTAATATTCATAAATGCGTCCAAAGATTAATTATTGCAACAACGATCGTGCGCGGCCTAGTGGTAAAAGTGTTGTGTTTCAAACAAGAGTCCGAGGTTCGAAGTGACTGATTATGATAGGAATAAAGGAAAGGAGAGGGTGAGAGAAGAGCAGGGAAAGTGGAGGAAATCACCATAAAGGATGCAATTTTTTGGCGCTTGGAAATTAATTGAAAAAAAGTGGAGGCCTATGTGCATGGAAAACGTTTCCACATTTTACATTTGGTGGTGTATGTGTGTGTGACATCTGATAAGGTAGTTTGTTATCGTTGATCCCTTGGCCTCTCATTTTGGGTATAGTCAAAGGCGGATCCAGTACATTTTTTGGGGGCGGGGAGGGGCCAATCAGGTGTTAATCAATTATTATTCGCTCTTATTCTGAAGACTTTAATTTTTTTTTTTTTTTTTTAGAAACCTTTGTTTGAAATGGTTAAAGTTTTTTATTATATTGATGTCTAGTGCATTCTGGTTGGCTATTGGGCTATTATTTTCATGCTGGAAAGTTTGGAGTGTGACAGTTTAGTTGCATGTGACACACATGTTAATTGTGAGGTACATTTTTTAAAGCAATTTTTATGCTCTCCGTTTCTAAAATAACGTTTGTTTCATACTGTGCAATGTGAGTATACATACATTGTACTTAAAATTTGATTTTATCAATGTTAATGTTCAAGTCATGTTTTGTTGTATTATTACCCCTACTTTGACACATGGGAGATAAGTTCTGATAAAAGGACTGAATGGGCCACCGAGTATAAAGAAGAAATAAATAAACAAATAATAAATAATGTGCTTCGATACCGTTGTAGGGAACTGATACAACTCGCTATAGAAAACCACAATCTACACCGTCATCTATTTTTCAATGCAGTACAAAGCTCAGTTGTCGCGAGGATCACCGAAGTTCAAAGCTCTGGGTCACACAAATTAGCCTAACCGCCACCATGAGCTTTGCCGAACAAATCCAGGCGATGATGCCGGACTTGGTCAACGGCAAGACGCACCAACAAGTGGAGGAGAAGTTGGCGGCTTTGGACAGGATGCTCGGCAGCCATGTCGTGAATGGGTTCAAATTCCCGGCCCCCGTACAACCATCCAATCTGGAAGCCCTTAAGACTTTCGAAGTGCGCGATGACGACGTTTACGTCGTCACCTACCCAAGATCAGGTGAGGATTGATGAGCCTACACTATCCGCTCCGTTCACAAGTACCCCCCTTATCGGCAAAGAGAGTACAGTTAGGGTGACCGACCGACGCCATCTTGCCTGACTGCAATT
This sequence comes from Patiria pectinifera, assembly GCA_029964075.1. NCBI lineage: Eukaryota > Metazoa > Echinodermata > Asteroidea > Valvatida > Asterinidae > Patiria > Patiria pectinifera. The sequence continues at coordinate 17,688,452 of CM057133.1, forward strand.
CATTTGCCGCAAAGCGCGGCCACTATGTACAATTGTACAAATTCCCTGGTGTACGTGCGTCACACACTAGGAACGGTGCGCGTCAACCAGCGAAATGTCCCGCCCATGGGACGTCGTTGCTAGTTAAAAGGGTGCCCTCTTTCGTCAGCGCACGGAGCCCATAATGGCCACCTGTCCCCTCCGACACACTCGACGAATACCATTAATGCAGATATAATGCAGTCTTTTTTAAACAATAACATCCTCATGTCTTGTGTGAAATTAGGTCGGGAGTGGGGCGGCGAAATTGGGCCAGAAGCTATAGGTTTTTTTTGGCAGCGGAAGAAATGGTTAATGGTTGCAGTGCAACCCAATCAAGTAGTATAATAATAACATGAATGCGTAATATGTAGCGCATTATGCCAAGGCCTCAAAGCGCTTGACAGAGACTTTAAAATTGGGTATAAGCAGTGGCGTCGCCAGGGCCAGGGGCACGTGCCCCTGGAAAACCTAGTGACCCCCCGAGTGCCCCCCCCCCATCTGAGATTTGGGTTGGTAAAAAAAATATTACCTCAAAAAATAGCAATTACTGGAGATATCTTCAGATCGAATTTAGCATCAAATGTGGCACCATTCTGCATCTAGCCCATCCTCCGTACGCGAAAATTTTCCAAAGGGGAGGGGGACACCCCTTAGACCCCTCCCCCAGGACGGCGATCCGTATCCACCTAAGTGCCCCCCCCCATCAAATGCTAGTGCCCCCCCTGTGCCCCCCCCCCAGACTGAAAAGTCTGGTGACGCAACTGGGTATAAGGAACAGTTCTACAATTGTAATAACAGTGAAACAAGTACATGTAACTTGTAACTATGACTACTAAACTACTGCGATAGAAACTACACAATTTTAAAATGTCAATGGCTCAGTGGAAGCTCATTTCAATTTTCTTCGCCTACCAGAAATATATTGGCTGTTATACAACGCCTGTATAAATCCCTGTAATGTGATTGGTGGATTGTTGATCCCGCGTATTTGATGTTTTTCTTTTTCTTTTTGATATACCGACTTATAGTAATTCAAACTGGAGTTAAATTTTAATTGGATGAGATCTGTCCACAAACAGGCACTCACTGGGTGGGCGAAATAATGCAGTATATCCTCCACGATGGGAAGGGCGATTATGACCGCACTTTCATGAACACCGGTCTGGAATTCACGATTAAAGATGACCAGATTCAACTTGAGGGTGTGACCCCCGGGTACAAGAAGTACGCAGCCATGGCATCGCCACGGTGCATCGTAAGCAACTGCTTCGAGAGCTTTCTTCCTCCCCAAATCTTTACTAAGCATGGAAAGGTAATGTATTTTTTCCCACTTGTCAGTTAATCATTAAAATGAAGAAAAAGGGATTGAAAAAAGGTAAAAAAAGAAAAATGAAACTATCAGCTCCTCGCCCCGTGCATGAGCACTATTATATAACTGACATACAGATCCCAGTCATTTGATTGGTGGAACTCACATCACGTGTCATTCGTTATTGCTCCCTTTCACGCCGCGGCTCAAAAAGTATTACTACACCTCATACATATTCATGATCGAGAGCCGAACGTTCACTGGTCAATTCACTATAACGTGCCAGATGTTATTCTTGCTGTTTACCAAACGCGCGCGCGAGGATTCACGCACATTGTAAATACGCATACGTAGTAGACTGTCGCATGGGTTACCCGTGCGACAGTCTACTACGTATGCGCTTTACAGAGCAATCGAGGAACTGTCGCACGGGTGCAGTACGCACGCGCGAACATCGCACAGGAGAGATGCATGGTTGCACGGTTCGCGTAAATGTTAATTTCCAGAGCTCAATGATGTCGTACTGGAGAAAATGTATAGACCGTGTATTAAAAGATGTCTCCTGTACAAAAGAAAGTTGTACACATTGCAAGCACCTGTATTTACAACTGTAGGAACCGTTTTATATTGCAAACGAACCGAACTAGTAATTGAAGTTGAATCTTTTGGTGAGCTGTACAAGTTTCCCCGAATTTTGTTTCTGAGGTGCATAATAATAAAACAAAATTCGGCAACTGAATATGTATGAGGTATAGTAAAACAAATATAACATGTTTTTTTCGGGTGGACAGTCGATATTCGCTCTCCTCGGTATTGGAAGTTGACAAACTAGTTCCCTCGGCTTCGCCTCGGGATCTATAGTTTGTCAACTTCCAATACCTCGGGGAGCGAATATCGACTGTCCACCCTCAAACCATGTTATATTTGTATACTATCCGCCCAACGGGAATGGGAAATACTATTCAACAGTTGGGATCGTGACGCGATGTTTGTGTGCAAATGCATGCTGGTGTGCGCGTTCAGCGTTGCGCACAGCGCGTATTGTTCCAAAGGGCCAGCGCTACAGTGTTGGGTTCAACCATTTTCGTGAAGGGGTGGTTTGGAAGAGAGAAATACATTTTCCTCCAGTTTTGTATTGAAAAAAAGTTCAAATATATCAAATTTCAAGGATCTACACGTCAGTTATATAAAACAAATATTGAGTGGCTTTAAATTGTGAAATGGGAGGAATATTATCGCTCGGTTAATTCTGGACTTTTTCAGTTCACTCGGCGAAGAAAAGTCCAGATTTTACCTTGCGGTAATATTCCTCCCATTCCACGCTGAGCCACTCAATATTAATTTTGTATACCATTCACTCATTGTAAAACAAATATTCAAATTTTATGCCTGACTGCTGATGACGCTATTTCGTGACAAACAAAGCGAAGGCTGTCGATTGGTCAATAGCCGCCAGCTGACCCTAATGCATTGCATGGGGAGAGCATGGCGCCCAGACGATTCTGACATTGATATTTGCTTAAAAAAACTGTTAGCTCATCCTTTCACATTATAAATCCTGACAGAGGCAAAGAACATCGCTTCTTTGTCTGTTTGAAAGACCAGCACGAGTCTACGTGCATCATTACAACGTTCCCGCAGCGAGGTGCACGTCATATTAAAGCACATCACACACAAACCTCTATATACCTTGTAGGCTTGTACGATTACCATATGTAATGTTCTGTGTTTATTGGTGCACAAATACACCTTTTTTTTCTTGTGCAACGGCAAGAATTACTTCATGAAGTGACAGATGGAATGTTCCATTTCACGAGGCGAATGGAACAGTCCATCTGTCACCGAATGAAATTAGTCTTTCCATTGCACGAATGTGAAAGGTTGATTAATAGTTTTTAATATGTTACACCTTGTTATCTGATTGGTCTGAGTCACCAGGGACTTTTTGCAGGGGTAGGAAGGGGTGTCAGGCCCAGCCGATTTTTAATGTCCAATTGTTGCTGACAGGCGGACATACAGGTAATTATTATTACTATAACTGTTATAATTGGGGGATGTCAGAGCGGGGGTGGGGGGTGGGTTGCGGTGCGGCAGGCCTTGGTTTGAACGAATAATTCAATGACAATCATCGCTCCACTAATCAAAGGACGGGGATTTACTCGGGCGTTGTGTAATTTCTTTTTGTTTAATTTGTACAATGTACGGTACAGGTAATTTACGTGGCCCGAAATCCGAAGGACGTGCTCGTTTCTGCATACAACTTGTTTCTGGCAGAACAATTGGATTTTGATGAGATGTTCTTCGGATTTGTCCAAGGGAAAGGTATACGTTTAAATGCAAAGCAAAGTTAACTGTGGCCGATATTAGATAACACAAATCGCTATTATCCCCAGCTCATTTTCACTTTTCTTCCTTCCTTTTCTTTTTTTCACGGCAGAAACCGGGACCTTTAGTTTTGTTTAAGCGGATTCTATTTTTCTCAAATATTGACTGAACAATAATATTTAAATGGACTGCAAAAAAGGTCTCCAAATAATGTATTGACTTTCTGTCCATTGTTTGTTGGTTTGTTAGAGTTGTTTGTTGATTTGTTGTTTGTTTGTTTGTTCCTCCATGTATCTCCAGTGGTATTGGGATGTTGGTTTGATCACGTGCTCAGCTATTGGAACCATCGGGACAAGGAGAATTTTCTGTTTATAAAGTACGAAGATCTCCACAAGGTTCGTATAAGAGAGACTTCATTGATGAAACACGGACTGTACGTCTTGCACTGATGTTCAGAAGGCCGTATACTTGCTGCATGTCACCATCGTCCTCGGCTGGTTGTCATTATCAATGACGCTGTCACTGTTTCAATGCTCTCGGACCAATCAAACCTCAGAATTATTTATCGTGCAAAAGAATTGTTCAATGTACAGTCGTCTTCCGTTATTTCGAAAACGGTTAGGACGAAATCTGCTTATTACAAACACATAATCTTCGGTCCCGGCAAAATTGTGCACAATTGTCTATGAGGAAAAAAAACCGGACTGTACGAAATTCCTGTTAAGACGAAAGGTTTTGGCGACCCCATTGAGTCAAAAAGCATTGTTGGCAACCAATTTATTACGAAAAAAAAACACCCCTAAAACCACAAAACATAATACAACTTTGATGGAGGAGTGGGGCGTTAGGCCTAATCAGCTGTAACAAGTGTTTGAAAGCTGTCACTTTCAATGTCACCACTATGATTATTATGCATTGGGCAATAATCACTTGTGTTATTTCACGAATATTAAACTCACCCTTACACTGCAATGAAGATTATTGGAATTTATCTGAAAAACGTATGGCAAATATATTCAGAACTATAGATGTATTACTGAGGCAATTAAACGCTTCACGAAATGCCACTTTGCTTCGTTGTTTCACTCCTAATATTCAGGACCTCAGGGGCTCCATTTGCAAACTAGCACAGCATGTCGGGAAGGATCTACCCGATGACGTCATCGATGACATCGTGGAACGCGTGACCTTTGGTGGGATGCAGAAGACTTATCAAAAGATTGAGGAAGAACGCGGGGAGGAGGGAAAACTGATGACGCATTTCTTAGGAGTAACTCCGTATCTTAGAAAAGGTGTGGTGTGGTTATGATATTCCATTGATTTTAAGATTTTTAAAAACTTTTTTCAATGGTTCCCCATTTCTATTATGTTTCTCCCCATCTTTCATATACTATTCAATTTAGAACAAAGCTTTCGTGTTGCTTTGTTTATTGCAACCCTTTCCTCTAACCCAAGTGAGACAAAAAAATGACAGTGGACATTCCCGACCCAGCAGTAAGGTATTATACGATTCTGCCAGGATTAGAGCTTCGGCTTTTGACATCTCTTAATGATTCTGAAAGAATAGTGTTGACAGATGACGAGAAAACCATCTTTTAATATTTCCCTACGCAATGAAATATTGTACGGAGCATTTCATCAGGCGTGTGTTCTGATTGATTGAACAATATTTGTCACCTTTTATTTTATTCGCCACAACAGGAAAAGTCGGCAACTGGAAGAACACTTTCACGGTGGCACAGAGCGCCCTCTTCGACAAGATCTACGCCCTGAGGATGAAAGGGACCGGCTTGGATTTCGACTTTGAGCTTTGAGAGCCCCGATGTGAGTCGGGCTGCACTAGCTTGTATAGTACTACTGGATGTACATGTACTACCTCTGAGTATTCCATTCTGTAGAGCTTCACCAGATAAATTGCCTACGATTGGAATTTCGGATGCGAAACAGCGTAGCATTACACAATTTCAACGCACTGCTTAAAATTAAATTCCCAATCTTTCGGGCATTGTCCTTCTTCGCTGGTTGTTCCTGCAAGAACAACCCCTGAACTATAAGACCGGGGCCCGTTCTGAGAGTTAGGAACTTAATTTTGGCAAGCACTGCTTTGAAATTGTCTGTGCTGTTCGGTTTGTACTAGTACACGCGTGGCTAACTGAGTTTGTATTGCACGCACTTTTTTTTCCAGAACGCGCGCAAACACATCCCAAATATTTGTATATTTCGCGCACCGATCACTCACAGCTGAGCAATGTTAATGCCTCATTTTTGAAAAAAAAAAATCAAGACAGCATCCATTAATTTAATTAACCGTTTATATGTAGGGTTTTCAAATAACATGCAACATCGATTAAAACAAAGACAAAAAATCTAGCACGAGCCAGTTTTCAACAGTTATAACCTTTGTTGCTTAACGGGGATGCTGTAGAATTACAAACAGTTTCGACAATACTTGTTCACCAACAATTAATCACTGTATTTAAGCAATAACAACAAACTCTCTGTTCCTTTCGATGATTTTCACAGAGATGTTTGCTGTAATTGATGTAAAACAAGATAATGTTAAACAGTGCACAGATGTAAAATCAATTCCTAGTCCAAATATACTTAATTTATTCAAAGAAAACACCTCAGGATACTGACAAGATGCATTTTATAATGATTTTAAGGTTGAACGGCGAAATTTACTGGAGCAGGGTTCGAACCGGGGACCTCTGGATGGCCGTATTATAAATATAATTATACATGTAATACATTCTCAGTTGTAAAATCGCTAAAATTTGTTCATAACTATCAGTAAATACATATTGAAAATAGAAAATATAATCGGACATACTATCTAGAGTGGCGTAACTAAAGGGGCAAGGGGCCACGCCCCGGCTCCTACTTCCTTCGAGATCTGGGTGTTTCTCCATGATGCCTGCACCACAGTTGCATGAAGTGGAACTTTTCAAAACTCATTGGAAACACAGGCATTAGAAGATGAGCCCCAAATCCCAAGTACCCACTCCCAATTAAACCCCAGTAAGCATTTAATTGTGTATGAAAGAGCCTTAGCAAAATATATCACATACGCTCTTGGTGGGTAGATTATACTTTTCTGAAATATTAAAACAAAATACTACTTTATTATCATTTAGTTTTGTTTTAGTGCGGATTGTTTTAGTTTTTAAGTTAAATATGAAAACGTACCCTGACTAAGAAATTGATATGAAATCGCAGTACCTGGCATTTTGAGTCTTATTTTCGAAAAAAAAATGCCTTACATTGGCACACCAGATCCAGACGATACCTCTAACACTGTCTACTAAACCTATTCCGAGTTTAGAGCACGTTGCACTTAAATTTTGCAACTCAAATCGGACACCCTGTATGCAAGTTGTTTATATTTCTTTACCGGAGGAAACGAGTGAGCAAAACATGTCCCATTCATCATAGGCGTAGCCGGTGTGGGGGGGGGGGCCCTAAGGGGGTATTTACACCCCCAAAAAAAATATTTTGTAAAGACTGCCTTTTTCCATTCAAATGCCCTTACCTGCCCTTACAATTTCTAGTCACTGGTTTAGGTCTTTGGTCCTATTTATTACTTGTCCTCCGCTAACCCCCTTTACAAATCCAGGATCAGCCATGCAGGGTGGGGTTTTATACACCGTAAAAACTTTATCTGTAAGAAAATATGACGTGAGAATTTACCTGTAAGTACGCCTAAAGTAGGCCGAAGTAGGCCTATAGGTTCAATTATTCGGACTCATGCATTTTTTCTCAAAAAACATTTGGTTTATTTAACAAAAACTATTGCGTTATTTCGCAATAGTATTTCGTTATTTCGCAATAGTAATGCGTTATTTCGCAAAACTATTGCGTTATTTCGGAATACTATTGCGTTACTTCGCAATGCTATTGCGTTATTTCGCAATGCTATTGCGTTATTTCGCAATACTATTGTGTTATTTCGCAATAAAAATATTTTTTTTTTACTTTTTAAACCAGGGAACGAACGGGCTTCCGTAGGGAGCTCTGAAGAGCGCCCTGTCTTGACAGCCCGTGAATAGTAAGGTCAAAGTTCACGCGCTGTAATTTTTCATTTGTTTACTCACACGTACGTAAGTGAGGTGCTTTTCATGCGGCTGATTTTTCCGCTGTTCTACTTGCCTTGTAAGTTATTTGTTGCGTATAATAAAACCATCCTGAAAGCCAATATTGTGGGGGTACTTGTAGCTACTATACGTGCATCGGAAGTCTTATACCTAAAAGTTGAGCCAGCTTGTATTAACGGGACAGTTGCAGGGAGCGAGCTGTGGTGAGTACTCAGAGTGGACGTACTTTTTGCTATGACTGCATGCTTACCTATACTTTTGTACATTGAGCAAACTCGCCAGAGCAGAGGGGTCCTGATTGTCAGTGGTTTGATTTTGTGAGCGGGTGTGGGTGTTGACAGATGTGTACATGTGCTTCGCTGGTTATTAAAGTGCTGCCGCCTCATTGGGAAGTTGTCCGTACTCGGCCTCCAGTTAACCTGCCGCCAAACACATCCATTTTCACCTTACCTTGTGATTTCACCCAAGATGAATCCAGGAACCTCCGGCAATGGCTATATTTTTTTTATGAAATGTGTTTTCATTAGAGCACATTTTTGGATGCACACCTGCAGAACTAACGTTGGAGACAGCCGGCCATGGTGATTGAACTTTGAAGTTGGAATTTTAGCGGTGACATCGACAACACATGATGACATCGATAACCATGAGCCGGCCGCGATTTTTGTCTCTCCCAAACGACATCCGCATATGGGTGTACGCTATATGGCGTTTTGGACTTTACTAAAAACCTGAGAAGAAAATGAAACAAAAAATGAATTTGAACGTAACGAAATTCGGACTTTATTTCCCCTTTGAAAAGTCATAATGAATATATCTTTTCTCATCATTACTTAGTTTATTTAATATTCATAAATGCGTCCAAAGATTGATTATTGCAACAACGATCGTGTGCGGCCTAGTGGTAAAAGTGTTGTGTTTCAAACAAGAGTCCGAGGTTCGAAGTGACTGATTAAGAAATAGGAATAAAGGAAAGGAGAGGGTGAGAGAAGAGCAGGGAAAGTGGAGGAAATTACCATCAAGGATGCAATTTTTTGGCGCTTGCAAATTAATTGAAAAAAGTGGAGGCCTATGTGCATGGAAACTTTTCCCATTTTACATTTGGTGGTGGTGTGTGTGTGTGACATCTGATAAGGTAGTTTGTTATCGTTGATCCCTTGGCCTCTCATCTTGGGTATAGTCAAAGGCGGTTCCAGTACATTTTTTTTTGGGGGGGGGAGTGGCCAATCAGGTGTTAATCAATTATTTGACAGTTTAGTCGCATGTGACACACACGTTAATTGTGAAGTACATTTTTTAAAGCAATTTTTATGCTCTCCGTTTTTAAAATAACGTTTGTTTCATACTGTGCAATGTGAGTATACATACATTGTACTTAAAATTTGATTTTATCAATGTTAATTTTCAAGTCATGTTTTATTGTATTATTACCCCTACTGGGACCCATGGGAGATAAGTTCTGATAAAAGGACTGAATGGGCCAACCTGTATAAAGAAGAAATAAATAAACAAATAAATAAATAATGTGCTTCGATACCGTTGTAGGGAACTGATACAACTCGCTATAGAAAACCACAATTTACACCGTCATCTATTTTTCAATGCAGTACAAAGCTCAGTTGTCGCGAGGATCACCGAAGTTCAAAGTTCTGGGTCACACAAATTACACATTTATGTCGTACATTTACTAAGAGTTGCAAGATGCTGGTACAAGCACTACTACCTTACTCGGTCGAAAACCACAACTTTCCTTGTCAGATATTGTTCACAGTAGATTATAAAGGAGAGCTATCGCCCGAATCACCCGAGCTTCAAAGTTTTTTGGCCACAAAAGAAATCAACTTAATGTCTTTCATTTAGTGAGAAATATTGCACAATATTTTGAACTATCTTGAAAATCAAAGCGAGGCATACAACGCTAAACATGGTGGCATAAATAGTGTGTGCGGTGAACGAGGTGGCGCTGATTGACACTCATCAAATAATGAATCGATAGCTAGCTCAAATTCCCCGAAAACAGCAATCAACATTCTAGGTTGGTCACATCTTATTAAGCCCATGACCAAAAATAAGAGGAAAATTCGAGTTCGGTGTTTGCGCGGGAACGTGAAACATTTCTTTTTTTCACTTACCAGCTTTACCGCACTGTACCCAGACTCGTTTGCTTGCAAAATGGTACCAGCCCTTCGAGATACCCGTCTATTTGTTGAGCAGACGGGTGTCGTTGTCATTACCCCGCCATGTTTGTTGGCGTTATATGCCTTGCACTGATTTTCAAGATGACGTACCCTGATAAAGGTATATTGATTGTGGTGATGGGTACAATATATGGTTCTGCACTTCATAAGGGCACACAAGACGACATTAAATTGTTATGTCCAGGGCGTAATCTGTACTGTCTTTTGTGCAATTGGCAGGAGATTTGTTCAACAGGCAGACTCGGGACACAGCCAAACCGTTTTGCACAGTGTTCTTAGCCTAACCGCCACCATGAGCTTTGCCGAACAAATCCAGGCGATGATGCCGGACTTGGTCAACGGCAAGACGCACCAACAAGTGGAGGAGAAGTTGGCGGCTTTGGACAGGATGCTCGGCAGCCATGTCGTGAATGGGTTCAAATTCCCGGCCTCCGTACAACCATCCAATCTGGAAGCCCTGAAGACTTTCGAAGTGCGCGATGACGACGTTTACGTCGTCACCTACCCAAGATCAGGTGAGGATTGATGAGCCTACACTATCCGCTCCGTTCACAAGTACCCCCCTTATCGGCAAAGAGAGTACAGTTGGGGTGACCGACCGACGCCATCTTGCCTGACTGCAATTCATTTGCCGCAAAGCGCGGCCACTATGTACAATTGTACAAATTCCCTGGTGTACGTGCGTCACACACTAGGAACGGTGCGCGTCAACCAGCGAAATGTCCCGCCCATGGGACGTCGCTGCTAGTTAAAAGGGTGCCCTCTTTCGTCAGCGCACGGAGCCCATAATGGCCACCTGTCCCCTCCGACACACTCGACGAATACCATTAATGCAGATACAATGCAGTCTTTTTAAAACAATAACATCCTCATGTCTTGTGTGAAATTAGGTCGGGGGTGGGGCGGCGAAATTGGGCCAGAAGCTATAGGGTTTTTTTGGCAGCGGAAGAAATGGTTAATGGTTGCAGTGCAACCCAATCAAGTAGTATAATAATAACATGAATGCGTAATATGTAGCGCATTATGCCAAGGCCTCAAAGCGCTTGACAAAGACTTTAAAATTGGGTATAAGCAGTGGCGTCGCCAAGGGGGGCCGGGGGGGGGCACGTGCCCCCCCCCCCCTGGAAAACCTTGTGCCCCCCCCCCCGAGTGCCCCCGCATCTGAGATTTGGGTTGGGTAAAAAAAAATATTACCTCAAAAATAGCAATTACTGGATATACCTTCAGATCGAATTTAGCATCAAATGTGGCACCATTTTGCATCTAGCCCATCCTCCGTACGCGAACATTTTACAAAGGGGAGTGGGGAACCACCTCCCCTTAGACCCCTCCCAGGACGGCGATCCGTTTCCACCTAAGTGCCCCCCATCAAATGCTGGTGCCCCCTGTGCCCCCAGACTGAAAAGTCTGGTGACGCAACTGGGTATAAGGAACAGTTCTACAATTGTAATAACAGTGAAACAAGTACATGTAACTTGTAACTATGACTACTAAACTACTGCGATAGAAACTACACAATTTTAAAATGTCAATGGCTCAGTGGAAGCTCATTTCAATTTTCTTCGCCAACCAGAAATATATTGGCTGTTATACAACGCCTGTATAAATCCCTGTAATGTGATTGGTGGATTGTTGATCCCACGTATTTGATGTTTTTCTTTTTCTTTTTGACATACCGACTTATAGTAATTCAAACTGGAGTTAAATTTTAATTGGATGAGATCTGTCCACAAACAGGCACTCACTGGGTGGGCGAAATAATGCAGTATATCCTCCACGATGGGAAGGGCGATTATGACCGCACTTTCATGAACACCGGTCTGGAATTCACGATTAAAGATGACCAGATTCAACTTGAGGGTGTGACCCCCGGGTACAAGAAGTACGCAGCCATGGCATCGCCACGGTGCATCGTAAGCAACTGCTTCGAGAGCTTTCTTCCTCCCCAAATCTTTACTAAGCATGGAAAGGTAATTTTTTCCCCCACTTGTCAGTTAATCATTAAAATGAAGAAAAAGGGATTGAAAAAAGGTAAAAAAAGAAAAATGAAACTATCAGCTCCTCGCCCCGTGCATGAGCACTATTATATAACTGACATACAGATCCCAGTCATTTAATTGGTGGAACTCACATCACGTGTCATTCGTTATTGCTCCCTTTCACGCCGCGGCTCAAAAGTTATTACTATACCTCATACATATTCATGATCGAGAGCCGAACGTTCACTGTTCAATTCACCATCACATGCAAGATGTTATTCTTGCTGTTTACCAAACGCGCGCGCGAGGATTCACGCACATTGTAAATACGCATGCGTAGTAGACTGTTGCATGGGTTACCCGTGCGACAGTCTACTACGCATGCGCTTTACAGAGCAATCGAGGAACTGTCGCACGGGTGCAGTACGCACGCGCGAACATCGCACAGGAGAGATGCATGGTTGCATGGTTCGCGTAAATGTTAATTTCCAGAGCTCAATGATGCCGTACTGGAGAAAATGTATAGACCGTGTATTAAAAGATGTCTCCTGTATAAAAGAAAGTTGTACACATTCCAAACAACTGTATTTACAACTGTAGTAACTGTACTATATTGCAAACGAACCGAACTAGTAATTGAAGTTGAATCTTTTGGTGAGCTGTACAAGTTTCCCCAAATTTTGTTTTAGGTGCATAATAATAAAACAAAATTCGGCAACTGAATATGTATGAGGTATAGTAAAACAAATATAACATGGTTTATTTCGGGTTGACAGTCGATATTAGCTCCCCTCGGTATTGGAAGTTGACAAACTACTTCCCGAGGCGAAGCCGAGGGAACAAACCATGTTATATTTGTATATTACTATACCTCATACATATTCATGATCGAGAGCTGAACGTTCACAGGTCAATTCACCATCACGTGCCAGATGTTATTCTTGCTGTTTACCAAACGCGCGCGCGAGGATTCGCGCACATTGTAAATACGCATGCGTAGTAGACTGTCGCATGGGTTACCCGTGCGACAGTCTACTACGCATGCGTTTTACAGAGCAATCGAGGAACTGTCGCACGGGTGCAGTACGCACGCGCGAACATCGCACAGGGAGAGATGCATGGTTGCACGGTTCGCGTATTAAAATGTTAATTTCCAGAGCTCAATGATGCCGTACTGAAGAAAATGTATGCAAAGATGTCTCCTGTACAAAAGAAAGTTGTACACATTGCAAACAACTGTATTTACAACTGTAGTAACTGTATTATATTGCAAACGAACCGAACTAGTAATTGAAGTTGAATCTTTTGGTGAGCTGTACAAGTTTCCCCAAATTTTGTTTTAGGTGCATAATAATAAAACAAAATTCGGCAACTGAATATGTATGAGGTATAGTAAAACAAATATAACATGGTTTATTTCGGGTTGACAGTCGATATTAGCTCCCCTCGGTATTGGAAGTTGACAAACTACTTCCCGAGGCGAAGCCGAGGGAACAAACCATGTTATATTTGTATACTATCCGCCCATGGGTAATGGGAAATACTATTCAACAGTTGGGATCATGACGCGATGTTTGTGTGCGAATGCATGCTGTTGTGCGCGTTCAGCGTTGCGCATAGCGCGTATTGTTCCAAAGGGCCAGCGCTACAGTGTTGGGTTCAACCATTTTCGTGAAGGGGTGGTTTGGAAGAGAGAAATACATTTTCTTCCAGTTTTGTATTGAAAAAAAAGTTCAAATATATCAAATTTCAAGGATCTACATGTCAGTTATATAAAACAAATATTGAGTGGCTTTAAATTGTGAAATGGGAGGAATATTATCGCTCGGTTAATTCTGGACTTTTCCAGTTCACTCGGCGAAGAAAAGTCCAGATTTTACCTTGCGATAATATTCCTCCCATTCCACGCTGAGCCACTCAATATTTGTATACCATTCACTCATTGTAAAACAAATATTCAAATTTTATGCCTGACTGCTAATGACGCTATTTCGTGACAAACAAAGCGAAGGCTGTCGATTGGTCAATAGCCGCCAGCTGACCCTAATGCATTGCATGGGGAGAGCATGGCGCCCAGACGATTCTGACATTGATATTTGCTTTAAAAAAACTGTTAGCTCATCCTTTCACATTATAAATCCTGACAGAGGCAAAGAACATCGCTTCTTTGTCTGTTTGAAAGACCAGCACGAGTCTACGTGCATCATTACAACGTTCCCGCAGCGAGGTGCACGTCATATTAAAGCACATCACACACAAACCTCTATATACCTTGTAGGCTTGTACGATTACCATATGTAATGTTCTGTGTTTATTGGTGCACAAATACACCTTTTTTTTCTTGTGCAACGGCAAGAATTACTTCATGAAGTGACAGATGGAATGTTCCATTTCACGAGGCGAATGGAACAGTCCATCTGTCACCGAATGAAATTAGTCTTTCCATTGCACGAATGTGAAAGGTTGATTAATAGTTTTTAATATGTTACACCTTGTTATCTGATTGGTCTGAGTCACCAGGGACTTTTTGCAGGGGTAGGAAGGGGTGTCAGGCCCAGCCGATCTTTTTAATGTGCGATTGTTGCGGACAGGCGGACATATAGGTAATTACATTATTACTATAACTGTTATAATTGGGGGATGTCAGAGCGGGGTGGGGGTGGGTTGCGGTGCGGCAGGCCTTGGTTTGAACGAATAATTCAATGACAATCATCGCTCCACTAATCAAAGGACGGGGATTTACTCGGGCGTTGTATAATTTCTTTTTGTTTAATTTGTACAATGTACGGTACAGGTAATTTACGTGGCCCGAAATCCGAAGGACGTGCTCGTTTCTGCATACAACCTGTTTCTGGCAGAACAATTGGATTTTGATGAGATGTTCTTCGGATTTGTCCAAGGGAAAGGTATACGTTTAAATGCAAAGCAAAGTTAACTGTGGCCGATATTAGATAACACAAATCGCTATTATCCCCAGCTCATTTTCACTTTTCTTCCTTCCTTTTCTTTTTTTCACGGCAAACCGAGACCTATAGTTTGGTTTAAGCGGATTCTATTTTTCTCAAATATTGACTGAACAATAATATTTAAGTGGACTGCAATAAAAAGGTCCCCAAATAATGTATTGACTTTCTGTCCATTGTTTGTAGGTTTGTTAGGGGTGTTTGTTTATTTGTTTGTTTGTTTGTTCCTCCATGTATCTCCAGTGGTATTGGGATGTTGGTTTGATCACGTGCTCAGCTATTGGAACCATCGGGACAAGGAGAATTTTCTGTTTATAAAGTACGAAGATCTCCACAAGGTTCGTATAAGAGAGACTTCATTGATGAAACACGGACTGTACGTCTTGCACTGATGTTCAGAAGGCCGTATACTTGGTGCATGTCACCATCGTCCTCGGCTGGTTGTCATTATCAATGACGCTGTCACTGTTTCAATGCTGTCGGACCAATCAAATCTCAGAATCATTTATCGTGTCCTGCTGCTCTGCGTCATTGCAAGAGAATTGTTCAATGTACAGTCGTCTCCCGTTATAGCGAAAACGGTTAGGACGAAATCCGGTTATTACAAACACGTATCGTCGGTCCCGGCAAAATTGTGCACATGTCTATGGGGAAAAAATCGCTTAAGACGAAAACGGACAGTACGAAATTCCTGTTAAGACGAAAGGTTTTGGCGACCCCATTGAGTCAAAAAGCATTGTTGGCAACCAATTTATTACGAAAAAAAAAACACCCCTAAAACCACAAAACATAATACAACTTTGATGGAGAGGTGGGGGCGTTAATCAGCTGTAACAAGTGTTTGAAAGCTGTCACATTCAATGTCACCACTATGATTATTATGCATTGGGCAATAATCACTGTGTTATTTCACGAATATTAAACTCACCCTTAAACTGCAATGGAGATTATTGGAATTTATCTGAAAAACGTATGGCAAATATATTCAGAACTATAGATGTATTACTGAGGCAATTAAACGCTTCACGAAATGCCACTTTGCTTCGTTGTTTTACTCCTAATATTCAGGACCTCAGGGGCTCCATTTGCAAACTAGCACAGCATGTGGGGAAGGATCTACCCGATGACGTCATCGATGACATCGTGGAACGCGTGACCTTTGGTGGGATGCAGAAGACTTATCAAAAGATTGAGGAAGAACGCGGGGAGGAGGGAAAACTGATGACGCATTTCTTAGGAGTAACTCCGTATCTTAGAAAAGGTGTGGTGTGGTTGTGATATTCCATTGATTTTAAGATTTTTAAAAACTTATCAAAAGATTGAGGAAGAACGCGGGGAGGAGGGAAAACTGATGACGCATTTCTTAGGAGTAACTCCGTATCTTAGAAAAGGTGTGGTGTTGTTGTGATATTCCATTGATTTTAAGATTTTTAAAAACTTTTTTCAATGGTTCCCCATTTCTATTATGTTTCTCCCCATCTTTCATATACTATTCAATTTAGAACAAAGCTTTCGTGTTGCTTTGTTTATTGCAACCCTTTCCTCTAACCCAAGTGAGAAAAAAAATGACAGTGGACATTCCCGACCCAGCAGTAAGGTATTATACGATTCTGCCAGGATTAGAACTTCGGCTTTTGACATGTCTTAATGATTCTGAAAGAATAGTGTTGACAGACGACGAGAAAACCATCTTTAAATATTTCCCTACGCAATGAAATATTGTACGGAACATTTCATCAGGCGTGTGTTCTGATTGATTGAACAATATTTTGCTCCTTTCATTTTATTCGCCACAACAGGAAAAGTCGGCAACTGGAAGAACACTTTCACGGTGGCACAGAGCGCCCTCTTCGACAAGATCTACGCCCTGAGGATGAAAGGGACCGGCTTGGATTTCGACTTTGAGCTTTGAGAGCCCCGATGTGAGTCGGGCTGCACTAGCTTGTATAGTACTACTAGATGTACATGTACTACCTCTGAGTATTCCATTCTGTAGAGCTTCACCAGATAAATTGCCTACGATTGGAATTTCGGATGCGAAACAGCCTAGCATTACACAATTTCAACGCACTGCTTAAAATCAAATTCCCAATCTTTCGGTCATTGTCCTTCTACGCTGGTTGTTCCTGCAAGAACAACACCTGAATTATAAGACCGGGGCCCGTTCTGAGAGTTAGGAACTTAATTTTGGCAAGCACTGCTTTGAAATTGTCTGTGCTGTTCGGTTTGTACAAGCACACGCGTGGCTAACTGAGTTTGTATTGCACGCACTTTTTTTCCAGAACGCGCGCAAACACATCCCAAATATTTGTATATTTCGCGCACCGATCACTCACAGCTGAGCAATGTTAACGCCTCATTTTTGAAGAAAAAAATTCAAGACAGCATCCATTAATTTAATTAACCGTTTATATGTAGGGTTTTCAAATAAAATGCAACATCGATTACAACAAAGAAATCTAGCACGAGCCAGTTTTCAACAGTTATATATAACCTTTGTTGCTTAACGGGGATGCTGTAGAATTACAAACAGTTTCGACAATACTTGTTCACCAACAATTAATCACTGTATTTAAGCAATAACAATAAACTCTCTGTTCGATGATTTTCACAGAGATTTTTGTTGTAATTGGTTGTAAAACAAGATAATGTTAGACAGTGCACAGATGTAAAATCAAATCCTAGTCCAAACTGATATACTTAATTTATTCAAAGAAAGCACCTCAGGATACTGACAAGATACATTTTATAATGATATTAAGGTTGAACGGCGAAATTTATTGGAGCGGGGTTCGAACCTGGGACCTCTGGGTGGCCGTATTATAAATATAATTATACATGTAATACATTCCCAGTTGTAAAATCGCTAAAATTTGTTCATAACTATCAGTAAATACATATTGAAAATAGAAAATACGGACAGAATCGGACATATTGTCTAGAGTGGCGTAACTAAAGGGGCAAGGGGCCACGCCCCGGCTCCCACTCCCTTCGAGATCTGGATGTTTCTCCATGGTGCCTGCACCACATTTACATGAACTGGAACTTTTCAAAACTCATTGGATACACAGGCATTAGAAAATGAGCCCCAAATCCCAAGTACCCACTCCCAATTAAGCCCCAGTAAGCATTTAATTGTGTATGAAAGAGCCTTAGCAATATATATCACATACGCTCTTGGTGGGTAGATTCTACTTTTTTTATATTAAAACAAAATACTACTTTATTATCATTTAGTTTTGTTTTAGTGCGGATTGTTTTAGTTTTTATGACATGAAAACGTACCCTGACTAAGAGATTGATCTGAAATCGCAGTACCTGGCATTTTGAGTCTTATTTTCGAAAAAAAAAATGCCTTATATTGGCACACCAGATCCAGACGATACCTCTAACACTGTCTACTAAACCTATTCCGAGTTTAGAGCACGTTGTACTTAAATTTTGCAACGCAAATCGGACATCCTGTATGCAAGTTGTTTATGTTTCTTTACCGGAGGAAACGAGTGAGCAAAACATGTCCCATTCATCATAGGCGTAGCCGGTGGGGGAGCCTAAGGGTGTTTACACCCCCAATATTTTGTAAAGACTGCCTTTTCCATTCAAATGCCCTTACCTGCCTTTACAATTTCTAGTCACTGGTTTAGGTCTTTGGTCCTATTTATTACTTGTCCTCCGCTAATCCCCTTTACAAAACCAGGATCAGCCATGCAGGGTGGGGTTTTATACACCATAAAAACTTTATCTGTAAGAAAATATGACGTGAGAATTTACTTATAAGTACGCCTAAAGTAGGCCGAAGTAGGCCTATAGGTTCAATTATTCAGATTAATGCATTTTTTTCTCAAAAAACAGTGGGTTTATTTAACAAAAACTATTGCGTTATTTCGCAATAATATTGCGTTATTTCGCAATAGTAATGCGTTATTTCGCAAAACTATTGCGTTATTTCGGAATACTATTGCGTTACTTCGCAATGCTATTGCGTTATTTCGCAATGCTATTGCGTTATTTCGCAATACTATTGTGTTATTTTGCAATAAAAATATTTTTTTTACTTTTTAAACCTGGAACGAACGGGCTTCCGTAGGGAGCTCTGAAGAGCGCCCTGTCTTGACAGCCCGTGAATAGTAAGGTCAAAGTTAACGCGCTGTAATTTTTCATTTGTTTACTCACACGTACGTAAGTGGTGCTTTTCATGCGGCTGATGTTTCCGCTGTTCTACTTGCCTTGTAAGTTATTTGTTGCGTGTAATAAAACCATCCTGAAAGCCAATATTGTGGGGGTACTTGTAGCTACTATACGTGCATCGGAAGTCTTATACCTAAAAGTTGTGCCAGCTTGTATTAACGGGACAGTTGCAGAGAGCGAGCTGTGGTGAGTACTCAGAGTGGACGTCCTTTTTGCTATGACTGCATGCTTACCTATACTTTTGTACATTGAGCAAACTCGCCAGAGCAGAGGGGTCCTGATTGTGAGTGGTTTGATTGTGTGAGCGGGTGTGGGTGTTGACAGATGTGTACATGTGCTTCGCTGGTTATTAAAGTGCTGCCGCCTCATTGGGAAGTTGTCCGTACTCGGCCTCCAGTTAGCCTGCCACCAAACACATCCATTTTCACCTCACCTTGTGATTTCACCCAAGATGAATCCAGGAACCTCCGGCAATGGCCATATTTTTTTTATGAAATGTGTTTTCGTTAGAGCACATTTTTGGATGCACACCTGCAGAACTAACGTTGGAGACAGCCGGTCATGGTGATTGAAGTTGGAATTTTAGCGGTGACATCGATAACGCATGATGACATCGATAACCATGAGCCGACCGCGATTTTTTTTTCCCTCCCAAACGACATCTGCATATGGGTGTACGGCTATATGGCGTTTTGGACTTTACTTTTCTAAAAATCTGAGAAGAAAATGAAACAAAAAATGAATTCCAACGTAACGAAATTCGGACTTTATTTCCCCTTTAAAAAGTCATAATGAATATATCTTTTCTCATCAATACTTAGTTTATTTAATATTCATAAATGCGTCCAAAGATTAATTATTGCAACAACGATCGTGCGCGGCCTAGTGGTAAAAGTGTTGTGTTTCAAACAAGAGTCCGAGGTTCGAAGTGACTGATTAAGAAATAGGAATAAAGGAAAGGAGAGGGTGAGAGAAGAGCAGGGAAAGTGGAGGAAATCACCATCAAGGATGCAATTTTTTGGCGCTTGGAAATTAATTGAAAAAAAGTGGAGGCCTATGTGCATGGAAAACGTTTCCACATTTTACATTTGGTGGTGTATGTGTGTGTGACATCTGATAAGGTAGTTTGTTATCGTTGATCCCTTGGCCTCTCATTTTGGATATAGTCAAAGGCGGATCCAGTACATTTTTTTGGGGCGGGGAGGGGCCAATCAGGTGTTAATCAATTATTATTCGCTCTTATTCTGAAGACTTTAATTTTTTTTTTTTTTTTTAGAAACCTTTGTTTGAAATGGTTAAAGTTTTTTATTATATTGATGTCTAGTGCATTGTGGTTGGCTATTGGGCTATTATTTTCATGCTGGAAAGTTTGGAGTGTGACAGTTTACTCGCATGTGACACACACGTTAATTGTGAAGTACATTTTTTAAAGCAATTTTTATGCTCTCCGTTTTTGAAATAACGTTTGTTTCATACTGTGCAATGTGAGTATACATACATTGTACTTAAAATTTGATTTTATCAAAAAAATGTTAATGTTCAAGTCATGTTTTGTTGTATTATTACCCCTACTGGGACCCATGGGAGATAAGTTCTGATAAAAGGACTGAATTGGCCACCGAGTATAAAGAAGATATAAATAAACAAATAATAAATAATGTGCTTCGATACCGTTGTAGGGAACTGATACAACTCGCTATAGAAAACCACAATCTACACCGTCATCTATTTTTCAATGCAGTACAAAGCTCAGTTGTCGCGAGGATCACCGAAGTTCAAAGCTCTGGGTCACACAAATTACACATTTATGTCGTACATTTACTGAGAGTTGCAAAATGCTGGTACAAGCACTACAACCTTACTCGGTCGAAAACCACAACTTTCCTCGTCAGATATTGTTGACAGTAGATTATAAAGGAGAGCTGTCGCCCGAATCACCCGAGGTTCAAAGTTTTTTGGCCACAAAAGAAATCAACTTAATGTCTTTCATTTAGTGAGAAATATTGCACAATATTTTGAACTATCTTGAAAATCAAAGCGAGGCATACAACGCTAAACATGGTGGCATAAATTGTGTGTGCGGTGAACGAGGTGGCGCTGATTGACACTCATAAAATAATGAATCGATAGCTAGCTCAAATTCCCCGAAAACAGCAATCAACATTCTAGGTTGGTCACATCTTATTAAGCCCATGACCAAAAATAAGAGGAAAATTCGAGTTCGGTGTTTGCGCGGGAACGTGAAACATTTCTTTTTTTTCACTTACCAGCTTTACCGCACTGTACCCAGACTCGTTTGCTTGCAAAATGGTACCAGCCCTTCGAGATACCCGCCTATTTGTTGAGCAGACGGGTGTCGTTTTCATTACCCCGCCATGTTTGTTGGCGTTATATGCCTTGCACTGATTTTCAAGATGACGTACGCTGATAAAGGTTTATTGATTGTGGTGATGGTTACAATATATGGTTCTGCACTTCATAATTAGGGCACACAAGACGACATTAAATTGTTATGTCCAGGGCCTAATCTGTACTGTCTTTTGTGCAATTGGCAGGATATTTGTTCAACAGGCAGACTCGGGACACAGCCAAACCGTTTTGCACAGTGTTCTTAGCCTAAGCGCCACCATGAGCTTTGCCGAACAAATCCAGGCGATGATGCCGGACTTGGTCAACGGCAAGACGCACCAACAAGTGGAGGAGAAGTTGGCGGCTTTGGACAGGATGCTCGGCAGCCATGTCGTGAATGGGTTCAAATTCCCGGCCCCCGTACAACCATCCAATCTGGAAGCCCTTAAGACTTTCGAAGTGCGCGATGACGACGTTTACGTCGTCACCTACCCAAGATCAGGTGAGGATTAATGAGCCTACACTATCCGCTCCGTTCACAAGTACCCCCTTATCGGCAAAGAGAGTACAGTTGGGGTGACCGACCGACGCCATCTTGCCTGACTGCAATTCATTTGCCGCAAAGCGCGGCCACTATGTACAATTGTACAAATTCCCTGGTGTATGTGCGTCACACTAGGAACGGTGCGCGTCAACCAGCGAAATGTCCCCCCACGGGACGTCGTTGCTAGTTAAAAGGGTGCCCTCTTTCGTCAGCGCACGGAGCCCATAATGGCCACCTGTCCCCTCCGACACACTCGACGAATACCATTAATGCAGATATAATGCAGTCTTTTTTAAACAATAACATCCTCATGTCTTGTGTGAAATTAGGTCGGGGGTGGGGCGGCGAAATTGGGCCAGAAGCTATAGGTTTTTTTTGCCAGGGGGGCACGTGCCCCCCCCCCCCCCTGGAAAACCTAGTGACAACCGAGTGCCCAAACCAATATGAGATTTGGGTTGGTAAAAAAAAATATTACCTCAAAAATAGCAATTACTGGAGATATCTTCAGATCGAATTTAGCATCAAATGTGGCACCATTTTGCATCTAGCCCATCCTCCGTACGCGAAAATTTTCCAAAGGAGCACCCTCCCCTTAGACCCCTCCCCCAGGACGGCGAACCGTATCCACCTAAGTGCCCCCATCAAATGCTGGTGCCCCCCCCTCTGTTCCCCCGACTGAAAAGTCTGGTGACGCAACTGGGTATAAGGAACAGTTCTACAATTGTAATAACAGTGAAACAAGTACATGTAACTTGTAACTATGACTACTAAACTACTGCGATAGAAACTACACAATTTTAAAATGTCAATGGCTCGGTGGAAGCTCATTTCAATTTTCTTCGCCCACCAGAAATATATTGGCTGTTATACAATGCCTGTATAAATCCCTGTAATGTGATTGGTGGATTGTTGATCCCGCGTATTTGATGTTTTTCTTTTTCTTTTTGACATACCGACTTATAGTAATTCAAACTGGAGTTAAATTTTAATTGGATGAGATCTGTCCACAAACAGGCACTCACTGGGTGGGCGAAATAATGCAGTATATCCTCCACGATGGGAAGGGCGATTATGACCGCACTTTCATGAACACCGGTCTGGAATTCACGATTAAAGATGACCAGATTAAACTTGAGGGTGTGACCCCCGGGTACAAGAAGTACGCAGCCATGGCATCGCCACGGTGCATCGTAAGCAACTGCTTCGAGAGCTTTCTTCCTCCCCAAATCTTTACTAAGCATGGAAAGGTAATGTATTTTTTCCCACTTGTCAGTTAATCATTAAAATGAAGAAAAAGGGATTGAAAAAAGGTAAAAAAAGAAAAATGAAACTATCAGCTCCTCGCCCCGTGCATGAGCACTATTATATAACTGACATACAGATCCCAGTCATTTGATTGGTGGAACTCACATCACGTGTCATTCGTTATTGCTCCCTTTCACGCCGCGGCTCAAAAAGTATTACTATACCTCATACATATTCATGATCGAGAGCCGAACGTTCACTGGTCAATTCACTATAACGTGCCAGATGTTATTCTTGCTGTTTACCAAACGCGCGCGCGAGGATTCACGCACATTGTAAATACGCATGCGTAGTAGACTGTCGCATGGGCTACCCGTGCGAGAGTCTACTACGCATGCGCTTTACAGAGCAATCGAGGAACTGTCGCACGGATGCAGTACGCACGCGCGAACATCGCACAGGAGAGAAGCATGGTTGCACGGTTCGCGTAAATGTTAATTTCCAGAGCTCAATTAATGATGCCGTACTGGAGAAAATGTATAGACCGTGTATTTTGTTTTAATATTTCAGAAAAGTAGAATCTACCCACCAAGAGCGTATGTGATATATTTTGCTAAGGCTCTTTCATACACAATTAAATGCTTACTGGGGTTTAATTGGGAGTGGGTACTTGGGATTTGGGGCTCATCTTCTAATATTATAATGCCTGTGTTTCCAATGAGTTTTGAAAAGTTCCAGTTCATGCAACTGTGGTGCAGGCATCATGGAGAAACACCCAGATCTCGAAGGGAGAAGGAGCTGGGGCGTGGCCCCTTGCCCCTTTAGTTACGCCACTCTAGACAATATGTCCGATTATATTTTTTAGTTTCAATATGTATTTACTGATAGTTATGAATCAATTTTAGCGATTTTACAACTGAGCATGCATTACATGTATAATTATATTTATAATACGGCCATCCAGAGGTCCCAGGTTCGAACCCCGCTCCAGTAAATTTCGCCGTTCAACCTTAATATCATTATAAAATGTATCTTGTCAGTATCCTGAGGTGCTTTCTTTGAATAAATTAAGTATATTTGGACTAGGAATTGATTTTACATCTGTGCACTGTTTAACATTATCTTGTTTTACAACCAATTACAGCAAAAATCTCTGTGAAAATCATCGCAAGGAACAGAGAGTTTGTTGTTATTTCTTAAATAAGGGATATTATTGTTGGTGAACACGTATTGTCGAAACTGTTTGTAATTCTACAGCATCCCCGTTAAGCAACAAAGGTTATAACTGTTGAAAAGTGGCTCGTGCTAGATTTTTGTTTATGTTTTAATCGATGTTGCATGTTATTTGAAAACCCTACATATAAACGGTTAATTAAATTAATGGATGCTGTCTTAAATTTATTTCTTCAAAATTGAGGCATTAACATTGCTCAACTGTGAGTGATCGGTGCGCGAAATATACAAACATTTGGGATGTGTTTGCGCGCGTTCTGGAAAAAAAGTGCGTGCAATAAAAACTCAGTTAGCCACGCGTGTACTAGTACAAACCGAACAGCACAGACAATTTCAAAGCAGTGTTTGCCAAAATTAAGTTCCTAACTCTCAGAACGGGCCCCGGTCTTATAGTTCAGGGGTTGTTCTTGCAGGAACAACCAGCGAAGAAGGACAATGCCCGAAAGATTGGGAATTTAATTTTAAGCAGTGCTTTGAAATTGTGTAATGCTACGCCGTTTCGCACCTGAAATTCCAATCGTAGGCTATTTATCTGGTGAAGCTCTACAGAATGGAATACACAGAGGTAGTACATGTACATCCAGTAGTACTATACAAGCTAGTGCAGCCCGACTCACATCGGGCCTCTCAAAGCTCAAAGTCGAAATCCAAGCCGGTCCCTTTCATCCTCAGGGCGTAGATCTTGTCGAAGAGGGCGCTCTGTGCCACCGTGAAAGTGTTCTTCCAGTTGCCGACTTTTCCTGTTGTGGCGAATAAAATAAAAGGAGAAAAATATTGTTCAATCAATCAGAACACACGCCTGATGAAATGCTCCGTACAATATTTCATTGCGTAGGGAAATATTAAAAGATGGTTTTCTCGTCATCTGTCAACACTATTCTTTCAGAATCATTAAGAGATGTCAAAAGCCGAAGTTCTAATCCTGGCAGAATCGTATGGGTCGGGAATGTCCACTGTCATTTTTTGTGTCACTTGGGTTAGAGGAAAGGGTTGCAAGAAACAAAGCAACACGAAAGCTTTGTTCTAAATTGAATAGTACATGTATATGAAAGATGGGGAAACACATAATAGGAATGGGGAACCATTAAAAAAAGTTTTTAAAAATCTAAAAATCAATGGAATATACCACACCACACCTTTTCTAAGATACGGAGTTGCTCCTAAGAAACGCGTCATCAGTTTTCCCTCCTTCCCGTGTTCCTCCTCAATCTGTTGATAAGTCTTCTGCATCCCACCAAAGGTCACGCGTTCCACGATGTCATCGATGACGTCATCGGGTAGATCCTTCCCGACATGCTGTGCTAGTTTGCAAATGGAGCCCCTGAGGTCCTGAATAAAACAACGAATCAAAGTGGCATTTTTGAAGCGTTTGCCTCAGCTACACATCTATAGTTTTTCAGATAAATTCCAATAATCCCCACTGCAGTGTAAGGGTGAGTTTAATATTCGTGGTTCGAACTCATTATCTTGTGCACAATGGGCAATAATAACACAGTTATTATTGCATTTGTATGCGTAATAATCATAGTGGTGACATTGAAAGTGACAGCTTTTAAACACTTGTTACAGCTGATTAACGCCCCCACTCCTCCATCAAAGTTGTATAAGGTTTTGTGGTTTAAGGTGTTTGTTTTTTTCGTAATAAATGGGTTGCTAACAATGCTTTTTGACTCAATGGGGTCGCCAAAACCTTTGTCTTACCAGGAATTTCGTACTGTCCGTTTTCGTCTTCAGCGATTTTTTCCCATAGACATGTGCACAATTTTGCCGGGACCAAAGATATGTGTTTGTAATAACCGGAATTTCGTCCTAACCGTGTTCGCTATAACTGGAGACGACTGTACACTGAACAATGCTTTTGCAATGACACAGAGCAGCAGGACGAGATAAATGATTCTGAGATTTGATTGGTCCGTCAGCATTGAAACAGTGACAGCGTCATTGATAATGACAACCAGCCGAGGACGATGGTGACATGCAGCAAGTATACGGCCTTCTGAACATCAGTGCAAGACGTACAGTCCGTGTTTCATCAATGAAGTTTCTCTTATACGAACCTTGTGGAGATCTTCGTACTTTATAAACAGAAAATTCTCCTTGTCCCGATGGTTCCAATAGCTGAGCACGTGATCAAACCAACATCCCAATACCACTGGAGATACATGGAGGAACAAACAAACGAACAACAAATAAACAAACAACTCTAACAAACCAACAAACAATGGACAGAAAGTCAATACATTATTTGGAGACCTTTTTTGCAGTCCATTTAAATATTATTGTTCAGTCAATATTTGAGAAAAATAGAATCCGCTTAAACAAAACTAAAGGTCCCGGTTTCTGCCGTGAAAAAAAGAAAAGGAAGGAAGAAAAGTGAAAATGAGCTGGGGATAATAGCGATTTGTGTTATCTAATATCGGCCACAGTTAACTTTGCTTTGCATTTAAACGTATACCTTTCCCTTGGACAAATCCGAAGAACATCTCATCAAAATCCAATTGTTCTGCCAGAAACAAGTTGTATGCAGAAACGAGCACGTCCTTCGGATTTCGGGCCACGTAAATTACCTGTACCGTACATTGTACAAATTAAACAAAAAGAAATTATACAACGCCCGAGTAAATCCCCGTCCTTTGATTAGTGGAGCGATGATTGTCATTGAATTATTCGTTCAAACCAAGGCCTGCCGCACCGCAACCCACCCCCCACCCCCGCTCTGACATCCCCCCCCCCAATTATAACAGTTATAGTAATAATGTAATTACCTATATGTCCGCCTGTCCGCAACAATCGCACATTAAAAAAATCGGCTGGGCCTGACACCCCTTCCTACCCCTGCAAAAAGTCCCTGGTGACTCAGACCAATCAGATAACAAGGTGTAACATATTAAAAACTATTAATCA
Organism: Patiria pectinifera; assembly: GCA_029964075.1. Classification (NCBI taxonomy): domain Eukaryota; kingdom Metazoa; phylum Echinodermata; class Asteroidea; order Valvatida; family Asterinidae; genus Patiria; species Patiria pectinifera. Next base: position 17,715,804 of record CM057133.1, read on the forward strand.
ACCTTTCACATTCGTGCAATGGAAAGACTAATTTCATTCGGTGACAGATGGACTGTTCCATTCGCCTCGAGAAATGGAACATTCCATCTGTCACTTCATGAAGTAATTCTTGCCGTTGCACAAGAAAAAAAAGGTGTATTTGTGCACCAATAAACACAGAACATTACATATGGTAATCGTACAAGCCTACAAGGTATATAGAGGTTTGTGTGTGATGTGCTTTAATATGACGTGCACCTCGCTGCGGGAACGTTGTAATGATGCACGTAGACTCGTGCTGGTCTTTCAAACAGACAAAGAAGCGATGTTCTTTGCCTCTGTCAGGATTTATAATGTGAAAGGATGAGCTAACAGTTTTTTTAAAGCAAATATCAATGTCAGAATCGTCTGGGCGCCATGCTCTCCCCATGCAATGCATTAGGGTCAGCTGGCGGCTATTGACCAATCGACAGCCTTCGCTTTGTTTGTCACGAAATAGCGTCATCAGCAGTCAGGCATAAAATTTGAATATTTGTTTTACAATGAGTGAATGGTATACAAAATTAATATTGAGTGGCTCAGCGTGGAATGGGAGGAATATTACCGCAAGGTAAAATCTGGACTTTTCTTCGCCGAGTGAACTGGAAAAGTCCAGAATTAACCGAGCGATAATATTCCTCCCATTTCACAATTTAAAGCCACTCAATATTTGTTTTATATAACTGACGTGTAGATCCTTGAAATTTGATATATTTGAACTTTTTTTCAATACAAAACTGGAGGAAAATGTATTTTTTCTCTTCCAAACCAACCCTTCACGAAAATGGTTGAACCCAACACTGTAGCGCTGGCCCTTTGGAACAATACGCGCTGTGCGCAACGCTGAACGCGCACACCAGCATGCATTTGCACACAAACATCGCGTCACGATCCCAACTGTTGAATAGTATTTCCCATTCCCGTTGGGCGGATAGTATACAAATATAACATGGTTTGAGGGTGGACAGTCGATATTCGCTCCCCGAGGTATTGGAAGTTGACAAACTATAGATCCCGAGGCGAAGCCGAGGGAACTAGTTTGTCAACTTCCAATACCGAGGAGAGCGAATATCGACTGTCCACCCGAAAAAAACATGTTATATTTGTTTTACTATACCTCATACATATTCAGTTGCCGAATTTTGTTTTATTATTATGCACCTCAGAAACAAAATTCGGGGAAACTTGTACAGCTCACCAAAAGATTCAACTTCAATTACTAGTTCGGTTCGTTTGCAATATAAAACGGTTCCTACAGTTGTAAATACAGGTGCTTGCAATGTGTACAACTTTCTTTTGTACAGGATACATCTTTACACGGTCTATACATTTTCTCCAGTACGGCATCATTAATTGAGCTCTGGAAATTAACATTTACGCGAACCGTGCAACCATGCATCTCTCCTGTGCGATGTTCGCGCGTGCGTACTGCATCCGTGCGACAGTTCCTCGATTGCTCTGTAAAGCGCATGCGTAGTAGACTCTCGCACGGGTAGCCCATGCGACAGTCTACTACGCATGCGTATTTACAATGTGCGTGAATCCTCGCGCGCGCGTTTGGTAAACAGCAAGAATAACATCTGGCACGTTATAGTGAATTGACCAGTGAACGTTCGGCTCTCGATCATGAATATGTATGAGGTATAGTAATACTTTTTGAGCCGCGGCGTGAAAGGGAGCAATAACGAATGACACGTGATGTGAGTTCCACCAATCAAATGACTGGGATCTGTATGTCAGTTATATAATAGTGCTCATGCACGGGGCGAGGAGCTGATAGTTTCATTTTTCTTTTTTTACCTTTTTTCAATCCCTTTTTCTTCATTTTAATGATTAACTGACAAGTGGGAAAAAATACATTACCTTTCCATGCTTAGTAAAGATTTGGGGAGGAAGAAAGCTCTCGAAGCAGTTGCTTACGATGCACCGTGGCGATGCCATGGCTGCGTACTTCTTGTACCCGGGGGTCACACCCTCAAGTTTAATCTGGTCATCTTTAATCGTGAATTCCAGACCGGTGTTCATGAAAGTGCGGTCATAATCGCCCTTCCCATCGTGGAGGATATACTGCATTATTTCGCCCACCCAGTGAGTGCCTGTTTGTGGACAGATCTCATCCAATTAAAATTTAACTCCAGTTTGAATTACTATAAGTCGGTATGTCAAAAAGAAAAAGAAAAACATCAAATACGCGGGATCAACAATCCACCAATCACATTACAGGGATTTATACAGGCATTGTATAACAGCCAATATATTTCTGGTGGGCGAAGAAAATTGAAATGAGCTTCCACCGAGCCATTGACATTTTAAAATTGTGTAGTTTCTATCGCAGTAGTTTAGTAGTCATAGTTACAAGTTACATGTACTTGTTTCACTGTTATTACAATTGTAGAACTGTTCCTTATACCCAGTTGCGTCACCAGACTTTTCAGGCGGGGGGGGGGGGGCACAGGGGGGGCACCAGCATTTGATGGGGGGGGGGCACTTAGGTGGATACGGTTCGCCGTCCTGGGGGAGGGGTCTAAGGGGAGGGGGTGCTCCCCTTTGGAAAATTTTCGCGTACGGAGGATGGGCTAGATGCAAAATGGTGCCACATTTGATGCTAAATTCGATCTGAAGATATCTCCAGTAATTGCTATTTTTGAGGTAATATTTTTTTTTACCAACCCAAATCTCAGATGGGGGGGGGGCACTCGGGGGGCACTAGGTTTTCCAGGGGGGGGGCACGTGCCCCCCTGGCAAAAAAACCCTATAGCTTCTGGCCCAATTTCGCCGCCCCACCCCCGACCTAATTTCACACAAGACATGAGGATGTTATTGTTTAAAAAAGACTGCATTATATCTGCATTAATGGTATTCGTCGAGTGTGTCGGAGGGGACAGGTGGCCATTATGGGCTCCGTGCGCTGACGAAAGAGGGCACCCTTTTAACTAGCAACGACGTCCCGTGGGGGGACATTTCGCTGGTTGACGCGCACCGTTCCTAGTGTGACGCACATACACCAGGGAATTTGTACAATTGTACATAGTGGCCGCGCTTTGCGGCAAATGAATTGCAGTCAGGCAAGATGGCGTCGGCCGATAAGGGGGTACTTGTGAACGGAGCGGATAGTGTAGGCTCATCAATCCTCACCTGATCTTGGGTAGGTGACGACGTAAACGTCGTCATCGCGCACTTCGAAAGTCTTAAGGGCTTCCAGATTGGATGGTTGTACGGAGGCCGGGAATTTGAACCCATTCACGACATGGCTGCCGAGCATCCTGTCCAAAGCCGCCAACTTCTCCTCCACTTGTTGGTGCGTCTTGCCGTTGACCAAGTCCGGCATCATCGCCTGGATTTGTTCGGCAAAGCTCATGGTGGCGCTTAGGCTAAGAACACTGTGCAAAACGGTTTGGCTGTGTCCCGAGTCTGCCTGTTGAACAAATATCCTGCCAATTGCACAAATGACAGTACAGATTAGGCCCTGGACATAACAATTTAATGTCGTCTTGTGTGCCCTAATTATGAAGTGCAGAACCATATATTGTAACCATCACCACAATCAATAAACCTTTATCAGCGTACGTCATCTTGAAAATCAGTGCAAGGCATATAACGCCAACAAACATGGCGGGGTAATGAAAACGACACCCGTCTGCTCAACAAATAGACGGGTATCTCGAAGGGCTGGTACCATTTTGCAAGCAAACGAGTCTGGGTACAGTGCGGTAAAGCTGGTAAGTGAAAAAAAAGAAATGTTTCACGTTCCCGCGCAAACACCGAACTCGAATTTTCCTCTTATTTTTGGTCATGGGCTTAATAAGATGTGACCAACCTAGAATGTTGATTGCTGTTTTCGGGGAATTTGAGCTAGCTATCGATTCATTATTTTATGAGTGTCAATCAGCGCCACCTCGTTCACCGCACACACAATTTATGCCACCATGTTTAGCGTTGTATGCCTCGCTTTGATTTTCAAGATAGTTCAAAATATTGTGCAATATTTCTCACTAAATGAAAGACATTAAGTTGATTTCTTTTGTGGCCAAAAAACTTTGAACCTCGGGTGATTCGGGCGACAGCTCTCCTTTATAATCTACTGTCAACAATATCTGACGAGGAAAGTTGTGGTTTTCGACCGAGTAAGGTTGTAGTGCTTGTACCAGCATTTTGCAACTCTCAGTAAATGTACGACATAAATGTGTAATTTGTGTGACCCAGAGCTTTGAACTTCGGTGATCCTCGCGACAACTGAGCTATGTACTGCATTGAAAAATAGATGACGGTGTAGATTGTGGTTTTCTATAGCGAGTTGTATCAGTTCCCTACAACGGTATCGAAGCACATTATTTATTATTTGTTTATTTATTTCTTCTTTATACTCGGTGGCCCATTCAGTCCTTTTATCAGAACTTATCTCCCATGGGTCCCAGTAGGGGTAATAATACAACAAAACATGACTTGAACATTAACATTTTTTTGATAAAATCAAATTTTAAGTACAATGTATGTATACTCACATTGCACAGTATGAAACAAACGTTATTTCAAAAACGGAGAGCATAAAAATTGCTTTAAAAAATGTACTTCACAATTAACGTGTGTGTCACATGCGAGTAAACTGTCACACTCCAAACTTTCCAGCATGAAAATAATAGCCCAATAGCCAACCACAATGCACTAGACATCAATATAATAAAAAACTTTAACCATTTCAAACAAAGGTTTCTAAAAAAAAAAAAAAAAATTAAAGTCTTCAGAATAAGAGCGAATAATAATTGATTAACACCTGATTGGCCCCTCCCCGCCCCCAAAAAATGTACTGGATCCGCCTTTGACTATATCCAAAATGAGAGGCCAAGGGATCAACGATAACAAACTACCTTATCAGATGTCACACACACATACACCACCAAATGTAAAATGTGGAAACGTTTTCCATGCACATAGGCCTCCACTTTTTTTCAATTAATTTCCAAGCGCCAAAAAATTGCATCCTTTATGGTGATTTCCTCCACTTTCCCTGCTCTTCTCTCACCCTCTCCTTTCCTTTATTCCTATCATAATCAGTCACTTCGAACCTCGGACTCTTGTTTGAAACACAACACTTTTACCACTAGGCCGCGCACGATCGTTGTTGCAATAATTAATCTTTGGACGCATTTATGAATATTAAATAAACTAAGTATTGATGAGAAAAGATATATTCATTATGACTTTTTAAAGGGGAAATAAAGTCCGAATTTCGTTACGTTGGAATTCATTTTTTGTTTCATTTTCTTCTCAGATTTTTAGAAAAGTAAAGTCCAAAACGCCATATAGCCGTACACCCATATGCAGATGTCGTTTGGGAGGGAAAAAAAAATCGCGGTCGGCTCATGGTTATCGATGTCATCATGCGTTATCGATGTCACCGCTAAAATTCCAACTTCAATCACCATGACCGGCTGTCTCCAACGTTAGTTCTGCAGGTGTGCATCCAAAAATGTGCTCTAACGAAAACACATTTCATAAAAAAAATATGGCCATTGCCGGAGGTTCCTGGATTCATCTTGGGTGAAATCACAAGGTGAGGTGAAAATGGATGTGTTTGGTGGCAGGCTAACTGGAGGCCGAGTACGGACAACTTCCCAATGAGGCGGCAGCACTTTAATAACCAGCGAAGCACATGTACACATCTGTCAACACCCACACCCGCTCACACAATCAAACCACTCACAATCAGGACCCTCTGCTCTGGCGAGTTTGCTCAATGTACAAAAGTATAGGTAAGCATGCAGTCATAGCAAAAAGGACGTCCACTCTGAGTACTCACCACAGCTCGCTCTCTGCAACTGTCCCGTTAATACAAGCTGGCACAACTTTTAGGTATAAGACTTCCGATGCACGTATAGTAGCTACAAGTACCCCCACAATATTGGCTTTCAGGATGGTTTTATTACACGCAACAAATAACTTACAAGGCAAGTAGAACAGCGGAAACATCAGCCGCATGAAAAGCACCACTTACGTACGTGTGAGTAAACAAATGAAAAATTACAGCGCGTTAACTTTGACCTTACTATTCACGGGCTGTCAAGACAGGGCGCTCTTCAGAGCTCCCTACGGAAGCCCGTTCGTTCCAGGTTTAAAAAGTAAAAAAAATATTTTTATTGCAAAATAACACAATAGTATTGCGAAATAACGCAATAGCATTGCGAAATAACGCAATAGCATTGCGAAGTAACGCAATAGTATTCCGAAATAACGCAATAGTTTTGCGAAATAACGCATTACTATTGCGAAATAACGCAATATTATTGCGAAATAACGCAATAGTTTTTGTTAAATAAACCCACTGTTTTTTGAGAAAAAAATGCATTAATCTGAATAATTGAACCTATAGGCCTACTTCGGCCTACTTTAGGCGTACTTATAAGTAAATTCTCACGTCATATTTTCTTACAGATAAAGTTTTTATGGTGTATAAAACCCCACCCTGCATGGCTGATCCTGGTTTTGTAAAGGGGATTAGCGGAGGACAAGTAATAAATAGGACCAAAGACCTAAACCAGTGACTAGAAATTGTAAAGGCAGGTAAGGGCATTTGAATGGAAAAAGGCAGTCTTTACAAAATATTGGGGGGTGTAAACACCCCCTTAGGGCCCCCCCCCACCGGCTACGCCTATGATGAATGGGACATGTTTTGCTCACTCGTTTCCTCCGGTAAAGAAACATAAACAACTTGCATACAGGGTGTCCGATTTGCGTTGCAAAATTTAAGTACAACGTGCTCTAAACTCGGAATAGGTTTAGTAGACAGTGTTAGAGGTATCGTCTGGATCTGGTGTGCCAATATAAGGCATTTTTTTTTCGAAAATAAGACTCAAAATGCCAGGTACTGCGATTTCAGATCAATCTCTTAGTCAGGGTACGTTTTCATGTCATAAAAACTAAAACAATCCGCACTAAAACAAAACTAAATGATAATAAAGTAGTATTTTGTTTTAATATAAAAAAAAGTAGAATCTACCCACCAAGAGCGTATGTGATATATATTGCTAAGGCTCTTTCATACACAATTAAATGCTTACTGGGGCTTAATTGGGAGTGGGTACTTGGGATTTGGGGCTCATTTTCTAATGCCTGTGTATCCAATGAGTTTTGAAAAGTTCCAGTTCATGCAAATGTGGTGCAGGCACCATGGAGAAACATCCAGATCTCGAAGGGAGTGGGAGCCGGGGCGTGGCCCCTTGCCCCTTTAGTTACGCCACTCTAGACAATATGTCCGATTCTGTCCGTATTTTCTATTTTCAATATGTATTTACTGATAGTTATGAACAAATTTTAGCGATTTTACAACTGAGAATGTATTACATGTATAATAATATTTATAATACGGCCACCCAGAGGTCCCAGGTTCGAACCCCGCTCCAATAAATTTCGCCGTTCAACCTTAATATCATTATAAAATGTATCTTGTCAGTATCCTGAGGTGCTTTCTTTGAATAAATTAAGTATATCAGTTTGGACTAGGATTTGATTTTACATCTGTGCACTGTCTAACATTATCTTGTTTTACAACCAATTACAACAAAAATCTCTGTGAAAATCATCGAACAGAGAGTTTATTGTTATTGCTTAAATACAGTGATTAATTGTTGGTGAACAAGTATTGTCGAAACTGTTTGTAATTCTACAGCATCCCCGTTAAGCAACAAAGGTTATATATAACTGTTGAAAACTGGCTCGTGCTAGATTTCTTTGTTGTAATCGATGTTGCATTTTATTTGAAAACCCTACATATAAACGGTTAATTAAATTAATGGATGCTGTCTTGAATTTTTTTCTTCAAAAATGAGGCGTTAACATTGCTCAGCTGTGAGTGATCGGTGCGCGAAATATACAAATATTTGGGATGTGTTTGCGCGCGTTCTGGAAAAAAAGTGCGTGCAATACAAACTCAGTTAGCCACGCGTGTGCTTGTACAAACCGAACAGCACAGACAATTTCAAAGCAGTGCTTGCCAAAATTAAGTTCCTAACTCTCAGAACGGGCCCCGGTCTTATAATTCAGGTGTTGTTCTTGCAGGAACAACCAGCGTAGAAGGACAATGACCGAAAGATTGGGAATTTGATTTTAAGCAGTGCTTTGAAATTGTGTAATGCTACGCTGTTTCGCACCTGAAATTCTAATCGTAGGCTATTTATCTGGTGAAGCTCTACAGAATGGACTACTCAGAGGTAGTACATGTACATCCAGTAGTACTATACAAGCTAGTGCAGCCCGACTCACATCGGGGCTCTCAAAGCTCAAAGTCGAAATCCAAGCCGGTCCCTTTCATCCTCAGGGCGTAGATCTTGTCGAAGAGGGCGCTCTGTGCCACCGTGAAAGTGTTCTTCCAGTTGCCGACTTTTCCTGTTGTGGCGAATAAAATAAAAGGAGAAAAATATTGTTCAATCAATCAGAACACACGCCTGATGAAATGCTCCATACAATATTTCATTGCGTAGGGAAATATTAAAAGATGGTTTTCTCGTCATCTGTCAAAATTTCCTATATTATTTCAGAATCATTAAGAGATGTCAAAAGCCGAAGTTCTAATTCTGGCAGAATCTTATGATACCTTACTGCTGGGTCGGGAATGTCCACTGTCATTTTTTTTTTGTCTTAAATGGGTTAGAGGAAAGGGTTGCAATAAACAAAGCAACACGAAAGCTTTGTTCTAAATTGAATAGTATATGAAAGATGGGGAGAAACATAATAGAAATGGGGAACCATTGAAAAAAGTTTTTAAAAATCTTAAAATCAATGGAATATCACAACCACACCACACCTTTTCTAAGATACGGAGTTACTCCTAAGAAATGCGTCATCAGTTTTCCCTCCTTCCCGTGTTCCTCCTCAATCCGTTGATAAGTCTTCTGCATCCCACCAAAGGTCACGCGTTCCACGATGTCATCGATGACGTCATCGGGTAGATCCTTCCCGACATGCTGTGCTAGTTTGCAAATGGAGCCCCTGAGGTCCTGAATATTAGGAGTAAAGCAACGAAGCAAAGTGGCATTTCGTGAAGCGTTTAATTGCCTCAGTTATACATCCATAGTTCTGAATATATTTGCCATACGTTTTTCAGATAAATTCCAATAATCTCCATTGCAGTGTAAGGGTGAGTTTAATATTCGTGAAATAACACAGTGATTATTGCCCAATGCATAATAATCATAGTGGTGACATTGAAAGTGACAGCTTTTAAACACTTGTTACAGCTGATTAGGCCTAACGCCCCACTCCTCCATCAAAGTTGTACATGTATTATGTTTTGTGGATTTAGGGGTGTTTTTTTCCGTAATAAATTGGTTGCCAACAATGCTTTTTGACTCAATGGGGTCGCCAAAACCTTTCGTCTTAACAGGAATTTCGTACCGTCCGTTTTCGTCTAAAGCGATTTTTTTTCCTCATAGACAATTGTGCACAATTTTGCCGGGACCGAAGATTATATGTTTGTAATAAGCAGATTTCGTCCTAACCGTTTTCGAAATAACGGAAGACGACTGTACATTGAACAATTCTTTTGCACGATAAATAATTCTGAGGTTTGATTGGTCCGAGAGCATTGAAACAGTGACAGCGTCATTGATAATGACAACCAGCCGAGGACGATGGTGACATGCACCAAGTATACGGCCTTCTGAACATCAGTGCAAGACGTACAGTCCGTGTTTCATCAATGAAGTCTCTCTTATACGAACCTTGTGGAGATCTTCGTACTTTATAAACAGAAAATTCTCCTTGTCCCGATGGTTCCAATAGCTGAGCACGTGATCAAACCAACATCCCAATACCACTGGAGATACATGGAGGAACAAACAAACAAACAAACAAATAAACAAACAACTCTAACAAACCAACAAACAATGGACAGAAAGTCAATACATTATTTGGAGACCTTTTTTGCAGTCCATTTAAATATTATTGTTCAGTCAATATTTGAGAAAAATAGAATCCGCTTAAACAAAACTAAAGGTCCCGGTTTCTGCCGTGAAAAAAAGAAAAGGAAGGAAGAAAAGTGAAAATGAGCTGGGGATAATAGCGATTTGTGTTATCTAATATCGGCCACAGTTAACTTTGCTTTGCATTTAAACGTATACCTTTCCCTTGGACAAATCCGAAGAACATCTCATCAAAATCCAATTGTTCTGCCAGAAACAAGTTGTATGCAGAAACGAGCACGTCCTTCGGATTTCGGGCCACGTAAATTACCTGTACCGTACATTGTACAAATTAAACAAAAAGAAATTATACAACGCCCGAGTAAATCCCCGTCCTTTGATTAGTGGAGCGATGATTGTCATTGAATTATTCGTTCAAACCAAGGCCTGCCGCACCGCAACCCACCCCCCCACCCCCGCTCTGACATCCCCCCCCCCCAATTATAACAGTTATAGTAATAATGTAATTACCTATATGTCCGCCTGTCCGCAACAATCGCACATTAAAAATCGGATGGGCCTGACACCCCTTCCTACCCCTGCAAAAAGTCCCTGGTGACTCAGACCAATCAGATAACAAGGTGTAACATATTAAAAACTATTAATCAACCTTTCACATTCGTGCAATGGAAAGACTAATTTCATTCGGTGACAGATGGACTGTTCCATTCGCCTCGTGAAATGGAACATTCCATCTGTCACTTCATGAAGTAATTCTTGCCGTTGCACAAGAAAAAAAAGGTGTATTTGTGCACCAATAAACACAGAACATTACATATGGTAATCGTACAAGCCTACAAGGTATATAGAGGTTTGTGTGTGATGTGCTTTAATATGACGTGCACCTCGCTGCGGGAACGTTGTAATGATGCACGTAGACTCGTGCTGGTCTTTCAAACAGACAAAGAAGCGATGTTCTTTGCCTCTGTCAGGATTTATAATGTGAAAGGATGAGCTAACAGTTTTTTTAAAGCAAATATCAATGTCAGAATCGTCTGGGCGCCATGCTCTCCCCATGCAATGCATTAGGGTCAGCTGGCGGCTATTGACCAATCGACAGCCTTCGCTTTGTTTGTCACGAAATAGCGTCATCAGCAGTCAGGCATAAAATTTGAATATTTGTTTTACAATGAGTGAATGGTATACAAAATTAATATTGAGTGGCTCAGCGTGGAATGGGAGGAATATTACCGCAAGGTAAAATCTGGACTTTTCTTCGCCGAGTGAACTGGAAAAGTCCAGAATTAACCGAGCGATAATATTCCTCCCATTTCACAATTTAAAGCCACTCAATATTTGTTTTATATAACTGACGTGTAGATCCTTGAAATTTGATATATTTGAACTTTTTTTCAATACAAAACTGGAGGAAAATGTATTTCTCTCTTCCAAACCAACCCTTCACGAAAATGGTTGAACCCAACACTGTAGCGCTGGCCCTTTGGAACAATACGCGCTGTGCGCAACGCTGAACGCGCACACCAGCATGCATTTGCACACAAACATCGCGTCACGATCCCAACTGTTGAATAGTATTTCCCATTCCCGTTGGGCGGATAGTATACAAATATTGAATGCTTCGAGTGGTGTAGTAAAACTAGCCTCCCGAGGTGATCCATGGACATTCTATTTTCCCGAGGCGAAGCCGAGGGAAAATAGAATGATCCATGGATCACCGAGGGAGGCTAGTTTTACTTCACCACGAGATAAAGCATTCAATATTTGTTTTATAACACTTCACCCACAGATTCTGCTTGATTTCAATATTTTTAATTATTTAAATCTGAACACAGCTGAAATAAACTTCAATTTCAATACAAAATTGGTGGAAAATGTATTTCTCTCTAAAAAACTACCCCTTTACAAAATGTTTGAACCCAAGTCTGCGGCGCGCTCTCTTTGGAATAATACGCGCTACGCACAACGCGCAACGCACACACCAGCATGCATTTGCACACAAATACCGCGCCGTGGAAATAGTACTTTGGTTGCTATGCGCATAGTACTTTGGTTGCTATACGCATAGTACTTTTGGCCGTGCACAGAAAGATAGCAAAATTAGAAAGTAACATGTGACTCGCTCTCGGCCAATCAAGACACAGAATCTGTGGGTGAGGTGTTATAATATACAAATATAACATGGTTTGAGGGTGGACAGTCGATATTCGCTCCCCGAGGTATTGGAAGTTGACAAACTATAGATCCCGAGGCGAAGCCGAGGGAACTAGTTTGTCAACTTCCAATACCGAGGAGAGCGAATATCGACTGTCCACCCGAAAAAAACATGTTATATTTGTTTTACTATACCTCATACATATTCAGTTGCCGAATTTTGTTTTATTATTATGCACCTCAGAAACAAAATTCGGGGAAACTTGTACAGCTCACCAAAAGATTCAACTTCAATTACTAGTTCGGTTCGTTTGCAATATAAAACGGTTCCTACAGTTGTAAATACAGGTGCTTGCAATGTGTACAACTTTCTTTTGTACAGGAGACATCTTTACTACTTTATTATCATTTAGTTTTGTTTGAGTGCGGATTGTTTTAGTTTTTAAGTTAAATATGAAAACGTACCCTGACTAAGAGATTGATATGAAATCGCAGTACCTGGCATTTTGAGTCTTATTTTCGAAAAAAAAAATGCCTTACATTGGCACACCAGATCCATCAGATCTTTATCTGTCAGAAAATATGACGTGAGAATTTACCTATAAGTCCGCCTAAAGTAGGCCGAAATAGGCCTATACGTTCAATTATTCGGACTCATGCATTTTTTCTCAAAAAACAGTGGGTTTATTTAACAAAAACTTTTGCGTTATTTCGCAATAGTATTTCGTTATTTCGCAATAGTAATGCGTTATTTCGCAAAACTATTACGTTATTTCGCAATACTATTGCGTTACTTCGCAATGCTATTGCGTTATTTCGCAATTTTATTGCGTTATTTCGCAATAAAAATATATTTTTTTTACTTTTGAAACCTGGAACGAACGGGCTTCCGTAGGGAGCTCCTATCGTCGCCAAATTATTGAAGAGCGCCCTGTCTTGACAGCCTGTGAATAGTAAGGTCAAAGTTCACGCGCTGTAATTTTTCATTTGTTCACTCACACGTACGTACATGCACATGTCTGATGCTTTTCATGCGGCTGATGTTTCCGCTGTTCTACTTGCCTTGTAAGTTATTTGTTGCGTATAATAAAACCATCCTGAAAGCCAATATTGTGGGGGTACTTGTAGCTACTATACGTGCATCGGAAGTCTTATACCTAAAAGTTGAGCCAGCTTGTATTGACTCGGGACAGTTGCAGAGAGCGAGCCGTGGTGAGTACTCAGAGTGGACGTACTTTTTGCTATGACTGCATGCTTACCCTAAGATTGTGTGAAAGGGGCTTTACTTTTGAACATTGAGCAAACTCGCCAGAGCAGAGGGGTCCTGATTGTCAGTGGTTTGATTGTGTGAGCGGCGGGTGTTTGGGTTGACAGATATGTACATGTGAGAGCTTCGCTGGTTATTAAAGTGCTGCCGCCTCATTGGGAAGTTGTCCGTATTCGGCCTCCATTTAACCTGCCGCCAGACACATCCATTTTCACCTCACCTTGTGATTTCACCCAAGATGAATCCAGGAACCTCCGGCAATGCCTATATTATTTGAATGAAATGTGTTTTCATTAGAGCACATTTTTGGATGCACACCTCCAGAACTAACGTTGGAGACAGCCGGCCATGGTGATAGAAGTTGGAATTTTAGCGGTGACATCGATAACGCATGACATCGATAACCATGAGCCGGCCGCGATTGTTTTTTCTCTCCCAAACGACATCCGCATAATTATGGGTGTACGCTAGAATGGCGTTTTGGTCTTTACTTTTCTAAAAACATGAGAAGAAAATGAAACAAAAAATAAATTCGAACGTAAACGAAATTCGGACTTTATTTCCCTTTCAAAAAGTCATAATGAATATATAATTTCTCATCAATATTTTAGTTCATTTAATATTCATTATTCAATAGATACCTTAAATGCGTCCAAAGATTGATTATTGCAACAGCGATCGTGCGCGGCCTAGTGGTAAAAGTGTTGTGTTTCAAACAATAGTCCGAGGTTCAAAGTGACTGATTAAGGAATAAAGGAAAGGAGAGGGTGAGAGTAGAGGAGGGAGGGTGGAGGAAATCACCATAAAGGATGCAATTTGTTGGCGCTTGGAAATTAATTGAAAAAAGTGGAGGCCTATGTGCATGGAAAACTTTTCCACATTTTACATTTGCTGGTGTGTGTGTGTGTGTGACATCTGATAAGGTAGTTTGTTATCGTTGATCCCTTGGCCTCTCATTTTGGATATAGTCAAAGGCGGATCCAGTACATTTTTTTTGGGGGGGGGGGAGGGACCAATCAGGTGTTAATCAATTATTACTCGCTCTTATTCTGAAGACTTTAATTTTTTTTAAATTTTTTTTAGAAACCTTTGTTTTAGATGGTTAAAGTTTTTTATTATATTGATGTCTAGTGCATTGTGGTTGGCTATTGGGCTATTATTTTCATGCTGGAAAGTTTGGGGTGTGACAGTTTAGTCGCATGTGACACACACGTTAATTGTGAGGTACATTTTTTAAAGCAATTTTTATGCTCTCCGTTTTTAAAATAACGTCTGTTTCATACTGTGCAATGTGAGTATACATACATTGTACTTAAAATATGATTTTATCAATGTTAATGTTCAAGTCATGTTTTGTTGTATTATTACCCCTACTTTGACACATGGGAGATAAGTTCTGATAAAAGGACTGAATGGACCACCCAGTATAAAGAAGAAATAAATAAACAAATAAATAAATAATGTGCTTCGATACCGTTGTAGGGAACTGATACAACTCGCTATAGAAAACCACAATTTACACCGTCATCTATTTTTCAATGCAGTACAAAGCTCAGTTGTCGCGAGGATCACCGAAGTTCAAAGTTCTGGGTCACACAAATTACACATTTATGTCGTACATTTACTAAGAGTTGCAAGATGCTGGTACAAGCACTACTACCTTACTCGGTCGAAAACCACAACTTTCCTTGTCAGATATTGTTCACAGTAGATTATAAAGGAGAGCTGTCGCCCGAATCACCCGAGGTTCAAAGTTTTTTGGCCACAAAAAAAATCAACTTAATGTCTTTCATTTAGTGAGAAATATTGCACAATATTTTGAACTATCTTGAAAATCAAAGCGAGGCATACAACGCTAAACATGGTGGCATAAATAGTGTGTGCGGTGAACGAGGTGGCGCTGATTGACACTCATCAAATAATGAATCGATAGCTAGCTCCAATTCCCCGAAAACAGCAATCAACATTCTAGGTTGGTCACATCTTATTAAGCCCATGACCAAAAATAAGAGGAAAATTCGAGTTCGGTGTTTGCGCGGGAACGTGAAACATTTCTTTTTTTCACTTACCAGCTTTACCGCACTGTACCCAGACTCGTTTGCTTGCAAAATGGTACCAGCCCTTCGAGATACCCGTCTATTTGTTGAGCAGACGGGTGTCGTTGTCATTACCCCGCCATGTTTGTTGGCGTTATATGCCTTGCACTGATTTTCAAGATGACGTACCCTGATAAAGGTATATTGATTGTGGTGATGGGTACAATATATGGTTCTGCACTTCATAAGGGCACACAAGACGACATTAAATTGTTATGTCCAGGGCGTAATCTGTACTGTCTTTTGTGCAATTGGCAGGAGATTTGTTCAACAGGCAGACTCGGGACACAGCCAAACCGTTTTGCACAGTGTTCTTAGCCTAACCGCCACCATGAGCTTTGCCGAACAAATCCAGGCGATGATGCCGGACTTGGTCAACGGCAAGACGCACCAACAAGTGGAGGAGAAGTTGGCGGCTTTGGACAGGATGAACGGCAGCCATGTCGTGAATGGGTTCAAATTCCCGGCCTCCGTACAACCATCCAATCTGGAAGCCCTGAAGACTTTCGAAGTGCGCGATGACGACGTTTACGTCGTCACCTACCCAAGATCAGGTGAGGATTGATGAGCCTACACTATCCGCTCCGTTCACAAGTACCCCCCTTATCGGCAAAGAGAGTACAGTTGGGGTGACCGACCGACGCCATCTTGCCTGACTGCAATTCATTTGCCGCAAAGCGCGGCCACTATGTACAATTGTACAAATTCCCTGGTGTACGTGCGTCACACACTAGGAACGGTGCGCGTCAACCAGCGAAATGTCCCGCCCATGGGACGTCGCTGCTAGTTAAAAGGGTGCCCTCTTTCGTCAGCGCACGGAGCCCATAATGGCCACCTGTCCCCTCCGACACACTCGACGAATACCATTAATGCAGATATAATGCAGTCTTTTTTTAAACAATAACATCCTCATGTCTTGTGTGAAATTAGGTCGGGGGTGGGGCGGCGAAATTGGGCCAGAAGCTATAGGGTTTTTTTGGCAGCGGAAGAAATGGTTAATGGTTGCAGTGCAACCCAATCAAGTAGTATAATAATAACATGAATGCGTAATATGTAGCGCATTATGCCAAGGCCTCAAAGCGCTTGACAAAGACTTTAAAATTGGGTATAAGCAGTGGCGTCGCCAAGGGGGGCCAGGGGGGGGGGGGGGCACGTGCCCCCCCTGGAAAACCTAGTGCCCCCCCCCCCATCTGAGATTTGGGTTGGGTAAAAAAAATATTACCTCAAAAATAGCAATTACTGGAGATATCTTCAGATCGAATTTAGCATCAAATGTGGCACCATTTTGCATCTAGCCCATCCTCCGTACGCGAAAATTTTCCAAAGGGGAGGGGGTCCCCCAGGACGGCGATCCGTATCAACCTAAGTGCCCCCCCCATCAAATGCTGGTGCCCCCCCTGTGCCCCCCCAGACTGAAAAGTCTGGTGACGCAACTGGGTATAAGGAACAGTTCTACAATTGTAATAACAGTGAAACAAGTACATGTAACTTGTAAATATGACTACTAAACTACTGCGATAGAAACTACACAATTTTAAAATGTCAATGGCTCAGTGGAAGCTCATTTCAATTTTCTTCGCCCACCAGAAATATATTGGCTGTTATACAACGCCTGTATAAATCCCTGTAATGTGATTGGTGGATTGTTGATCCCGCGTATTTGATGTTTTTCTTTTTCTTTTTGACATACCGACTTATAGTAATTCAAACTGGAGTTAAATTTTAATTGGATGAGATCTGTCCACAAACAGGCACTCACTGGGTGGGCGAAATAATGCAGTATATCCTCCACGATGGGAAGGGCGATTATGACCGCACTTTCATGAACACCGGTCTGGAATTCACGATTAAAGATGACCAGATTCAACTTGAGGGTGTGACCCCCGGGTACAAGAAGTACGCAGCCATGGCATCGCCACGGTGCATCGTAAGCAACTGCTTCGAGAGCTTTCTTCCTCCCCAAATCTTTACTAAGCATGGAAAGGTAATGTATTTTTTCCCACTTGTCAGTTAATCATTAAAATGAAGAAAAAGGGATTGAAAAAGGAACTCACATCACGTGTCATTCGTTATTGCTCCCTTTCACGCCGCGGCTCAAAAAGTATTACTATACCTCATACATATTCATGATCTAGAGCCGAACGTTCACTGGTCAATTCACCATCACGTGCCAGATGTTATTCTTGCTGTTTACCAAACGCGCGCGCGAGGATTCACGCACATTGTAAATACGCATGCGTAGTAGACTGTTGCATGGGTTACCCGTGCGACAGTCTACTACGCATGCGCTTTACAGAGCAATCGAGGAACTGTCGCACGGGTGCAGTACGCACGCGCGAACATCGCACAGGAGAGATGCATGGTTGCACGGTTCGCGTAAATGTTAATTTCCAGAGCTCAATGATGCCGTACTGGAGAAAATGTATAGACCGTGTATTAAAAGATGTCTCCTGTACAAAAGAAAGTTGTATACATTCCAAACAACTGTATTTACAACTGTAGTAACTGTACTATATTGCAAACGAACCGAACTAGTAATTGAAGTTGAATCTTTTGGTGAGCTGTACAAGTTTCCCCAAATTTTGTTTTAGGTGCATAATAATAAAACAAAATTCGGCAACTGAATATGTATGAGGTATAGTAAAACAAATATAACATGGTTTATTTCGGGTTGACAGTCGATATTAGCTCCCCTCGGTATTGGAAGTTGACAAACTACTTCCCGAGGCGAAGCCGAGGGAACAAACCATGTTATATTTGTATACTATCCGCCCATGGGGAATGGGAAATGCATGCTGGTGTGCGCGTTCAGCGTTGCGCATAGCGCGTATTGTTCCAAAGGGCCAGCGCTACAGTGTTGGGTTCAACCATTTTCGTGAAGGGGTGGTTTGGAAGAGAGAAATACATTTTCCTCCAGTTTCGTATTGAAAAAAGTTCAAATTTCTCAAATTTCAAGGATCTACATGTCAGTTATATAAAACAAATATTGAGTGGCTTTAAATTGTGAAATGGGAGAAATATTATCGCTCGGTTAAATCTGGACTTTTCCAGTTCACTCGGCGAAGAAAAGTCCAGATTTTACCTTTCGATAATATTCCTCCCATTCCACGCTGAGCCACTCAATATTTGTATACCATTCACTCATTGTAAAACAAATATTCAAATTTTATGCCTGACTGCTGATGACGCTATTTCGTGACAAACAAAACGAAGGCTGTCGATTGGTCAATAGCCGCCAGCTGACCCTAATGCATTGCATGGGGAGAGCATGGCGCCCAGACGATTCTGACATTGATATTTGCTTTTAGAAAACTATTAGCTCATCCTTTTACATTATAAATCCTGACAGAGGCAAAGAACATCGCTTCTTTATTGGTGCAAAAATACACCTTTTTTTCGAGTGCAATGGCAAGAATTACTTCATGAAGTGACAGATGGAATGTTCCATTTCACGAGGCGAATACACCTTTTTTTCGAGTGCAATGGCAAGAATTACTTCATGAAGTGACAGATGGAATGTTCCATTTCACGAGGCGAATGGAACAGTCCATCTGTCACCGAATGAAATTAGTCTTTCCATTGCACGAATGTGAAAGGTTGATTAATAGTTATTAATATGTTACACCTTGTTATCTGATTGGTCTGAGTCACCAGGGACTTTTTGCAGGGGTGGGCTGGGGTGTCAGGCCCAGCCGATTTTTTTAATGTGCGATTGTTGCGGACAGGCGGACATATAGGTAATTACATTATTACTTTAACTGTTATAATGGGGTGTCAGAGCGGGGGGGGGGGGGTTACGGTGCGGCAGGCCTTGGGTTGAACGAATAATTCAATGACAATCATCGCTCCACCAATCAAAGGACGGGGATTTACTCGGGCGTTGTATAATTTTGTTTTGTTTAATTTGTACAATGTACGGTACAGGTAATTTACGTGGCCCGAAATCCGAAGGACGTGCTCGTTTCTGCATACAACCTGTTTGGGGCAGAACAATTGGATTTTGATGAGATGTTCTTCGGATTTGTCCAAGGGAAAGGTATGTTTAAATGCAAAGCAAAGTTAACTGTGGCTGATATAAGATAACACAAATCGCTATTATACCCAGCTCATTTTCACTTTTATTCCATCCTTTTCTTTTTTTCACGGCAGAAACCGAGACCTATAGTTTGGTTTAAGCGGATTCTATTTTTCTCAAATATTGACTGAGAAATAATATTTAAGTGGACTGCAAAAAAAAAGGTCTTCAAATTATGTATTGACTTTCTGTCCATTGTTTGTTGGTTTGTTAGGGGTGTTTGTTTATTTGTTTGTTTGTTTGTTTGTTCCTCCATGTATCTCCAGTGGTATTGGGATGTTGGTTTGATCACGTGCTCAGCTATTGGAACCATCGGGACAAGGAGAATTTTCTGTTTATAAAGTACGAAGATCTCCACAAGGTTCGTATAAGAGAGACTTCATTGATGAAACACGGACTGTACGTCTTGCACTGATGTTCAGAAGGCCGTATACTTGCTGCATGTCACCATCGTCCTCGGCTGGTTGTCATTATCAATGACGCTGTCACTGTTTCAATGCTATCGGACCAATCAAACCTCAGAATCATTTATCGTGTCCTGCTGCTCTGCGTCATTGCAAAGAATTGTTCAATGTACAGTCGTCTCCCGTTATAGCGAAAACGGTTAGGACGAAATTCCGGTTATTACAAACACATATCTTCGGTCCCGGCAAAATTGTGCACATGTCTATGGGGAAAAAATCGCTTAAGACGAAAACGGACAGTACGAAATTCCCGTTAAGACGAAAGGTTTTGGCGACCCTATTGAGTCAAAAAGCATTGTTAGCAACCCATTTATTACAAAAAAACCCCTAAAATCACAAAACCTTATACAACTTTGATGGAGGAGTGGGGGCGTTAATCAGCTGTAACAAGTGTTTGAAAGCTACTTTCAATGTCACCGCTATGATTATTATGCATTGGGCAATAATCACTGTGTTATTATTGCCCATTGTGCACAAGATAATGAGTTCATACCACGAATATTAAACTCACCCTTACACTGCAATGGAGATTATTGGAATTTATCTGAAAAACGTATGGCAAATATATTCAGAACTTTAGATGTATAACTGAGGCAATAAAACGCTTCAAAAATGCCACTTTGCTTCGTTGTTTTACTCCTAATATTCAGGACCTCAGGGGCTCCATTTGCAAACTAGCACAGCATGTCGGGAAGGATCTACCCGATGACGTCATCGATGACATCGTGGAACGCGTGACGTTTGGTGGGATGCAGAAGACTTATCAACAGATTGAGGAGGAACACGGGAAGGAGGGAAAACTGATGACGCGTTTCTTAGGAGTAACTCCGTATCTTAGAAAAGGTGTGGTGTGGTTGTGATATTCCATTGATTTTAAGATTTTTAATTTTTTTTTAATGGTTCCCCTTTCCTATTATGTTTCTCCCCATCTTTCATATTACTACTCAATTTAGAACAAAGCTTTCGTGTTGCTTTGTTTCTTGCAACCCTTTCCTCTAACCCAAGTGAGACAAAAAACTGACAGTGGACATTCCCGACCCAGCAGTAAGGTATTATAAGATTCTACCAGGATTAGAACTTCGGCTTTTTGACTTCTCTATTCTGAAAGAATAGGAAATGTTGACAGATGACGAGAAAACCATCTTTTAATATTTCCCTACGCAATAAAATATTGTACGGAGCATTTCATCAGGCGTGTGTTCTGATTGATTGAACAATATTTTTCACCGTTTATTTTATTCGCCACAACAGGAAAAGTCGGCAACTGGAAGAACACTTTCACGGTGGCACAGAGCGCCCTCTTCGACAAGATCTACGCCCTAAAGATGAAAGGGACCGGCTTGGATTTCGACTTTGAGCTTTGAGAGCCCCGATGTGAGTCGGGCTGCACTAGCTTGTATAGTACTACTGGATGTACATGTACTACCTCTGTGTATTCCATTCTGTAGAGCTTCACTAGATAAATAGCCTACGATTGGAATTTCGGATGCGGTACACCCAAACAGCGCAGCATACACAATTTCAAAGCACTGCTTACAATTAAATTCCCAGTCCTTCGAGCATTGTCCTTCTTTGCTGGTTGTTCCTGCAACAACAACCCCTGAACTTTAAGACCGGGCACTTTCTTAGAGCTGGGAACTTAATTTTGGCAAGCACTGCTTTGAAATTGTCTGTGCTGTTCGGTTTGTACTAGTACACGCGTGGCCGAGTTTGTATTGCACGCACTTTATTTCCAGAACGCGCGCAAACACATCCCAAATATTTGTATATTTCGCGCACTGATCACTCACAGCTGAGGTCTGATAATTGCTTTATTTTTGAAGAAATAAATTCAAGAGAGGATCCATTAATTTAATTAACCGTGTATATGTTGGGTTTTCAAATAACATGCAACATCGATTAAAACAAAAACAAAAAATCCAGCACGAGCCAGTTTTCAACAGTTGACCTTTGTTGCTTAACGGGGATGCTGTAGAATTACAAACAGTTTCGATAATACTTGTTCACCAACAATTAGTCACTGTAGTTAAGCAATAACAACAAACTCTCTGTTCCTTTCGATGATTTTCACAGAGATTTTTGCTGTAATTGGTTGTAAAACAAGATAATGTTAGACAGTGCACAGATGTAAAATCAAATCCTAGTCCAAATATACTTAATTTATTCAAAGAAAGCACCTCAGGATACTGACAAGATGCATTTTATAATGATTTTAAGGTTGAACGGCGAAATTTATTGGAGCGGGGTTCGAACCTGGGACCTCTGGATGGCCGTATTATAAATATAATTATACATGTAATACATTCTCAGTTGTAAAATCGCTAAAATGTGTTCATAACTATCAGTAAATACATATTGAAAATAGAAAATATAATCGGACATATTGTCTAGAGTGCCGTAACTTAAGGAGCAAGGGCCACGCCCCGGCTCCTACTTCCTTCGAGATCTGGGTGTTTCTCCATGATGCCTGCACCACAGTTGCATGAACTGGAACTTTTCAAAACTCATTGGATACACAGGCATTAGAAAATGAGCCCCAAATCCCAAGTACCCACTCCCAATTAAACCCCAGTAAGCATTCAATTGTGTATGAAAGAGCCTTAGCAAAAAAATCACATACGCTCTTGGTGGGTAGATTTTACTTTTCTGAAATATTAAAACAAAATACTACTTTATTATCATTTAGTTTTGTTTTAGTGCGGATTGTTTTAGTTTTTAAGTTAAATATGAAAACGTACCCTGACTAAGAAATTGATATGAAATCGCAGTACCTGGCATTTTGAGTCTTATTTTCGAAAAAACAATGCCTTACATTGGCACACCAGATCCAGACGATACCTCTAACACTGTCTACTAAACCTATTGCGAGTTTAGAGCACGTTGTACTTAACGCAAATCGGACACCCTGTATGCAAGTTGTTTATGTTTCTTTACCGGAGGAAACGAGTGAGCAAAACATGTCCCATTCATCATAGGCGTAGCCGGTGGGGGGGGGGGGGGGGGCCAAAGGGGGTTTTTAACCCGCCCCCAATATTTTGTAAAAACTGCCTTTTTCCATTCAAATGCCCTTACCTGCACTTACAATTTCTAGTCACTGGTTTAGGTCTTTGGTCCTATTTATTACTTGTCCTCCGCTAATCCCCTTTACAAATCCAGGATCAGCCGTGCATGCAGGGTTGGTTTAATACACCATAAAAACTTTATCTGTCAGAAAATACGACGTGAGAATTTACCTATAAGTACGCCTAAAGTAGGCCGAAGTAGGCCTATAGGTTTAATTATTCGGACTCATGCATTTTTTTTCAAAAAACAGTGGGTTTATTTAACAAAAACTATTGCGTTATTTCGCAATAGTATTTCGTTATTTCGAAATAGTAATGCGTTATTTCGCAAAACTATTGCGTTATTTCGGAATACTTTTGCGTTACTTCGCAATGCTATTGCGTTATTTCGCAATACTATTGCGTTATTTCGCAATAAGAATTTTATTTTTTTACTTTTCAAACCTGGAACGAACGGGCTTCCGTAGGGAGCTCCTATTGTCGCCAAATTATTGAAGAGCGCCCTGTCTTGACAGCCTGTGAATAGTAAAGTCAAAGTTCACGCACTGTATTTTTTCATTTGTTCACTCACACGTACGTACATGCACATGTCTGATGCTTTTCATGCGGCTAATGTTTCCGCTGTTCTACTTGCCTTGTAAGTTATTTGTTGCGTATAATAAAACCATCCTGAAAGCCAATATTGTTGGGGTACTTGTAGCTATTATACGTGCATCGGAAGTCTTATACCTACAAGTTGTGCCGGCTTGTATCAACTCGGGACAGTTGCAGAGAGCGAGCCGTGGTGAGTACTCGAGTGGACGTACTTTTTGCTATGACTGCATGCTTACCTATACTTTTGTACAAGGTGGATTTTTTTATTTTTGGAGTTTGCTAATACGGGCGATTCCCAATAGTGCGCCTCCAAGAGTTTGCAACGCGTTGGCCAATCACAATGCGCGAAATCAGTCGACCTTTTCCAAACGCGCATTGGGTCGACAGATTTTGCACAATTGTGATTGGCCAACGCGTTGCAAACTCTTGGAGGCGCACTATTGGGAATCGCCCGTATTCGTTCGCACGAATTAGTAATTCGTGGGAACGAATTAGTAATTCGTGGGAACGAATGAGTAATTCGTGGGAACGAATGAGTAATTCGTTCGCACGAATTAGTAATTCGTGGGAACGAATTACTAATTCGTACGAACGAATTACTAATTCGTTTGCACGAATAACTCCAGTAATTCGTTCGCACGAATTACTAATTCGTTGCCACGAATTAGTAATTCGTTGCCACGAATTAGTAATTCGTTGCCACGAATTAGTAATTCGTGCGAACAAATTACGAATTCGTGCGAACGAAATAGGAATTCGTGCGAACGAAATAGCAATTCGTGCGAACGAATTGCTATTTCGTTCGCACGAATTCCTATTTCGTTCGCACGAATTCCTAATTCGTTCGCACGAATTCGTAATTCGTTCGCACGAATTCGTAATTCGTTCGCACGAATTACTAGTTCGCACGAATTCCTAAATTGTTATGTCCAGGGCCTAATCTGTACTGTCTTTTGTGCAATTAGCAGGAGATTTGTTCAACAGGCAGACTCGGGACACAGCCAAACCGTTTTGCACATAGTTCTTAGCCTAACCGCCACCATGAGCTTTGCCGAACAAATCCAGGCGATGATGCCGGACTTGGTCAACGGCAAGACGCACCAACAAGTGGAGGAGAAGCTGGCGGCTTTGGACAGGATGCTCGGCAGCCATGTCGTGAACGGGATCAAATTCCCGGCTTCCGTTCAACCATCCAATCTGGAAGCCCTGAAGACTTTCGAAGTGCGCGATGACGACGTTTACGTCTTCACCTACCCAAGATCAGGTGAGGATTGATGAGCATACACTATCCGCTCCGTTCACAAGTACCCCCTCATCGGCAAAGAGAGTACAGTTAGGGTGACGGACCGACGCCATCTTGCCTGACTGCAATTCATTTGCCGCAAAGCACGGCCACTATGTACAATACATGTAGTACAAAATTCCCTGGTGTACGTGCGTCACACACAAGGAACGGTGCGCGTCAATCAGCGAAATGTCCCGCCCATGGGACGTCGTTGATAGTTAAAAGGGTGCCCTCTTTCGTCAGCGCACGGAGCCCATAATGGCCACCTGTCCCCTCCGACACACTCGACGAATACCATTAATGCAGATATAATGCAGTCTTTTTTAAACAATAACATCCTCATGTCTATGTGTGAAATTAGGTCGGGGGGTGGGGCGGCGAAATTGGGTCAGAAGCTATAGGTTTTTTTTTGGCAGCGGAAGAAATGGTTAATGGTTGCAGTGCAACCCAATCCAGTAGTATAATAATAACATGAATGCGTAAAATATAGCGCATTATGCCAAGGCCTCAAAGCGCTTGACAAAGACTTTAAAATTGGGTATAAGGAACAGTTCTACAATTGTAATAACAGTGAAACAAGTACATGTAACTTGTAACTATGACTACTAAAACTACTGCGATAGAAACTACACAATTTTAAAATGTCAATGGCTCAGTGGAAGCTCGTTTCAGTTTTCTTCGCCTACCAGAAATATATTGGCTGTTATACAATGCCTGTATAAATCCCTGTAATGTGATTGGTGGATTGTTGATCCCGCGTATTTGATGTTTTTCTTTTTCTTTTTGACATACCGACTTATAGTAATTCAAACTGGAGTCAAATTTTAATTGGATGAGATCTGTCCACAAACAGGCACTCACTGGGTGGCCGAAATAATGCAGTATATCCTTCACGATGGGAAGGGCGATTATGACCGCACTTTCATGACTAACGGGTTGGAAATGACGATAGCAGAAGACCCAACTCAACTTGAGGGTGTGACCCCCGGGTACAAGACGTACGCAGCCATGGCATCGCCACGGTGCATCATAAGCCACTGCTTGGAGAGCTTTCTTCCTCCTCAAATCTTTACTAAGCGTGGAAAGGTAATGTAAATGTTCTCACTTATCAGTTAATCATTAAAGGGAAAATTCAACATTTGCAAATATCGAAAAATAAAACTACCAAGTTGTTACGAAATACCTTACTAGGATGTTGGTAAATGACATGCTAAAGCATCCTGTAAAATTATGACACCTGGGCCCAATTTCACGGCGCTGGTAAGCACACGATTTTATGCTAACATAGGCACCGTCTATTTCATGGTGACCGTAAGCATAAGCACAGCAAAAGGCACGCTTACCGTTCAGAGTAAAAATTTTCTTAACGTAGTGACGTAACAATAGAAATCTCCATGCGCGCGCCACGGTTAGCACGTCCACGCCGTGAAATAGTGCTTAAGGTTAGCAAATTTTTCTGCTATGCTAAACACAACTTTTCTGCTAACTGTTAAGCAGCGCCGTGAAATTGGGCCCTGGTGTGAAGTCATTTTCAAGAAAATGGTATATTTGTATACATTTCCAACGCTGGCCGGCCGACCACCGTTGGAAAACCCTAACTATTTTTCAATTACTGCTCCAAATTTACCATTTTTTTAAGTCTAAATTTTGTTTTGCTAGCTATTGGTTCCATGTTCATGAACGGGTGCAGGCCAGCTAGACTGGTTCCCTTACCTTACAATTTTCCGGTATTTTTGATCCATTTCATCTTTAGTGGAGTCAGGGAACCAGACAACTTGAATATTTTTGTTATTTCTTTGTTTTTCCAGCATTTTCGAACACAAAACGTCAAACATGTCAGTGCAACAATATTTGATCTATTATACTAACCCCCCAAATAGTTCATTTCTGAAAATTACAGCAAAAGCCAATGATGTACATTCCCTTTAAAATGAGAAAAAAAGCTCACCGGATTGACAAAAACAATGAAAAGAACAGAAAAACGAAACTATCAGCTCCCCGCCCCTTGCATGACCACTACCATTCACTAAAAAAATTATAACAAATATATTCAAAAGTTATGCCTAACTGCTGATGACGCTATCTGCGTGACAAACGAAATGAAGGCTGTTGACTGGTCAATAGCCGTAAGCTGACCCTAATGCATTGTCGTGGGCGTCGCGAAGGGGGGGGGGGTCTCCACCCCGGACGAGCAAAAAAAAAAGCGCGAAGTCATATTGTTGTTAATTTAATTGGTCGGGGGGAAATGTCCCTGCCCTGAAATGATAAATCGGGTAAATCACACACACATCACACACACACATTCCTCTATATACCTTGTAGGCTTGTACGATTGCCATATTAATGTTCAGTGTTTATTGGAACACAAATACACCTTTTTCGAGTGCAACGTCAAGAATTACTTCATGAAGTGACAGATGGAATGTTCCATTTCACGAGGCGAATGGAACAGTCCATCTGTCACCGGATAGTCTTTCCATTGCACTAATTGTGAAGCGTTCATTATTTGTTATATGCTACACCTTGTCACCTGATTGGTCTGAGCCATTAGGCCAACAAAAAACTAGTCTCCGGTTTCTGGTATGGAGCTTGCCCAAAAAGTGGTGCGGCGACGCGGCTTTTTTTTTTTCTACCTGATTTTTTTTGGTTCAAAATTTAATGTCGGCTGATGACTGCAAATGGTGCCCAACTAAACTTAGTGTAAATATATGGGAGTCCAGAGAGGCCACATAAAGCTTATTCTCGACCATAACCCAATCTAAAAACAACTGTGCAGCAGCAGGATTCCAGTCAAACCAGAGAGTTTGGCGGTTTTGAGACATCATCTTTCATTGGAAAAAAAACCCCTTTTTCATTTTGCCGACGCGCATGGCTACGGCGACGCGCGCGCATACCAGAAACCGGAGACTTTTTTTTTGGCCTTAGTGGTGGATCAGGGACTTTTTGCAGGGGGGGGGGGGTGTCAGGCCCAGCAGATTGTTTTAATGTGCGATTGTTGCGGACAGGCGGACATAACATTATTACTATAACTGTTAGTATAATGGGGTGTCAGAGCGGGGGGTTGCGGTGCGGCAGGCCTTGGGTTGAACGACTAATTCAATGACATGTGATCATCGCTCCACCAATCAAAGGACGGGGATTTAATCGGGCGTTGTATAATTTTGTTTTGTTTTGATTTGTACATTGTACGGTACAGGTAATTTACGTGGCCCGAAACCCAAAGGACGTGCTCGTTTCTGTATACAACCTGGTGGCAGAACAATTGGATTTTGATGAGATGTTCTTCGGATTCGTCCAAGGGAAAGGTATACGTTTAAATGCAAAGCAAAGTTAACTGTGGCCGATATTAGATAACACAAATCGCTATTATCCCCAGCTCATTTTCACTTTTCTTCCTTCCTTTTCTTTTTTTTTCACGGCAGAAACCGGGACCTATAGTTTTGTTTAAGCGGGTTATATTTTTCTCAAATATTGACTGCACAATAATATTTAAGTGGAATGCACAAAAAAGATCCCCAAATAATGTATTGACTTTCTGTAGATTGTTTGTTGGTTGGTTAGGGGTGTTTGTTTATTTGTTTGTTTGTTTGTTTGTGTGTTCCTCCATGTATCTCCAGTGGTAATGGGATCGTGGTTTGATCACGTGCTCAGCTATTGGAACCATCGGGACAAGGAGAATTTTCTGTTTATAAAGTACGAAGATCTCCACAAGGTTCGTATAAGAGAGACTTCATTGATGAAACACGGACTGTACGTCTTGCACTGATGTTCAGAAGGCCGTATACTTGGTGCATGTCACCATCGTCCTCGGCTGGTTGTCATTATCAATGACGCTGTCACTGTTTCAATGCTCTCGGACCAATCAAACCTCAGAATCATTTATCGTGTCCTGCTGCTCTGCATCATTGCAAAGAATTGCTCAATGTACAGTCGTCTCCCGTTATAGCGAAAACGGTTAGGACGAAATTCCGGTTATTACAAACACATATCTTCGGTCCCGGCAAAATTGTGCACATGTCTATGGGAAAAAATCGCTTAAGACGAAAACGGACAGTACGAAATTCCCGTTAAGACGAAAGGTTTTGGCGACCCTATTGAGTCAAAAAGCATTGTTAGCAACCCATTTATTACAAAAAAAACCTAAAATCACAAAACCTTATACAACTTTGATGGAGGAGTGGGGGCGTTAATCAGCTGTAACAAGTGTTTGAAAGCTACTTTCAATGTCACCGCTATGATTATTATGCATTGGGCAATAATCACTGTGTTATTATTGCCCATTGTGCACAAGATAATGAGTTCATACCACGAATATTAAACTCACCCTTACACTGCAATGGAGATTATTGGAATTTATCTGAAAAACGTATGGCAAATATATTCAGAACTTTAGATGTATAACTGAGGCAATAAAACGCTTCAAAAATGCCACTTTGCTTCGTTGTTTCACTCCTGATATTCAGGACCTCAGGGGCTCCATTTGCAAACTAGCTCAGCATGTCGGGAAGGATCTACCCGATGACGTCATCGATGACATCGTGGAACGCGTGACGTTTGGTGGGATGCAGAAGACTTATCAACAGATTGAGGAGGAACACGGGAAGGAGGGAAAACTGATGACGCGTTTCTTAGGAGTAACTCCGTATCTTAGAAAAGGTGTGGTGTGGTTGTGATATTCCATTGATTTTAAGATTTTTAATTTTTTTTTTAATGGTTCCCCTTTCCTATTGTGTTTCTCCCTATCTTTCATATTACTACTCAATTTAGAACAAAGCTTTCGTGTTGCTTTGTTTCTTGCAACCCTTTCCTCTAACCCAAGTGAGACAAAAAAAATGACAGTGGACATTCCCGACCCAGCAGTAAGGTATTATAAGATTCTGCCAGAATTAGAACTTCGGCTTTTGACATCTCTATTCTGAAAGAATAGGAAATGTTGACAGATGACAAGAAACCATCTTTTAATACTTCCCTACGCAATGAAATATTGTACGGAGCATTTCATCAGGCGTGTGTTCTGATAGATTGAACAATATTTTTCACCTTTTATTTTATTCGCCACAACAGGAAAAGTCGGCAACTGGAAGAACACTTTCACGGTGGCACAGAGCGCCCTCTTCGACAAGATCTACGCCCTAAAGATGAAAGGGACCGGCTTGGATTTCGACTTTGAGCTTTGAGAGCCCCGATGTGAGTCGGGCTGCACTAGCTTGTATAGTACTACTGGATGTACATGTACTACCTCTGAGTATTCCATTCTGTAGAGCTTCACCAGATAAATTGCCTACGATTGGAATTTCGGATGCGGTACACCCAACAGCGCAGCATTACACAATTTCAAAGCACTGCTTACAATTAAATTCCCAGTCCTTCGAGCATTATCCTTCTTCGCTGGTTGTTCCTGCAACAACAACCCCTGAACTATAAGACCGGGGCACTTTCTTAGAGCTGGGAACTTAATTTTGGCAAGCACTGCTTTGAAATTGTCTGTGCTGTTCGGTTTGTACTAGTACACGCGTGCCCGAGTTTGTATTGCACGCACTTTATTTCCAGAACGCGCGCAAACACATCCCAAATATTTGTATATTTCGCGCTCTGATCACTCACAGCTGAGGTCTGATAATTGCTTCATTTTTGAAGAAATAAATTCTAGAGAGGATCCATTTATTTAATTAACCGTGTATATGTAGGGTTTTCAAATAACATGCAACATCGATTAAAACAAAAACGAAAAATCCAGCACGAGCCAGTTTTCAACAGTTGACCTTTGATGCTTAACGGGGATGCTGTATAATTACAGTTTCGCCAATACTTGTTCACCAACAATTAATCACTATATTTAAGCAATAACAACAAACTCTCTGTTCCTTTCGATGATTTTCACAAAGATATTTGCTGTAATTGGTTGTAAAACAAGATAATATTAAACAGTGCACAGATGTAAAATCAATTCCTAGTCCAAATATACTTATTTCATTCAAATAAACCACAGCAGGATACTGACAAGATGCATTTTATAATGATTTTAAGGTTGAACGGCGAAATTTACTGGAGCGGGGTTCGAACCTGGGACCTACGGATTACCGTGTTATACATTCTCAGTTGCACAAGCGCTAAAATTTGCTCATAGCTATCAGTAAATAAATATTGAAAATAGAAAATACAATCAAACATGATATTGTCTACTCCCTTCGAGGTCTGGGCGTTTCTCCATGCTGCCCATCACTATAATGAACTTTTAAAATGAGCTTTTCAAAACTCATTGAAAATCTACACCCCCCCCCCCAATATTTTGTAAAGACTGCCTTTTTCCATTCAAATGCCCTTGCCCCCCCCCATAATTTGTCAAGAGAGCCCTTTTTTAAGAAGTGCCCTTTTTTTCTGAACACGTTCCCTTTTCAAAAAAGAAGTGGTGCCCTTTTTGGTGGCATCTGCCGTTGTGGGGGCCTGTTTTAGAATTTCGCACATGTATCGCCCTGAAAAGCACCATATATTCCCCCATTGTGTGCATAAGTGTCCTTTTTGAACAGCACCCCCATCGACAGATGGTACAAGCCAGCCCCCCCCCCCCGCTTTTTGATTTTACTGAGGCCCAGGGGCGGTTCTACGGGGGGGCTAGGGGGGGGCTGTAGCCCCCCCAAAATTTTGTCTAGCCCCCCCAAAATAAATTCCGTAAATAAAAATTGCATTAGCAAAAAGAAGGATTGTGATGTACATGCGAACGGTCTCCCCCTAAAGAAGAGATAGCCGTTACAAGGGTGTATTAGTGAATATATTGTGAATGATTTTAAGATTTTATTGGCGCTCCCCATTGAAAATATGGCATGAGTGCCCCCCCCCCCTACTGATTTTCGGAGGCCTAAGTGTCTGGAAAAAAATAACCGGTCTACATTTCAGCACGCCTCCCTGAAAATTTTTTTTGATCCACCGTGCTAGCCCCTCCAAAATATTGGTTCTAGAACCGCGCCTGCTGAGGCCAAGTGTCCGAAGAAAAAAAACCTGTCTACATTTCACAACGGATGTGCAAGTGCCCTTTTCAAAAAATTTTCCCCCCAATAAAAATGACCGTGCTACGCCCCTGTTCATTTCTGAATGGGACAGAGCTCGAAGGTCACATTCAAGGTGCCTGGCAAAATCTGGCGGAATGCTGTTGATAGAAGATAACAATCACACAGGGTTGATGATGGGGTGCGGCACACCTGTGAAGGCCTACAACTTAGTAGCCTACACGAACAGTATCGAATATCGGCCTCAGTGGGATCGTTCAAAAGCAAACTATGGATACGGCGTGAGCGAGTCAAACTATTTTATGCCACTGAATTGTCGCCTTGCCGCCTTGCCGCCATCATGAGCGTTGCCGAACAAATCCAGGCGTTGATGCCGGACTTGATCAACGGGAAAACACACCAACAACTGCAGGAGAAGCTGGCGGAACGTGACAAGGGGATGGGCACCCATGTCGTCAACGGTATCAAGTTCCCGTGTTTCGTGTCGCGGTCCAATCTGGAAGCCCTAAAGACTTTTGAAGTGCGCGATGACGACGTGTACGTCTTCACCTACCCAAGATCAGGTAAGGATTGATAGCCTACATTAAATATTGGACCTGTTCCTCTGACCATGGAGCTATAAAAGGTTTTGTTATACCTCTGTCTTGAATACTGTATTTTCATTGGCCCAGAACGATCACTTGTTAAGTTTGTAAAAAGTCATGGGATATCATGTGCGTGATATCCCACAGGGAGTGTGCTATAACTTGTGCGTACGGTACGTATGGTGTGAAACGCTTATATCGTTGGTACATCACCCACGCAATTTTCACCATGTCTTTACACATGAGAGGGAGCAGCGAACTAGCAGACGATCAGCTGTTTCGAGCACGCAACTTGCATGTCAGTTGACGTTCGATTGCCATGATTTCTGTGTTTACTGCTGATTGTTTGCTTGATTTTTGCAAAATCAAGAGAAATCAGGTATAACAAAACAATTGTTGACTGATGTGATGTCCCTAGGGTGTTCAAATCGTCATATCCCACACCACAGCAGTCAACAATTGTTGATTAGCTCCATGCCCTTGACCACACACTGACATAATTATAATGAGTAACTAGAATATCATGTCGTATACTCGACAACTCTAAATATACCTTTTGCGACCACCCAATAATCATGTATAAAGTGATTCCAACGAGGAACTTAGCTTAAGTTAAAAGATGTGGCTATTATAGCTCCGTGCTATTTTAGTGTCAATATTTTTCCCTTCCAGAAATGTTCATGCCTGAATTATTCTTTTGCACAAAAGGGCTGAATTTTGGTCATGGAACACATTTATTGCATTCCTTTAGTTACCTTACGCAGTAGACGAACGCAATTTGCTGGCTTAATGTGTTTTGTGACTAATCATATTTCTTGACTGCAAATGTGTTGTTACCTTTGCCAGAAAAAAAGTGTTAGAGTCACAGTATTTGTGTACAAACAAATCTTTATCTGATTCTGTTTTTTTTATCAATAATGTAGTCCTATTCGTCATCCAGTTAATAAGCACACGTTTGTTGTCTTTCTTTTTCACTCACGATGCCATGTCTCAATTTTAAATGATTATATAATGTTGACCAGTTCCTCTCCCTGTATTATTTTATAACAAGCCAAATCGATTTAGTCTTTGTATTGTTCACTCAAAAATCAGTTGACCTAGTTTTATTCATTTACAGGCACTCACTGGACGAGTGAAATACTGCATTATATCATTCACGATGGGAAGGGCGATTTCAACCGTTCTTTCATGACCAACGCTTTGGAGATGACGATAGCAGAAGACCCAACTCAACTTGAGAGTGTGACCCCCGGGTATAAGATGTACGAAGCCATGTCATCGCCACGGTGCATCATAAGCCACTGTCTGGAGAGTTTTCGACCTCCTCAGATCTTAACTAAGCAAGCAAAGGTGAAGTTTTTTTGTTGCATTGTCAAGTGAAGTCATACAAAATGAAGAAAATACACTAAAAGAAATAAAAGGAAAACGCAACTATCAGCTCCCTGCCCCGCGCATGAGCACTACCAGTAACCCATTGTTCAAAAATTCATATTTTAAGACTGACTGCCGATGACGCCATCTTCATTACAAACTAAATGAAGGTTGTTGATTGATCAATAGCCGTCAGCTCACCTAATGCATTGAATGGGAAAGCATGGCGCCCGGACGATATCGACATTGATATTTGTTTTTTGACAACTCTTAGCTCATCCCTTCACATATAAAAACTGACACGAAGCGAAGCCGGGTGGAATGGAACATTTCGATCTGTCACCAAATGAAATTATTCTCAATATGTAAGGGTACAATGTGCGGTGCGGGTAATTTTTTTTTTCCTTTTTGTTGCTGTGTTAAGGTGGTGTACGTGGCCCGAAATCCAAAGGACATGCTCGTTTCTGTATCCAACATAACACCAGATTGGAAGTTTGATGAGATGTTCTGGGCATTTTGCAAAGAGGAAAGTAAGTTTAGTGCAACGCAGCAATTAACATTTACTTATTATTTGTTACTCTGTTTGTTTTCCTTCTAATTGTTGTCTCTGCATGGATTGTTTCATGTTTCCTTCTTAGACGCTTCAGGTGTTTGGGAGTTGCTGAGAATCAACATATATGCTTGCACTTTTCCCACTTAACCTGATTTGTTTAATGATAAAAATAATAATAATATTTTCTACTAATGCTATAATCGGGCGACTTTCCCATAGGCTTGTGCACAAACATAAACTGTCACCTATCCCAAGTTTACCTTATCCTTTCTCCACGAAATTCGGAATTATTACTGACTCTAGCAAGAGGAATCGAGCAAGATGGTTAGCGACGATACAGTTCCTTAGCGTAAGGGTCGTTTTTAACAATAGGGTGACACCAAGGCGTGTCGCCCTAATCCAGACGCGGCTTGAAGAAACTGCCGCCCGTTTGCGAGATTCTGTTAAGTTATACAACCACACGAGTTCGACACATCCATGGACTTGTGCACAAAACTTAAAAACCTAACCCTAACCCTTATAACCCCTAACCATAAACCCTGGCCCAAGCCCTCCTCATAATGGTGGTTTAAAGAATAGGGCGACAGAACTGCTGTCGCCCTAAAAAGGTGTGTCGCCTTTTAAGGTAAAAAATAACATAAAAAGCATGTCGACCCAAACCCAGAAAATGTCAAGATAATAACAACTCACTGAAGCCGATATCAAATAATACAAATCACAATTTTTTCCCGTTCATTTTCACTTTTCACTTTTTTTTGTCACTTGAACTGCAAAAACAGAGCATGTACCCAAATAATGTATTGACTTCTGCCGTTTGTTTGGGGTTGTTTGTTGGGGTTGATTGTTTATTTGTGTGTCTGTTCCTCCGTGTATCTCCAGTGTTCTTGGGATCTTGGTTTGATCACGTGCTGAGCTATTGGAACCAGCGGGACAAGGAGAATTTTCTGTTTATAAAGTACGAAGATCTCCACAAGGTTGGTAATTTTGGTCTATGTATACGCCTTTGCATTGATGTACAAACGGCCGTATTGTTTGTGCATGTCACCATCGTCCTCCGCTGGGTGTCATAATCTCTAGCGATGTCATCGTCCGAATGATATTGATCTCACCAAATCACTTCCCGTGTCCCCCTCTGCATCATTTCAAAAGAATTCTTCAATATGCATTGTGTAATAACTATGATGGAAAGACTGGATGAATTTATTACCGGTTTACAGGTGTTAAAAGGTTGTTACTTTCAATGCCACCACTATGAACCTTTTTTCAGGGTACGCCATCTTGAAAATCAAAGCAAGGCTTGTAACACACACAAACAAGGCTGAGGGAATAGTGTGTGCGGTAAACGAGTGACTCTCGCAAAATTACAGCAGATTGACAATCTCATAAATGGCTGGATAGCTCAAATTCAACGAAACATCAATCAAAATTCTAAGTAGGTCATGTCTCATTGTAATTAAAGAAGGATCTGAGCATTATAGACGGCAATCTGGCTCGAAAGTGGCGCTATTTTTTCCATGTTATGGAGGGATCTTTTTCAAGATGGCTACTTTTCCGCTTTGGGGAAAATAGGGGTCGCCTTCTTTGGGTGAGAGTATCTCAAAAAGTCAATGGTCAACCCACAAAAAAAATGAAAGTAAAATAAAAGACGACATTTTGATCATCATCTTTCTGTTAGCTTAAATACATGTGAGAGTTCTGAAGTATTTTTAAAAGAATTTTGAAATATTGGCATTTAGCACTGGTGTCTGTAGGAATTTTGTGGAATGATGCATCGCTTTTATTTTCAAGATGGAGTACCATGAGAAAGGTCTATTGCCATTATCATTAATTGTCAGACCAATAATGCAATAATCACTGTGTTATTATATGGCCATTGGTATTATGTGCAAAGAGTTCGTTTCACGAATATTAAATTAATCATACCATTCCAATGGAACCTATAATTTATATAAAAAGGTATGGGAAATATATTCAGCACTATAGATAGATAACTGAGGCAAACACTTCACGAAACTCCACTTTCCTTCTTTGTTTCACTCCTAATGCTCAGGACCTCAGGGGCTCCATTTGCAAACTAGCTAAGCATGTCGGGAAGGATCTATCCGATGACGTCATCGATCACATCCTTGAGCGTGTGACCTTTGGTGGGATGCAGAAGACTTATCAACAGCTTGAGGAAGAACGCGGGGAGGAGGGGCAACGCATGACGCGCTACCAGGGAAATCCGCATCTTAGACGAGGTGTGGTGTGATTGTATTCATCCATGATTGATTTTTATGTTTTTTTTTCCTTTCTTTCAATGGTTCCCTATTCCTAAATGTTCCTCCCCATCTTTCATATACTACTCAATTTAGAATAAAACTGTCGTGTTGCTTTGTTTCTTGCACCCCTTCCTCTCAACCAAGTAAAAAAATAAAAAAGACAGTGGACATTCCCGACCCAGCAGTAAGGTATTATAAGTTTCTGCCAGGATTAGAAACTCGGCTTTTTGACATCTCTTAATGATTCTGCAAGAAACAGAAATTTTGCCAAATGACAAGAAGAATGCTTGTGGAATGACAAGTGGAATATTGTACGGAGTATTTCACCAGGAGTGTGTTGTCACTTGATTAACAAGTTGTTTTTTTCCGTGACAGGAAAAGTCGGCAACTGGAAGAACACTTTCACGGTGGCACAGAGCGCCCTCTTCGACAAGATCTACGCCCTGAGGATGAAAGGGACCGGCTTGGATTTCGACTTTGAACTTTGAGAGCCCCATTGTGGGACGGGCTGGACCAACTTGTGTACTTCGGCATATACTGCCTCTCTGTATTTGGTGCTGTAGAGCTTCACCAGTTAAATTAATAGCCTATACAATTATACATTCTGTTGAGTTATAGATACTACATGTCTTGTCAAAGTTTAATAATACATTTTAAGTTGTAAGAGCGCTAACATGTGCTCATACCTTTCAGTGGATAAATAACCCGTTTAGTACCATTAGATAATTGTCACTCATCTTTAGTTACCACGCTCAAGTTACTGAAATGACCAGTTGTTTACTGCAGGCTTTTTGACAAGTTTTAGCGCAAAGCGCCCTCACAAGCCAGTAATGAATGGCATTTTTTTTTATTATTAACATGTGGTGTGATATCAATTACTCTCAGATCCATTAAAAGAACTGTACAAAAACAAATAATATAGTTCAATTATTTTGGCCTATATATAAAAAGGGATTTAACGCTCTTTGGGGGCTTCAGTAATTAATCAGTCTCATCAGTGCACCAAGTTGTAATATGAGTTCAATTTGGATGCAGTTAAAGATGATACGAAGCTGACAATGCATCGCCATCCCCCCACACACAAAAAACGGTGGCAGGCTTGAAGTGTGTATTTTAGCTAAAAAAAAAACAGATGGTGTGTGTGTCTATCAGGTTATCACGCATCATATGTGACTCGTCCTTGTGTGTGTTGTGTGTATAATGTTTTTTATAGTATCATTCAAGCAGCGAGTGCGTCAGTGTTATTTGTGCGTATTGTCAAGTGCTTAAGCCTGCCGCGTCAAAAAACCTACATGCATGCAAAAAAATATCTACTAAGCCGGTAGTTGTGTGTAACTGGTAGCTGTGCGCGCATCTCTTTAAAACGCAAGAAGAGCGAAGAATGAAGAGTATTTCTGTCTGTTTATATTGCATTATGAGATAGTAAACCGACGCACTGCCATAAAAATAACGCATGCCCATTGTACATATACTTTTTATTTTATCTTGTCAGTCTTATGCACTTGATGTCAAATGACACAACCTGCGTTTAGCGTCACGTGACTAACGTTTGCTGACTGCGTTGCGTGACAGACTTATGCACACTTGTGTGACTTTGTAACAACGTTGTCAATTTAGCGTGGGCTGACGATGCAAGTGCGTCAACTATTCCGCCTAAATTTAACGGTTATGATAGTCTCACATGAAAACGTAACAACGTTCGAACCCCCACCGTACAGCCTCGGGGTGATGTGTGTGCAAGGTATATATATCTGTCTCAATATTGAAAAAGTTTCCTTGAAAGGAGACTAAGGCGCTTCGTTGGTCACGTTGTCGTTCTGCCATGTCATCGCGCGTCGCATGCCAGTGTTGTCATGCTTCTACTACACTTTCCAGACTCAGCCCCATCGGCGCCATAGCCTGCCTGCGCCTGCCGTGATGCCATCATTTGTAAGGGGTTTATTTTATTTTAGCACTGTTTAATTTAAACTAGTGTGTGTCTTAAGTGCCCCATTTGCTTGCTGCTGCTCAGTTGAAAATGTTAAACGTATGCAGGTTTGCTTTTGATTTTGAGATGAAGTATGACGTTGGTCGTTGTGATGACAACTACTGATTCCAGTGGACTCATGTATGTTGCTTGTTTGTGAGTTCAATCCCAAGTGCCCTATTATTATGTTAGAAGCGGCTGGTGTTTTTAAATCTACTCTATGTGTGTTCGTAATACTTGAATGTGTTGTGGAGAGTGGTCAACAATTTCGCACCATGGTTTAATCCATGACTCCTCCCTATTGTTGAAATTGTTTATCATGAATTATACTAAGGAACCAATTAATTGTTTTCCTGCATTTTTTGAGACTGCTTCATGGTGTAACGATGATGTTTTTTTCATCATTCGTAGGAGACCAGGTCTCTGTAGGGGTATAACTGACCAGAAGAAGGTGGTTTTTTCTTACCTCCATATATAGGCCTTTAGAGCTGATGTATGAGCGATCAATAAGACTAATGAATAAAAATGACAGTTTCAAAAACTGAAATGCACTCCATAAACCGTACTTTGAAAAAAACCTGTCCCAGCTCCTTTCTTAATGACAAGCAAAATGTTCTGTTTGAAATTCATCCAGAATTTGAATTGTGTTAATGATTGTGAACAGAACTCTGTTTTCCTTCCATTTCTTTTATAGGATGAGCCTACTGTGCAGCCAAATCTCCTGTACTAGAAGAAGAAGGACCTTCCGTCAAAGGAGTACTACCTAGAAGTGTGTCAAGCTTGGCTGACGTAAAATGACCTTTGACATTTGTGTGTCATTCTGGTGTCAGGTTACGTTTTTTTTAAGTTTTTTTAAATTTACTCGTCAGTGAGTTTTTATGCCAATTACTCATCTGTGTCATTTATAAAGTACTCACCAAGTGCGCGTCCCAAATATTTGATTCACCGATGAGTAAATTTCCAGTGAGTATCTCTGCATTACTCATTTGGTGTGGCGTTCTGAAGTCAAATCGTTTTACTTCGTCATTATGGGTATCCAACTTTAATACTATTTGAGTATAGCAATGAATAACGCAGTTGTTAAGTGTCATGAGTCAAAGTCACTTTTAATGGAATTCATGCTTTACTATTTTTGTGTGCATCTGCCCCCAATTCGGGCGATTCACAATGCAGTGCGCCACCAAGAGTTTGCCATGGAGATTCCATTTTTCAAGTTTACGGTCGACACAACATTGCCCATTCGAATGAGTGTCGGCAGACAACTTGAGCTAATTTGTTATAGATTGGGGCATAGCGTTATTTCTGCCGCCTTACAAAAAAAACACCACATTGATAAAAAGAACAGAAAAGGGCTAACAGATACTCGAATCATACGCTTACGAAACTACTGACCGGAAAAACGAACAATTTCAAATGTCTCGTTTGTCGACTCTCTCCCACAATGCACTGGGAAAAATGAACTCTCCTTAATTGACACACTCTTGGTGGCGCACTGCATTGTGAATCGCCAGATTTCCTCTTTCAATGTTGGAAAGTTGACTTTGGTGGTTCGTGCATCATCATCAACACTGAAAGCGGGGAGAGACCGGAATCAAAAGTACTTGTACTTATCATTGGCTGTGACAATTCTCAACTTAGCACAGAATAACACACATTGGCTTATTACACTGTTTACATGTCATGTGCGTTTGTCGATCTTCTCTTATAATACTGCAGACAACACAATCACGTCTGTTGCCGGCGTCATTTCTTCCAGGATAGTATTGACATGAAAAAGCCATATGTTGATACCCTGAAATCTAATTAAAACTCCATTAATACGGATATGGCTGCAATCTTGGATATTTCATAAAGTCCGCTATTTTTAGATCTACTGTGTGTCTAGACCAAGTTCCTTTTTTATAGGGCTATTTGAACCCATACTCACTGCATGTAGAGGCGACCTTCTTTTGTGGAACTCGAGTCCCATTGCATGGGATCCAATCATACTCCTTTCATTGGCACCCATTGGAATGTCAGTTTACGTCTTCCAAAATAGGGGGCACTCTTCAAAACAGCCATTTTGCAAACTACGCAATAGGGTTTTGGGGCTTGGTTTTCATATTCCTCGTTTCATATCACAAATCTCTATACCATTTTGGAAAAAGGTTAATGAATAAAATTATCTGCAATTTTGGGGGCAGTTTTGTTTTCATCTCGGGGGCACATTTGGGCTCGAGGGGGCATTTTTATGTCCGCAAAAGGGGCACTTGGGTAAATCGGGGGGGGGGGAGACATAACATAGGTGACACATACCTTTGTTGTCATGTCTGAATGGGACAAAACTCGAATGTCAGATTCACAGTGACTGGCAAAATCTGGCAGAACGCGCTAGACCAGGGTGATCGTTTTTGCCGATTTTCGGCTAACTTTGAAAGATTTTTTATTAAAAAACGAGTTTGACAGAAAATTTAACAGAATGGATATTTTGTCAGATTTCTGGCAGAATTCTGCAAAAATGGTTATTTGGCAGAAAAACATAGCAAATTTGAAAAAAATGGTATACATTTGTTTAAAAAGGCTTCAATCTTTCCAAACAAATTCTTGCATAATGGGACAGGTTGGCTGGTCTAGGTGCTGAGGTTCACTGGGAACCGGACTTTGTCTTGACGCAACCAAGTTTTGCCAGAAATTGAAGCAATGATTTCATAACATCTTGGTGTGACTGTAGATTGTTTATAATGTAATTTGAACCTTAGTTAAGGCAATCTACAAATCTGCTACAAAATGTGATTTTAAGTGTTTATTGTGTATTCCGAGTAATTCAAGGGAATTTGGCAGATTTTTGAAGTGCCTTTAGCAGAATTTGGCCATGACCTTACGGTCACCTTGCGCTAGACTGAAGATTACAATCACACAGGGTTGATGATGGGGTTCAGTATGACATTGAAGACCTTTTCTTTTTAATACTCGCAACACACAGCGCTGAGGTCCTCGTTTTCAGTGCCAATTTACAATTCGTCAATACAACGTGACTGTTAATAACATGAAGCTACTCACATCATCACGAATCGCTGGTGTTAAAAAAAACAAAATGTCCAGCAGAACACTCCTATGCACTCCACGACCTAGTATCAAAATACAAGTTCAACAACTCAGTAGACACAACAGTTACTGAGTCTTCTACTTTTCTGCTTTCCAGCTTCCGGAAAAGCAGATTGTACACTTACACGCAGGTGGCTGAAAAGAGGCCCTTTACTTTTCAAGCGACCACTGTACAGATCTCAGCAAAATAGGGTGATTGTGTGTTTACGGACCCCTCTGCTTTGTTTGTTTTGGTCCTTTATGTGTTATTAACATTCGAAATTGACTTCTGAAACCTGAAACGGTCTTTTTTTAATTCTAATGACCATATAGTTTTTACAACCTTTGGAAAAAGAAGTGTAATTTTGGTATGCTTTTTTTGGGTTGAATTGAAGTCATGTGAAACCTGCTTTTCAGCTAGCAGAAAAGTAAAAACAAATTGAACCTCCAAAACGTTCAATCTGCTTCTCTGCTACGGTATTGACAGTAGAATATTAACAGATGTCCACTGTTCACCCTCAGTAAGCCTACTTTTTGTGTTCAGCGTTTGATGGGATGGATTATAAGGTCATTAAGGTGCTGGACACCTCGTCTTTTTTTAATCAGACGTGTTTTTTGAGAGAAGTGATTACATGTAGTGAGAAAGCATTAAATGAAGATCCGGTATGTGCAGGTAAGATTCAGGGTATAATCAATTGATGTTTTTGTTAATTATACTATTATATTCTCCGTTTGTCAAATTTCCAGTAAGGGACGATTGGTGACGACAATTTTTTTTTGATGGGGATCGCCAACCACATGTCCATGGTGGATTACTACAAACAAGAAAGAAAGAAACACTTTACTGATGTAGATACATGGCATGAATTGCGATAAGTTATGAAGGCAAGTTAACGGAAAAAAAGGTCGTATAATTATACGACCGTGGGAGACGTTTTCTCTTACCAAGGTCTTTTATGGATGTAGTAAACCCACGAAATAACAAGTCGTTATGTTAAGTGCTTATTTGCCCCGGAAACTTAAGACAAAGGATATGTATGACAAAAAAACCTTGCACGTATAATAATAATAGGCCTACTTTTCTACACATCGTTGACTACAGGAATTAGGTATGAATCTACCATGGCATGCACGGATAGTATATAATTACGACATCTTCAGGCCCGTATAGGCGGGGATGGGGGGGGGGGAGTAGTCGGATGACCCCCTTAAAAAAAATCGGCAGTAGGTCCACTTTTTCCTCACGATTGATATTCCATGATTTTTACTCAAATGTGTATTTTCATGCGTAATCAACGGTTTATTAGACACGCAAAGGTCCACTTCATGATAAAAACGACCTTCCCCTCCCAACACCAGGCTGGCTACGGCCTAGACCAGGGGCGTAGCTCGGTCATTTTTATTGAGGGTGGGGCGGGGGGCAAACATTTCTTGAATAGGGCACTTGCACATCCGTGCTAAAATGTAGATTTTTTTCCCATAGGCGGGGATGGGGGAGGGGGGGGGGCTGCTGGTTCCATCTGTCGACGGGGGTGCTGTTCACTTGAAAAATGACGATTTATGCACCATCACAGACAATAATGGTGGTGTTCAGGGCATGCGCGACTATAAAAAAAAAAAAAGTCTCCGGTTTTTCTGGTATGGAGCTTGCAAAAAAACGCGGCTTTTTTTTTTTTTTGACTTTTTTTTGCTGTGTGCCGATGACGATGACTGCAAGTGTCCGACCAACTTTAGTTAGTATATATGGAGGACAGGAGAGGCCACATAAAGCTTATTCTCACCCAACCC
This sequence comes from Patiria pectinifera, assembly GCA_029964075.1. Lineage (NCBI taxonomy): Eukaryota > Metazoa > Echinodermata > Asteroidea > Valvatida > Asterinidae > Patiria > Patiria pectinifera. The sequence goes on from CM057133.1 coordinate 17,759,320, forward strand.
AATCTAAAAAAACACGTTGAAATTGCGCAGCAGTAGTTCCAGTCAAACCAGGAGTTTGGCGGGTTTTTGACATCATCTTTTCAAAAAAAAACTTTTTCATTTTGCGCATGGCTACGGCGACGCGCGCGCGCGCACATACCAAAACCCGAGATTTTTTGGCCTAACGGCCGCCTTCCACAAAAAGGGCACAACTTTTTCTCAAAAAGGGCACTTTTTTCCGAAAAAAGGCGCTATTTCCGAAAAAGGGTCATTTTTTTTCAGAAGAAGGGCATTCTTTACAAATATGGGGGGGGGGGGGGGGTAAACGATGGAAAAAAAGGGCATTTGAATGGAAAAGGGCAGTACCCAGGGTTCGACCTTAACTCTTTTGTTCACTAGCCAGCCGGGCTACTGAAACGGACTCTTAACTAGCCCGCGGGCATTTTTACTAGCCCGCATTTTTTTCCAATCTCAAATACAAAATGACGTATTTTCAGGCTCAATTCTGAGGCAATTTTGTCAGTGTTTTTGATTAACATATCTTATAATTTAACCCTTTAAAACAGTTGATAAATTTAGACGCAAATTGATGGGGTTTTCTTTCTGAATTTAATGATTTATTTCTTCCTGTACGTTCATCTTTGACGTATCCCAATAATTTTTCACTCGCCAGCCGGGCTAGTTAAGGAATAGTTTGACTAGCCCGTCGCTGTTTTGACTAGCACTTATAATGTTTTGTTAATGTTTCATGCGGGTATTCAACGGATCTTGACACGACCTCGTATGTTAGGTGAAACAATACTGGTCAGTTATGGTGAATCACGTTTCTTTGAAATCGGTCGCAATGGTGCAATATCACCGTGCATTTGAATTGAGAAAATGGTCACTCATACCCTGATAAAAAATTAATTGCCCAAAACAGGGTTACCAATACCAATGTTGCCATTAACTGCGCACTATACTGCCGTTCATGAGGCCCTCAAAACAGACAGGTGTTTTTTTAACTTTTAAATCAAACACCAATGGGTCAGTTTTTGCTTCATATAACGATTTAAATCCTGACACCGGAGAGTGGATACGCCAGCCGGAAGTACCCGCATCTCAGACCAATCCGACGGTTCCTTATAAAGCTAAACTATTGCTTCCCTTTAAAACAACAGACAACCTCATCGTGTGAGTCTTGTGTCTGTTTATTTCGGCAGATATTCTGACGAGTTAAAAAAAAAGATAGATCACAGTTCGCGTAAGAAAAGAGTTTGAGTGTTTTCATACACATAATATCGGATAGAGATTTGCAAACAGCACACATTCAAACAAACCTTATATACAATTGATCTAGAATATATAAATAATCTGGCCTTGGAGAGCCTTGACTAAGGCCAATGCTTTTGCCCTAAGCCTTAAAATCCTGCCTTGGGTCAGCCTTAACGCCAAGGCTGATCACACGGTACTAGTGTTCGTCGCCTTGCGGCCACCATGAGCGTTGCCGAACGAATCCAGGCGTTGATGCCGGACTTGATCAACGGGAAAACGCACCAACAACTGGAGGAGGAGTTGGCAGTTAGCGACAAGCAGACGGGCTGCCATGTTGTGAACGAGACCAAGTTCCCCTGGACCATATCGCGGTCCAATCTGGAAGCCCTGAGGACTTTCGAAGTGCGCGATGACGACATGTACGTCTTCTCCTACCCAAGATCAGGTAAGGATTGATGAGTCTACACTATACATTACATTTCTATAAAATTCGATTTAGTTTTGTTTACTGGTAAACACGCAAAACTCAGTTGACCTAGTTTTATTCACTGATAGGCACTCACTGGGTGTGTGAAATACTGCAGTGTATCCTTCAAGATGTGAAGGGCGATTTTGACCGCACATTCATGACCAACGCTTTGGAGATGACGATGACAGATGACCCGACACACCTTGAGAGTGTGACCCCCGGGTACAAGGCGTACGCAGCCATGGCATCGCCACGGTGTATCTTCAGCCACTGCTTGGAGAGTTTTCGACCTCCTCAGATCTTAACTAAGCGAGCAAAGGTAATATGTTATTCAATAGTCAATTAAGTCATACAAAATGAAGGAAAAGATATCAAAAATTAGAAATGTGTTTGTGGACAAACACCAGCTGTTTTGGCTGAATAAAATGGCTCTGTGATAATGTGATGACGTGACTTCAAATTTCATCTCTGACACATGCAGGTTTAGGTTATATACAAAGCTACGATGAAATCAGGAGTATAGTGGCATCTTTAATGTGACTCAAATGACTTTTTTCAGGACGTCAGGATGACACCATGATGACGTCACTTGAAATTGTATCTATAATACACCCTTGTATACGTACACATCAAGTTACAACCAAATCGGACCTATAGTTCCTCAGTATAGGCCTAAGGAAAATGCACCTTTAATGTGACGTCACATGACATGTAATGATGGTATGATGAGGTCAATAAAATGTCATCCATAACACATCCCGATATAAGTAGATATCAATTTATAAGCAAAATGGGACCTATAGCAGTCCTACAGTAGATGTACACATTTGAAAATGCATGATAATTGTGACGTCACAGTCATGTGATGACGTTACTTCAATTTTCACCTGTAACACATCCCTGTTTTTGTGTACATACCAAGGTTCAACCAAATCGGACTGGTACTTCAGAAGTTATGTACGATTCGAAAAATGCACCTTTTATATGACGTCACGTTACACCTGATGACGTCATTGTTACGAAAATCGTTTAAGACCATCTGCAGGCGGAGGTCTAAGTGTATGCCAAGTCTGTATGGGTAGAAGAAAACGGGTATAAAACCTATGGAGAGGAGTCTGAAAAAGAAAAAAAAAGCTAGAAAGGTACACCAACATATTTAGTTGACAATGACATAATAGTTCACGTAATATGTTTTACGCTGCGTATTACGGTAAATGGCTTTACAGAGGATGCAAAAAAAGTATTTTGTTGTTGTTTGTTTGTTTGTTTTAAGGTGGTGTACGTGGCTCGAAACCCAAAGGACATGCTCGTTTCTTTATTCAAAATGGGAGCACATTGGAAGTTTGATGAGGTGTTCTGGGCATTTTGCCACGGGAAAAGTAAGTTTTAATGCAAAGCAAAATTAAATGTAGCCGATATTAAATAATTCAAATCAATATTTTTCCTTGTACATCTTCACTTTTATTATTTTTTTTTCCACGGCAGAAAACCGGGAACCTATAGTTTTGTTTAAGTGAGTTCTATTGTTCGCAAACATTGACTGGCTTAATTTATTGGACTGCAAAAACAGTCCCCAAATAATGTATGAACTTCTGCCATTTGTTATGGTGTTTGTTTGTTTGTTTGTTGGGGTGTTTAATTGATTGTTTGTTTGTTCATTCCTCCAGTGCATCTCGGTTCTTGGTTTGATCACGTGCTCCACTATTGGAACCACCGGGACAAGGACAATTTTCTGTTTATAAAGTACGAGGATCTCCACAAGGTTCGTAATGTTGAATCACAAACTCTCTATCCGTCGCGCATTGAAAGTTCAGAAATATACGTTCAGAAAGCCTTATGTTTGGTGCACAGGGCGGTTTCAGGAATTTTTGCACCCCCACCTCTGGATCTGCGACTGGTACATGATTCGAACCCGGGTCACAGCGGTTGAAGGCGATATCGCTACGCCAACCTGACTCCCCTGGACTCAAACAAACAGTGCGATTAGGCTATGAACTTCGTGTCCTGCAGCTAGCTCAGAGCTCTGCGTCATGCATTGGAAAAGATCAATGTACTATACAGTGTAATAACTATGACTGAGGAGTGGATGCGTTTAATAATCAGCTGTAACAAAGTGTTAAAAAAACTGTCACTTTCATTACATCCGCTATTGTTATGATTATTAGGCCTTTAATGCAATTATCACTGTGTTATTGTTGGCCAATCATAAATTCCTTAGACAGTTTGCCCATTCCTATTGGTCGAGAGCCCGTCACGAGGTCGTTCTTAAACGGTTCAAAACACCGGGTTGGCTGTTCTTAAACACTTTTCCAGTGTCACATGAAATGTTGGACTCCTATGAAATCCGGTCCCTTTTACCCTTATGTTGGTTGAACGTTCACAATTTTCAGTTAGGCCTGCGCAATACTACCAATGAGTCCGTATTTCATAACCCTAAATTCACACTACACAGGCACAGCTGCGTTCTTCGCCAATCTCGATATAAGGAGTTGTTTACGACTACTCGCGAGAGGCATGTACCGTAACATATCCATATTTTAAAAAAAAAACATGAACTTGTTGAACAAAATCGTTGGAAAATTAATAATTGTTGACTTGTTTTGACTGTTTCACCGAAAAGGCCAAGCAGACATTTATTCCCTGTATTGTGCACAAGATACTAAGGAGTTTAATTCACGAATATATTATTCACCAACACGTGGCGATTATATGAATTGAAATGAAAAAACGTATGGGAAATTAGTCAGAACTATAGATGTATAACTGAGGCAAACGCTTCACAAAATGCCACTTCGCCTTGTTGTTTTACTCCTATATTATTCAGGACCTCAGGGGCTCCATTTGCAAACTAGCTCAGCATGTCGGGAAGGATCTACCCGATGACGTCATCGATGACATCCTGGAGCGCGTGACCTTTGGTGGGATGCAGAAGACTTATCAACAGATTGAGGAAGAACGCGGGGAGGAGGGGAAACGCATGACGCGTTACCTAGGAGTGTTTCCGTATCTCAGACAAGGTGTGGTGTGGTTGTGATATTCCATCGATTTTTAGATATGTTTTTGTTTCAGATCTTTTGTAATAGTTCCCCGTTTCTATATTTTCCTTCCCATTTTTCATATACTACTCAATTTAGAACAAGACTGCCCGTGTTGCTTTGTTTCTTGCGGACCTTTCCTCTCACCGAAGTAAAAAAAGAAGACAGTTGACATTCCCGACCCAGGATTAGAACTTAGTTTTTTGACATTTCCAAATCATTCTGCGAGAATCGGAAATGTTGCCAAATGACAAGAAGAAATCTTTATTAGCTAATGCAGTGGAACATTGTACAGAGTATTTCACCAGGAGTGTGTTATCATTGATTTAACAGTTCTTTTCACCTTTTATTTTATTTGCCGCAACAGGAAAAGTCGGCAATTGGAAGAACACTTTCACGGTGGCACAGAGCGCCCTCTTTGACAAGATCTACGCCCTAAAGATGGAAGGGACCGGCTTGGATTTTGACTTTGAGCTTTGAGAGCCCCGATGTGAATTGGGCTGCACTATACTATTAGATATACTGCCTCTCTGTATTCCGTTCCGTAGAGCTTCACCAAATTAATAGCCTAAATATTTATTATTTCTGTTGAGTTAGAGATACTACATCTATTCATCACAGGCTTTTTCAGCTTGTGCGACGGGCTGCACTATAGCTTTTATACTACATCATATAATCTTATTGCCTTCAGTTTCTCCAGATAAATGCGAGATATTAAATAAATTTCTAGTCCAAGTATAATAAATTATTCGTTTTCCAAAGAAACCAAATAGGCAAACTGGCAAGGTGTATTATAATTATGTTTAGGTTGAACAAAAGAAAATTGACCAGAGTGGGGTTTGAACCTGCAAACTCATGGTTTGCCGTATTGTAAAAATAATTATAATACATTCTCGGTTGTAAACATGCTCCTAAGGCCAAAAAAAAAAAAAAATTCGGTCTGTGGTCAGACCAAAGTTTCGGAATTGACGCGGCCACGCGGCTTTTTTTTTTCTTTTTTCTTTTTTTTTCTTTTTTCTTCAAGCTTGGATTGTACAGACAAGGTGGGTATTATTTTGCTTTTTTGGTGTCCTCATGTACATTGGTGTCCTCCATAATTTGCCTTGATGCTTTCGATCATTTGCCTTGGTGCAATTTCCCATTCCTTGGTGCTCTTTGGTAAAAAAAATTGAGGAGGTGCGAAAATAGAGGGCGCTGTTGGAGCTACCGTGGAACATTTTGGAAAAAAAGATCGACGCGCATGATTAAAATCGACGCGCGCGCTGACCAGAGACCGACTTATTTTTTTTTGGCCTAACTATCAGTAGATACATATTCAAAATCGAAAATATGATAGGACATGAAAACTACAGTGGCGTAACTAAAGGTGGAGGAGCACACCCCAGCTCCCACTCCCTTGGAGGCCTGTGCTTCCCCCTGGCCTTGTGCCCACATTACCAGCACACTTTCGCAAAAAAGTGGTTCGGCCACCTTTCTGTACAAAACCTCATTGGCCGGGGTTTTGTGCGTAAACCTTATCAGTCAGCTGATCACACTCAATTGACTTCGGCAAAACCGCAAGTCCCATCATAAAGAATAAGTAAACTGGACCATTTTTTTTCCGAGAGTGTGATTCTAATGCTATAGTGGGCTTTTAAAAAGAAGTTTTTGCAAATGGGAAAGACACTTTCAGTTGGATATTATGCTTCATGAATTTCTGAATAAACGAGCACATTTTTAAACAGTATTTTATTACTATTTTTTTTCGGTGTGGTGGTGGTCGGGTGATGGGGTGGGGGTGGGGTCGAGTGGGGTGGGGGCTAGACAGACGATATATCCGAATGGCACAATAAGACCGACACTGGGCGCAATAAATTCGCGAGTGATTAGGGTTTCAAAAATGTATACTCGAGTCATTTGCATCAAAAGTGACCCCACATTTTTTTTTGCAAAAATGCAAAAAAATGCAAAAAACGAGACCGTCTAGTTTAAAAATCGGTGGAATCGTGCGAACATAGCAGAGGATCATCTCCCTAGCTTTTGGGCTATTATGTAAGAGCAGATTTGATAAAATTAGGGTCAAAAAATGGGTCCTTTTTGTACGAGAAAATGAAGGGATGCCACTGAGCATGCAGGCTCAACCATTACCAGCACACTTTCGCAAAAAGTGGTCGGCCACCTTTCTATACAAAGCCTCATTGGCCGGGGGTTTTGTGCGTAAACCTTATCAGTCAGCCGATCACACTCAATTGACTTCGGCAAAACCGCAAGTCCCATCATAAAGAATAAGTTAACCGGACCATTTTTTGCGAGAGTGGGATTCTAATAATTACTAACATTAGCTTAAACGAGCTTTTAAAACCCTAGAAAATGGGCCCCTTGACCCCCAGTATCCCAGCAAAGTAAACCCCAAATACTCCACTGATTGTGGAATTAGCAAAGTAAATCAAATGCATTCTTGATTAGTCTTTGTCCCAGACGTCACTACCTGGAGTTTTCACGCATGAACATGTACACTTTCTCACTAAGAATATATTTCATCAACAGAGGGCGCAATTTATAGGACGAGATGGCTGTCTGTCGACGGTACTTCGTGGAAGTCCAAAATCGAATGCAAGTCCGACGGAATCGATACCCATTAAACAACGTAATCCATTACAAAATTGAAAACATTATGGAATCGATTATAATTAAATAACATCCGCGCCGCGTTCGTGGTGGGCGTGTCAATAACTATGGCGAGAAAACAAAATGCAAGAAAAACAAAACAAACGAAGGTCTTGGAACCAAGACTAGTTCTTGATGGGAACATTCTACTTCTGAATTATTTGAAATAATTATCTTGCTATCATTTAATTCTTTCAGTTCTGATAGTTTTTAGTTTTAAGTTAAATATGAAAACATACCTGAGTAATAGGGAGCGACAATGAAATCGCAATTAACAATTGGAGTATTTTGAGTTAATAATTATGTATCCTGCATTTGAAAGAAAAATTCCTGAAACAGACACACCAGAAAATATCCCCAAACATTAACACAAAATACAAAGTTATGCCGATTTTAGAAAACTGTATGTGTACTTTTGATGGGGCTAAAATTAAACCCACCTTCACTGCAAGTATAGGTGCAACTTTCTTTTGTGGATGGAATTCAAGTCCCATTTCAATGACCACCTTTGGCATCTTAGTGTAAAGGAATCCCTAGTCGGAGGATCAGATAGTCATGTGTGCAGAACAGAGCCACAGGTACGAACGTCTGAAGTATCGTCGCATGCAAATTCGTCGCATATCGTCGCATGCAAATATAAAGACTATATCGACAGCGCATGCATACGCGCAACCTTACCTGGAGGGTCACGTGCTGGAGGACAGATACAAAAAACGCGCGCCAAACGTGACGAGCGTAACGCCGTTTACGTGCACAATGCGCTGTGCATCGGCACCCTTTCTATGTGGATTGTATTTTTAGTCCCTACCTGATTCATGGGTTTTCCCCAGACTATTATTCTGGGTTTTTCCTCCCACCTTTAAATAGACCGTGGGCCAGAAATCGTAGCGTGCAGAATCGTTCGGAGTTTTTGGTGGCAACTTTCTTTCTTTCCTAATGAACTCCTTTTGTTTTGGATGTTGCCAGCAGAAAACCCGGCAGGTTAATATGATAATCAAGGTTGAAAATTTCACATTTCCCGTCGCATTTGTAACGGTTTCATTGAACCGCCGATAGAGGTCAGTGGTTCCAACCTCGAATCAGCTCTTCGTAGCCGATTTAGGAAATCGTGTTGTTTCACCAGGGTACAAGAAGGGCAAGGACGGAACATGGCGGCGCCCGTGAACAGGACGTGCGTTAGCCGAGTTTGTGAAGAAACCGGTGTAACTTAACAGTTTACAGAGACGAACCTTTCGAAGAGTTGGTTCGAAAGGAGAGAAAGATTGTCCAAGAAAACAAGGCTGAGTATGCCCAGGCCTTGGCCCGTCATGTCCGTAAATACGGGCGGTTAAAAACCACCATGTTTACGGGTCTACCGTCATGACTGTCTAGTACCAGTCATGCCAGTACCGGACCACAGGCCAGGTAGGTTTTCATGTCGTAAAATAGAGACCGTAAAGGCGGCTTTATGACTTTGGCTAAGAAAATTAATATTATTTTTACTATTAGTAGGATGGGTAGGCGAGTACTTTTTGGCATTGTGTAGTTAAATGTAAGACACCTCTAATAAACATCAATCATGTTTTTGTTTTACAAATACAAGTCCGTACAATGTCATTCATAATTCAAAACTAGCCTATAGCTTGAGTAACTCCTGCTTACATGCTAATCAGCATGTCAGCTGGAGTTACTCAAGCTAATTCAAAACCATGCTCTCTTTCCACAAAATTAAGCAACATGGCATCTTATAATTAGGGAACTATCTGTTTTGTCTGTATGATTCCAAACCAAAAAGGTGATTGATCCTAGCTGGAGTTACATCAGCCCTATATTAATTTTTTATAATTGGGTGATGACAACAAAATGATAAAATATATAGGGCTGAGGTAACTCCAGCTAGATTGATCCTGCTGTGGGATAGGCATAAAAGTATCTAAACATGACTGTTCTTTTATATGAAAACTGGGTAAAAAGCTGAATGATTTCTATTTTTTTTTTATCTCTTACTCAAAACTTTGATAGCTGAAAGACATTAAAAGGTCAGAATGATGGCTGATTTCCTCATCCTTGCAAATCCCATCACCATGGCAATCTGTGCAGATAAACAGTTGGTATTTGAGATACGCCATATTTAAAGTAAAGCACAATGAATCAGTTTACAAGTGCAGTACCCATCCTAACAGATTCCAACAAACCCTGGCGTTGGAGTTTGGCTGGTTGGGGATCTTATACGGTCCCTCAAAGTTTCCGCTGTTGTGCCGGTAATCTCTCTTAACATGCAAATGTATACGCATGTGTGTCTTTGTCACTCAAGATTATCAATTTATGTTTTAAACCGAGCAAACAAGTAGCTCCAAGGGAAAACGCTGGCCTCCATTTCCACTGACCCGAGTACAAGTCCCACACTCAACATTAAATTTGTTTCATTTTCCAAAAAGTTCAATTTTTGTCCTAAATCCAGTCCTCCAATTAATTACAGAATATTTTAACTTTCTCTTTCTCTTCTCAACAGGTTCTGCAATGTGACTCCAGGTTCAGTTGGCCATGGTTGGCAGACGGGAGGAGAAACCATATATTACAGTTGATGATCATTACGTGTGGCTCCCCCTAGTGTCCTTCAGAATATTTGCTGCAAGTATAAAAAGGAACTGCACCTCACGAAATTGCTCCTGTCTGGCTAGGGAATTGCCTTGTTTTTAACTGATTGCGGGAACAAGACTTCTCAGACTTTGAATGCCTGCCCAGCGGTGGTGATGAAAGTGACATTGATCTTTAAAGACACTGTCTTATGCCCCTGTCTATGAGCATGTATCAAAGGTATACACATGAATTTGTCATCAATGATCAGCCATATTTTTCTATTAGTTGGCTATTCACCACCTGTAACTACATGCACGGCAACATCAATGAGTATTTTATCAGCTTGGTCAAGATGGTAGAAATGTGAACTGTAATCATGACTTTCATGAAGGCTATTTCTTCCGTCGATTTGTGTGGTCACCCAAGTTCCAGTTTTAAAGAGTTTGTTTTAGGCTAATGGCAATCCAATCATCTACAAATAGTTTGTCTGGCTCAAAATGTAGAGAAAAAAACTAAATAATGTCTTGAAAAAGCATTGCATACCTGCTTAATTAATTACCATGAAATCTTTCGGTTCATTTTAGGTTAATGACATAATTTAGTAATCTGCAATAGTCTTTCAAATTCACATTTGTGGAATTAAAAGGAAGTTCAGTGATGACTTGAAAAACCAATTTGTCCGCATATAAACAAGGCATAATATGGCCAAAGCGTTAAGTTTTGCATAACTTGATGCTTTATATACCGTGAAACCCTTACAATTATGAAACGTTTGGCATCAAAATACTTCATGTTGTAATTCGGTCATCTACAAAGAGCATTTTCAGCTCTGCATTTGAGAATAATAATGCCTAGAAAAAATGATGTATTATTACATACATTTGTAATTATTTCCCATCGATTTACAATCTTTGGAATTCAAGTTTTCGACAGTTTGTTTAATTTGGATAAACGACATAATTAAGTTATTTTTCAGCATCACTCAATCGGAAAATAATTACTGTTTACCTTTTAGCTTTTGCTACACTATAAGCGTTTACTTCGTTTCATATGAATAAAAAAGAAGTAAATGCTTTAAATTTCAAATATTTATTTGTCATATTTCAAGGCTGGGTTGGGGCTACCTTAAAATTAATATTAACAAATTTCATAGTACAAATAATACCATAGTTCATATGAATAAAAACTGGCATTTGCATTCACTACCAATTTGTTTTAGCGTTTACTCGCGGTATGTGATATCATCCATGCATGCATATCGCGCAGTGTGCCTGAACAACAAAACAAAAAACCCCGGCCAATTACCGACTTGAAGTCAAGTCTACAGGTCCATGGGACTACGCTCAAAGGTCATTCTGTACTCACGCAATCTGGCGGAACTGTAATGCATGACAGAATTCAATGTTCAGGAAGGGTTGATGATGGGTATGTACAGTAGCAACGTACTGTAAAAAGTCATGCAGCTTTATTTCAGTACGCATACAGAACATGATCGAATAGATACTGGTAGGCCAAGCCAAACCGTTTGTACTAGTGTTCTGTCCCTGCCGCCATCATGAGCGTTGCCAAACAAATCCAGGCGTTGATGCCGGACTTGATCAACGGGAAAACGCACCAACAACTGGAGGAGGAGCTGGCGGAGCGCGACAAGCGGACGGGCTGCCATGTCGTGAATGGGATCAAGTTCCCGTTTTTCGCGTCGCGGTCCAATCTGAAAGCCCTGAAGACTTTTGAAGTGCGCGATGACGACGTGTACGTCTTCACCTACCCAAGATCAGGTAGGCCATTGAAGGATTGATAAGCCTGCACTGTCGTCACCTGTCCCTCCGACACACTCGACATAATACCTTCGAGATGCAGAAATAGCCATATGTTGTTTAATTAAACTTACACGACAGTGTTTTTGAACTGTGTATTTCCAATTATTTATAATCACCCCCCCTCCGTTTCATGAAAGCTAGATCCGCCCCTGGTCTCATTGCATGTGAGATACGTTACCAAATGGGTTTTAGATCTTTTTGTCTCAACTTTTTTTGTTTTCTCAGTGGGAAATATGATTTTATAATTAGGCCCTACTTGTCGTTCATTGACACGATTATGTAAGTTTACAGTTATATATGAGTTCCCAGAATTGTCAAATTTCGCAATTTCTGAGACTAAACTTGAACATTTTAGCGGAGAATGGCCCGGCAACCAATTTGCCCAAGTTTCAATTTTGCTTCTGCTACCATATATTGGACATGATCTGAAAGTACTCACTGAAATTCCTAAACTTTTACAAGCTGCAATTCTTATTACCGTTGCAAATCTCTATCCTACCTACGGCCAATATTCGAGTGGAGAACGTTTCATACAAACCAAACTAAAATTCAAAATTTCTACTAAATCAGAGATCTGCCGGTGCCCACTTTCCAAAATTAATTAATGGGGAAGGCGCATTTATTAAACCAATCATTCTAGTGAAAACCGATGACCCTTTTGTCCCCTTTCATGCTGTTTGGATTTCTAAAAAAAAAATCCCAACAGACACCTTGTAAATATTATCAAGATGTAAAATAAATACATAAATTCTATCGGTTGCTGTCTTTGTTGTGTTTTTCTTACAGCCACAATCAATTCGGTTTTGTGAACTAGTACGGCACTCAAACCTCTGTTCACCGATTTTTCTATTCCATAAAAGGCACTCACTGGGTGGGGGAAATAGTCCAATATATCCTTCACGATGGGAAGGGCAATTTCGACCGCACTTTCATGAACATTGGGCTGGAGACGGCGCTGGCAGATGACCCAGCTGAACTTGAGTGTGTGACCCCCGGGTACAAGACATACGCAGCTATGTCATCGCCACGGTGCATCGCAAGCCACTGTATGGAGAATTTTCGACCTCCTCAAATCTTAAGCAAGCAAGCAAAGGTAAAGTAATGTTGTTGTTTTTTAAACTGACCAGGAAAAAAAAGGAACGGAAAAATGCACTATAGACGTTAGCATATACTCTTAATCAACGTCTGGTTTTCAAATGTTATGGGTGACGACCGTGACGCCATTTTCGTGAAAACTCTTATAATAATATTGGACAGTATCTGACCATATTGCATTTAATGCTGAAAGCATGGCAGCCGGACGATTTCGACACTGAAATTTGTGGGTTTTTTTACTCCGTTCGTTTGCACTATGGTTTGCACTACATATTCTGGTTCTAAATGACGTCACACTTCGGTTCTCCCAGACTTGGGCACACAAAAATCCTAAATTTAATTACCCCTAAGGCCCTTACCCTGCACTGTAAATCGCTCGATAACTCATATGCTGTTCTATCTTTCAAAATATAAAGGCTGACAGAAGCAAAGAAGAACCGTTTCGGGCATTGTTTGAAAAGACAAGCACGTATCTGCATGCAACCTTATAGACGTTCGCGCAGCGAAAGTGCAAATATTCGAGTTCCTTTTAAGTGAAATCCGAAGGGGTGGGGGTGGGGTGGGGGTGGGAGCTGGAGACCACAATATACAAGGGGGTGCTGTTCATGATACAGGTGTACATCTTTACTTACATCAAAGTAATTACATGCATCAAAACGCCGCATTTTAAGCTTTTGCACTTTTTCTCCATTATTCAGTGCTATTAAAATCATTTTGGTGGTGGAGAAGTTCGATAAATACCTCGAAATCCGCATTTTTTTGTTTCTCATCACGAAAAAGTGGGGGGGGGGATTCAATAGCCCACCCCCTGGTCAAAAATTGTTGGGGGATATATACCCCTACCCCCGGATTTACGCCCCTGCCATGAATCCTCCACCTCCTCCCCCGCCTTCTCCTTTTCCTCCTCCCGTCCTCCTTCTCCTTCTCCTCCTCCTCCTTCCCCGCCTTCTCCTCCTCCTCCTCCTCCTGCTCTATTTTTGATATGTCTCTTCCAGGCTGCTGTCCCCGTTTTTATCACCAGCTCGGTCTTCCTTTCCTCCTTGTGTCATGTGTAGTGGTTGCCGTTTGGTTGTGGTGGCTCCATCTTCCATCCTCTTTTCTTGCAACACGTCCAGCCCATCTCCAATTAGTCTTGTTTGCTGTCATCATTGCATCATTTACTTTGGTTGGGTCCCTGATCGACCCATTTATTCTTCCAATCTCTCCTAGTGTAACCAGCTTAGATCCCACTCCACACTTCTTCGAGCAGTTTGAAATTCCCCAGTCTCAATTTTTTTTGCTCCAAGTTTAAGTTTGGCTTCCATATATCATTGGTCGCAATATGCAATGGTTGGGCTGGATTTTATAAATAGTGCCACTAAAAGTTTCCCATCCCCGTATTCCCATTTCCTGTATGTACTTGATTACCAACTGGCCAAAGCTCCTGTCCCAGAAAAGTATATTTAGTTATATACTTCTTCTAGTACCCCATTATCGACTTTGATCTCTTTCTGTTCTGCATGGTTGTACATCACCTTTGTTTTTGACGTATTAACTTTTCAGACATAACGTAGAAGTTAACGTAGGTCTGGTAAATAAGCACACCTGATTTCACATCTCGTACGTTATCATTCCGCTCGGATGCCTGTCTCACCACACGCACATTAACTGCAGGTTGTTTCCTATAGTGACATACAAATAATCGACAGCTAATTTTCAGTGTTCCTCATACGTCTTTCGTACTCGCAAAATTCCAAATGGTCCTTAATATGTTTGTGTGTAAATTTGTGTACTTTGTTGTCTGGTTTTGTTATATTTAAGATGGTGTACGTGGCCCGAAACCCAAAGGACGTGCTGGTTTCCTTTTATGTCAACATGGCATCTCAATGGAAGTTTGATGAGGTGTTCTGGGCATTTTGTCTCAGTAAATGTAAGTTACCGTGCACAAAAAAACCGCTTAAAAAACAACCCATAAATATCGAAATCGATATCGCTTTTTGCAAAGTGCTACTTCCGTTCCCTATTTCACTTTCGCTTTCAACAACATTGACTATTACAATTAGGCCTAGTACTGTAAAACCGGTCCCACGTAGGACTCACCTGCTGCGAGTCATTATTGTTTTTGTTGATTCCTCCAGTGTATTTTGGATCTTGGTTTGACCACGTGCTCGGCTATTGGAATCAGAGAGACACGGAGAATTGTCTGTTTGTCAAGTACGAAGATCTGCACAAGGTAGGTATTAGACAAGCTGAGTCGGGTCAAACTCGGCAGTGATGCTGAGAAGGCCATACAGACGGTGCAAGTCACCATCATTTTCGGCCGGATGGTTTTGTCGCAGTCACTGTCGCAATGCCGTCGTATCGATCGAAACTCCATGATCAAAATCACCTTTTGTGTCCTCCTTCTGCATCAGCGTTCAGTACACACAGTGTAATAACTCCATCGAGTGAAACTTTTAGATTTTTAGCTGCGAAAAGCAGTTCTACAAGTGATTATGTCGCTCCGTTAGTCCGTAGGTTAGTTAGTTAGTAACAAACGTTGGAATGCGCACATGGGCGTCGCGAGGGGGGCACTTGCCCCCCCCCCGGAAAAGCAAAAAAAAAAAAAAAGGGGAAGAAAAAATAAAATAAAAAAAATACATAAAAAGAGGCGCGAAGACAAAGTGGTGTAAATTTAATGAGTTGGGGGGGGGGGCAAAATGTCCCTGCCCCCCTCTAAAACTGATAAATCGAGAATGTGTTGAGAAATACAAGCATTGTTTGGACAAAAAAAAAAATTGCCCCCCTCTAGAAAAAAAATCCTGGCGACGCCCATGGATGCGCACCTGTGCACTATAACTCACCTTAGCCATGCAGCTCCTGCTTGAGGCCCTGTGTCAGTTTTAGTGGAGGGCAGACAGACTTGCATTACCGAGGGCAAGTTTGCATTGTGACGTTCAACAAATGGGAAAGCCTCTATTTCAATGCCAGAGACATGTCATGCAAGAGCGCATACATAATGAAATTTGTATCGTTGTGTGCCTTCTGCCCAGTCTGTTTGATATAGATGGTACGAACACACACTCACTGGCCCGCAGCTGCTGAGATCATTTCGAGCTTGTTTTTATTTCATTTATTTTTGGTACTAGTAGTGAAAACGAGGATTCCTCAAAAGTGTCCTAGGCACTGTAGCTCGAAAGCCTGAATAAGCTCTCAGAGAGAGAGGACAATGGGAAGAAATTACAGTTTTTGAGGTTTGAGATAGGCCTAAATCCGAGAAAAAAAAACCTGGGAAATGAAAAACACGGAATCAGGCAGGGACTGAAAAACCCAATCCACAAGCGGTTCGGGCAGGAATCGAACCCGGGCTGTAGCGGTGGAAGGCGTAGCCTTGATCAAGGCTATCAGCTTGTTCCCATACGAGCTTGTTCCTGCTACCGATACCGCACACAGCGCGCGCCGCGACACTATTAGTACTATACTGGTAGCCTCAACGACCCCTGCGTGTGCTTTGTGTGCATGTACGTACGCCCCACACACACTTCCGCAAACAGCCATATCCTCCGCCTCGACTTACTGTACGGCTGTTTGCGGAAGTGTGTGTGGGGCGTACGTACATGCACACAAAGCACACGCAAGGGTCGTTGAGGCTAACGGTATAGTACACTAGTGTGTCGCGGAGGGCGCTGTGTGCGGTAGCGGAAACAAGATCGTATGGGAACAAGCTGATAGCCTTGGTCAAGGCTATGGAAGGCGAGGAAAGTAACCCCTGCGCCAATCTGATCACTGTGTTATTTATTGGCCATTATAAATTTGTGCACAATGAAATAAGGAGTTCGTTTCACAAATATTAAATATTATTGATCACCACACAGTGAAGCTTTAATTTATATGGGGAAAAATATGGGAATACTCAGAACTAAAACTGAGGCAAACGCTTCACGAAATTCCACAAGGCTTCGTTTTGATTCGTAATTAATATTCAGGACCTCAGGGGCTCCATTTGCAAACTAGCTAAGCATCTCGGGAAGGATCTATCCGATGACGTCATCGATGGCATCGTGGAGCGCGTGACCTTTGGTGGGATGCAGAAGACTTATCAACAGCTTGAGGAAGAACGAGGGGAGGAGGGGAAACGGATGACCCATTTTCTACGCGACTTTCCATATCTAAGAAGAGGTGTGGTGTGGTAGTGTTATTCCATTGATTATTGGATGATCCATTGAACTCGAAAGCTTTCGGTATACAGGGTGACCCAAAAGAAATTGCACCCCTGAAACATTTTGCCTTCTTTTCAAAAGCGATCGGTGAATTTTTCTGTTTTGGATGTCAGATTAAAAGATTAAAACTGAGAGTTTTTTTTTTCAAAAAAATCATGAAAACCCACTGGGTTGCTGAGAAAGTGCCAATTATGTAAAGGAGGTGATT
Source organism: Patiria pectinifera (assembly GCA_029964075.1). Classification (NCBI taxonomy): domain Eukaryota; kingdom Metazoa; phylum Echinodermata; class Asteroidea; order Valvatida; family Asterinidae; genus Patiria; species Patiria pectinifera. The sequence goes on from CM057133.1 coordinate 17,776,563, forward strand.
TTTCATCCGTCCCAATGGCATTACCACAGTTAGGGGATTTCACTGCACCTGTTTGTGCATGAAATGCATAGTGCATGAAATGCATGTAGCGCATTGTGTCCTAATCCTTACAAACAACACGGCACATATTAATGTGACAAAAGTACAAATTAATTTGATGGAGATACCTTTTATTGTCCACCTGAACAGGTACCTTATCCTTTTTAGTCCCATTTAAACCTTTTGATCATCATAAATTTTTCAAAATATTAAAGAAATTGCACAAATGAAAGACAATAGCCCTAAGTGGGCTTACAGTTAACATGTTTCACTGTTTGAAGCACTTTTGGAACGGATGAAAAATCACTTCTTTTACAGAATTGGCATTTTCTCAGCAACCCAATGTGCTGTTTTCATGATTGTTTCGGTATTTGAAAGAAAAAGCTCTCATCTTTAATCTGATATCCAAAACATAACAATTTACACATCACGTTTTGAAAAAAAGGCAAACATTTGGGTCAACCTGTAAAGATATGTTCTTTTTTTTAATGGTTTCCCATTCCTATGTCTCCTCCCATCTTTCATACCTTTCAAATTAAAACAAAACTGGCCACTGTGTTGCTTTTTTTCGGGCTTTTCCTCCCTCTGATCCAAGTTGGAAAACAAAAGATGCGTATATCATTTGTTTTTGTGACAAACGCAAGGTGACACGGGGCGCAACGCTCGCATTTAGTTGTACGCTGTTCAGTTCAGTCATGAATGTCAATGTAAAAATGGCTCAAACGATGAAGGAAAAGATTTTCTTCGAATTACCCGAACACGTATTTTTATGTATTGATTAGCATTTCACTCCCGGTGTGATGACGTCACAGCTTTCGAATGCCTGACGTCAACAACTGATGATTATATCATCATTTGATTGATTGACAGGTTTCATATAAAAGATGAAGTGAAAACAACTTTTAAAACTAGGAAATTATCACGAACTAAAACGGTGTTGTTTACATTACACCCTAAGTCGTTTGATAGAAAAGCTGCGGAGAATTATTGTCCAGAGGCAAGAACGACGACAAAACCAGAGGCTAATGGGCAGTGGGCACATCCTCACCACCTTACAATAGACAGTGGACATTTCCGACCCGCCATTAAATCCTGCCGGGATTGTAGCTTCGGCTTGTGATTTTCCAAATAATCCTGGAGAATTTGCAGGCTGGCCAGATGAAAGTAGTTATCATTATTAGCCAATGCAATGAAATACAGGGTGAGTAAATGAAGCCCGAAACACAAATGTCGGGAATATTGTTTTAGTTATGTTCTGCATGTTGTACTTTCAAAATCTAGGATATGAAAGCCCAATTCATAAGCTTTCCAGCTTTTGGTGCAAGAATCATTCAAATCACTTATGTACTTTTCAAGTTACGGAGTTTGAAACACAACCACCGTTTTAAAGTTCTGTCCATGCACGGATCACAAAAAAAGGTGTGCGTTCTTTCAGCAAAACGAAAAACAATTCACACACATCCCTATCTGATTTGTTTTCGTTTTGCTGAAAGAACACTTACCTTTTTGTGATCCGTGGACAGAACTTTAAAATGGTGGTTGTGTTTAAAATTCCGTACTTGAAAATTGCATTAGTGATTTGAATGATTCCTGTACTAATAGAAAGCATATGAATTGGGCTTTCATATCCTAGATTTTGAAAGTGCTACATGCAGAACTTCACTAAAACAATGGTCCCGACATTTGGGTTTCGTTGGTTTTTTTGGACTCACCCTGTATTGTACCGAGTATTTCTTCAGGAGTATGTTGTCGTCGATTTAACAATACTTTTCACCTTCTGTTTTGTTTCCTCAACAGGACAAGTCGGCAACTGGAAGAACACTTTCACGGTGGCACAGAGCGCCCTCTTCGACAAAATCTACGCCCTGAGGATGGAAGGGACCGGCTTGGATTTTGACTTTGAGCTTTGAGAGGCCGGTACAATGATTGTATGCTATTGGATATACTGCCTCTCTGTATTCCGTTCTGTAGAATTTCTAAGGCAACGATTATAATTGGGATGCAGCTTATATTTGTCAAAAGAAGCCTATACGTGCTAACATGTGCTCATAAATTTCAATAGATATATGCTGAAAATAGAAAATATATAACATACATTCTATACAGTGCGTAACTAAAGTGTGAACAAAGTAAGGGATCGGGTTCCCATTGGGTATAGTTCAAGGACACCAAACTGATTTCATTCCTGGAGTGAACATTTGCATGTAGGGACACAGAGTGCAATAAAGGGAATATCATCCGTAACTATGGTAATTCTATACATTGTAAACATATTGGGCAAATGATTCGTTGGGTATTTTACAAGCCACAGAAATCGTCACCGACACCACGAAGTAACACCCAAGTCCACTTCAGTGTTACTTCGTGAAAACTGCAAAATGACAAATTTTGGTTTCACGAAGTAACACTCGTGTGTGCGCGCGCACATTGGACACTGGCGAGAACGATTTTCGTTTTCACACTGTTACGGAAATACTATTTGGATTAAAGCGTTTTAAAATGTTTGACAGGAATGTAATTAATGCCTTTTCTTGTAGGATTACATAACATTTTAATAAAAAGCCTTCAAACTGGTGAAATAAAGATGAGTGTAACGTCGTGAAAACAAAAATGACCGATTCAGCGCACAGTGTACATGAGTGTTACTTCGTGAAAACGAAAATCGCTCGGTTCTGTAAAATACGCGCGCGTAGCGCGCACTCGAGTCCACTTGGGTGTTACTTCGTGGTGTCACTGACGAAATGTTGGCCGATATTTCTCCATTTATTGGCTAATTAATTGGCATTGTTTGGTAAATAAAAAAGTTGTATACTTTAAGAATCTCCGAAGTTGAGCATAATTCAAGCAAGACGTGGGTAACAAATATGGTATGTTGGGGAAATTTATTGCCGTTGCCTCGTTATTGGGTACATTGGCTTATTGGTAAAAAGGGTAGGAAGCGCGCAAAATTCACCCAATATGTGGCTTATTGGTAAAAAGGGTAGGAAGCGTGCAAAATTCACCCAATATGTGGCAACATCGATGATGGGGGCCGCAACGCGCATACGGAGAGTCGTCACGGCAGATCATCGGTCGGAAGAGTGGTAGACTGCCTTATAAACGAACGTGAGTGTGTGTGTACACATATAAACCAGGTAGCAGCGACGTTGTGTGGACTTGCCCACGACCGCAGTGTTCCCCCCTCTCTGAAAAACAGTTTAAGAGGCATTTTTGGGTTAGGTTTATATGTGGCAGCATGAAGAGAAACACTTTAGGGAATCACAGGGGGGAATCGAAATGGGTTGAAAGAGTTTTCACAGTGTGAGTAAATTAGGTGTTTTTTTTCACAGGTTTTTCTTAACTACACGAAAACAAATGAATGGCCACACTACGTATGTAACGTAACATGTATGTTTGCAGGTGCGTGTTTTTTTTTTTTCAAATTAGATACAGATGTTAAAAATGATTTCGATATTATGTCCGTCGAACGGTTTAATATAGTGGACAAAGGCATTCGCATGGTTCGCTGTTGTGTCGGTATTACAAGCACATAGGCCTTGACTCTGCACATGTAGTATTAATATGTGGCGCATATACATATTATGTATACAGTGGGCCGACAGTGTACTGCATTAATTAACTGTATATACTGCACACATTGTGTGAACTAAGTTATACCTGTAATAGAAGCATAATTGAACATGTTTTTTTTATTATCTAATTTGATGCAGGATATGGTAACGTCAATGCCTACAAACGACTAAGAGGAATAGACACACATAAAGCACCCGGCCGTTCATCGTTTCACTCACTGTGATGAAACCATATGCAGCAAGCTTCAGCCGACCGTCTCCATCATACACTGCCACCGTCATTGTTGTTGAGAACAGTTGAAATTTGCTTCAAAACACTTGGCATGTTTTCCATTTGAGACCAGCAAACATCCAATGGGATGAAGGAATGAACAACACTGAGGACATTATGAACATACATCCAGACATGCCAGAGGCATAAACAATGGACCGATCCAGTAAGCACCGCCCCATGGTGTTCTGACCAATCACAGCCGTGATTTATGTCCGACGTGCGTGCACTTAAGTCCGACATGCGTGCACGCGCGTATGATGCGCGCGGAAGGAAAATGCAGCGTGGCATTGAAGAGGAGCACGTGTTAATTTTGTCCACGTGCACACTGGGCGGAGCTTACTGGATCAGTCCAGTCAGGTAAATACAAACCATGTTGTTGAGCACGGATGTGATTGAACTTAGCAAAACTTGTAAAATTTTAAAATCAAATTCTGTTTATCGAGGGTGATTTGTGTACTATGTAAATTATTTGCAACAATATTTTATACTTAAGTCTGTAAAATCAAAATCGTGGAGTATTCCGAATCATATTTTAATAATGCATGTACTGACTGCAATAACTGTTTTATTTAAGAACAACAATGGGAACATTTTTTTGGAATTTTTGTTTTGTAAGGTTTTACTATTTTTATATTAAAATGTGAGTTTGATTAAGCAACACAATAATATAAGAGATCAAGATTATGACAGCAAGATTGCGGTCATTGTTTTTAATTATTTTAACGTTTTTTTGATAAGTGGGTTTAATTTGCCCAATAATGGGCAAAACATTTTCTCAAGTATAGGTTTTCCCAGCTATTTTAACACTTTTATCACTCGAATTCCCTATATCATGCCTTTAATTTCGTCCCCAATCATCGCCAAGCTCACTTCTCAATTTGAATTTCAAAAAGTCACCACTAGATTTCATTTAAGGTGCAGTATAATTCAAATTGTTAGCATTCCGATTCGTCCAAAATATTTGAAATTCGTCTCGTGAAGCAATCGGCGTTGAATTGACAAAGCAAATTCGTTTTTTGTCATTCGTTTTCAAGTTGTTGTCATTACATTTCGTTTCTTGGGACGTACAGTGCATATGATTATAGAAAAAGCGTCCAATCTTTAGACTTATTTGAAGAATTGTGCGCATTAAAACAATGATAAATTCAACATCCATTACCCTATATGTATAAATAAAAGTTGTTAGCTGCATGAGGTATGCATTTTTATTTTGTGTTTCACAATTAACATTAGAGTCAAGAATTGACATTTCAAATATACATGGACACTAAGCGTCTTCTGAATGTTGCTCTTTGATAGACATATACCGTATTTCTGTTGTTTTAATCATATACATGTACATATATCAAAGGGCAACATTAAGAAGGTCACTGCCTGATGTCAATGCTTAATTTCCATATGCTAAACAAAGAGCATATTGTGAAAGTCCCATTCTGATTTTATTGTTAACTGTCAAAGAAAACTCAAAACTTACAGCTAACTTCTTTCATTTATAAGGAACTATTTGCTTAACATTAAAACTGTAATTAACGTGCACAATTCTTTAAATAAGTCCAAAGATTGGGCACATTTTTAATCGTTACGTTTTAAGTCACCAGAAACGAAATGTAATGATAACAACATGAAAATGAATGACAAAAAACGAATTTGCTTTGTCAATTCAACGCCGATTGCTTCACGAGACGAATTTCAGAGATTTTGGACGAATCGGTATGCTAAAAATTTGAATTATACTGAACCTTAAATGAAATCTAGTGGCGACTTTTTGAAATTCAATGTGAGATGTGAGCTGGGCGGTGATCGGGGACGAAATTAAAGTAATGATATAGGGAATTTGTGTGATAAAAGTGTTAAAATAGCTGGGAAAACCTATATTTGGCAAAAAAAACATGCCCTCAATGAGGAAGGGCAATATCATCGGCCACATTAATGGGTAACAATTAAGTGACCTTTGGTATTTTTTGGGCGTCGTGCCCATAGTAGTTGGAACAAAGTTGGAAATATGAACTATATGCTTTCCAAATCCATCAGGTGAAACATTCTACAGTGGCGGTTATTCATTGGTAGGCCATTATTATGGGTTTTGCAACTGAAATGAACTTCACATGAGCCTTTTTGGGGGCCATGAACTTGACTTTGTAAAAAAAGAAGAAGAAGATTAGAAGCCGTGAACAGGACTGCGAGTGTATAATTGTGTCGCCTAAACCATTTTTGGGAGAGACCCAGTCCTAAATTATGTATCATGGCCTTATGTATGTTACAGTTTTTGGAATTGCTCTGAGGCTCCTTTCCGAAATATTCCCCTGAATTCCACAACAGTTGGACATAAGGGTCATTGAGTAGCAAAGACAATCAGGTCAAATGTCATAGGTCAAAGGTCAACTGAGGTTAATAATGATGCAATTCGCAGTTTTTTGTGTAAGTTTACAACACTGAACAAGCTTTCATTCATGGATTTTCATGAAACTTAGATGCAATCGCGCTTAAGTGGGAAGACACAATTCTTCATCAGATTACTGAGGTCAAAGGTCATGTAGGGGTCATTAGAGGTCATTGTTCAAATGTGCTTCAAATGCTTCTTTGTCTACATAATTTGACTAATGTTATCACTTTGATGAAGTGATCCGTGGGGGTTCATCACAACTCTTCCGAATTTGGAGGTCAAAGGTCATCCACGGGTCATTTGATGTTATGTACCAAAAATTAATGTGACATTTTAAGAACACAACATATTTACATGTAGGTCGGACCGCGGAAAGAAGCCGACACATATGCGATCCGCGAATCACTTGTTTATGTGAAATTTTGATGAAATTAGGCCGCACTTTTAGAATCAACGAGTATAATTGCTGGCCGCTGAGAGATTTGATATTCCGTCTGATGTTGCGACTATAGCGGGACTACTGCTGACACTATTTTCGAAGCATTGCATTGATTGAATAGGTTTCTGTTAAAAGGTTACTAATCAGGGCACGTACAAGTGACTTTTATTCAAGTTAAAGGGGTAGCTTTCGATTATTTCAAGATATCTCGAAGTGATCTAGTTATAAGAGATCTCTTAAAATCATTCAAATATTTCGAATAAATGTAATGATATCTCCATTTTTAAATGTCTCGAAATCCATTTCAAGATATCTCGAAATCCATTCCAAGGTATCTCGTAATCCATTTCAAGATATCTTGCAATCCATTTCAAGATATCTCGAAATCCATTTTAAATTCTTTCGAAATCCCTATATTGATATCTCGAAATCCATTTCAAGATATCGCGAAACCTAGTCCAAGATATCTCGAGTCATTTCAAGATATCTCGAATCTATTTCAAGATATCTTGAAATGTTTCCGCTTTCACCAGTGGCATGTCAGAGGGTTAAAATGAAAGACGTGATCAAGGTTCTATAAGGGCACTCTATATTAATGTGACACGGGAGTGGAAACGATTTCGTGATATCTTGAAATGGATTTCAATATATCTTGAAATGGATTTCGAGATATCTTGAAATGGATTTCGAGATATCTTGAAATGGATTTCGAGATATCTTGAAGTGGATTTCGAGATATCTTGAAATGGATTTTAAGATATCTTGAAATGGATTTAAAGATATTTTGAAATGGATTTCAATATAATATCTTGAAATGGATTTCGAGATATCTTGAAGTGGATTTCGAGATATCTTGAAATGGTTTTAAGATATCTTGAAATGGATTTAAAGATATTTTGAAATGGATTTCAATATAATATCTTGAAATGGATTCCGAGGTAATATCTTGAAATGGATTTCGATATTTCCCGAAATCATTGTTACTATCCGAAGATTTCCAAACTATCCGTGAATGTAAATTACTCAAAAAGCCTGAATGTTCCCAAATGTGATTTAATGAGAGAATGTTAAATACTTCAAGTGTCAATAGGGTTTAACAAGTGTACAATGATTAGGTTATACGTAATACAATTAAAAACATATCTTATATCATATAATTTAAAAGATCTCACGAGCGAGGACTTGGGCAGGCTCTGCAGCGAAGGACGACTCCAAGGATGGCGAAAACAGTTCTTTGACGGTAAATAAGCTGGAACGCGGGGCGAATTTAACTCTAACACACAGCTAAAAATTGACGAAAAAGCGGGGGACGCAAGCTACCACACCAAAAATATGGGGAAGAGGAAACCCAAAACTATTGAGCTGTTGACTCAGTTCACAGATTGTCTCTTCCGGAATTGAATTCAGCTCCCAAGCACTTCACTCGGTCAAGACGAACTTTCTCAAAACGCTTTACAGATTTGTCAAAGTCTGCGCCTCATATTCCTGATGTACAGAAGTTTGCATAACCTCGAGATCTCTGTCAGCCCATAGGTTTTTCCTTATTTTGCAGCAATTACTGTGCTCAGGCTAGTTTGGTTCCAAGACTCTCCTTCTTTTTATTCCGCGAAAGCGCGAACCATCGCTGTTAGTGGGCGCCCTCTCCAGACGAACTGCTATCGTCCACGAGTTCGTGGATGGTAGCAGTTCGTTTGGAGAGGCGCCCTCTAATAACGATGGTTCGCAGAATAAGGCCTTTCTTTTGTTTGTAAACATTGGCGCCATTGTGTATGGGCTGCCGTAAGCGCATAAATTGAAGCCGTGGTTGGCAACATATTTTTCCAAAAAAGTCCTCATAACGCCATCAACACATGGTAAAAAGACATATGTGGGCATTATTTTGTAGCTTTGTTGAAAATGTTGTATTTCCAACTTTCAAGTATCAAATAATATTTTGGTGATCTGTAATAACTCCCCAGCTAACACATCACGTTGCCACAACGTTGTGCAAAGTTGTGAAAATGTTGTCATTTGGTAACGTGTCACGATGACATTCAAGCAACGTTGACACAACGTTTGACTGTATAATTGTTGGTTGTAAAAATGTTGTATATTGGTAATTTGTACAACGTTGTACGAAAGTCATCATATGACATTGTATTGACGTTGTATGGTGGTCGTTTCACAATCGTTGTAATAAAGTAATAAATATGACGTTGTGGTTACGTTAAATGTAGGTGTTTTCATGACGTTGTTTTTAAGTTGTCAATGTTACGTTGTCAGAACGTTGTAATTTAGAATGTTTACAACGTTGCTGTGAGGGTATAATCATGACGTTGAGTTAACGTTCCATCTACGTTATTTTATAACGTTTTTTTCAGTTGTGAAAATCACATTGTCAAGACGTTGTAGTTTAGTATTTCAAAACGTTGCGGTGATGTAAAATCATGACGTTGTTGTAACATTGTACGTGGGTACTTTCACAATGTTAACGTTGTTGGTATGTTGTTATTCTCACGTTGTCATGACGTTGTAGATAACAATTTACACCACGTTGCTGTGTTCATGACGTTATGATGACGTTGCATAAAAGTCTCATCATAATGTTGTTGTTAAGTTCTAAATATCATGTTGTCGTGACATTGCAATTTGGTATTTTCACAGCGTGGCTGTTATGTTGAGAGCTCACGTTGCTGTAACGTTTTATAAGGTGTTTTGACACTGAATTTAAGTTGCAATTATGCTGTGCGTTACGATCCATGCTGTTGTGGTATTGACAAAAACATTGTGATTACGATTTACTGAATGTGAAGTGAACATAATATGTTTTAATTAATGATGTTTTATTTGATAATAATTAACATTTGGGTGCCGCCTTGCATGATATGTAACTCATGAAATTTCGAACATCATGTTTGTTTTGTCGTAGTAGGAATATAATGTTTCCAGATATTTTTCTAATGGTCTAAGATGGATGAGATCGTGGTCAAAGCGCGACTGTTTCCCGCTCATATTCATTGTTGAAAACATGTTCTCAATGTGTACATGTACTTTATTGCACACACCAACGTAACTAGAAATATGATTCCCGTTCTCAAAGAAAATATTACCATGGCGCATGCGCATCAGCAGAAATTCCACGTCCAGACCGCGTGATAGCTCATTTGAATTGCTCTGCTCAGTCGAGTCAGCAATCGAGCAGCAGCAGCTCACTATAACGGTCGCCGACTCGCCGTCCAGTTGATGTGAAGTATGGTCGCCAAGCAAGTTATTTTCACTACAGCATTTCTTAGAAGGTAGGAATGAAATTTTCTGTATATTGACTTCATTCTTGTGTCAAACACATTGTCTAAAAATCTGATTAAAGGATCAACTTAAATTAAAACAACTTTTCGAACAAAGTCGCTGTAAAAAATGAAGATTTTCCTATGCCTATCATCTTTGTTTTCAAGTTTTAATAAATGTTGAAAATGTTCTTCAGACTCGATCAGAATAAATGTAGATTAATTAAGTGTGAAAATATGTGCCTCAATTGAGATTGGAGGCTCGTCAATGCGAACAGTTTTGGAGGATCATACACTGAAAGAAACGTTCAAGTCATCTGGTTTTCAATTTGATAATAAAATCTTGGTATTATTCCAAGGAAATATTATACATGTGGATCAGATTTACTCGAATTCATGTGCGACATGTTAGACCTTTTTTTTACAACGTTTTAGGTTGGAAAGTTATTTGTTCGATAGTTATAATTTTACATAAAACAGATATTGTTTTAGCAAATGGAAAAAACGGCAAAAGTGTATACATTATATCGAGAGGACCTTTGTTTTGTGTACTATAGTATATGCCTATGTTTGTATTTTTTTTTCAAATTGATGAATTAATCAAAATGTAACAATATTGTATTGAGATACCCATGATACCCGAGCCAACAACCGTGAAATTGTTACCTGGGGTATCTCTTAATTTATAGATCTGAGTTGATTTTCTCTCAACTAAAACTAGCGCAAATTTGAGCATAAACAGTCCGTTATAAAATTCCCGCCCCGCAGTGTACGGTTGTAATAGCAACGCGCATTAGCATTTCAGTCTCAAGGGTCAGGCCTAAAGTTCACGTTCCAGGACCGTACACGTATAAACCATCATCTGGCTTTCGTTGGCTTGTACATAACAAGTGTATTCAATCCGGGCTTTCGGGCCGTATAGCTCCCAGGGTTTGGCGTGATTTATGGGAGTTTGACCAAAGTGTGTGGAGTAGGGTTCAGAGCCAGGTCAGCACTGTCACAAGATCAATGAAAAATACGCGAACTATAAAAGCCTTTTCTAAAAAGGGTCATTTGTAGACTAGTTTTTTTCGTGAAAATAAGACATTATGTGGGTTGAAGAGCACGGGGACATATTTACACTGTGTTCAAACTTGATTAGTTTTATATATTTCTCAACCTTAAAAAACATCGTTTCTTTCTCCAGGTAGGCAGTACACAGGTATGCTATACGTGAGTGCACTGGCTGCAGGATTTGGCATGTTTAAACTTTTAACTTCAGCAGTCTTCGAGGGAGGAAGTTTCTAATTATTTTGAAAACCACCCCATACATCTCTTCGAGGTTGTTGCTGTAAGTAATTCAACATACACTGACCTCTATACATGTATCTCTGTAAGATGGTGAAATTAACTTTTAAAATGTGTTGAAAATACACCTTGGTCGAAATGTGTTAAGTGATTACCTGACGTTCACCAGACACCTATATTACTTAAATTTATGTATTCATGAAATTTATCTATACTATAAAATTCAAGACCGTGAACCCAATGCATGCATATCCAAATCCTTCCAACTCAAAATGTTCATACTACCACGTCCGCCTTAACAAAGTCATTCTTGTCGAGTCATGCGCCAGAAAAGATGCGTGCACAATGCTCTCTAAAAATAACCCCAAAAAACCCACACATTTTGCGTGAACCTCCCTGGCGAGAGCTGATTAATTTTCTAGCAGGTATTAACTTCAATGTTGTGAAAAATGCAATGAACTTTATAATTTTTATCGTTAGATGTCTTTCAAAAATGAATAACTTGTATTTCGCAGGAAAATAGCAGTTGAAAAAAAGGAAATAAACTTTCGGGGTGAAACTCGAAAGTAGCGTAGGCAACGGATCTTTAATCAAAATAATTATGAATCAAATTAGGTTTTGCCCTTCACCGACGTATAAACACTGTGTACCCAGTGTGTATTCGCATAAAATAATTATGCGCATATCAAAACTGCTACTGGACGGTTCTTCTTAACATTTAATGCAATTGTTTCGTGTGAAATTTAAATTACTTAAAAAAAGCTTGAGCTCTTTGGTAATCAAATATTTTCTGTATTTATAATATATTCAGGTACCTGCATGACATGACTTCGCATGAACTTTTAGAAATGGCAGCCGATTGTGCTTGGTTATCCAGAAGGGCCAAGATTCAAGGTACGTGTATTAAGAAACTAACCATCGCAGTCACTAAATTGATTGGTCAAAAGGTATCAGCGACAAACACCTTAAATACACTTCTGAAACGAGCACCATAGACCTAATGCAATGCCGACTACCAAGACCATAAACTTGCGGAAGAACCAACATTTTGATCGTTACGAACATACATTTGAACATGAAGTTGTTTAGATTACATAAAAATGCGTAAAGCAGGCTGGCGCTTTAACTCTCAACCAGGGTTTTGGTTACCCTTTAAATTTGAGAAATATCCTTGACTTCAGGGTCAACTTGAAACAAGAGGCTCATTTATTTTATCCCTGTCTCTTGTGGGTTAAAGATTGTACATGTAGAAACACAGGCACAGCTCTGCTTGAAGTACATGTATTGAGAAGACAGACATTATCTGGATATACATGTAGTTTTAAATTTCACATCTGGTGAGCCAGCGTGACACGCAGTGAGTGTTTTAAGCCTAAGGCAGCAAACATTAAATAGTTCATAATGTTTAAATAATTGATACATTGTTTTTTGTTTTCCTTATTTTCTTGTCAGATTCGTGTCTTTGGAGAAGTGCCATATTGACAACCTTGCTGAACAAGGAATCCACTTTTTCTCTACATCTGGATAATCTTCTGTTAAAGGTTCCATTAAATGAATGTTACTCTAAAACATAGATTGGGCAATTAGCCAATCTGCATGGAGGTATTCAAAGAAAATCATGTTGAAATGTCAATATTTTAAAATGCAGGTTTTTTGCGAGTTCCCTGCATACAAATATATCTTCACGAACAAACGCTATTCAAGTATCCCTTTCAAGTGTTATTCTTTTTCATAGACTCTGTAGCTACAAAAAAAAAAAAACAATTGAGTTTTGTTTTGAAGATGTTCCATGGGAGAGAAAGAAAATGAAGGATCTAGATAGAGGACAGATTTAAAAAGCATGTGATTCAGTAGATTAAAAGTTGTCGGATCTATTTTATTTGTTCGATGTGAAAGTCGCCTTCCTATACTATATTTCTCATCACGGACAGTGGAAAATACTAATGTTCAAATACTATTTGAAACCATACTTTTGCTTGAATGTACGTTGCGTATAGCACTGTGTATTTTTCATGAATTGATCCAATACATGAATAGGTATTCTCTAGTGCGGGTAACATTGTGATATGGAGCCCCTTTAAAGGTGATGTATAGAACCGTTGAGTGGCTAGGTCGCCGATAATAACCCTTGCATTCCGGCTCTGGCTATATTATTGGCGACCAGACCCTTTATCTTCTAACTGCTCAGTAACAACGTTATTGTCTTGTTAAAAGGTCGGTTCATACTCTGTGAAGTTACGGCAATTCACTTTGTGAAGTTACGGCAATCATTAACGCCAGCGCTAAAAATTTGGGGGGAAAAAAAGTGAACCACATTTAACTCTGGGAAATTTTGAGTCAAATGGTTTCGATGTCAACATTTCAAAATTTTCTTTCACTTGAAGTATGAACCGATCGTTAGAGCTCAGCCCAGTCACCAAGGCGTGAAATCCGTAATGTGGATTCAAGTAAAAGACTTTAAATTTATACCATTCACGAAATGGACACTGTAGTAATATGTGCATATTGATGTGTCCAAATAATTGCAGTGAGTATTAATTACACTTACCGTTTTAGTGATTGCATTTTAGTAATGTTTTTACATGCTGTTGTTTCTGAACACTCTTTGTAATAAAATTAGAGAAACATGAATTACATGTATGTTTAATTGTTTTCTTATCGTTTTCAGAAACATTTCTCCATAAATGCCCAGTAGGTTGCAGTAAGGTGGCCACCATGTTGCAGCAACATGTCCATTAAGTTGTAGTAACGTGCCCACAAAGTTGCAGCAATGTCCTCATAAAGTTGCAGTAACGTCCCCATAAAGTTGCAGTAACGTGCCCATAAAGTTGCTTAAACGTGTCCAATAAGTTGCATCAACGTTTCCAGTAAGTTGCAGTGACGTCCCAAATTAGGTTGCAGTAACGTGCTAATCAAGTGGTAATCATGTCGCAAAAAGGTTGTAGAAACGTGCGTAGAAGTTGCTGTTATGTGTCAATTTGGTCGCAAATAACGTGGCGTCAAGGTGGTAATCATGTGCAATCACGACCAAAAAAAGTTGTGATGTATGTTGCGTTTACGTTGTGGAAACGTCATTGTAACGTTGCGTGATAACGTTGTAGCAACGCGCACGCGAGTCGACATTTTTACGTTGCCGCAACGTCATTTTCCTCACGTTGCAGCAACGAAAACCTGACCTTCTGGCAACGTTGTCACAACGTAAATGTGTTAGCTGGGTCTTCTTCATTTTTGCAGTGTTGAACCTTCCATAGTTTTGCAGGCCGTGGTTGGCAAAAATGCAGTTTGCCAACCAAGCGCAGAAAAGGTCTATATACTCAGGCCCGTCGCCAGCTCCGGGTATTGTGTGGCGGGGGGCACAGTACAAATTAGGGGGGGGGGGTGCACATCACAAGAAAGTGGAAACAACACACTTATATATAATGTTTACGCTTATGGTTTTTGCCTATGGGGCAGTTGGGCAGTGGCTCGTCGGTGGGGCGGCCCCTGTGCGCCCCCCCCCCCCTTGGCGACGGGCAGTCTGTACTCTTACTCTTAAGATTTCTTACAATTACGTAAGAATTGTAAGAAGAACGCCAGAGAAGTCTGGGGTACCAAGTTGTTGGAAAGTTCCAGTCATCTATACTACAATAACGAAAATTTGGAGGGCGCTGCCATTTTCCCGACCGGTCTCCCGTCCTCATCGCGCGCGTTGGCTACGGGGGAAGCGGAACGGAGCCCGGCTATTTTCCACCCTATTTCCCATAATTCCCTTCCCCATTGGGCCGCGCCGGCCATCTTGCGTACGGGCCAGATAATTGACGTGCCACGTATACGTTCGTTATGAGCGCTGAGCATGCAGCGCATGCAACTTGCATGCCCCACATTTCTTCAGCACAGCGTTGTTGACATGGTTGATGTATATCTGTTCCTTGCTCCAGTTTTCTCTTTGAACGGTAAGTCTCACTTATGATATGTATTGTTGTTTGTGAAAAGTGGTATTCTTTCGAACGCCACTGGCTATGAGAAGCATTGTTGTTTGTGAAAAGTGTGACTGTGAGTTTCAGTTTGTGAGTACGGGGAGGGTTGTACGGGGAGGGTTGTACGTACGGGGGAGGCCTCCGACATCGAGAGTTTGGCCGTGGCGTGGGTTAACTTACTAGGCTTAATGTTGCCAATTTACTGCATGACCTCCGTAAATACAGGCCTCACTTGGAACATGTACCCGAACATGTTTGTAGAACTTTGCCAACTCTTGATTTCACAATTGGGCTTTGTTTGTAGTTTATTTTTGGATTTTGCTTTAGTTTGTTTTAGGCCTAGGCAGCTAGGCCTATAGGCCTACTACTAGCTAGAAAAAAAAACTGCTGCATTTGTATATAGGCCATGAAATGTACATTCATTCCATACAAATTATGCACACTAAATCTTTGTGGTAATCTTAGAACACGGCAAATCATACGTAAAACTTCCTTTAAAGAAATGACTTTCATACTCATAAGTCATAGGCAAAACAAAATTAATTTACTGCAAATCAAAGACCAATAACCAACTTAATAAAGAAACCCTCAAATCAAAATTAAAGACGTGATCAAGTTCAAACCTCAGGCCAAAAACCAAAAAAATACAGGCAAAGACTAAAACCTGAAACCAACACAGTTAGAATAGTGGATATTAGAGAATACACTCTGGCAGAAAATCAAATGACTCGAAAACAGACATGAACCCAAGCAGGATAAAGAGCTATTGTTTGCCGATGTATTTTTGTTTACAAGTTTTCTTCACCTTAGTCGTTATTCTTTTCTTTCTAACTCCTTTACACAGGACTCTCGATGACACCCACATCACATGACCAGCTCCAACCATGCTCCAAGCATGCTCCAGTGCATGCTTCAACCAGTTCCCAAAGCAAGAATCTCAACTCAAGACGAAGACGTGACACACCTATTCTTTCCAGTTCAACTGCAAGATTCCTGGTTTTTCTCTTTACCCATTCAAAACACATTTTCCTTCTAGCCATAATTTTATTTTTAGAAGTCATGAAATAGTGCAAGAAAAATCACTCTTTTCTGCTGTTTTTATGTCCATCCTTTTTTTAAATTATATCCTTGGCTAAGTTGTACCCAAGAATAATGATGGAATGATTACCCGATAATTACTGGCCAAGCAGACTTATTTGATAACAAAACAATGTCTTTGATTACCGAGTTACATAATCACTCTTAAAATTTCACAACAAAATATTCATACTCGCATACCCCTCCATTTCTCATGAGTTTTCACCAACACTCATTACATAAATGTTGTCCTGTAACTTACAATGCCACTGTCATTATTTATGATTACAGCTTTTAACAAAAAAAAATGCAATTGCACAATAACCTTTGGCCGTCTTGCTTGAAAGTCTTTCATGGAATGTTTGTGCCTATGGTAAACAAGCCTGGACCGACGTCCCTTGCGAAAATTGCTCCGAAAACTGACAACAATTATATCCCCTGAGTTTTGTCGAAGTACTACCCTGTACAGTAATAAATGCTGCAAATACATTATTACTAAAAAAATTCTGATTGTATACCTGATTTCATTTTCACAGTTTTGTAATAAATACATTTAACATGTGGTGCTTGACATAATTATGAAGTGCTCCAATATGTCCTTTCTTTTAGTTTTACTCTCTTCTGCAAATGAACGTGTTACAGTACTTTGCTGTACAACCCCACCACCATAATAAAAACACCAACTGCTATAATGACATTAACTTCTACTTTAATAAGAAACACCCCCTTCACCATAACAAATATAAATTGTTGCCCACTTCCCCGGAAATATAATATGTGACCATTCACAGGTGTAACATAAATAGGCATGGGCGTCGCGAGGAGGGGCACTCCTCCCGAAAAGCAAAAAAACAATAATAAAAAGAGGCGCAAAGTCATAGTGGTGTGAATTTAATGGGTTTGGGTTGGGGGTGCAAAATGTCCCTGCCCCCCTCTAAAACTGATAAATCGAGAATGTGTTGAGAAAACCAGGAATTTTTTGAGCCAAAATATGTTTTGCCCCCTCTAGAAAAATCCTGGCGACGCCCACACAATATCCAACCCCCACCCCCACTGGCTGCCCCCTCCTCTCCTCTGTAGTGAGAACGATGGATACGATTTTGTAAAGGCCAAGATCAAACCGCGTTTCGTCTAATTTACCTATTTGTACAGTTGGTGTATACGTCCTTAATGGTTTGGCACCTTGAAAAATCAATGTTCAAATTGACTGGACAATATTCTAGCACAACATTATTTATGAGCTTTATATAATGAGACATCGCATGAGACAATCGGTCGGCAATAAATACTAAATTTCATTCAACTGTTGACAGCAAGACCTTCCTAATCGGCGCGCAATTTAAAACAACATTTAAACGGTATGAATCCCAGCACAAACATAAACCTCCACAATATCAGCGATTTCAATATCACCATCTCCCCTCTATAACAAAAACCATTTCTCCCCATCCCTGGAAATATTTCTCCCCATCCCCGGAAATATTGGTGACATGGTTGACGGGTTTTACGGAAATTGGGCGTTCCAACTAGCACCCTTCACCCTAGCTAGCCCCTTCCCCTATATTGAAAATATGTCCTGGGCCCTCGCACAATCTCCGCAGGAAACGTTATGTGCACGCAAATACAACTTAGGCGAGACTGATGGCGAATCCAAATAGGCTCGCGTGCAGCAGAGGGTCTGATTCTTTATTTAACTTAACAGTTGTTTGGAGTTATTAGAGTTTAAATTATCGAGATTTCATTGTATACAGTAATTATTACGAAACAGTCAACTCCACCCATCTAGCGGGTGCCGCGCGAAGCGCGGCATCCCGCTAGTTCCATAATGAGACGCCAGCCTCTTGGGTCAACCTCCGCTGGAGTGTGGGTGGTTAAAATCGCTTCCACATTTCTATGTTTTATACTGTCCCGACCACGTGGTAGCCATGCCCCAGGCCATCTATCACTAGATCCTAGTATGGACCATGGTACATCCATCAGAGGGGGTGTCAGTCTTGCGATCCTACTGGAGGGGTTGAGAATTGGCGGGAAATCCTAGTGCGCTTGTGCACATAGGCTTGTGTACAAATGCACTGTTCACACAGGGATTGCCTCGATCACCCCTGTGACCGAAATGGAACTGTCAAATGACATTGACAGGTTAAATTTGTGGCTGTTTTGGGTCTGAAGGATGCCAGGGGTGAATAAGGGGTGAATCAGGGGTGAATGGCCTAGCTGGCTGTGAAGGCCGCCGGGTGGCTCAAATTACATATATATAATAGTGTCATATCGATTGATTCCCACCAGGCACCTGATATTGTACATTAAAGTGCACCCCTCTTTGTAAACACCGACAGTCGTGGACCCCCTTTTGTCCCTAATCCTCAATCCTTCGTTTGTACAGTACTAGTTTTTTAGCAACAGCTCTCATTGGTTTTGTGCACGACTGTATCGTGGACTATCGGTCGACCGTGCACCTATGTTTGCGCATGCCCTAACCCGGCCTTTTGTCTCTAGTTAACGATTTCCGGTATTTACACGCTCACAGACTATCTCGTGTAGCGAACAAAAGCTGTGTTCGGTGTAATACCATTAATTGTGCTGCATGAACATAACATCATTTCGAGATACAATGTATCTTGAAATCATTTAGAAATATCTTCTTCAAATGGAAGTTGAATAAATGTCACTTATGCGCGCCATAGGTACTATATAGTCCTACGCGGCCGATAATAAGGGAATAACAGTGTGAGGAGCCGGTCTTCACTGCGTGATAATGACCGGGTGTGGGGGTGACCGCTGTTAATGGACCGAGACGAAGTCGAGGTCCATTAACAGCGGTCACCCCCACACCCGGTCATTATCACGCAGTGAAGACCGGCTCCTCACACTGTTATTCCCATTAATAAATACCTTTATAACGAAATAAACAGTTAAAATGCTCCAATTTTGTGACTTTTTTCCGGCGATATTTCCAGACTTTTTTGTGTTCATGTTCATGGGCCATATTTTAGCTTAACAGCTATAACGACGTAAACTCAACAGAAACTGCTGCCGTAGCGAAACAAATTACAACAATGTTTTCATATCTTTACCTGAAGGAGGAAGCTGAAATCTCGTTTACACATTCCTTGTGTCCGGAATTACAAAGATGCTTGGTTTAGGAAAGGTAAATATGTCGGTGGGTGAAGTGTTTCAAAGAAAATAAATCGTTGATCTACGCTTTCGTCGTAAACATCCTCAGTATATACTGCACTGCTGTACGATGTCGTTTCAAAACTTCCTTACGCGCGCGCACGCACGCATCCCTAGCAACTGTGTTGCGTACGCGCGCGTCAGTCTCACGCGATGGGGGTTGAGCGCATGTGCAGTGCTCAATTGTTAAAAGTTACCGCAGGACTGTTACTATATTTTGACCAATCATTGGCTTGCATGGGGCTGAACGGGGCTTGATCAATGCTGGTTCAGGGGCCATTTATTCGCTTGATCTTTGAAGCCGGTCCATTATCACCGTTAATGACCGGCCACGTGATCGAGTCTCGACCAATCAGAAACCATCAACTCTCCAAGGTATTTGTTAATTATACTTAACGTTCCACGTATACATGTAGTTAGGCAGATTAGTTCACAATATGATGGAATTGTTCATTATTTTGATGATAAAAGTGTGAAATTTGGCTCGCAAGTCAGAGTGTGTCATGAGAAAGATATTTGGCTATATGGCCATTGCAGATTTGTCCTTTGACAAAAAAAATTCATAGAATAACATGCAATGGCCGCCATTTTTAATATTTGGAAAATTGCTTGTTATTCATAATATTTTCTTCAAAGGACTAATCTGCAATCGATGGCCCTACCTATAGCCAAATATCTTTCCCATGACATACTCTGACTGTGTGCCAAAATTCAGGCCTTTTCATCAAACTGAACAATCTTATCACCAATCTGCTGTACACTATCATGACTAGACAGTGGGTGACATTGTACAGGCTTCTCCTTCACGTGCAATGTTTTATCTGGTATTTGTAAATATTTTAACTAATGTATTTTGTATTCAGTGTTCTTCCCTTTTTATAAGCTTTGCGAGCATTGTAAATTCTTCATCTGGAGATTAATAAAGTTTTCTAGTCTGTTGTCCTACTAGTATTCTTTTCGTGTGAGCCGCGGTCCTATAACAACATCAGACGTACGGCATAAACACGAACATATCCCATCTCTCAGCGTGTGTTTATCACACTTGGACTCACATGGTGCTCTCAATGGAGGCTCACTATAACATATCGCAAAAATAGCCTTCAAAATGACGTGACGGGAACAATGTAGTCCGTGGGACGAGAGCCCGAAAACGCTTTAGTTTTCGAGATAGGCGATCTGGTTCACCGAATTTTATAAAACTTGCCAGATATGTAGATTATGGTGTACCATATCAGAAAAACGTTGTTCCCCGGTCCACGAATTATTTGGGAATGAGAAATTCTACGACAAAAACACGCACGAATTGTGCATGAGAAAAAAGAAAGAAATGGCGCCCTCTTTTGACACAGCAAATATACATGTTACACGCAATGCATGCGCGCGCGAGGCGGGTTCGCCCGTCTTGCTGAACATTTGTTTAATGTTAGATTCTAGCCTTTTTATTTGTAATTATTTCTAAAGCAAGATGCTTATTACAGTTAATTTCAATTTGAAATAACCAGGGAGTTCCTTATATTATAAAATATCTTGTAAATGACAAGCCTTTATGAAAGAATAATGTGTACAACCCATGAGCCCCAGAACTTGCAAGTTGCTTCGTTATGATATCCCACAAAAACTGTAAATCAGTCAATCTTCTCTAAATGGCTGCTAGTTAGCTGAAACGCTGATCATCATTAATATGGGGCAGGTGTCATACTTAAATTGATTTAAATTTAGATTAAATTTGATAAGAACGATTTGAAACAATGAATAACAAATACGATCCAAATACTGTTTCTATAACTTTTTTATTCCAACTTTGATGTGCTGTACATTACATACTTCATTCAGCCAAAAGAAATACACAGATGGAAAAATCTTAATCAGTTAGTGTTGTTTTCTTGAATGAACAATTTGAGTAAAGACGGCAGGTACCTCAAACAGGATGAGTTCATGTATTCCAAATTAAATGACAAAGATCCTCCCCAGAAGAAAGAGCCGCAAAAGAACAGCTTCCAGTAGCAGATAACTTTACAAAAGTTGTTTAAGGTGTGGGCATTCCACTCTAAGTAAAAACTTGGATTCAAAACCATCTAGTATACATTTGTTTCTTGAACTTCTGTTTTAAACGACGATACAACCAATTATTTCCTTTTTGGCCCTATCCATTGCCCAAATCCCAATATACACCACATCAAACATTCATAAGGGTTTAATACAACTTCAAACACACCTTATGTAGTGTTACATGTATCTTTCTGCCAATTTGGTTAACAGCCTTCATGAAAAAGAAATTAAAACAAAAATAAGTTTTCTAAATGCCAGTTTGTAAACAAACACAAATGTGTTTTCACAGATATCAATTATTCTGACCACACCAATGCAATGGCACTTCCTCAGTTGAATTTCTGCAATTACAGTACATGTATAAGTGTCAAATACAAGAAACAATAAGAGCAATAACACAAATGCACCGAAACAATTCTGAGCACATCCATTTTGGAATTGACAATGTGCATAAGAAGTTCTTCATTGTTGTTGTCTTCCGCCACCTGTAGCAATCTTTCAGCCTGTAGGGTAGTACATGTGACCAGGGTTGCTTGCCTCCTCTTCCTTGTGATCCGGTAGCTCACACACTTCTCCTTCCTGCAAAGGATGCACTGTTTGGGAAAAACATGTTGTGATCTTGCTGCAGTCTTGGAAACCGTTTGCGTGGCTGAACGGAATCTTCTTTTCACAGGGGGGTGGGGAACCTTTTTGGCTGTTTCAGTTTCTAGAATACAGGAGAGAAACAGAAAATACAATCTTATTCAACTTTTTACATGGAATTAACATTTATTTGGTTGTATTTATTGAAATAAGGCCATTTTTTCAATGAAAATGTTGTGTTGCTCTCAAATAAACAAAATCAGGAGGGTATATGTCATGTTTCTTCCTTAAATTTGTGAGATTATCTTTTTTGGGGGGGGGGGTGTCGGATGGGGAGGGTAAACAACAGTATACATTAAAACCTTCCCCTTCTTCCAAATTAAAAAATAAATGGAAAGAAAGTTATCAGTTCTTGGGCCTAATACTGGTATACACATGTGCATGTACATGGCCATGTATATATTTGTGGATGGTACACTAGCCCAGGTGGACTCCCTTTCCCCCCTACGTTACACGTACATTGCCTTTTTATGGCTAAAAGTAAAAGTTTCAAAAGATACATTAAACTCTTTGGACTGTCTTTTCATAAACAAAATACATTTCACATGGACACTGGGTGAACTGAACTATATAAAAACAGTTTTCCAGTGTAACTTAGTTACAGACATCAGATAAATACTGGGGGGAGGGAGATGGGGGTCAGACAAGTCGACCGTTGAGACAACTCGACCGTTGAGACAACTGGACCAACTGTGCGATAAATGGAAAGACAAGTCGACCGTTGAGACAAGTCGCCTCGCAAGTTTTGGGCCTAGTTTCGGGGATAGTACCGGGGATTTTGACGGCGGCTGATCGCCGTTTGGGAGTGATGACACATGAGGTGTTTTTTTTGCATATAACAGAGCCGATATAGCGCAGCGTGATTGTCCGTGCACATCGTTCGTTTTTCTCAAGGCCACGTGCGCGCATCCCTGATCAACGTGGCCGTACCATGCACGGTGGCATCGTTTTTGCCGGGCCTGTACGCCTATTTGCCGCGCCGGTCGACGTGCCCACGTGCCGGGCCCGGCCCGGTCCTCGCGGGCGGGCGGGGCGCACCGGCCCGACGCGACGCCCTCTGTACATCGAGTATGCCTGCGCCGCACCTGTGATAGGTCTTGCCACAGATTTGTGCAACTTTTTCTGCTCCACGTGTATTCATTTCCATTAAGTCGAGCAGTCTCAACGGTCGAGTTGTCCCGAGTCGAGTTGTCTCAACGGTCGACTTGTCTGACATTCAGGGAGATTATCAACAGCACCTCACAAATATACTTGTATAAGTTTATCATACCATCATCTCCCTGCAGTTTTTTTTTCATGAAGGTTACCAAATTTGTTAATGAATAGAAATGGAAGCAACAGTTTCTATACAAATAAATGTACCTGCAACTTTAGACTTCTCTTTTTGCTGGGCATGAACTGCTCTCTTCACCTTGGACTTGTCAGTGTACAGACTGTAGCATGACCTATACAGAAAAATGTGGAGGTTTACATTTACATAGTACCAACATGACCAATAAGCCTACCATGACTACACAATTGCAAGGCACTAACATCAGAACATGTTGACTAACGTGTATACACAATCATTGACTGCATTTAAGTAGTTTTAGGAAAGCATAAAAATCTACATGTACTGCATTCAGGCCCCCCTATGCCATGAATTTTCAGAGCCCCCCCCCCCTTCCCTTAATGACCTTGCCCTTATTTTATCTCGATCATCATGATCATAAAATAGTCAAGTCATGATCTGGTCATGGACATTGGTAGGTTACTAGATATTACACAATCTCGAAGTGAAGGGAAGTGTATGATTTGTATCTCACCGATGATGACCGGCATTCTCTAGGATCGTGAGATTGCAACCGCATACTGACGGGCTGATCGTGCTGATCCGTAGCAACACTTGCTCCGGCTCCAGGTGACGTGGCGCATGTTTTGGCGATGAATTGCCTTGTCCCTGGCCCTTGCTATCTCGGCTTGCGGTCCTTTTGTGAAGGCCTTCCAGACGTCGGTATACTCAAGGAAACGTGACCAGCTGTGCTCCGAAAATAACTGCACTTCACCCTTTCCAGTCGGAAAGTGCATGAGACACTGAACTGATGATTTTGGAGCATTTTCTTCACCTGTCTCCGCTGCGGTCTCTCGGACTCGGTACTTCCTTCCGACGACATGGACGACGCCATGTTGGACTCGCCTCTTGTCGACGTGTATAGAACGTGCAATTTGATTGGTTCTTTGGCGACGCAACACAAACCTTGCACGTTATTGGTTGATTTTTATCCTCTCTCGGGCGTTATGTTTGTCTAACGATTTTTTGGCTGTAACCTCGAATTTGATGTTAATTAAAATTCATTTGTGAAGTCCCAAACCACCCACGAACGCGGGAACGTGGTTTGTTAGCGCTTTCTATTTTTGATCAATGGAATGAGAAATATTAGAAAAAATTCGGAAAACCAGATCGCGTAACGAGCGAAAAAAAGGCCTCGTCCCACGGACTAATGTAGGCTACTGCACTTCATAAAGGCACACATGACAAGCCGCGGCCTTTTACGTCCAGGGTCAAATCTTTACAAGTCATCCGGCCTTGAGCTGCAGTTGACTTGTTGTTCAACACGCAGACTCGGAACGTTAAACCATAGAACACAGCCAAATCGTTCGTACCACTGTTCCTCGCATTGAAAATAATCCACCATGAGCATTACCGAACAAATCCAGGCGTTGATGCCGGACTTGGTCAACGGGAAAACACTCCAACAACTGGAGGAGGAGTTGGCTGCTACCGACAAGCAGATGGGCTGCCATGTCGTAAATGGGAGAAAATTCCCGGTTTTCATTCCGCAGTCCAATCTGGAAGCTCTGAGGACTTTTGAAGTGCGCGATGACGACGTGTACGTCTTCACCTACCCAAGATCAGGTAAGGCTTGATAGCCTACAGAATAATGGCCACCTGTCCCTCCGGCAGGCACTCGAAAGATACCAATTGAAATGCAGAAATGTTATGGTTTCAATGTACACCGAAGTTAGGGAAAACAGGCAGCTGAGTTCACGACCATGAAATCAGCTTCAGTTCAAGCGATGAGGATGTTTTCGTGGCATTCTTTTTCCTCTATCAGAAATAGCGAATGTACATAATTGGCTTTTGCTGTAATTTTCAGAAACGAACTATTTGAGGGGTTAGTATAATAGATCAAATATTGTTACACTGACATTTTTGAAGTTTTGTTTTGTTTGAAGTTTTGAAAAACAAAAATGTTCAAGTAGTCTGGTTCCCTGACTCCACAAAAGCTAAAATGGATCAATTTATAGATGATGGAAAATTGTAAGACAAGGGAACCAGTCTAGCTGGCCTTGCACCCGTTCATGAACATGTGACCAATAGCAAACAAAATCTGGACCCAAAAAATGGTAAATTTGAAGCAGTAGTTGTAAAATAGTTAGGTTTTTCCAACGCTGGTCGGCCGACCACCGTTGGAAATGTATACATAATGCAAAATAAACGCGCATGCGCATCGATCGAAACAAAACCGCTGTTCCGAAAACCTTCTTCAAGTTCAAGAGTGCATTTTATGACCACGACATGGCAATTTGTTCCATTAGTCAATTATTTTCGGTCAATGTTTCGGGGACAGATAGACAGAAAGACCGACTGACTGACCGACCGACTACCAAGTGACACCTAAAAGCTCCTGTAAGAGCTTAACAATAACATTGCTCTGGGGTGAATTTAGGTATTTGACAAGCAAGTTCAAATTGATTGGCAGTAGAAGAAATGTTATAGAAGTGCAACCCAATTCCCAAAATTGAACGGTTGATAAAATACCGGCTGACTGGTTTCATTGTCCACTAACCCTCGGTTTACTTGCCATTGGGATGTGCCGTGACTTAATTTGAATAAAAACATAAGTTATGCTGATGTAACTCTTATATATTTCTTATTAGAGCGAAGGTGACTTCATGCGCAGCGGCCATCTTAGAGAGCATCTTTTGTCATTTAAATCACCAAAGGTTAAATCACACCATGTATTTCCCACCAAAACAAAGGCATTGCCCCAAGCAAGATTGCTGTTACATAAGGTTTGTAAGCATCGGGGTCAAGTTCGGGGTCATATAGTTGGGTACACAAATTTGGTACCTTTTTTCGTTTTGTTTTTTTTAAATTAAAATTACCAAGTCCTATTCGGAATTGTACACAGGAATTGTTTGCTGCTGCTGCTGCTGCTGCTGCTGCTCTTGTTGTTCTTGTTGTTGTTGTTGTTCTTGTTGTTAATTGCTGAGCTACCAATCTCTGTTATTAACGCTTGTTTTATTCAATAACAGGCACTCACTGGATGGGTGAAATACTGCATTATATCCTTCACGATGGGAAGGGCGATTTCAACCGTTCTTTCATGACCAACGCGTTGGAGATCACGCAGGCAGATGACCCAACTCAAATTGAGAGTGCGACCCCCGGGCACAAGACGTACGCAGCCATGACATCGCCACGGTGCATCTTAAGCCACTGCTTGGAGAGTTTTCGACCTCCTCAGATCTTAACTAAGCAAGCAAAGGTAAAGTATGATATCCACTGGTCAGTTAAGTCACAAAAATTATTAAGAAAAGGAGATTAAAAATAAAAAGGCAAACAAAACTCTCAGCTCCCCGCCCCATGCATGAGATGTATCATTTTTTTTAGTCCATTGTTTAAAATTCAAATTTTATACCTGACTGCCGATGACACCATCTTCGTGACAAAGGTCAATAGCCGTCAGCTGACCTTAATGCATTGAATGGGGAGAGCATGACGCCCGCACGATTCTGACATATAAAATTTGTTTTCCGACAAGTCTAAGCTCTTCCCAAACATTATGAAAACTTACAAAAACAAGGAAGACTGCTTCTTTTGGTCCACAATGTGCGATGTGCATTTCACATCAAAGTTTTTTGTCTGCCACATTGGCGTATACATCCCTTATATATCCTATACTAACGCTTAGAATTTCTGATGGTCACTGACTGTCGGTCCGTAATGTGTGATGTGTATGTGTAAATATATGCGGTATACAGTACATGTAAATTTGTGAACACTTTCTTCGGGGCGGATTTTTTTTTAAGGTGGTGTACGTGGCCCGAAACCCAAAGGATATGCTCGTTTCTTTATTCAACATGGCATCACATTGGAATTTTGATGAGGTGTTCTGGGCATTTTGCCACGGGAAAAGTAAGTTTTCTTTCAAATCAACGGTTTTAAGGAAAACTGATAATTTAATCAATATGTAGATCACTGTATTTGCCCTCATCACTTTCACTGTTCATTGTTGACTTCCGTCGTTTGTTTGTTTGTTCCTACACATGTACCTCCAGTGGTAATGGGATGTTGGTTTGAGCACGTGCTCAGCTATTGGAACCAGCGGGACAAGGAGAATTTTCTGTTTATAAAGTACGAAGATCTCCACAAGGTACGTATAAGCATAGACTTCATTTGATCAAACACGGACTATATACGTCTGCATTGATGTCAAGAATCAGAAGACCGTATACTTGGTGCATCGTCGTCGGCTGCTTGTCATTATCACATTATTGCAATGCTGTCGTATCAATCAAATCTCATAATCACTTCTCGTGTCCTGTTGGCCCGCTTTCTCCCTATGGCTTTCCTCCATTTGGCCCTGTCCGTCGCGTCCCTCGCCTATGACTCCAAGCAGTCGCGTGTCATCCGTCGCAGCGCTCTGCCACGTCTTGCGCGGTCGGCCAACGGGTGTGGGCCCATCCACGACTATTTTGGTGCACCTCTTGACCCAGCTGGCATCATCCTTTCGCTCTGTGTCATTGCAAAAGAATTGTGTCCTTTCTCTATGAATGTACACAGCGTATAATAACAATGGTGGAGGAGTGGAGGAGTATTAAAGAGGTTGTGGAATGCTCGAAGACATTTCCGTCATTTTTCGGGTATCTGTAGCCTAAGGTGTGATGAAATAAAAACGACTATTGTGTCTGTCATGAAATTAGTACAAAAGGTACTTTTGAGAGCTGTTTTTCAGGTCCTGTTTCGACCCGAACGTGCAATTTGTGTAAAAGTCGTCGTTGGGGGCAGCAAACAAAACATAGTCAATCGTGACGTAATAAACAGTACTCCCGATGCAGCGTAGTATAAACGAGTCCTGTTTATTACGTCACGATTTTTCTCATTTTACGAAGAACCCGACGACTGTTGATTTCAATTATGCGCTCGCCAACCAACAAATTACTCGATGAATTTCAGTTTTATAAACATATAAACGCACATTACAAAAGAATGGGACTTTGTCATTATGATATATATGGGTCTACTCTACAATAAAACAAATATAAAAAACAAAACGACTTTCAGCATTCCACAACCTCTTTATCAAGTGTAAAAGCCGTAACTTTCAATGCCACCACTATTGACATAATGATTATTAGGTCTATGAATGCAGTAGTCACTGTGTTATTATTAGTGGTGCGCGCACGATAATACGGAGTTCATATCACGAATGAGCTGAAAGGAATTGACATGAAAATCGAGAAATAAACAGAACACATCTCCCACATATTTTGTATCTTTATTGGCCGAGAGCGAGTCACAAGGCATTCGCTATTTTTGCTATCTTGCTGTGCACGGCCAAAAGTACTATACCCATAGCAATCAAAGTACTATACCCGTAGCAACCAAAGTACTATACGCACTGTGTGCAAAATGCATAGGGGTGTGTGTTTTGCGCGTTGCGCGTATTGTACACGAGCGCTACATGTGGGTTCAAACATTTCGTGAAGGGGTAGTTAGAAAAAGTGCAAGTTAATTTTGAACTAATTTCGTATTCAAATCAAAGTAATTTTTTTTATTGTATTCAGATTAAATTAATCAGTTATCGCTTAAAATCAAGCAGAATCTGTGGGAGAGGTGTTATAAAACAAATATTGACTGCTTTATCTTTTGGTGTAGTAAAACTATCCTCCCTCGGTAATCCATGGAGCATTCTATATATTTAAAATAGAATGCTTCATGGATCACCTCGGGAGGCTAGTTTTACTACACCACTCGAAGCAGTCAATATTTGTATACTATACACAGGGAATAATAATGAGGCAAACGCTTCACGAAATGCCACTTTGCTTCGTTGTTTCACTCCTAATATTCAGGACCTCAGGGGCTCTATTTGCAAATTAGCTCAGCATGTCGGGAAGGATCTACCTGATGACGTCATCGATGACATCCTGGAGCGCGTGACCTTTGGTGGGATGCAGAAGACTTATCAACAGATTGAGGAAGAACGCGGGGAGGAGGGGAAACGCATGACGCGTTACCAAGGAGTGGTTCCGTATCTTAGACAAGGTGTGATATGATGGGGTTGTAATATTCCATTGATTTTTAGATTTTGTTATCTTTTTTGAATGGTTCTCCATTCATTTACGTGCCTCCTCATCTTTCATACATCTCAATTCAGAACAAAACTTGCCGTGCTGCCTTATTTTTTTGCACCCCTTCATGTACACTAAAGTGAAAAATTCAGTGGACATTCCCGACCCAGCATTGGTGTTATAATATTCTGCCACTAGAACCTCGGCTTTTCGAAGATTTCTGAATGATTCTGCAAGAATCGGAAACGTTACCGGATGACAAGAAGAAATCTTTATTAGCCAATGCAATGAAATGGTGTGTTGTCATTGATTTAACAATACTTTTCATTTTTCATTTTCATTTTCCGTAACAGGCCAAGTCGGCAACTGGAAGAACACTTTCACGGTGGCACAGAGCGCCATCTTCGACAAGATCTACGCCTTGAGGATGGAAGGGACCGGCTTGGATTTTGACTTTGAGCTTTGAGAGCCCCGATGTGAGACGTGCTGCTCTAGCTGCACTATACTACTGCATAATTATAATTGCCTCTCTATATTCCATTCTGTAGAGCTCCAGATCGGACCTAAGCCTATGATTATAATTTCGGATGCGGGATAGATCTGGTCAAAAGAGGCCTATAATTATAATACAGTTTCAGTTGTATCATACACGCTAACATGGGCCCAGAACTTCCAGTCGATAAATATTGAAATTAGAAAATATATCACACATATTGTCTACAGTGGCGTAACTAAAGTGTGACCAAAATCTGGATCGGAATCCCATTGGGTCTCAGTTCAATGGTACCCGTGTGATTTTATTCCTGAAATGTACATTTGCATGTAGGCCAACATGTACATGTACACACAGAGTAATAATGGGAGTATCACTCTAACTATATGGTAATTGTATACCGTCGTTTCAATTTTGTACTGCCACAATTAAACTGGCACGCTATGTATATTCATGGAATGTTGTATTATGTGTAAGCATTGTTGTACCACTTTTGAAAAGTACCAAATGGTGGCACCATGGTACTCGTACCATCCCATACCATGGTAGGGTCAAAGTACCATGAAAAATACAGTACCATAGTATTACTACAGAATCAATAAACAAGATATGCCAGCCTTTTGAAAAATCACTGAGATTGGTACGTCTTAAAGATACCTCTTGGGAAACTCCATCGGGTGATGAGACTGAAAATTATTATGTGTGTTATTCACATTTCGTGTGTCAATATATTAGGTTTGTAACCGAAATGAACTGCATACGACTTTTTTTCAGCCCCGGTTACTGGGTAGAACAGATCTAAAATGGCGGCAGTTTTGAAATATCCAAGATAACCGTCATGCATTGGTAGTACGTCATTAGTTTAACATCTAGATTTCTTTGTATCAAAAATATGGGGTTTGCCACCAAAATGAACTTCATAGGCGTTCCATAGCTCAAGTTATTAAGGAAAACAATGGCGGCCATTTTGAAATATCCAATTTGGCAGCCATTCATTTTGTGGGCCATGAACTTAAGGGTTTGTAAAAAAAAAAAGGTGGAAGCCGTGAACAGGACTGCAAGCTTATATTTCTGTGAAATTTGGATGAAATTGGGCCCAAAATATCTTTGGAAGTGGGGGTATTTATCACTGGAGTCTATTTACAGGTCTGGTACCTACAGGTTGCAGACCAGTAAATAGGCCCAAAATCCCTCTCACCTGTAGGGAACCACAACATTGGTAAAGTTCATCTGAATACTGACTGCAATACACCGAAGCCCGGGGCGTCGTAAAATTCACATTTACTTTGCTAATCTCCACACTGAACTGAAAATCTTTGGTGAAAAATTCCTCCAGGATTTGCACCATCACTCGGTGGATGAAAATTGGACCTGGCTGAAAACTGCGGTCAACTCATCTCTAACTGACAAATATATTCCATCTAGACTTGCCTCATCAAGATTCAACCTGCCCTGGTTTTCTCCTGCACTTCGTCTCGAAAACAAAAAGCTCCATGGATTGTACAACCGACAACGTAGAACACAGTACGAGTGACATCCATCTCTTCAAAAAGGCTCGTAAAATCTACAAGAAAAATCTCAACAAAGCACATTAGCAGTGTGTACATATGTAGTATGCTTGATGATGAACTACAACATAACCCGAAGGTATTCTGGAAATACGTGAAATCTAAGCGAACAGAAAACATTGGTGTTCACCGTCTTAAAGACGGAAGTCGTACAGTGTCTGATCACAAGGCCAAAGCAAATATCTTATACTCCTTCTTTAAGTCTCTCACAGGAAGCCTCTATACGAGTATCCCAAACTTGCAACAAGCCTATATTGATATTGATCTACTAGAGATCAACACAGGCATCTTGAAACTTCTTCATGATATCAATCCATCGAAAGCATCAGGGCCAGACAACATACCGAACCGTATACTCAAGGAGTGCAGTATGGAGCTAGGGGGCGCTGTTCATGATACAGATGTACAGCTTTAGGCCTATGTATACTGGCGCTTACATCAAAACGGCGCATTTTAAGCTTTTGCACTTTCCCCTTCATTTTTCAGTACATTTGGTTGTTGGGAAGTTCGAAAAATACCTCGAAATCCGCACTTGTTAGTTTCTCACCACCGTACGTGGGGGATGATTCCGTCCCGTTAATTCTGTCCCCCTCCAGGTTATTCTGTCATATTGTTTTGATGAATTCACTCTGCAAGGTATACACATTTTTTTCTAAAAAAAAAATGATTTCGATGAATTTTGACGATATTATTTCACGGACAAATCGACTAAATATGAGGTCATGAAATTTCCGTGAACGTGATGTCGTTAATATTATAAGAATTCGATGTACACCTAATGTTTCCAACAACTTCCATTTTTCACAACGCGAAAAAAGATTGTCGCCATTGCATGCATCGTAAAAGCATTAGTAGGGTCCAAAACATAAGTTCCGTGACCATTCTCTGGCTAGGATGGTTTGACGATGGATTTTACTTCTATGGACCATTTATAAAGAAATTAGGCCCCCGGTCCCTCCCAAAAATCCCGGCATTTTTCGCGAGGGGGTCCAAATCCAAGATGGCCGCCGACGCCATCTTGAAAAATTAACTTTTGAACCAGAGCACCTAGAATCATGTATGAAGACACTTTTTCAGGTAAGTCGACCATGAGGATTCCGATTCCGACATCAGTTTGACGCTATGGCATCATTTTGACCCAGAAATCCATAAGATAACCCCCATTTGATAGAGCAAAAACATAATTTTTGAACGGGAGCACCTAGGATCATGGATGAACACATTATTTTGGCAAAACCTTTGCGCTGATGCAATTTAAGAAGGTCCTGGACCCATCCAACATAAGATGCAAGGTCCTGATGGGATCGAGGGCCATATCGGCTAGATTTGGTATAAACTTGTTGAGCACAACCGTGATGACGTTCTGAGTTGTTTTAACAAAGCACACTTCCTTTTTTTTTAGGTTGTGTCCCTAATGAGGCTACGGCAATCATCATAATCATCATCATCATCATAATCACTACATTATGTTGGCACCAAATTATTCATTTTTATATATTTTAGATCACAAAACACTTCCGATACTTTTTACTCTGATACGTTTCGCGGTACGCGTACTGCAATGATGCTGTGGTTTCGGTGGTTTGAGATGAATTGGAAACATGCATGTATCTTACGACAATGCCCATCGTTCCATGTGTCCTCGAGTGTGGTAGGCTTTGCGACAAGACCACCGATTCTATGACCTCAAATGAGAGGTTGGAAAATCCCAAGGAAAAGGCCCTGTAATGGAGCGGTCTGGACAAGTTTGGAGATGTCCACACAACTGACAATTCGAATAAAAGCCCTGTCGGACAATATCTGTCCATCATGCATGTAGCTTGACCTTATGAAATACCAAGAAACTTGAACAACAACCAACAACAGACAAGAAAAACAAGAGGTTGATGAATGCCAATCTCAGTCTTTGTTTATGTCTGTTGTCCAGTTCTGTTGCCCAGCTGCGGCTTCAGCTGCCAAGGAGCTGCCATCGAGTTTGGGGGCAATACATCATAAACAAAGTGTTAATGGAGCTGTAAGACAGATTCAGCAAAGCACCCAGAATCAAAGCCAATCCTGATTTCGTACGATCACACCAGCTTTCAAGAGACAGAGTGGCCGTGGAAAATCAAAGCCTGCAAGACAGAATCAACTGTCTGATCGATCCTGCAGCTGATCAGCCTTATGCGCTTGAAATCAGATATCACCTCGAATGTCGTTTGAAATAATGCGTAGCTATCAGAAAATAAGTGAAGATGACCAATTCCCATGCATGCATGCCCAATGTAGCTCTCTATAAGGTTCAGACCATCTTCTTTGGTTATATAAAAACAGTAACCCTAACCCTAATTCCAACATCCAGGGTCAAGTCATCCTATATAAAAGATATCCTAACCCGGGAATTTGAGGGCAAGATCGGCTTCCGCTCCAACCCTCGGAGGAATCAGAGTGATCTAATCCAACACACGTCGGGGTGGGGGGTGTCTTGTAGAAGCAGCTCTGTCCTCTATCGGTGTCAGCAAAGTAGTAAGCAATTGAAAAATGTGGCTGAGCGGCTCAGAGATGTCATTGATTCAATCCAACTCGTCCCAGAGCTAGAAAAGGGGGAGCAGCTCTCGCTTCTCATGGTCAGATGTCTACTTTGCGTGGGAAGACGGGGTAGATCTGTCCCCAAGCACACTCTCTCTCACCTCTCTCATCACACAGTACGTCATAAAGCGACCAACCACATCCGCCATCAATGCCACCGTCACCCTTCGCATGATGACTTACATGCAGCAATGAGCTTGTCGACTCTTAGTACAAGCTGGTCATGGGGTTCAGCTACCCAATTCAAGCGTGCTTCTCCTGCAAGACGTCTGAACCATGCATGACCTGGAGCGGTGCTCGGTCTGTCCCAAGGAGATCGCTGATGAAGAACCAAGTATTAGTGTCATTGACACTGATGACTTTCTCAACAACAACTTTACAGGAGGAGGAAACGCACCGCTGAAACTTGATGTTTCTGCAGCGTCTAGAACCTCTTGTACATGAGAAAAAGGCAAATATCCAGGATGAGGTTACGCGCATCAAAGACGCAAAGACTGTCTCACAAATACTGGCTGATGAGGCGGCTGAAATGAAAGCAGGTACGTCATAAAGGACCACACGGCGCTGTGAGCCGCCCATCCACCCTAATCATGCAACGTACAGAGCCATGCGCTTAGTGCCGATGATTAAGACAGCTTGTCTTTGACATGATTCACAACTGACTTGTTGGGCAGTCAGTGTAAGCCTTGCGCTTCCCCTGCTCCATATTCAAGCCATCTTGACACCGAATAGTTTGCTCGGCTGTATTAGGTTGCCATTCACTGATGCTTGGTTCCCCTTCAGCGCTCTCCTCAGGAGAGGCCGAGCACCGCTCCAGGTCATGCATGGTCTAAAGGTCACGCAGGAGAAGCACATTTAGGTAGCTGATCCCCATACCCAGCTTGTAGTAAGAGTCAATAAGCTCCTTGCTGTAAGTCATCCCGAGAAGGGTGACGGTGACATTTCTGGCAAATGTGGTTGGTCGTTTTATGACATACTGTGTGATGAGAGAGGTGAGAGGGGAGTGCTCGGGGACAGATCTACCCCCTCTTCCCATGCAAAGCAGATTGCAAGCAGAACTCCTTCTCCTCCTGCTCTAGCTCCTTGATCCTTGGTGCCTACGGAACGAGTTTGAGTATTCATTCCTAAGCCAATCAGCCACATTGTGTACCAGTTGCTATCTGCCATGCTGACACCGATGGAGGACAGTGCTGCTTCGACATAAGAACCACCCTCCCCCACAGACGCGTCACAGTCTAGGTCGCTCTGTCTCATTCGAGGATGGGAGTGGAAGGCAATCTTGCCCTCGCAATAGGGTGACTTGACCCTGGATAATGGGAAGCCATACGCACAGAGAAGGTTTATCCTGTCATCTCTGAGGAGGCTCTAAAGTGCCCTTAGCTTATGTTCCTCAAAGATAACTGTTCTGATGTGGTCAAAGAAGATAGTCGGATCCTCACAGAGAAAGGCATAGTGCATTCGTGAGAGTTTGTCATCTTCACTTATTTTCTGATAGCTATATATACGCACATAATTTCAACCGGCATTTGAGGGTGATATCTGATCTCAAGCACGTAGGGCTGATAATGCAGGATCGATCAGACAGTCGATTTTGTCTTGCAGGCTCTGATCTTCCATGGCCAATGTGTGTCTCTTGAAAACTGGCCATGCGTGATCATACGAAATCAGGATTGGCTTTGATTCTGGGTGCTTTGCTTAATCCATGTTACAGCTCCATTAACATTTTGTTTTATGATGCATTGCCCCCAGACTCGATTGCAGCTCCTTGGCAGCTGAAGCCGCAGCTGGGCAACAGAACTAGACAACAGACATAGACAAAGACTGAGATTGGCATGCGTCAACCTCTTGTTTTTTTTGTAGGTCTGTTTCAAGTTTCTTGTCTAGTTTCTTGGTATTTCAAAGGTCAACCTAAATTTATCACAGACACACTGTCTGACAGGATATTTATTGCAAATGACAGTTTTGTGGACATCTCAAAACTTGTTCTGACCGCTCCATTACAGGGCCTTTTCTTGATTTTCCCACATCTCAATTGAGGTATATGGGATCGGTGTTCTTGTCGCAAAGCCTACCACACTGGAGGACACATAGAACGGTGAACATTGTCGTAAGCTATGTTCTCAATTCACATCACAAACCAGGGAAACCACAGCATCATTACAGTGCGCGTACCAATCCGAGGAAACAATAACAGTAAGAATTAGCAGAAGTGTTTGTGATATAAAACATATAAAAAGCGAATAATTTGGTGCCAACATATATGCAGTGATGATGATTATGATGATTGCCGTAGTCAGTGGGGACAAAACTTGAAAATGAAGTGTGCTTTGTTAAAACAAGACAGAACTTCATTGTGCTAATCATGTTTAGAACTAGCTGATATGGCCCTCGATCCCATTCGGACCTCACTCCTTAAGAATGCATACCTGCAAATAAACTCCCATAGACACTAGTGCTAAATGCCCATACTTCAAAATTATTTTAAAAATACTCAAAACTCTCACAGGTATTCAAGCTGCACAAAAAAATGATGATCAATGTGTCATCTTTCATTTTCTTTTAAATTTTTGGTGGGTTGACCATTGACTTTTCGAGATATTTACACGCAAAGAAGACGACCCCTATTTTCCCCAAAGCGGAAAGTAGCCATCTTGAAAAACGAACCCTCCACAGCATGGCAAAATAGCGCCACTTTCGAGCCCATTAGCATCCAAAATGCTCAGAATTGGAAGCCCCAAGTCCGGGCCAGAGGTTCATTACCATATCTCTTCAATTCCCCAATTTTACGGCGCTCAGAACTTTCTAATATATATTTTGAGGGTATAACTTTTATTCATGAGCTTGGCGGATCGATTTACCGGTGTGCACCCTTAAGAACCATTAACCATCATGTCTGGCTGTGGGATTCTCGCTCCATTTATGCTGGATAGGTCCAGGACCTTCTGAAATTGCATCAGCGCAACGATTTTGCCAAAATAATGTGTTCATTCATGATCATAGGTGCTCCCGTTCAAAAGTTATGTTTTTGCTTTATCAAATGGGGGTTATCTTGGATTTCTGGGTCAAAATTATGCCATAGCGTCAAACTGATGTCGGATTCGGAATCCTCATGGTCGACTTATCTGAAAAAGTGTCTTCATACATGATTCTAGGTGCTCTGGTTCAAAAGTTAATTTTTGGCGTCGGCGGCCATCTTGGATTTGGCCGCCTAGCGAAAAATGCCGGGATTTTTGGGAGGGACCGGGGGGCTAATTTCTTTATAAATGGTCCATAGAAGTCAAATCCATCGTCAAATCATCCTAGCCAGAGAATGGTCACGGAACTTATGTTTTGGACCCAACTACATAGAGCAAGGAACGCAAACATGGTATGACCTTGTGACCCCATACGCGCCCCCCAACCACTGATTGGTCGAGCTTGAGATGGCCTGCTTAATATTCATAAGTCATTCATTGCACGTTCGCACGTGCTGTTCAGGCCGTTGGCCTACTTACGTTCGTTTACATGTGATTGCGAATCATGAAATCTCGCAAAAGTCTTCATTTTTCAACCGGCGATTTGGACCAAACATTAGAAGCCTCCTGCACGTGTTTCACATGAAAAAGAAGCGTATACTTTTCTCTATCTACTGAGCCTTGCCATTTCTTTTGGCCGTTTTTAAGAATCGAATGTACACCTAAAAACTATCGGCCCTCGCTTTTGTTGATATAAAATATGATTTTGTTTGACAGGCCGTAATAACACTTTATATTTGTCCAAAGCAGTTATTTTTTGTATCAAAATAAAGCACACGATTTCAATTTTTGAATTATTTGGCCATCTTGGCCAAACAGTGCACGTATCCAGGTACTTTTTGTGTTTTTCTGTAGTCTCAATTACATCTCGTAAAATCTCGCGTACGCTTTTGGGCCATGCGTGCGTGACCTCGGGATGATGAGGTCAAACAGGGCTGTGTGCGTGACACGGCAACTGACTGCAAATGTCATGCACCACTAGTACATGTACACGGTACATGTAGCCCTATTCTAAGCCACGCACTAGAGTGGACTGTACTGAGTTTGTACATTGACACATTCAACGTTGGGCAGGGGGACTAATTTACCTGGAGGGAGACAGATCTACCAAGGTAAATGTGTCCCCCTGAACAGATTTACCGGCCGCGTCACGAGCCGGTAAATTTGTCCGGGGGACACATTTACCAGGAGGGACAGGATAAACTTTACAGACGGTCCCTCACATGACTCGTTCATCGGTTCATAGAGAAAGGATCAGCATGAAAGTTCACACTCGGGTTAAATATTATAGCTACACAATAGCGGAGAGCAAGTTCCTTGCAATCGTGTACAAAATCCCAGCCCTAAACCACCCATTCTGGAATTTGTATTCCTGTGGAGACATTTCTTTGTTCTCGTGTAGTAAAGTTTTCGAGTGTGAAATTGAAGTTTCAAAATGCTCTTATTTTAACCAGAATTAATTTCCTGGGCTGAAATTTGGACTAAATATCCCTTTTCTAAAACTCTTCCATTTGCGACAGATCAACCTACCTTGGAAATTCCTAGTTTTTGAGTAAAATCCATATATCTATTTCGTGAAAATCTTGTGGAGACGTATTCATCTATAGAAATGTTCTTCTGGAGACGTATACAATCTTTTGTTCCCTATTGTGTTCATGTCTCCGTAAGGTAGTAAATTTAAGAACATCAACGCACGAACACGCGCTAGGCACAGTATAAACGCAGGGACGGTTTTCAGAGGAACCCGTGTTTATAAGCGAACCACTTGATCGTTTGTGAACTCTGTTACTTAGGCTAGTTGTTATCATGAGTGTTGCCGAACAAATTCAGGCGTTGATGCCGGACTTGATCAACGGGAAAACGCACCAACAACTGGAGGAGGAGCTGGCGGAACTTGACAAGCGGATGGGCTGCCATGTTGTGAATGGGGTCAAATTCCCGTTCCAGGTAACGCGGTCCAATCTGGAAGCCATGAAGACCTTTGAAGTGCGCGATGACGACGTATTCGTCTTTTCCTATCCAAGATCAGGTAAGGAGCTTATATGCTGACCTTATCGGGCATTATACCATGGAGAAATAAAACACAGTACATTTTGGACGTGATCCGGAGGCAGAACTTATTTGAAAGATTCTTCACCATTGTGTATGTACAAATGTGCCATAGACCATGAAAAATGGGGCACGACCCATAATACGACCCTAATGTAAACAGTGACCCTATGAAAATTGCACAATTCTGCTACATGCACTTGATAATTCTGTATTCAACAAGTAAACAATACATATTAGTAGTACAGAGAGTTTCTGCCCCTTGATTTCTGCACACGATTGAGCATTTTCAAGTTCCTTGTGTTGGGTGTAGTGTTGTAGTACTCAAGTACTAGTTGTAGTACTTTTTTAAGAGCACTCGTACTCGTACTCCAATGTCAAATTACTCGTACTCGAAATGACGGTACTCGTACTCGGGAAGCAAAGTACCCGTACTCGACATGTCGAAACTGTAATCGATCATCAATTTTGAAAGTACTCGTACTCGAATAGCGGTACTCGAAAAAATGGTATAGCTTGACTTACCACGGCCTTATTTTATCGATACATTCAGTTTGAAATGGTGAATTGACTTGCGGAAAATTCGAAGTTTCCTGATATACAGGACGAGTCAAACAAAGCGGAACCAAAACCCCCCCAAAATATATTTCAGATTTAAAAAAAATATGTAGCACCAAAAATAATAAAGAATGGAAAGCCAATTTCATAAATTACTTTTAAATGAAAAAATTACTGAAATTGCTCAAGCAGTTCAAAGAATATCACCATTTAAACGCAATGACCCTAAAACCTGTTTCGTCCAAAAAAGAAATTTATGTATTCTGACTGTTTGGGACAACAGAGAAAGTGACACATTGTCGAGCAGTAAAATAGGGGTGTAGGTGACGCCACCAACGTCAAAATAGTCCCCCCCTCCCCACCAAAAACCCCAATTTTTTCTGTTGCCTTGAAAAAGTTAGCTTTTAATTTTTTTGGAAAAAACAAAACAATTGTGAGCCCCCCCCCCCCCCAAGCTAAATCCTGCGTGCGCCACTGCTCTTAAGGGCTCTAAAACCACTAAAAAAATAAGTGGGGGACTATTTTGACGTCGGTGGCGTCACCTACACCCCTATTTTACTGCTCGACAATAGGCCACATGCATATCACCAAGGTCAAATCGTGGGACTAAAAAAAAATTGGGTGCGCCACTGCTTAAGAGTAGCAGTTTAAATAGATGAAAAGGCTATACCCTGTTGAAATAAAATTAGTATAAATAGGGCAGTGTTCAAAATATCCTGATGAGACATCAAGTACGAACATGTCGTAAGATATTGCGAGTTTTTGACTTTTTATTTATATATGGCGGAAAAATGCCTAAAAAGGGGCTTGGGGTTGACCCCCTCCCCACCCAGCCTGATTTTTTGTCTTTATCGATGAGCCCCTTATAGTCAACGGCGTAGGCCTATGCAAAATTGTTGTTCCTGAATGCCGACATACGCATTGAATTGTTTAAAAAGTCAGCCGCCTCCCATCGCTTGTCCAGATTATTTTGGAAATCCTTCTTTTCGCGTGTTTTGTTCAATTACAGGCACCCACTGGATGTTAGAAATAGTCGGTTTTATTCTCCACGATGGGAAAGACGATTTCGACCGTACTTTCATGACAAATGGTTTAGAGTTCTCGCTGGCAGAAGACCCGACGAAAGTTGAGAGTGTGACCCCCGGGCACAAGACGTACGCAGCTATGGCATCGCAACGATGCATCTTAAGCCACTGCTTGGAGAGTTATCGACCTCCTCAAATCTTGACTAAGCAACCTAAGGTAACATGTGTAGATAATAATTCTGAATATACATGTAAATAATTCAGAAACGACATGCATCCTTTGTTTATTTTCTTCCCCTTTTTGAGGTGGTGTACGTGGCCCGGAACCCAAAAGACACACTCGTTTCTTTGTCCAAGTGGGCGCCGTTTTGGGATTTCGCTGATCTCTCCTGGGCATTCAGTCTGGGGAAAAGTAAGTGACAAACATTAGTATTCTACAACAAAAACGGTATTCCTCTAAAATCGAGTCAATTCGGGCGATTCACAAAGCAGTGCGCCACCAAGAGTTTGCCACGGAGAGTTTACTTTTCAAATTTACGGTCGACAAAACATGGCCCATTTGAATGAGCGTCAGCAGACAATTTGAGCTAGTTTGTTATAGATTGGGGCACAACGTTCTGCCGCCTTACACAAAACACCATATTGATAAAAAGCAAAGATAAGAGCAAACAAATACTCGAATCATACGCTAACGAAACTGCTGACCGGAGAAACGAACAATTTCAAATGTCCCACGCTGCGAATTTGTCGACCATCTCCCGCAATGCACTGGGAAAAATAAACTC
Organism: Patiria pectinifera; assembly: GCA_029964075.1. Taxonomy (NCBI): domain Eukaryota; kingdom Metazoa; phylum Echinodermata; class Asteroidea; order Valvatida; family Asterinidae; genus Patiria; species Patiria pectinifera. The sequence goes on from CM057133.1 coordinate 17,818,119, forward strand.
TGCGTGGCAAACTCTTGGTAGCGCACTGCATTGTGAATCACCCGAATTCGAATGGTTCTTTTTACAGGTATAGATACTTCAGTCTGGCTAACCAGATTTTTGTTTCTCTGACACATGCAAGTATTTTTTGTTCACCCGCTATTCAGATCTTTGCCTTGTTTAGGAATCAGGACTTGGGTTTTTGCCAAAATGTCTCCAAGTAAAGGCTTTCCCCTTTTTCCCCGAGAAAATCTTGTTTCAGTTTCCCTATCAATTGACCGATATTACTCAAATAATATACGAGTGGTATAGGCCTACTATATCATTATAAGTTCATTACCTCCGCCAAGGAGGTTATTGGTTGGTTGGTTGGTTGGTTGGTTGGTTGGTTTGTCTGTTAAAAAGATAACTCAAAAAATTATTGACGGATTTGCATGAAAAATGTTTTAGGGGTGTGCCTTGCTACAAGTACAAATCAATTAGATTTTGGAAGTGATCCGGATCTGGGTCTGGATCCAGGATTTTCTTTAAGGATTCTGCACTATTTATGAGAGTATTTTCTTTTGGGTGTGCTGACAAGCCTGTCAATAGATGGCGCCCTCCCATACTCGCGGTCATCGTGCCTTGGTTGTTTCCCATGCGGGTATTTCTCACGCCCCACCGAAGGGTCCCACATTGGCACAACGTGGCATGGAATTATTTAGCCTTTGCGGAGGTTTGCGCTCTCTGAGAGCTTTTTAATTTACTATCCTGTCCGACCTGTCGTTGATTTTTTCCCCAGCGGTTTTCGGATCTTGGTTTGATCATGTACTCAGCTATTGGAGGCAGCGGAACAATGAGAACGTCCTGTTTCTGAAGTACGAAGATCTCCACAAGGTTCGTGAGAAGTTTCACTTAAACAGTTAATTCGCTTGATCAATTAATTAACTCGATCCATGTCATACATTGCAATGGTACACTGTTCAGAGGGCAGATCATAAAATGCCGAGCCTTGGTCACTGTCACCAGTCATTTTAGGCTGGGTGTCATCGTCATTGTCGTAGTGTTCTTGTATCAAACAAACCTCTGTATTGACACCCTCAAGGCTGACTGTCATCTATCGTATTCATTGTTGTGCATTCAGGTTTGCCGGCCAGTCAATAGACCAAGATTGCTCAAGCCAATCACGATTCCTATCCCTTATTTCTCATTTCTCTTGCGAATTTTGTGAGTCTTGCTCATGCGGGTTTGAAACATTGATGGGGTCGAACTCTGAACCGTTCTTTGAGCTTACATTTCTGAGTACTTTGGAATTACATTAACACAAAAGTCGTCCCACGGTAGTAAAGTTATGGCCAGGATCATTTTCAGAAATAACCATAGGCCTAGGCTTCCAGATTACTTTTAGAGATGGTCCTCTTTTATTGAAGCTTTAATTTGTGTGTATTGAACACGTTGGGGAGGTTTAAGTTCGTCACCTGTTTTCCCCTTTTTAAGTGTAGCCTATCACTGGTGTCTAGGTAACGTCTCGATAGTCCGAAGTCCCATTGGTCCGAAGTCCCATTGGTCCGACGTTCCATTGGTCCGAACTCCCATTGGTCTGAAGTCTTATTGGTCCGAAGTCCCATTGGTCCCACAAAACATAATACTGTGTAGTTCCAATGGTTCAGGTTGACTGACCCTAACCCTAACCCTAATCCTATGGACGTCGGACCAATAGGACGTTTATATTAATGGAACGTATAGAGCAATGGGCCGTCGGACCAATGGGACGTCGGACCAATGGAACTTCGGACTGTAGAGTGGCGTACATACCGGGGCGGCACAGTACAGGAGGGACGTGCCCCCCCCCCACCCCAGCGGATGTCCGTACCCCCCGGGTTCCCCCACCCCATTTAAAATCTTATATTGAATAGATATATACATCATTGTCTTCATTGCCCTCCGCCCCTTTTGATAAATCTGTGCATCCCTAGGTGCCCCTCAGAAATTTAACCCTAGCTACGCCACTGATCTTACGACTCTTTTTTTGGGCTGGTCTACATGCACCCTCAGGACCTCAGGGGATCTATCTGCAAAGTAGCTAAGCATCTCGGGAAGGATCTACCCCATGACGTCATCGATGGCATTGTGGAGCGCGTGACCTTTGGTGGGATGCTGAAGACTTATCAGCATCTTGAGGAAGAGCGAGGGGAGGAGGGGAAACGAATGACAAGTCACAAAGGCAATACCTTTTTAAGAAAAGGTGAGACACTGTTTACAAATCGTGTCGATCACAATGCACGGAAAGTGGTCATCATGGCTTCTGAGTGACTTCTAGCTCTCTCTCTTGCTAATAACTGAGGACACATTTTGTTTTACCTTTCAGCACTCTTGTAGAGCATTTACATTCGTAAATTAAACCCCCAAAAATGACAGAAACAAAGAAACAAACAAACCAAAAATGATATTATATGTCATGAAATGAATCTATCAATCAGAATTAAAGGCAAGGTAAGTGTTCTCGTTTCATTTCCATTACAGGAAAAGTCGGCGACTGGAAGAACCACTTCACAGTGGCACAGAGCGCCCTCTTCGACAAGATCTACGCCCTGAGGATGGAAGGGACCGGCTTGGATTTTGACTTTGAGATTTGATTGGAGTATACTGGAGAAACATTCCCGAACCTACTTTTCTAAAATAACCTTGCAGGCTCTGATATTAAGGCTTCTTTACTACATTACGTCAATGCGCCCAACTGGGCTACAAAACGCGTTTTAAACGAAACGATGTTAATTGGAAAGAGTGAAAGTAGGATATAAATATCCTTTCAACCATCCTTTTAAAACTGGGCGTTTTTGTGTTAATCTTGCGATGATGGCGCGCGAGACCGAATACCGGGGTCAAAATATGGACGAAAAATAGTCTGGTTCCCATTGTCATTCGGACTTCAAATGTGGGGACAGGTAGCTAGCCAAATAACGCCCTCCTATTGTGAAATAAACAAATAACGCCCTCCTATCTCTCAAATTGGCTTATTTTGGGTGCGTTCGTACGTTTAGCTCACCCGAGTCGACACGGGTCAGCCATGCCGTTCGATAAGCTCTGACGTCATTCTCGGGGCTCACCCGGGTCAGCCACCACAGACCCTGCTCGTGGGGCAGAGTCACTGGTGGAAGTACGTCACGCATGCGTTGTTCATTCCCTAGAAACGGACAAATATGGCGGCTGGACAGCAGAAATCTCAAGTGGACTTAAAAGTTGACTTTAAGGTAATCATTTATTGAGTTCATTGCGAGTTTTGAGGCTGTAATTCGTCACCGACACCACGAACTGACACCCGGTGGACAGCGTTGCAGAAATACAAATCGGAGAAAAACGCTTTTAAAGGTTTGACAAGAATTTACTCAGTAAAATAATCCATATATCTTAGAGGTTTTAGTATCACTTAACGTGAAAACGCTTTAACTACTCAATTATAAACGTTAAATTGTGAAAATATGCTTAGTTAATTAGCAATTAAATGATTAAGATGGTATCAGTTCGTGAAAACGAAAATTTATGTGTTTTGGGAGAGTGCGCACATGCAATAGCGCCACAGAGTGTCAGTTCGTGAAAACGAAAACTGACGTAATTGGGAGAGTGCGCGCACACACTGCGCATGCGTGCGCGCACTCTCCAAAAGCACGTCAATTTTCGTTTTCACGAACTGACACTCCCTAACGCTATTGCATGCGCGCACTCTCTGAAAACACGCAAATTTTGGTTTTCACGAACTGACACCCTGTGCAGAGTCACTTCGTGGTAAAAAAAAACCACAAGAATTGACCAATTTCTTGAAAATTCCTTATTAAAATTCGCTTATTTTAGATGATTTTAGCAATTTTAACTTCGTCATGTTAAACTTTATGATACAACTACTAATATCGGCAAAAGAAGAAAATTTTAATTTTTAATTTTTTTTGTACACATGTGATGCAGAGGGTGTCAATTCGTGGTGTCGGTGACGAATTTCAGCCCAACTTTTTTGAGTTTTGCAATTGAGTAAAAAGCAGTAAATCTCATACTAAATCCCAATTCAAAACGGGCCTTTTGTCAGTGGCTACGGCCACGGCTAAGGGTGTCATGTAAGGATCATGATGGCCCGCGGCTGACCCTCCTGCCTTACCCGAGTCGACCCAGGTGAGCTAAACGAACGCACTCATAGTGTACTCTGAACACTATCGGGTAGCTTTAGGTTACTCCGTAACGAGATGGATGGCTTTTAAACAGAATAGGCATTTTGAATCACAATTAAATACAACTTCGTGCACGCTGGAACCATGCAGCTATTCTATAGGATATTAGTTCTATGTATTAATCATCTTGCTTTCTTAAATGCTTACATCTTGCTTGTGGCATGTGGCTTGCAGCTAAGTTGCTTCACTGAAAAATTGCCTGGGTAAAATATTTAAGCATTGGGCGAAAACTGCAACTACTCAAAATTGGGTTGTACCCCACCCAATTGTTTGGGTTAGAATTTCTGGTTAAATTTAACCAAAACTTGGTTAACACAAGACCAAAATTAATTATACCGACTAAGGAACTGGGTTTTTACCCCGAAGCTAATTGTGTTATGAAGCTAGCTGTTTGGGTTTATATTTACTTAGAACTTGAGGTTAATTTAACCCTAAGCTTGGGTTATGAAGCTACGCTTGGGTTGTTTTATATATGTCGGACCCTGTTAAATTTGGTCCTCAGACAACGCTTGAGAATAACCTGTGACAAAATTGGAGGCACCACCCGGATTTGCTAAATTTTAACCATTGTTTCCCTTGCATACTTTTATCTTAGATCGTTGTTTTGAAACAAACGTGTTGATTGCTTATTTTTTTCGTTGAGGGAAACATCATTTATCTTTCACAGAAGCTCCTCATTGAAGTTGGTTAATTCAACTGTTGATTCCTATATCATTTATATTGCCAATGTACATGTATATTTGCTGACAAATTTATCCTTGCCTATATTGCTGATTATTGATTGTCATTTGTGTGTTGAATTTGTATTTTGTGTATTTTATTTTCACTTGCTGCATTTCCCCATTGCTATTCCTTCGCCATATTTTTTTTATACTGAGTTGTGTAGTGTTGTTAATACCTGTATCAACAAAGCACGATGTCGGATTCGTTTTCTGAGGCCCTTAAGGAATTTCTTTCTGGTCAGGGAAAGACTTTGGAAGATCTTAAGTCCTTTGGTTTAGGCGCAGAGGTAGAGGAAGGTGATGATGGCAACAAACCAATTGTCCATGTCATTGACAAGGGTTCCAGCAGGTCATATCGCCGTCTGAAGCTGTTTTCGGGGAAATCGCCCGTTCCGTCTGGCGAGTTAGACTTCGAAAATTGGCGGCGGTTGGCTCGCCAACTCCTAAAAGATGAGAACATCCCGGACGGCGAGAAGAAGAGGAGAATCACGGAGTCGCTGGTCCCACCTGCCCTCAACGTCGTCTGGGCTGTAGACGACTCGGGAGCCCCGCTCATGAATACCTGACGTGCCTGTCCCGGGCGTATGGGTCTACGGCAGATGGGGATGAGCTTTTGACGAATTTCAGGTGCACTTATCAGAAAGCAGACGAAAAGGATTCCGATTATTTCCTCCAGTTGCATACCCTCTTAACACAGGTCGTTGAAATGGACGGCATTAACCCCGACGATTCCGACAAATTATGTATGAAGATACAAGTGCTGTTGTTCTCACTCCCGAAGGTGAATCAGATTCGTTCTCCGTCAACACTGGAGTTCTACCTATTTATCATAGTTCTGGATTATGCCCTGCGGACAGCATTAAATGTAACCGATGGTCTCACCCTCTCACGCCGTAGGAGTAGTAGACACCCTGCCCAATACCTATCCGACCTAGATTATGCAGATGACATTAGTCTGCTTGCTGACACCCTCCTTGATGCCGAATCTCTCCTCCATAAAGTAGAAGCTTGCTGCAAGTCCGTTGGTCTCTCTCTTAACGCAAAGAAGACTAAGTACATGGTCATCAACCCATCTATCTCTGATGACGTCACTGCACTAGATGGCAGTAAGCTCGATAAAGTTGATGACTTCAAGTATCTGGGCTCCTACACCAACACAGCTCATGACATCGAGTGTAGAAAAGCTCAAGCTTGGTCTGCTCTGAACGCACTGACCAAAGTATGGAGATCCTCGATCTCCAAGACCACCAAACTTAAGATCTTCAAGACCTCAGTAGAATCCATCCTCCTCTACGGGTGCGAGTCCTGGACCCTGACCAAACAGATCTCTGCATCCATTGATGGCACCTATACACGGATGTTGCGGGCTGTACAGAACGTTTCTTGGCAACAACATCTCCCTAACTCTGTTCTGTATGGTGCCCTTCCCCCTATCTCCACCACCATCAGACAGCGTCGCCTTCGGCTAGCCGGTCACGTTTATCGACATAATGAGCCAGCTAGTCAAGTTCTCCTCTGGAACCCTGAAGCCCCTCGACGAAAAGGTCGTCCCAACATGACCCTGAAAACATCCATCGAGCTAGAAACTGGTCTGAGTGGTCCATCTCTTTCCAACACTATGCTCGACAGGGACAGTTGGGCCCAACTCATCAAGTCATCATGAAAATGAATGAATGAAGAAGAAGAATTCCGACAAGACGCTGTGTAGCCAATTCCAGCGAGGCTGCTTGTATAATGACCCGCTGCTGAGCATGCTCCAGCTGAGAGCAAAGAAGGACAATCCCCCTGGTATGCTGCATCTCCTTCGAGAAGTAAGAGCTGCAGAGGCCTTGCTGGAAGAGAAATCTGACAGAAGGAAAAGCAAGTCCAAGCCCTTGAAGAAGGTAGTCACTATGGCCCAGACCGCGCAGAATGTCAAGACGGCCCCCAGCCCAGCAGCAAGAGACGGCGGAGAAGTGGCCGAGTTGCGGCAAACCGTTGACCGTTTGCACCGCCGACTTGACGGTTTTTTAAAGAACCAACCCAACACTCCCCGTCGTCCATCTCCTTCGGCCACAGCCCCAGGTAGAAATTTCCGATCCATTTTTTGCTACCAGTGTGGTGAAGACAACCACCGAATGGATTCCTGCATCAAGCCAAAGAACCCAGCCCTGGTACAAGAGAAGATGATGTTGCGTCTGTCCCGACCTTAGAGTGAGCAGAGTTCGGGAAACGACAGCGGACAGCTGTAGTTGCCCGAACAGCCGTCCCGAACTCATCCAAGGGCCCAGTGCGTCACCCGACTGTGTCGACGCGGTGTCAGGGAGTTTCTCCTTCAGATGTTCCTAGAGGTGTTGTTGGTAAACAGGCCGTTACCCCCGTTACTTGCAAGTCACGTGCGTAACTACTTCGTACCACGCTCTCCATCTTCCGCATCGCCAGCTACATCCCCTATCACACCTCGCGGTGATAGGCGCCGCTGGTCAGCCTGTCCCATATAAGGGATACATCGAGTTAAACCTTAAGTTTCCCGCTAATTCCACCGGGTTGCAAAGAGAAGTGACGACCCTCGCCCTTGTTTGTCCGAATGGCCAAGGAGCCGATGATGTACCCCTGCTTGTTGGGACTAACACTAGTGTAGTACGAGATATGGTTCGAGTTTGTCAGCAGAAAGGTCGCAAGGATTTCCTCCGAAAACTTTCAGTTGATAGCGCATGGGTACAGGTTTACCAACACTACCCCAGTTTGAATTCTGCCGGCAGTCTTGGGCCAGTCAAGTCCTTGAAGGCTACAGCACTGAGACCAGGTGAACAGGTTGAAATCACCACGCGAATTAATAATCGTTCGCGGTCCAAGCTGGAAGTTCTAATCGAGAAGGAGAACTCATCGCAGCTCCCAGATGGCGTTGAGCTGAAAACTTCCTTGGTTGAGTTGCCCGCCCACAGGATGGCCAAGACGAGAGTCATCCTCACCAACAAGTCCTGCCAGAGTGTAGTGATTCCCGCCCGATGCCGTCTTGCCTCGACCTTCATTATTGAGGAAGAGCTGCCACTCGATGCAGAAGGACCCCCTGTGTCTCCGTCCACCACCAGTAGTGAAGACATTGATCTTGACTTTGATGGGTCTCCCCTCCCCGCAGAAGATGTAAGGCGAGTTTTACCGAGTTATTACGTAACCGCCCTGATGTGTTCGCCAAGAGTGACCTAGATATTGGGTGCACTACTGCTGTAAAACACACCATCAACCTGTCAGATGAGAAACCATTCCGTGAGGGTTGTCGCCGTATCCCCCCTGCAGATTATGCTGATGCCCGGAAACACATCAGGGAACTTCAGGAGAAGGGTATCATCCGAGAGTCCTCAAGCCAGTTTGCATCGCCGATAGTGTTGGTCAGAAAGAAGAATGGTGGACTCAGGCTCTGTATCGACTACCGAAAGTTGAACAGCCGCACCATACGAGACCAGTACTCCATCCCGAAGATCGAAGATACTTTGCACGCGATGAATGGTGCAAAGTGGTTCTCTTGTTTAGATTTCAAGTCAGGGTACTATCAGATCGAGATGGCAGAAGACGACAAGCACAAGACCGCTTTTTGGTGTCCTCTTGGGTTTTATGAATTCAATCGTATGCCCCAGGGCATAACCAACGCCCCTGCAACGACTTTCCAACGACTCATGGAAAGATGTTTTGGCGATCTCCATCATAACGGTGTTTTTGTGTACCTGGATGACATTATTGTGTTTGCAAAGACCGCTGAAGAGCACGAGGCTAAGCTGGTTCAAGTTCTTGACCGTCTACGTCAATTTGGGCTCAAACTTAGTCCTGCCAAGTGCAAGTTTTTCCAGTCTTCTGTGAAGTGCCTTGGTCATGTCATTTCAGCTGAAGGTGTGAGTACCGACCCCAGCACGATTGATGCGGTGAAATCGTGGCCCGTTCCCAACACAGCCAGGGAATTGAAATCATTCCTCGGATTTACAGGGTATTATCGCCGTTTTGTAGAAGATTATTCTGCAATAGCGAGACCCCTCAATGAGTTGACTGCTGGTTGTGATTTGACGAAACGACGGTTTGGCAAGAAACAAAAGAAGAAACATCAACCAAAGCTTCGTAGCCCAACTGAGCCCTTTGGTGATCTTTGGAGTTCAGCGTGTCAGACTTCGTTTGAAACTATCGTACAAAAGCTAACTTCAGCCCCCGTGCTATGCTTTGTAGATTACGACCAGCCATTTATCCTCCACACCGATGCAAGTGGGACTGGCCTCGGAGCTGCACTCTACCAAGAAGATGATGATGGCCGACCGCGTGTCATCGCCTACGCTAGCCGCGGACTTTCGAAGTCCGAGCTGAACTACCCTGCCTATAAGTGTGAATTTTTGGCTTTGAAGTGGGCCGTTACAGAGAAGTTCCACGATTATTTGTATGGAGGAGAGTTTACTGTCCTAACCGATAACAACCCGCTAACGTACGTTTTGACTACAGCAAAACTTGATGCTACTGGGCACCGCTGGTTGGCTGCATTGGCGAATTACAACTTCGTTATCAAGTACCGTCCCGGTAAAAGCAATGCAGATGCCGATGGGTTGTCTAGGCGACCCCAGTCTAATAGGCAAGCAGATGACGAGTCACTGTCAAATGAAGAAAAGCTACGGCGTCTCCGTGAGCGACTTGGTGAAGTTGGCCAGAATACCGTGTGTTCCAAAGAAGTTTTTCGGGCTGTTTGTCAACGACATGATGTGCAAGGAGTCGCCATCACTGAAGACAATGATGACGGCCACACCCTAGTTGAGAGCATCACTGACTCTGATTATATCGTGCCCTGCGAGTTAAACCAAATGACCGGCCAGACAGCCCTACCAACCATGGAGATCAGTGACTGGCGTCAACTCCAGCTAGACGATGATGCCATTGGTGAAATAATTCCATACGTGAAGAGAGGACAGCGTCCTACTACAGAGCAGCGATCAGCACTGTCTGAAGAGGCCCAAATACTTCTTCGTCAGTGGGATAAACTGTCCCTTGAAGATGATGTTCTCCATCGAAAGACTACCACCAATGATGGACGTGACACACTGCAACTAGTTCTCCCTAAGAGTCATCGAAACCAGGCCCTGCAAGGTTTACACGATGATGTTGGCCACCTTGGATATGACAGAACCTTAGATCTCCTTCGTTCCCGTTTCTATTGGCCTAAGATGGCGATGGATGTAGAGAAGAAGTGCCAGACGTGTCAACGATGTGTGAGACGCAAGCGACGACCTCAGAAGTCTGCGCCCTTAGTCCCCATCAAAACTACCACACCCATGGAGTTAGTCTGTATCGATTTCCTTTGTTTAGAGCCTGATGACAGTGGTACGAAAAACATCCTAGTCATTACTGATCACTATACACGCTACGCTCAAGCCTTCCCCACCAAGGACCAAAAGTCTCGTACCGTTGCCAAGGTATTATGGGACTCCTATTTCATCCATTATGGTTTCCCCGAACGGCTACATTCCGATCAAGGTAGAGATTTTAAATCACAACTCATCAAGGAATTGTGTAACATAGCAGGCGTGAAGAAAACTCGTACTACCCCATACCATCCCCAAGGAAATGGCCAATGTGAGAGATTTAACCAGACCCTCCTAAGTATGCTTGGTACCCTTGATGAAGATGAGAAGAAGAAGTGGAAGATGCATGTTGGCCCTCTTGTCCATGCTTACAACTGTACGAAACATACATCCACTGGGATGTCCCCCTACTTCCTAATGTTCGGCCGTGAGCCCCGCCTGCCGATTGACGTTCTGTTTGGATTGCCCTCTCAGTCTGGTGTAAAGAGCCGCGGCCAATATGCAACCGACCTGCAAGAGCGATTGAGACGAGCCCATGAGCTTGCGTCGGCCATGATGGAGAAAACTGCCCAGAAGAATAAGTCCCGTTACGACAAGAAGGTTCGGGAGAATGCACGTGAGGCAGGTGACAGAGTACTCATCAGAAATGTTGGTCTTAAGGGACCACACAAGCTTGCTGACCGTTGGAGTAAAACCATATACAGAGTGCATCGGAGGATGAGCCCTGACATGCCAGTCTACGTCGTGAGCCCAATTGATGGCGAAGGTCCAGATAAGACGCTTCACCGAAATATGCTCCTCCCCTGTGGTTTCCTCCCCTCTGATGAAGATGAACCTAAAGATACAGAGCGACCTAAACCAAAGCCTTGTCGTAAACGTCCCGTTAGACGACATTTACTCGCACGCGCTGACGATATGGATGACGCACTGGACTCTGACCTATGTGATGAAAACTTCTATGCACTCCGCCCAATACCAGCCCCTAGAATATCGGTCCGTCTCGACCCGAATGCACGTCTTTCACCCGCAAGTAATCTCATCAGAGCCGACACCTCTCGCCGATGACTCTCCATCCCCCGCTCATATCTCAGTTGAAAGTGACTCCACCCAAGATTCACCCCATTCCAACTCAGACGAAATCATGCCGTCTGTCAGCAGTATTGATACCAGTTCTCCTTCTAACTCATCCAACTTGGATGAGCACAATTGTGATGAGGACGCGGAGTTGGATCCTTCTGCCACTGCCAGCATCACTGACAGCAGTTCTCCCTCTGATCCATCCGCCCCGGATGATCGAGTTCATGATGAGGACGCGTCTGAACCCCCCCCGTTTGTTTGGTCTCCCGACCTGTACGGAATAAAAGGCCGCCGAAATACTACGGATTTGAAGGGCTGGAGGCCAAACTCCTTGAGCAACACCTTATGACGCAACAGCGAGCCTTGGAGGTGACCAATAACCTTGTCAATGTCATGTGTCAACGGTAAACCTTTCTATCTTTGTAGTAGTTTTAGAAGGGGAGTATGTCGGATCCTGTTAAATTTGGAACCGACATAGGTCCTCAGACAAAGCTTGAGAATAACCTGTGACATATACTTATAATTTTGGGTCAATTTAACCATAAGCTTGGGCTATACGCTTGGGTTGTATTTAAGTTGAGGTAAATTTAACTCAAACACTGATGTTGAGGAATGGCTAAGGTCAAAGGGCAAGCCAGGACTGGGGTTTCCATCTAGTGACTGTTGGAGAGATAGAGCATGGGCTTGGTTGGCTACTGCAGGTAAATAAAGACGGCTCGGAGAAATAAAAATATGCCTGTTTCCTGAAAATGATGTCTTTATTGTCTTTTGATGAGCTTCCTTGGAAAACTCTAGCTAAGGCCACGGTGGCTTGGAAAACCCTGACCTGGGTATTACATGTAGTACAGGGTAAGCCTTTAGTAATCCCTTGGACGATAAGCCCTGGTTAGCTCGTTCTGAAAGACAGAAAATGGAATACAAACAAATTATTAGACAAGGAACACGTTTTGTAGAAAAGAAAAAAAAAACAAGTCCTAAACGGTATACAAGGAAAGTACATGTATTTCCGACACTCAAAAAATTCTCAGTAACGGGTATATACATCTAATAATCATTCATTTTCATAATCAGGTGGCAAACATCTCAATTATACTATAAACTATACGGTAAACTCTAATCGGGAAGAAAATGAATCCTCTCACCTTCCTTATCTGGCCATTTTTTTCGTCCCAGTAATTTTGGCTTGCCGACTGCTGATCTGACAAAAACACGCCCTTCTGAATCTCGCCACGCGGTGCCGCTTTTCTTTGGTTATTCACGATCACCTTAACCCAAAAATATAACCCAAATAATTTACTCAGAATTTTAACTAAGTCAGTTTTAACTCAAAATTTCAACCGGAAAAATTTTGCAGATTTGGGGGTTACTCGTCATTGCTTTCACCCAAAGTATAACCCAAATTTGGGTTAAAATCTAACCCATGGCAATTTTGCTTTCCCTTTGGGTAGTTCACGGCTGGGACAACCTGGCCAAAATAGAAAAAGAAGTGATAAAGCGCCCTCTTACGACCACAGCAAGGTCAACACCCCCCCAGTAGTTTTCAAATGCTGAGTGCAAACATTTAGTACAATCTGTCAACAGCAGGTTTCTTTCCAAAGTTTCGCTTCAGCTCCGGTTTCGTCTTCGGGAAAATCCCCCCCCCGGCCGTTGGCCTACTTACGTTCGTTTACACGCGTACATGTGATTGCGAATCATCATGAAATCTCGCAAAAGTCTTCATTTTTCAACCGGCGATTTGGACCAAACATTAGAAGTCTCCTGCACGTGTTTCACATGAAAAAGAAGCGTATACTTTTCTCTATCTACCAGTGGCGAAGCCACGGGGGGGCGTGGGGGGGACAGCCCCCCCATGAAACTTGTCGCCCCCCCCCCCGTCCCCCCCCCCAACCGAGATTTTGAGTTTCTAAAAAAATTATCATTGATCTACATGACGCCCCCCCCCATGAAATGTTCCAGCCCCCCACTGAAAAATTCCTGGCTACGCCACTGCTATCTACTGAGCCTTGCCATTTCTTTTGGCCGTTTTTAAGAATCGAATGTACACCTAAAAACTATCGGCCCTCGCTTTAATTGTTGATATAAAATATGATTTTGTTTGACAGGCCGTAATAACACTTTATATTTGTCCAAAGCAGTTATTTTTGGTATCAAAATAAAGCACACAATTTCAACTTTTCAATTATTTGGCCATCTTGGCCAAACAGTGCACGTATCCAGGTACTTTTTGTGTTTTTCTGTAGTCTCGAATACATTTCGTAAAATCTCGCGCAAGCTTTTGGGCCATGCGTGCGTGACCTCTGGACAAGAAACTGAGGTCAAACAGGGCTGTGTGCGTGACACGGCCACTGCAAATGTGGTCTCTTTTTTAGGCAGCAATTAAGGTCATGCACCACCAGTAGCCCTATTCTAAGCCACGCACTAGGGGTGCACTGAACTAATTCAAGCGAGAATTTCTACGCCAGCTGATTAGCATAAAAAGTGCCCCCACAATTTCTTTTGAAAACGGAGACCGTTTGGCTTTAAAAACGGTGGAATTGTGTAAATATACCCAAGGATCAACTCCCTGGTTTTGGGGCTTCCATCTGAGGGCAGGCTTGATAAAATGACGGATGAAAAAATGGGTCCTATTTGCCTGTGAAAGTGGAAGGGTGCCACTCTTAAAATGGCTACATGCAGGCTCGGGAACTATCACTTTTCGGGAGGTGATTTTATTTGGGTGTGAATATTTAAAAATGTAATTGGCTAATGTACGTAAAATTGAAAAGAAATGAAAAGATGAAAGACAAGACAATAATTTAATTTTTGTTTCAGAAACCCCAGTGATGTTGGCTTGCGTGTTACTTGGCCCTGAATCTTTGTTGATTTTACACTGTTTTCAATGGGGCTTGAGTTAGTACAGTGGACCCTTATAGAGCAGTGTTGGAGCAAAGGCTTTGACCCTCGAGGCCAAGGCTTTGACCTTTGACCCTCAAGGCCAAGGCCAAGGCCAAGGCTTTGACCCTCAAGCCTCGAGGCCAAGGCCAAGGCTTAACCCTCAAGGCCAAGGCCCTGTTTTATGAAATGACCACTGATATAGAACAAATTATAGTCACATGAGTGACACATCATCACGCAAGGGCGGATCCAGAACACAATATTTTAAGGGGGCAAAGAAATTTTGGTCCCCCCCCAAAAAAAAAAGTGGGTCAAAAAATTACGGCTTGGGCTTCGGGGCCCGCTTTAGGGCCCCGAAAAAATTGTTGGATTCGAGATGCTCTGTGGTGCGATTTGAGGCAATTTCTGACCAATTTAAGCGATGTTTTTTGAGGAAAAGATGGTGGTGTACTCATTGCCTGCCTTTATTACGGCGTCACATAAAAATAAATGGTTTCGGTGGGTTTTTTTTTTGGGGGGGGGGCATGGCCCCTTTTGGCCCCCTGGATCCGCTCTTATCATCACGAATTGCTCGTTACGAAGAACAACATTTCTTTAATTGCAATCAACCGTTTTATGACTGCACTGTATCTATTAATGTATAAGTTCAGGTCTTCAATATGGTTTAACTAAACAAAATAATGATTTAATTCTATATTGACACACAATTTTCCCAAGTGTAACAAAAGGGGGATCCAAGAAAATGATTTGGGAAAGGTTTATTTGCTGGCCCAATATGGTCAGAAATATCAGCATTATCTAAAACAGATACATGCAAATCTTTAGCATTCCATAGTTTTATGCAATTAAGTGATCATCTCATTAGCCCCACAAGTGTACGGAATATTTTTGCAGCAAATCTACTACAATGGTAACAAAATGTGATGCTACAAAAGTGGAAGTGTGCCCAACACACAAATCTATAGGGTGCTTCCCTCCTCCATGGTAATACGATTAAAATGGTAACAGCAAAATTTCGAACAGATTTATCTGGAAAATGCAAAAATGTATGGGCCTTGAAGAGCCTTGACTCAAAATTGCAAGGCCCTGAACCCTCAAGGCCAAGGCCAAGGCCAAGGCTTTTGCCCTCAAGCCCCGAGGCCAAGGCCAAGGCCCTCAAATCCAGCCTTAAGGCAGCCTTAAGGCCAAGGCCCAGCATCAAGGCGCTACATCACTGCTATAGAGTGGACTGTACTGAGTTTGTACATTTACCGGGGGGACACATTCAATGTTGGGCAGGGGGACCAATTTACCTGGAGGGGGACAGATCTACCAAGGTAAATGTGTCCCCCTGAACAGATTTACCGGCCGGGTCACGAGCCGGTAAATTTGTCCGGGGGACACATTTACTAGGAGGGACTGAATAAACTTTACAGACAGTCCCTCACATGACTCGTTCATCGGTTCAAAGAGCAAGGATCGGCTTAAAGGGAAAATACAACATTTGCAAACATCAAAAAATAAAACTACCAAATCATTTTGAAATACCTTGCTGGACTGTTAGTGAATGACAGTGTAAAGCATCCTGTAAAATCATG
Source organism: Patiria pectinifera (assembly GCA_029964075.1). NCBI lineage: Eukaryota > Metazoa > Echinodermata > Asteroidea > Valvatida > Asterinidae > Patiria > Patiria pectinifera. The sequence continues at coordinate 17,833,853 of CM057133.1, forward strand.
GCACCTGGTATACTGTCATTTTCAAGAAAAGTGGTATTTTTGTATCAATTTCCTACGCTGGTCGGCCGACCAGCGTTGGAAAAAAACTGGCTTTTTTCCAAATACTGGGCCCAATTGACCATCGCACTTGTTTGCAATCGGTTACACACCTATGAACGGGTACAAGCCAGCTAGACTGGTTCCCTGACCTTACAATTCCCCAATGTATGTAAACTGCTCACGACTATATTTGCACACGACTATATTTTATACGTTCTTTGAGATTCAGTCTCGGACGAAACGCTTAGAAGGTTTTTATGAGTGTGACTGTTGATTCGTAATTTTTTTGTCAAAATGAACAATTTGCCAGTACACCAAGCGATAGCTGCTGGAGCCAGTAAACACCCTCATAAAGGGAAGAACGTCTTCAGTTATGGAATAGCGGGAATACGTTGCAGGTAATAAATTTAGTGTTTAGAAAAAAATTGAAAGGTTTTGATTGAAGTTAACCACCTGTGACTGTGAGTGTGGTTTCCCGTGAGTGTGACTGTGACCCCGTGAGGCTGTGTATTTTATTCTGGCACGTTTTGCGAGTGTTTTCATGGTTTTGTGGGTTGTTTTCATGGTTTTGCGGGTTGTTTTCATGGTTTTGCGGGTTGTTTTTGTAAAAGGGGGGGGGAGGTGTCGTAAAACTTTCGAGAGTGAAAAATGGATGCGAGGTAAACATGGCAGAAGAACAACTTATACCAGTAAGATTTTGTGAAAAATGCTTACAGGAATTAAGGGTGAATTAACAACAGGTACGAATCGATCCCGATTGTTTTCGCTCTTTATATTAAGACTTAAGTTGTCCTGGAACTCCACTGAACGTACGCAGTGGATATTTTTTGGGACTTAATTAGACATTTTTACCGTGACAAATCTTTGTCTGGTTGCTGTTGTTGGTTTGACTTTCAGGAGACTAGACGGGAGATGGGAATCAGCATGATCAGACAGTTTCGGACTTAACTTCCCGTTAAAAAAAAGAATCCTCCAGGGAGCAGTGAATAAGACAAGCAGACAACAAAAATTGCAATGAAGTGCAGGATTCGATTGTAAAACAATAAACCTAATCCCCAACAGGTTTTCTCAAGGCACCCTGTCAAAATACAACAACCTTCATGACCTTGGCTGAAATTACAACCCTGTAAAATGCAACAAATTGCAACAGTGGATTCCGTTGCATTGTACAGTGAACCTAGTACATTATACCAGCCTTGGCACCAAGCAGTTACTGCAACCAAATGCAACAGTGGATTATGTTGTATCGCTTGGAACTACGAGAAGTTACCCTGCTGAATGCAACAAAGATGCAACAAAGCAGGGGGATTTGGTTGCTGAATGCAACAGCATGCAACAACTTTTTTATCTTTGTTGCTTTCTGTTACATTTACCAGGGTTAGAGATAAAGGAAGAAATGAAATTGAGGAAAAACAAAAAACAAAATAAGCCTTGCACAGCCGCGGCTCGAACATGGGTCATCAGGCCCACGGTTCTGGTTGAACGCCTTAAACATCAGGCCACACGTTTTCTCAAGTCAAAAGGATTAATGCAAACTTGTATAAATGCCCATGCGCAGATGAAGTGCCAGCCCAAAAGTAGAAGAGGAAAAATGCGGGACAGCAATTCACTGTAGATATAAACACTTCAAAAACAAAAAGAGTACGAAAAATAACACTTGATGTACACTGTACACTCAAAACAGATGACCAAGGTCAAACACGTGTACATTTGTACATGCTCAGCTTGTTCAGCAAGGCTGTACAGCATATACAAGACGTATACATGTACATGTACTGTGTAACCACATACAGTCGAACACCTTGATAACAAGGTCCTTGGGACTTTACAATTACATTGTTATAACAGGTACTAGCATGAAACTGAGTTCACACTCGGGTTAAATATTATAGCTACACAATAGCGGAGTACGGAAGTGTATTTAGGACATGACCGAAAAAAAAAATCCGGGCGGATTACTATTTCGCCCGGGCGGATTACTTATTTCGCCCGGGCGGATTACTTTTTGGACCGGGCGGATAACTAATTCGCCCGGACGGATTACTAAATCGCCCGGACGGATTACTAATTCACCCGGGCGAATTAGTAAAGTCTGCCCGGCCGGGAGAATGAGTAATCTGCCCGGGCGAATTAGTAGTCTGCCCAGGCGAATTATTAATCCGCCCGGAGGGAATAGTTATCCGCCCGAGCGGAATAGTAATCCGCCCGGGTGAAATAGTAGTCCGCCCGGGCGAAGTAGTAGTCCGCCCGGGCGAAATAGTAGTCCGCCCGGGCGAAATAGTAGTCCGCCCTGGCGAAATAGTAGTCCGCCCGGGCGAAATAGTAATCCGCCCGGGCGAAGAAGTGGCCCTAAAACTATTTTCGGTCATGTCCTAAATACGCTTCCGTAGCGGAGAGCAAGTTCCATGCAATCGTGTACAAAATCCCAGCCCTAAACCACCAATGCACGAACACGCACTAGGCACAGTATAAACGCAGGGACGGTTTTCAGAGGAACCTGTGTTTATAAGCGAACCACTTGATCGTTACATGAACTCTGTTACTTAGGCCAGTTGTTATCATGAGTGTTTCCGAACAAATTCAGGCGTTGATGCCGGTGTAGCGTGAATATCCGACTCCATGAAATGTGGACTCATTGGTAGTAGTGCGCACGCGTGAGTACGATACTATGCTATTTTTAGGATCGTTTGGGGAGAGTGACCTGTCACGTGCGAGGGATTAACCAATAAAAGGAAAAAGGGGTCCGATTTTCATAGGAGTCGGATTTTCATGTGACACCGGACTTGATCAACGGGAAAACGCACCAACAACTGGAGGAGGAGCTGGCGGAACGTAACAAGCGGATGGGCTGCCATGTCGTGAATGGTGTCAAATTCCCGTTCCAGGTAACGCGGTCCAATCTGGAAGCCATGAAGACCTTTGAAGTGCGCGATGACGACGTATTCGTCTTTTCCTATCCAAGATCAGGTAAGGAGCTTATATGCTGACCTTATCGGGCATTATACCATGGAGAAATAAAACACAGTACATTTTGGACGTGATCCGGAGGCAGAACTTATTTTAAGGATTCTTCGCCATTGTGTATGTACAAATGTGCCATAGACCATGAAAAAAAGGCACGACCCATAATAGGACCCTAATGTAAACAGTTATCCAATGGAAATAGCACAATTCTGCTACATGCACTTCATAATTCTGTATTCAACAAGTGAACAATACATATTAGTACAGAGAGTTTCTGCCCTTTGATTTCTGCACACGATTAAACATTTTAAAGTTCCTTGTGTTGGGTGTAGTGTTGTAGTACTCAAGTACTAGTTGTAGTACTTTTTTAAGAGCACTCGTACTCGTACTCCAATGTCAAATTACTCGTACTCGAAATGACGGTACTCGTACTCGGGAAGCAAAGTACCCGTACTCGACATGTCGAAACTGTAATCGATCATCAATTTTGAAAGTACTCGTACTCGAATAGCGGTACTCGAAAAAATGGTATAGCTTGACTTACCACGGCCTTATTTTATCGATACTTTCAGTTTGAAATGGTGAATTGACTTGCGGAGAAATCGAAGTTTCCTGATATACAAGACGAGTCAAACAAAGCGGAACCCGAACCCCCCAAAAAATATATTTCAGATTTAAAAAAATATGAAGCACCAAAAATAATAAAGAATGGAAAGCCAATTTCATAAATTACTTTTAAATGAAAAAAATACTGAAATTGCTCAAGCAGTTCAGAGAATATCACCATTTAAACGCAATGACCCTAAAACCTGTTTCGTCCAAAAAAGAAATTTATGTATTCTGACTGTTTGGAACAACAGAGAAAGTGACACATTGTAGAGCAGTAAAATAGGGGTGTAGGTGACGCCACCATCGTCAAAATAGTCCCCCCCCCCCACCAAAAACCCCAAATTTTTTCTGTTGCCTTGAAAAAAGTTAGCTTTTAATTTTTTTGGAAAAAACAAAACAAATTGTGAGCCCCCCCCCAAGCCAAATCCTGCGTGCGCCACTGCTCTTAAGGGCCCTAAACCCACTAAAAAATAAGTGGGGGACTATTTTGACGTCGGTGGCGTCACCTACACCCCTATTTTACTGCTCGACAATAGGCCACATGCATATCACCAAGGTCAAATCGTGGGACTAAAAAAAAATTGGGTGCGCCACTGCTTAAGAGTAGCAGTTTAAATAGATGAAAAGGCTATACCCTGTTGAAATAAAATTAGTATAAATAGGGCAGTGTTCAAAATATCCTGATGAGACATCAAGTACGAAAATGTCGTAAGATATTGCGAGTTTTTGACTTTTTATTTATATATGGCGGAAAAATGCCTAGAAAGGGGCTTGGGGTTGACCCCCTCCCCACCCAGCCTGATTTTTTGTCTTTATCGATGAGCCCCTTATAGTCAACGGCGTAGGCCTATGCAAAATTGTTGTTCCTGAATGCCGACATACGCATTGAATTGTTTAAAAAGTCAGCCGCCTCCCATCGCTTGTCCAGATTATTTTGGAAATCCTTCTTTTCGCGTGTTTTGTTCAATTACAGGCACCCACTGGATGTTAGAAATAGTCGGTTTTATTCTCCACGATGGGAAAGACGATTTCGACCGTACTTTCATGACAAATGGTTTAGAGTTCTCGCTGGCAGAAGACCCGACGAAAGTTGAGAGTGTGACCCCCGGGCACAAGACGTACGCAGCTATGGCATCGCAACGGTGCATCTTAAGCCACTGCTTGGAGAGTTATCGACCTCCTCAAATCTTGACTAAGCAACCTAAGGTAACATGTGTAGATAATAATTCTGAATATACATGTAAATAATTCAGAAACGACATGCATCCTTTGTTTATTTTCTCCCCCTTTTTGAGGTGGTGTACGTGGCCCGGAACCCAAAAGACACACTCGTTTCTTTGTCCAAGTGGGCGCCGTTTTGGGATTTCGCTGATTTCTTCTGGGCATTCAGTCTGGGGAAAAGTAAGTGACAAACATTAGTATTCTACAACAAAAACGGTATTCCTCTAAAATCGAGTCAATTCGGGCGACTCACAAAGCAGTGCACCACCAAGAGTTTGCCACGGAGAGTTTACTTTTTCAAATTTACGGTCGACAAAACATGGCCCATTTGAATGAGTGTCAGCAGACAATTTGAGCTAGTTTGTTATAGATTGGGGCACAACGTTCTGCCGCCTTACACAAAACACCATATTGATAAAAAGCAAAGATAAGAGCAAACAAATACTCGAATCATACGCTAACGAAACTGCTGACCGGAGAAACGAACAATTTCAAATGTCCCACGCTGCGAATTTGTCGACCATCTCCCGCAATGCACTGGGAAAAATAAACTCTGCGTGGCAAACTCTTGGTAGCGCACTGCATTGTGAATCACCCGAATTCGAATGGTTCTTTTTACAGGTAAAGATACTTCAGTCTGGCTAACCAGATTTTTGTTTCTCTGACACATGCAAGTATTTTTTGTTCACCCGCTATTCAGATCTTTGCCTTGTTTAGGAATCAGGACTTGGGTTTTTGCCAAAATGTCTCCAAGTAAAGGCTTTCCCCTTTTTCCCCGAGAAAATCTTGTTTCAGTTTCCCTATCAATTGACCGATATTACTCAAATAATATACGAGTGGTATAGGCCTACTATATCATTATAAGTTCATTACCTCCGCCAAGGAGGTTATTGGTTGGTTGGTTGGTTGGTTGGTTTGTCAGTTAAAAAGATAACTCAAAAAATTATTGACGGATTTGCATGAAAAATGTTTTAGGGGTGTGCCTTGCTACAAGTACAAATCAATTAGATTTTGGAAGTGATCCGGATCTGGGTCTGGATCCAGGATTTTCTTTAAGGATTCTGCACTATTTATGAGAGTATTTTCTTTTGGGTGTGCTGACAAGCCTGTCAATAGATGGCGCCCTCCCATACTCGCGGTCATCGTGCCTTGGTTGTTTCCCATGCGGGTATTTCTCACGCCCCACCGAAGGGTCCCACATTGGCACAACGTGGCATGGAATTATTTAGCCTTTGCGGAGGTTTGCGCTCTCTGAGAGCTTTTTAATTTACTATCCTGTCCGACCTGTCGTTGATTTTTTCCCCAGCGGTTTTCGGATCTTGGTTTGATCATGTACTCAGCTATTGGAGGCAGCGGAACAATGATAACGTCCTGTTTCTGAAGTACGAAGATCTCCACAAGGTTCGTAAGAAGTTTCACTTAAACAGTTAATTCGCTTGATCAATTAATTAACTCGATCCATGTCATACATTGCAATGGTACACTGTTCAGAGGGCAGATCATAAAATGCCGAGCCTTGGTCACTGTCACCAGTCATTTTAGGCTGGGTGTCATCGTCATTGTCGTAGTGTTCTTGTATCAAACAAACCTCTGTATTGACACCCTCAAGGCTGACTGTCATCTATCGTATTCATTGTTGTGCATTCAGGTTTGCCGGCCAGTCAATAGGCCAAGATTGCTCAAGCCAATCACGATTCCTATCCCTTATTTCTCATTTCTCTTGCGAATTTTGTGAGTCTTGCTCATGCGGGTTTGAAACATTGATGGGGTCGAACTCTGAACCGTTCTTTGAGCTTACATTTCTGAGTACTTTGGAATAACATTAACACAAAAGTCGTCCCACGGTAGTAAAGTTGTGGCCAGGATCATTTTCAGAAATAACCATAGGCCTAGGCTTCCATATTACTTTTAGAGATGGTCCTCTTTTATTGAAGCTTTAATTTGTGTGTATTGAACACGTTGGGGAGGTTTAAGTTCGTCCCCTGTTTCCCCTTTTTAAGTGTAGCCTATCACTGGTGTCTTATAGGTAACGTCTCGATAGTCCGAAGTCCCATTGGTCCGAAGTCCCATTGGTCCGACGTTCCATTGGTCCGAACTCCCATTGGTCCGACGTCCCATTGGTCCGACGTCCCATTGGTCTGAAGTCCCATTGGTCCGAAGTCCCATTGGTCCCACAAAACATAATACTGTGTAGTTCCAATGGTTCAGGTTGACTGACTCTAACCCTAACCCTAATCCTATGGACGTCGGACCAATAGGACGTTTATACCAATGGAACGTATAGAGCAATGGGCCGTCGGACCAATGGGACGTCGGACCAATGGGACGTCGGACCAATGGAACTTCGGACTGTAGAGTGGCGTACATACCGGGGCGGCACAGTACAGGAGGGACGTGCCCCCCCCCCACCCCAGCGGATGTCCGTACCCCCCGGGTTCCCCCACCCCATTTAAAATCTTATATTGAATAGATATATACATCATTGTCTTCATTGCCCCCCGCCCCTTTTGATAAATCTGTGCATCCCTAGGTGCCCCTCAGAAATTTAACCCTAGCTACGCCACTGATCTTACGACTCTTTTTTTGGGCTGGTCTACATGCACCCTCAGGACCTCAGGGGATCTATCTGCAAAGTAGCTAAGCATCTCGGGAAGGATCTACCCCATGACGTCATCGATGGCATTGTGGAGCGCGTGACCTTTGGTGGGATGCTGAAGACTTATCAGCATCTTGAGGAAGAGCGAGGGGAGGAGGGGAAACGAATGACAAGTCACAAAGGCAATACCTTTTTAAGAAAAGGTGAGACACTGTTTACAAATCGTGTCGATCACAATGCACGGAAAGTGGTAATCATGGCTTCTGAGTGACTTCTAGCTCTCTCTCTTGCTAAGAACTGAGGACACATTTTTTTTTACCTTTCAGCACTCTTGTAGAGCATTTACATTCGTAAATTAAACCCCCAAAAATGACAGAAACAAAGAAACAAACAAACCAAAAATGATATTATATGTCATGAAATGAATCTATCAATCAGAATTAAAGGCAAGGTAAGTGTTCTCGTTTCATTTCCATTACAGGAAAAGTCGGCGACTGGAAGAACCACTTCACAGTGGCACAGAGCGCCCTCTTCGACAAGATCTACGCCCTGAGGATGGAAGGGACCGGCTTGGATTTTGACTTTGAGATTTGATTGGAGTATACTGGAGAAACATTCCCGAACCTACTTTTCTAAAATAACCTTGCAGGCTCTGATATTAAGGCTCCTTTACTACATTACGTCAATGCGCCCAATTGGGCTACAAAACGCGTTTTCAACGAAACGATGTTAATTGGAAAGAGTAAAAGTAGGATATAAATATCCTTTCAACCATCCTTTTAAAACTGGGCGTTTTTGTGTTAATCTTGCGATGATGGCGCGCGAGACCGAATACCGGGGTCAAAATATGGACGAAAAATAGTCTGGTTCCCATTGTCATTCGGACTTCAAATGTGGGGACAGGTAGCTAGCCAAATAACGCCCTCCTATTGTGTCGGCTATCTCTCAAATTGGCTTATTTTGGGTGCGTTCGTACGTTTAGCTCACCCGAGTCGACACGGGTCAGCCCCGTGCCGTTCGATAAGCTCTGACGTCATTCTCGGGGCTCACCCGGGTCAGCCACCACAGACCCTGCTCGTGGGGCAGAGTCACTGGTGGAAGTACGTCACGCATGCGTTGTTCATTCCCTAGAAACGGACAAATATGGCGGCTGGACAGCAGAAATCTCAAGTGGACTTAAAAGTTGACTTTAAGGTAATTATTTATTGAGTTCATTGCGAGTTTTGAGGCTGTAATTCGTCACCGACACCACGAACTGACACCCGGTGGTCAGCGTTGCAGAAATACAAATCGGAGAAAAACGCTTTTAAAGGTTTGACAAGAATTTACTCAGTAAAATAATCCATATATCTTAGAGGTTTTAGTATCACTTAACGTGAAAATGCTTTAACTACTCAATTATAAACGTTAAATTGTGAAAATATGCTTAGTTAATTAGCAATTAAATGATTAAGATGGTATCAGTTCGTGAAAACGAAAATTTATGTGTTTTGGGAGAGTGCGCGCATGCAATAGCGCCACAGAGTGTCAGCTCGTGAAAACGAAAACTGACGTAATTTCTGCGCATGCGTGCGCGCACTCTCCAAAAGCACGTCAATTTTCGTTTTCACGAACTGACACTCCCTAACGCTATTGCATGCGCGCACTCTCCGAAAACACGCATATTTTGGTTTTCACGAACTGACACCCTTTGCAGAGTCACTTCGTGGTAAAAAAAAAAAACCCACAAGAATTGACCAATTTCTTGAAAATTCCTTATTAAAATTCGCTTATTTTAGATGATTTTGCAGATTATGCTGATGCCCGGAAACACATCAGGGAACTTCAGGAGAAGGGTATCATCCGAGAGTCCTCAAGCCAGTTTGCATCGCCGATAGTGTTGGTCAGAAAGAAGAATGGTGGACTCAGGCTCTGTATCGACTACCGAAAGTTGAACAGCCGCACCATACGAGACCAGTACTCCATCCCGAAGATCGAAGATACTTTGCAAAGTGGTTCTCTTGTTTAGATTTGAAGTCAGGGTACTATCAGATCGAGATGGCAGAAGTAAAATAATCCATATATCTTAGAGGTTTTAGTATCACTTAACGTGAAAATGCTTTAACTACTCAATTATAAACGTTAAATTGTGAAAATATGCTTAGTTAATTAGCAATTAAATGATTAAGATGGTATCAGTTCGTGAAAACGAAAATTTATGTGTTTTGGGAGAGTGCGCGCATGCAATAGCGCCACAGAGTGTCAGCTCGTGAAAACGAAAACTGACGTAATTTCTGCGCATGCGTGCGCGCACTCTCCAAAAGCACGTCAATTTTCGTTTTCACGAACTGACACTCCCTAACGCTATTGCATGCGCGCACTCTCCGAAAACACGCATATTTTGGTTTTCACGAACTGACACCCTTTGCAGAGTCACTTCGTGGTAAAAAAAAAAACCCACAAGAATTGACCAATTTCTTGAAAATTCCTTATTAAAATTCGCTTATTTTAGATGATTTTAGCAATTTTAACTTCGTCATGTTAAACTTTATGATACAAACTACTAATATCGGCAAAAGAAGAAAATTTTAATTTTTGATTTTTTTTGTACACGTGTGATGCAGAGGGTGTCAATTCGTGGTGTCGGTGACGAAATTCAGCCCAACTTTTTTGAGTTTTGCAATTGAGTAAAAAGCAGTAAATCTCATACTAAATCCCAATCCAAAACGGGCCTTTTGTCAGTGGCTACGGCCACGGCTAAGGGTGTCACGTAAGGATCATGATGGCCCGCGGCTGACCCTCCTGCCTTACCCGAGTCGACCCAGGTGAGCTAAACGAACGCACTCATAGTGTACTCTGAACACTATCGGGTAGCTTTAGGTTACTCCGTAACGAGATGGATGGCTTTTAAACAGAATAGGCATTCTGAATCAAAATTAAATACAACTTCGTGCACGCTGGAACCATGCAGCTATTCTATAGGATATTAGTTCTATGTATTAATCATCTTGCTTTCTTAAATGCTTACATCTTGCTTGTGGCATGTGGCTTGCAGCTAAGTTGCTTCACTGAAAAATTACCTGGGTAAAATTTTTAAGCATTGGGCGAAAACTGCAACTACCCAAAATTGGGTTGTACCCCACCCAATTGTTTGGGTTAGAATTTCTGGTTAAATTTAACCAAAACTTGGTTAACACAAGACCAAAATTAATTATACCGACTAAGGAACTGGGTTTTTACCCCGAAGCCAATTGTGTTATGAAGCTAGCTGTTTGGGTTTATATTTACTTAGAACTTGAGGTTAATTTAACCCTAAGCTTGGGTTATGAAGCTACGCTTGGGTTGTTTTATATATGTCGGACCCTGTTAAATTTGGAACCGACATAGGTCCTCAGACAACGCTTGAGAATAACCTGTGACAAAATTGGAGGCACCACCCGGATTTGCTCAATTTTAACCATTGTTTCCCTTGCATACTTTTATCTTCAGATCGTTGTTTTGAAACAAACGTGTTGATTGCTTATTTTTTTCGTTGAGGGAAACATCATTAATCTTTCACAGAAGCTCCTCATTGAAGTTGGTTTATTCAACTGTTGATTCCTATATCATTTATATTGCCAATGTACATGTATATTTGCTGACAAATTTATCCCTGCCTATATTGCTGATTATTGATTGTCATTTGTGTGTTGAATTTGTATAAGTTGTATATTTTATTTTCACTTGCTGCATTTCCCCATTGCTATTCCTTCGCCATATTTTTTATACTGAATTGTGTAGTGTTGTTAATACCTGTATCAACAAAGCACGATGTCGGATTCGTTTTCTGAGGCCCTTAAGGAATTTCTGTCTGGTCAGGGAAAGACTTTGGAAGATCTTAAGTCCCTTGGGTTAGGCGCAGAAGTAGAGGAAGGTGATGGCAACAAACCAATTGTCCATGTCATTGACAACGGTTCCAGCAGGTCATATCGCCGTCTGAGGCTGTTTTCGGGGAAATCGCCCGTTCCGTCTGGCGAGTTAGACTTCGAAAATTGGCGGCGGTTGGCTCGCCAACTCCTAAAAGATGAGAACATCCCGGACGGCGAGAAGAAGAGGAGAATCACGGAGTCGCTGGTCCCACCTGTCCTCAACGTCGTCTGGGCTGTAGACGACTCGGGAGCCCCGCTCATGAATACCTGACGTGCCTGTCCCGGGCGTATGGGTCTACGGCAGATGGGGATGAGCTTTTGACGAATTTCAGGTGCACTTATCAGAAAGCAGACGAAAAGGATTCCGATTATCTCCTCCAGTTGCATACCCTCTTAACACAGGTCGTTGAAATGGACGGCATTAACCCCGACGATTCCGACAAATTATGTATGAAGATACAAGTGCTGTTGTTCTCACTCCCGAAGGTGAATCAGATTCGTTCTCCGTCAACACTGGAGTTCTACCTATTTATCATAGTTCTGGATTATGCCCTGCGGACAGCATTAAATGTAACCGATGGTCTCACCCTCTCACGCCGTAGGAGTAGTAGACACCCTGCCCAATACCTATCCGACCTAGATTATGCAGATGACATTAGTCTGCTGGCTGACACCCTCCTTGATGCCGAATCTCTCCTCCATAAAGTAGAAGCTTGCTGCAAGTCCGTTGGTCTCTCTCTTAACGCAAAGAAGACTAAGTACATGGTCATCAACCCATCTATCTCTGATGACGTCACTGCACTAGATGGCAGTAAGCTCGATAAAGTTGATGACTTCAAGTATCTGGGCTCCTACACCAACACAGCTCATGACATCGAGTGTAGAAAAGCTCAAGCTTGGTCTGCTCTGAACGCACTGACCAAAGTATGGAGATCCTCGATCTCCAAGACCACCAAACTTAAGATCTTCAAGACCTCAGTAGAATCCATCCTCCTCTACGGGTGCGAGTCCTGGACCCTGACCAAACAGATCTCTGCATCCATTGATGGCACCTATACACGGATGTTGCGGGCTGTACAGAACGTTTCTTGGCAACAACATCTCCCTAACTCTGTTCTGTATGGTGCCCTTCCCCTATCTCCACCACCATCAGACAGCGTCGCCTTCGGCTAGCCGGTCACGTTTATCGACATAATGAGCCAGCTAGTCAAGTTCTCCTCTGGAACCCTGAAGCCCCTCGACGAAAAGGTCGTCCCAACATGACCCTGAAAACATCCATCGAGCTAGAAACTGGTCTGAGTGGTCCATCTCTTTGCTCAACACTATGCTCGACAGGGACAGTTGGGCCCAACTCATCAAGTCAACATGAAAATGAATGAATGAAGAAGAAGAATTCCGACAAGACGCTGTGTAGCCAATTCCAGCGAGGCTGCTTGTATAATGACCCGCTGCTGAGCATGCTCCAGCTGAGAGCAAAGAAGGACAATCCCCCTGGTATGCTGCATCTCCTTCGAGAAGTAAGAGCTGCAGAGGCCTTGCTGGAAGAGAAATCTGACAGAAGGAAAAGCAAGTCCAAGCCCTTGAAGAAGGTATAGTCACTATGGCCCAGACCGCGCAGAATGTCAAGACGGCCCCCAGCCCAGCAGCAAGAGACGGCGGAGAAGTGGCCGAGTTGCGGCAAACCGTTGACCGTTTGCACCGCCGACTTGACGGTTTTTTAAAGAACCAACCCAACACTCCCCGTCGTCCATCTCCTTCGGCCACAGCCCCAGGTAGAAATTTCCGATCCATTTTTTGCTACCAGTGTGGTGAAGACAACCACCGAATGGATTTCTGCAGCAAGCCAAAGAACCCAGCCCTGGTACAAGAGAAGATGATGTTGCGTCTGTCCCGACCTTAGAGTGAGCAGAGTTCGGGAAACGACAGCGGACAGCTGTAGTTGCCCGAATAGCCGTCCCGAACTCATCCAAGGGCCCAGTGCGTCACCCGACTGTGTCGACGCGGTGTCAGGGAGTTTCTCCTTCAGATGTTCCTAGAGGTGTTGTTGGTAAACAGGTCGTTACCCCCGTTACTCGCAAGTCACGTGCGTAACTACTTCGTACCACGCTCTCCATCTTCCGCATCGCCAGCTACATCCCCTATCACACCTCGCGGTGATAGGCGCCGCTGGTCAGCCTGTCCCATATAAGGGATACATCGAGTTAAACCTTAAGTTTCCCGCTAATTCCACCGGGTTGCAAAGAGAAGTGACGACCCTCGCCCTTGTTTGTCCGAATGGCCAAGGAGCCGATGATGTACCCCTGCTTGTTGGGACTAACACTAGTGTAGTCCGAGATATGGTTCGAGTTTGTCAGCAGAAAGGTCGCAAGGATTTCCTCCGAAAACTTCCAGTTGATAGCGCATGGGTACAGGTTTACCAACACTACCCCAGTTTGAATTCTGCCGGCAGTCTTGGGCCAGTCAAGTCCTTGAAGGCTACAGCACTGAGACCAGGTGAACAGGTTGAAATCACCACGCGAATTAATAATCGTTCGCGGTCCAAGCTGGAAGTTCTAATCGAGAAGGAGAACTCATCGCAGCTCCCAGATGGCGTTGAGCTGAAAACTTCCTTGGTTGAGTTGCCCGCCCACAGGATGGCCAAGACGAGAGTCATCCTCACCAACACGTCCTGCCAGAGTGCAGTGATTCCCGCCCGATGCCGTCTTGCCTCGACGTTCATTATTGAGGAAGAGCTGCCACTCGATGCAGAAGGACCCCCTGTGTCTCCGTCCACCACCAGTAGTGAAGACATTAATCTTGACTTTGATGGGTCTCCCCTCCCCGCAGAAGATGTAAGGCGAGTTACCGAGTTATTACGTAACCGCCCTGATGTGTTCGCCAAGAGTGACCTAGATATTGGGTGCACTACTGCTGTAAAACACACCATCAACCTGTCAGATGAGAAACCATTCCGTGAGGGTTGTCGCCGTATCCCCCCTGCAGATTATGCTGATGCCCGGAAACACATCAGGGAACTTCAGGAGAAGGGTATCATCCGAGAGTCCTCAAGCCAGTTTGCATCGCCGATAGTGTTGGTCAGAAAGAAGAATGGTGGACTCAGGCTCTGTATCGACTACCGAAAGTTGAACAGCCGCACCATACGAGACCAGTACTCCATCCCGAAGATCGAAGATACTTTGCAAAGTGGTTCTCTTGTTTAGATTTGAAGTCAGGGTACTATCAGATCGAGATGGCAGAAGACGACAAGCACAAGACCGCTTTTTGGTGTCCTCTTGGGTTTTATGAATTCAATCGTATGCCCCAGGGCATAACCAACGCCCCTGCAACGACTTTCCAACGACTCATGGAAAGATGTTTTGGCGATCTCCATCATAACGGTGTTTTTGTGTACCTGGATGACATTATTGTGTTTGCAAAGACCGCCGAAGAGCACGAGGCTAAGCTGGTTCAAGTTCTTGACCGTCTACGTCAATTTGGGCTCAAACTTAGTCCTGCCAAGTGCAAGTTTTTCCAGTCTTCTGTGAAGTGCCTTGGTCATGTCATTTCAGCTGAAGGTGTGAGTACCGACCCCAGCACGATTGATGCGGTGAAATCGTGGCCCGTTCCCAACACAGCCAGGGAATTGAAATCATTCCTCGGATTTACAGGGTATTATCGCCGTTTTGTAGAAGGTTATTCTGCAATAGCGAGACCCCTCAATGAGTTGACTGCTGGTTGTGATTTGACGAAACGACGGTTTGGCAAGAAACAAAAGAAGAAACATCAACCAAAGCTTCGTAGCCCAACTGAGCCCTTTGGTGATCTTTGGAGTTCAGCGTGTCAGACTTCGTTTGAAACTATCGTACAAAAGCTAACTTCAGCCCCCGTGCTATGCTTTGTAGATTACGACCAGCCATTTATCCTCCAAACCGATGCAAGTGGGACTGGCCTCGGAGCTGCACTCTACCAAGAAGATGATGATGGCCGACCGCGTGTCATCGCCTACGCTAGCCGCGGACTTTCGAAGTCCGAGCTGAACTACCCTGCCTATAAGTGGGAATTTTTGGCTTTGAAGTGGGCCGTTACAGAGAAGTTCCACGATTATTTGTATGGAGGAGAGTTTACTGTCCTAACCGATAACAACCCGCTAACGTACGTTTTGACTACAGCAAAACTTGATGCTACTGGGCACCGCTGGTTGGCTGCATTGGCGAATTACAACTTCGTTATCAAGTACCGTCCTGGTAAAAGCAATGCAGATGCCGATGGGTTGTCTAGGCGACCCCAGTCTAATAGGCAAGCAGATGACGAGTCACTGTCAAATGAAGAAAAGCTACGGCGTCTCCGTGAGCGACTTGGTGAAGTTGGCCAGAATACCGTGTGTTCCAAAGACGTTTTTCGGGCTGTTTGTCAACGACATGATGTGCAACGAGGAGTCGCCATCACTGAAGACAATGATGACGGCCACACCCTAGTTGAGAGCATCACTGACTCTGATTATATCGTGCCCTGCGAGTTAAACCAAATGACCGGCCAGACAGCCCTACCAACCATGGAGATCAGTGACTGGCGTCAACTCCAGCTAGACGATGATGCCATTGGTGAAATAATTCCATACGTGAAGAGAGGACAGCGTCCTACTACAGAGTAGCGATCAACACTGTCTGAAGAGGCCCAAATACTTCTTCGTCAGTGGGATAAACTGTCCCTTGAAGGTGATGTTCTCCATCGAAAGACTACCACCAATGATGGACGTGACACACTGCAACTAGTTCTCCCTAAGAGTCATCGAAACCAGGCCCTGCAAGGTTTACACGATGATGTTGGCCACCTTGGATATGACAGAACCTTAGATCTCCTTCGTTCCCGTTTCTATTGGCCTAAGATGGCGATGGATGTAGAGAAGAAGTGCCAGACGTGTCAACGATGTGTGAGACGCAAGCGACGACCTCAGAAGTCTGCGCCCTTAGTCCCCATCAAAACTACCACACCCATGGAGTTAGTCTGTATCGATTTCCTTTGTTTAGAGCCTGATGACAGTGGTACGAAAAACATCCTAGTCATTACTGATCACTATACACGCTACGCTCAAGCCTTCCCCACCAAGGACCAAAAGTCTCGTACCGTTGCCAAGGTATTATGGGAGTCCTATTTCATCCATTATGGTTTCCCCGAACGGCTACATTCCGATCAAGGTAGAGATTTTGAATCACAACTCATCAAGGAATTGTGTAACATAGCTGGCGTGAAGAAAACTCGTACTACCCCATACCATCCCCAAGGAAATGGCCAATGTGAGAGATTTAACCAGACCCTCCTAAGTATGCTTGGTACCCTTGATGTCCCCCTACTTCCTAATGTTCGGCCGTGAGCCCCGCCTGCCGATTGACGTTCTGTTTGGATTGCCCTCTCAGTCTGGTGTCAAGAGCCGCGGCCAATATGCAACCGACCTGCAAGAGCGATTGAGACGAGCCCATGAGCTTGCGTCGGCCATGATGGAGAAAACTGCCCAGATGAATAAGTCCCGTTACGACAAGAAGGTTCGGGAGAATGCACGTGAGGCAGGTGACAGAGTACTCATCAGAAATGTTGGTCTTAAGGGACCACACAAGCTTGCTGACCGTTGGAGTAAAACCATATACAGAGTGCATCGGAGGATGAGCCCTGACATGCCAGTCTACGTCGTGAGCCCAATTGATGGCGAAGGTCCAGATAAGACGCTTCACCGAAATATGCTCCTCCCCTGTGGTTTCCTCCCCTCTGATGAAGATGAACCTAAAGATACAGAGCGACCTAAACCAAAGCCTTGTCGTAAACGTCCCGTTAGACGACATTTACTCGCACGCGCTGACGATATGGATGACGCACTGGACTCTGACCTATGTGATGAAAACTTCTATGCACTCCGCCCAATACCAGCCCCTAGAATATCGGTCCGTCTCGACCCGAATGCACGTCTTTCACCCGCAAGTAATCTCATCAGAGCCGACACCTCTCGCCGATGACTCTCCATCCCCCGCTCATATCTCAGTTGAAAGTGACTCCACCCAAGATTCACCCCATTCCAACTCAGACGAAATCATGCCGTCTGTCAGCAGTATTGATACCAGTTCTCCTTCTAACTCATCCAACTTGGATGAGCACAATTGTGATGAGGACGCGGAGTTGGATCCTTCTGCCACTGCCAGCATCACTGACAGCAGTTCTCCCTCTGATCCATCCGCCCCGGATGATCGAGTTCATGATGAGGACGCGTCTGAACCCCCCCCCCCCGTTCCGGAGCCCACTGGTGAGACCTCAGCTGACCCAGACACAGATGTGCCAAACGTTGTCTCCCGACCTGTACGGAATAAAAGGCCGCCGAAATACTACGGATTTGAAGGGCTGGAGGCCAAACTCCTTGAGCAACACCTTATGACGCAACAGCGAGCCTTGGAGGTGACCAATAACCTTGTCAATGTCATGTGTCAACGGTAAACCTTTCTATCTTTGTAGTAGTTTTAGAAGGGGAGTATGTCGGATCCTGTTAAATTTGGAACCGACATAGGTCCTCAGACAAAGCTTGAGAATAACCTGTGACATATACTTATAATTTTAGTTGAGGTAAATTTAACTCAAACACTGATGTTGAGGAATGGCTAAGGTCAAAGGGCAAGCCAGGACTGGGGGTTCCATCTAGTGACTGTTGGAGAGATAGAGCATGGGCTTGGTTGGCTACTGCAGGTAAATAAAGACGGCTCGGAGAAATAAAAATATGCCTGTTTCCTGAAAATGATATCTTTATTGTCTTTTGATGAGCTTCCTTGGAAAACTCTAGCTAAGGCCACGGTGGCTTGGAAAACCCTGACCTGGGTATTACATGTAGTACAGGGTAAGCCTTTAGTAATCCCTTGGACGATAAGCCCTGGTTAGCTCGTTCTGAAAGACAGAAAATGGAATACAAACAAATTATTAGACAAGGAACACGTTTTGTAGAAAAGAAAAAAAAAACAAGTCCTAAACGGTATACAAGGAAAGTACATGTATTTCCGACACTCAGAAAATTCTCAGTAACGGGGATATACATCTAATAATCATTCATTTTCATAATCAGGTGGCAAACATCTCAATTATACTATAAACTATACGGTAAACTCTAATCGGGAAGAAAATGAATCCTCTCACCTTCCTTATCTGGCCATTTTTTTCGTCCCAGTAATTTTGGCTTGCCGACTGCTGATCTGACAAAAACACGCCCTTCTGAATCTCGCCACGCGGTGCCGCTTTTCTTTGGTTATTCACGATCACCTTAACCCAAAAATATAACCCAAATAATTTACTCAGAATTTTAACTAAGTCAGTTTTAACTCAAAATTTCAACCGGAAAAATTTTGCAGATTTTGGGGTTACTCGTCATTGCTTTCACCCAAAGTATAACCCAAATTTGGGTTAAAATCTAACCCATGGCAATTTTGCTTTCCCTTTGGGTAGTTCACGGCTGGGACAACCTGGCCAAAATAGAAAAAGAAGTGATAAAGCGCCCTCTTACGACCACAGCAAGGTCAACACCCCCCCCCCCAGTAGTTTTCAAATGAGTGCAACATTTAGTACAATCTGTCAACAGCAGGTTTCTTTCCAAAGTTTCGCTTCAGCTCCGGTTTCGTCTTCGGGAAAATCCCCCCCCCCCCGGCCGTTGGCCTACTTACGTTCGTTTACACGCTTACATGTGATTGCGAATCATCATGAAATCTCGCAAAAGTCTTCATTTTTCAACCGGCGATTTGGACCAAACATTAGAAGTCTCCTGCACGTGTTTCACATGAAAAAGAAGCGTATACTTTTCTCTATCTACCAGTGGCGAAGCCACGGGGGGCGTGGGGGGGGGGGACAGCCCCCCCATGAAACTTGTCGCCCCCCCGTCCCCCCCCCCCAACCGAGATTTTCAGTTTCTAAAAAACTATCATTGATCTACATGACGCCCCCCCCCCATGAAATGTTCCAGCCCCCCACTGAAAAATTCCTGGCTACGCCACTGCTATCTACTAAGCCTTGCCATTTCTTTTGGCCGTTTTTAAGAATCGAATGTACACCTAAAAACTATCGGCCCTCGCTTTAATTGTTGATATAAAATATGATTTTGTTTGACAGGCCGTAATAACACTTTATATTTGTCCAAAGCAGTTATTTTTGGTATCAAAATAAAGCACACAATTTCAACTTTTCAATTATTTGGCCATCTTGGCCAAACAGTGCACGTATCCAGGTACTTTTTGTGTTTTTCTGTAGTCTCTAAACGGTATACAAGGAAAGTACATGTATTTCCGACACTCAGAAAATTCTCAATAACGGGGATATACATCTAATAATCATTCATTTTCATAATCAGGTGGCAAACATCTCAATTATACTATAAACTATACGGTAAACTCTAATCGGGAAGAAAATGAATCCTCTCACCTGCCTTATCTGGCCATTTTTTTCGTCCCAGTAATTTTGGCTTGCCGACTGCTGATCTGACATAAAAACACGCCCTTCTGAATCTCGCCACGCGGTGGCGCTTTCCTTTGGTTATTCACGATCACCTTAACTCAAAAGTATAACCCAAATAATTTACTCAGGATTTTAACTAAGTCAGTTTTAACTCACAATTTCAACCGGGAAAATTTTGCAGATTTTTGGGTTACTCGTCATTGCTTTCACCCAAAGTATAACCTTAATTTGGGTTAAATTTTAACCCATGGCAATTTTGCTTGCTGGCTTAGTTCACGGCTGGGACAACCTGGCCAAATTAGATAAAGTAGTGATAAAGCGCCCTCTAACGACCACAGCAAGGTCAACACCCCCCCCCCCCCAGTAGTTTTCAAATGAGTGCAACATTTAGTACAATCTGTCAACAGCAGGATTCTTTCCAAAGTTTCGCTTCAGCTCCGATTTCGTCTTCGGGAAAATTTTCCCCCCGACTTGAAGACTTTAGCTCAACATAAATACGTCAATGTTGTACTTCAGGAAGATCGGATTCTTCTACTTGAGGCCAAATACAAAAGTATACAAAGTCTCCATTCTGTTTGAATATTAAAGGATTGTGAGTTGTAGGCTGAAGCCATTATAAAATCGGTAGCTGGAGGAAAACCCGAGGTTTGAAAAATCCTGCAAGACACAAGTTGGTGTGCATATAGGTTGAGTAAAGAACAATTGCGAGTGCGCAATAAGATCTGGCCGTGTTGCAAAAGTCTTGCATGAAAGTTGCATGAAATCGATCAAAATGATCCCTGCCAGAGCTGAAAAATGCGACGCCAAAAAATGCGACGCCGATGGCACATATGGAACACCATATACTTCAAGTCAATTTTTCCAGGGACTGACAGACAGACAGCCAATCCGACCGACCGACCGACCACCAAGTGACATTGTATAGAAGCTAGCTCCTGCCATAGCTTAAAAAGTGCAAGTGCACAATAAGCTATGGCGTGTTGCAAAAAGTCTTGCATGAAAGTTGCATGGAATCGATCAAAAATTATCCCTGCCAGAGCTGAACTTAACGCGACGCGGAAAAATGTGACACCGATGGCACATACGGACCACCATACTTGTGTCAATTTTCGGGACAGACAGCCAGACAGCCCGACAGACCGACAGACAGACAGACAGACCAGTAATGTAGAAACAAGTGCGAGTGCACAATAAGGTCTGGCCGTGTTGCAAGAAGTCTTGCATATTAAAAGTCTTGCACGAAATCGATGAAATTGATCCATGCAGAGCTGAACAATGCGACGCCGATGGCAACACAATACTTTTGGTCAATTTTCCGGGGACAGACAGACAGACCATTCGACCGACCGACCGACCGACCGACCACCAAATGACATGTAGAAGCTCCTGCTAGAGCTTAAAAAGGAAACCCAAATGGCGCCCCTATTTTGTAAAGAAGTTCTGCATGTAGCGCCTTCCACATTTAGGATGTGAAAGCCCAATTAATAAGCTTTCTTTTAGCACAAGAATCATTCTAATCACTTATGTACTTTTTGAGTTATGAAATTTCGAAAACAAACAGAATTTTGTCCACGGACCACATTTAAGGAACGTGATATTTCAGTTAAATGAAACCATGTCGTATCATGAAAACGATATCAGAATAATCCCATAAGTCTCAGGGATAGCCAAGTAGAAGGCAGGGCAAGAGTATACACTATTGACATTATAAAACATGTTGTTTTAACATTGGAAGCAGAAGGTGTTTAAATAAATGTTATGATACGTGGTATTGGATCATTTGCATGTGTAAGATTTTTGAACACGTATGCAAATGAGGAGTAGTATGGTGCCTGCATGTGCGTTACATTAGCGTTTGTTTTTGTATGCGGGGTCTGGGGTAAAAACAGAGTCAATTCGTCGCAGCGCGAGCATGGCGTACGTGAGTTACGAAAACACGATTTATTTAATTTAACTGTTACGACCTTATTGTGACAACATGCAGTATCACATTTCTTATTAATATGAACAAACTGGATAGGAAATTAGTATTTTCGAGACGAATGATCGCGAAACACGTACTGTACGTTGTGAATAACAACACCAAGTACACAATAAAAATCCATTACTAGCCAATTGCGGTATCGAATCAGGATACAGGAAGAAAGTTTCCTATCCAGGGCTTACTATTGGATAAGTGGTTGGAAATAAAGTAAGCACTGGGGACGAGGTAACATGAGCGATATGAATGATTCTTTTACTAAAATAAAGCTTATTAATTGGGCTTTCACATCCTAGATCTTGAACGCCCTACATGCTGAACTACAAAAAAAAAGAAGAAAAAAGAGGGGGCGTCATTTGGTTTCCTTTTTTTTTTTACATGCCCGCTCCATAATATGTGATGAGAATACATGGATATATTATGCATGTGAAGGTTACGGTAAGAGTTCTTTTGGAAAAGAGAAATTCTCATCATTTGAAAATATATACAGTCGCTATTCAAAAGACCGAGGGGAAACAACACGAAAGTATGAGAGTATACTCTCAAAGTTTGTAATACACAAAACAGGGCATTCCCTCGGCCACCTGCACGGCTGGTGATTTCCGTTTTGTTCCGTGCGTGACGGACTTTTAAATAAAAGTTTTAATATCGTTTGAACACTAGCAGATTAAAGTAGTAAAGTATGGGCGGCTAAAGTGCGTTGACTCACAACAAAACCATGCAGCTTCGACATACCAACCCGTTCTGTCAATGTGGTTTTACCCTTGCGGTCAGAAACCTATGTGTTAAACCAAACTTACTCACTGTGAGAACTGCATTCACGTGTCATTTCTTGAAACGCACTGCGCGCATGCGTGGCTCTGTGTCACGGCACGCAATGTGCCAGTTACCATTCATTGCCGAATCCACTCCCCATAAACCGCTTGCACTGCAGCCATCTTGGAGGTGTGTGCTTTTGTGAAAAGGTATCAAGGGCGGATCCAGGGGGGGGGGCCAAAGGGGGCCATGCCCCCCCCCCCCCAAAACGAAACCAATTTTTTTTTTTTTTTTTATGTGACGTCGAAATAAAGGCAGGCAATGAGTACAACACCATCTTTTCCTCAAAAAAACATTGGTTAAAGTGGTCAGAAATTGCCTCAGATCGCACCACAGAGCATCTAGAATCCAAAAAAATTTCGGGGCCCTTAAGCGGGCCCCGAACCCCACGCCGTAATTTTTTGACCCACTTTTTTGGGGGAACCAAAATTTTTTTGGGCCCCCCCCCCCAAATTGCCTTCTGGATCCGCCCTTGAAAGGTATATAAATTATGGATATGGATTAACATAACAAAACACATTAAAGATGGCTAATGAATGCAATCCATCTATAACGTGTGTGTAGGTTGACTCAGTGCCGGCCGCCTCCAAAATGGATGGATTTGTCGGGAAGGGGGTAGTACTTTATAGCGGATATTGTTACTGACTTGTTTGAAGTTTTGTGTTCGTAGGTGCTGGAAAAACCAAGAAAAACAATGATATGTTCCTGTAGCCTGGTTGCCTGACCCCACTCAAGATAAAACGGAGCAATTTACGAACGTCCGGGAATTGTAAGGTCAGGGAACCAGTGTAGCTGGCCTGTACCCGTTCATGTAATCGATTTCAAACAAAATGCGGACTCACTAAATATGGTAAATTGGGGGCAGTATTTGAAAAAAGCCTGAAAATCCTAGCCAATCTGAAAATCCTAGCCAAACGGCCGACCAGCGTTAGAAGTTGATACAGAAATACCACCTTTCTTGTAAAACGGACAGCACACAAGGTGCCATGATTTTACAGGATGCTTTAATTAGACTGTCATTCACTAACAGTCCAGCAAGGTATTTCAAAAAAATGTGTTAATTTTTTGTTTGATGTTTTCAAATTCCCTTTTAATAAACACACACTAATTCAAGTAATTGGGCCAAGTATTTCAGACCACACTATTGGTACCGGTAATATAAGTGATAATTCCTCGTTTGTTTTTTTCGAAAAGGTGGTCAATATGGATCAGATATTATGAAAAGCCAATCCTTGGAGTATCTTCATAAATTTATACTGTCACGGCAATAATTAATTTTTCCAAACCTTTTCTTTTCTTTACAGGAAGGAAATATCGTATGTTGCATTTAGAAGCACCCATGTGCAAACGGGCATGTCCAATAATGTTTTGACGCGACATGTGTACATACATTACTACTGTTCTGTGTTCAGTATGCGTGTACATGTACATGTACAAAACATGTACATGTACATGTACTGTACACTGATGTATTATGTCCATGTACATGCAGGGCATTGTACACATTTTGTACACATTGTGCACGAACGCTGAACAAAGGCACGTAGCAGCAATGGGGAAAACCCTCCACGTGTGACGTCAAGGTCGTGAGTCATGTGCGGAAGGATCTGTGTGATTCGCCGATCGGAACTGTTTATATTTTCCTTACAGTTCCTTTATAAAAACCAAGGGGTGACAAAACACGATGAATTTTTGACTAGCATTTTCTTATACCCTACCTTTAAATGGTTCTGCCATAATCATTCAGTAAATACGTGAAACTACTTTTTTTCAGAGTTGTACGCGAATCAGGTGATTCGTCGGTTCCTTTTTATGAATGGGCGATGCGTTTCCGACAGTGATTGGTCAACGGTAATAGGGCTGCGGTTTTGTGGCATGCGAGAAGCGTGACCCGCGGTCATTCATTCCTTGTCGTCATATCCCTAATTTGGCTGTCCGGCTATAAAGAGATTAGATCTCTCGCTTCGCGCCAAAACATCAACAACAAGAATCTCTTCCCATACGCAGTGCACACAAACACGCGGTGCGATATCGGTAGTGTTAAGGCACAGACACGTACACAACGGACCGAACAAGGGCTACCGTTGTACATATTGTAAACAGCGAGTGTTAGGCTGATATTCTCAGTAAGTTAACTGTTTTTTCTAGTCTGGAATTCCTACTTCTTCGGCCATGACGGTGTCTGTACACGTACGGCCGATCTCCACCGATGAGCTACGGCACGTTCTGGCTGGTGAGGCCGGCGACACACGGCGAGTTCTGCTGGTGGATTCACGACCGTTCATGCAGTTCAACGACAACCACATCAGCGGGGCCCACAACATCCACTGCCCGAGGCTGCTCCGGCGACGCTCCAAGGGAGCGCTGGCCATGGACTATATCGTTACCTGCCCGGAGACAAGGGCCGAGTTTCTTGCCGGGTTGTTCTCAGCCGTCGTGGTGTACGACCAAGGCACGGGGGAAATAGGAGAATCCACCGCTAGAGACAACAGTGATCTAGTCTTGGTGCTGGAGTCTCTACTTCAAGCCCCAGTCAGCCATCTCACAACAGAAATTACATTTCTTCAAGGTAAGATCTGCATGGCCTATTTGAAAGTTTACTGCAGTATTTTGGAAAGAGTTCCATACTGGGCCACCACTCATATTCCCTAATAAGACCTGAAATGTAACAAAAGTTGTAAATCTGATGAAGAAACACTATTAAAGGAGTGCAACATTTTTTTTAGATACTCTTAACTTTTTTGGTCATGGCCCATAGACTTAGTGCAGGAGGTCTGAGTGGTGGCCCAGTATGGAATTCTTTCCATATACACTTCAATAGGATTCCAACAATTTCAAAACAAGCCTATGATGCAGCGTGCATGATACGATTGTTGTATGTAAACGAATGAAACAAAATAAGAAACCATTGAACAGAGGCACGGTAAGTGGTAAAGAATACAGTAATGTCACACATGTCTTTTCCTAGGCTATGGCATTGGCAGTCGAGCAAACATTGTGATGGAGAAACCAATACTTTAAATGGCTTGAGATAATACTGTCCTATTCACGTAAATCTCCTCGATGTTACAGTTTGTAACTTGACAAAATCCATATCAAATCATAGTTGGGCATACTCATGGAGCTATAAAAAGCTCCATGGTATACTGCAGTATTTTGTTGAGCAAGGAACTCTATGGATATAGTCTTTCTCATTTTAATTGTAATAATTTATTATTTAATGAAACACACCAAGGCTATGATTCACATTTATAAAAAATATTATAAAATATATTATAAACTATTTTTAAAAATCGGTGTCGATTATTTACTGTTAAATTAAATAATTTTGCACTGTCCTGGTCTGATATTGAAGGCGACTGACCAGTAAGTGTTATGCCCCAACTGCATGTATTACAATGATCCCGACTATAGTTGGGTATTTCAAATGATCCTAACAGTAGTTGGCATCACAAAGTTGGGACGAAGCCACAGTTGGGGGCGCACCCTGCATGTACATCTGCTGCCTACTTTCTATAGTCCTTCAGTTAGCCTATGATACAAGTCGATGGTTCAATTATGCTGGAAGATTGAGATTATTATTATACACCGACGGAAAGATTTCCATATAAGAAGTTCACTCAACACCCTGTGTACAAACCCTATGAGAGTGGACTGAAAATTTTGAAGTGTTTTCTAAGAAGTGCTTGTATTTTCTCACTGCTCAAATTGATCTGGGAGCTTGTTAGTCAATACAGAGGAAAATTAGTGAACTTCTTATATGGAAATCTTTCCTACACCGACTGTGCTGACTCGACGATGAAGTCACCCGCGACCACCTAATTAGTGGACGTTATATAAATGTCTTCTGTCGGATTTGTCTGTAATTCCAAAGACGTGGACAGACTGTCATAAATTTTTGGGTTTTGTAAAGTGAAGCAAAAGATATAATACCGATATTGTGTTTAAATTAGTCATCTTTGGTCCTCCCTCACCCCAGTGACTAACGTCTTGGGTTTTCGCCCCCTGGGCCAACCGCGCCCTGGTCACGCCCCATTTATTGTCAGGATTACGCCTCTTGTATTGTCCTCATATAAAGCGAAACCAAATCTTGAAAAATTGTTTGTGGTAATGACTTTTTTCCATCTTGTTTGTACTTGTTCGGAGTACAATTGGTCGGGCAAAGATAGTATTATGCTAGTCATGCAAGTCAATGCTTGTCACGTAATGAAAAAAAAAGAATATTATCTTCATTTATAAAAAAAAACAGCGTTATCGGCCGCATTTAAGATAACTAAGGTAAACAAAAAGTGTTACTGATGCATTCCACTGCATGATAATAATACAGTGCTTCAGATTTCGTGTTTACCCGCGAGCAGGAACAGTGACGCTTGTCCAATGTAAATGTTTATCGAATCTTTGACTTTGGAACTCCTCAGCTGGTTATTTTTAGCGGTGAACTCCAAAGTTGCTCAACTGCACAATGAAATGTTTTTATGGGTGTACTCCAGAGTCCGTCCAGTGAATTATCTGTTGAATCGAGGGCGGGCTAAAGGTTACAACGAAACCAACGTCAGAAACCGCAAGCGGTCCAGATATGATTTATCTCAAGTTTTTTTAGTACATATTGAAATTTGAATGAATTATTTCATTTGGGGTAAGCAGTAAAAAAGAATGAGCAGAGCTAGAGAGGCATGGGTATTAGTGATCGATTTTATCAGATTTCAAAAGGTCCTTAAGTTTGTTGTTGTGATTTATCAAGTTTTGTATATTAAAGTAGACAACAAAACTGAAGTGAACAAGCGTATGCGTTTAGGCTACGTGTTCAAAGATCGCGTCCAAGTAGACTTAATCCGGGGCGCTTCGATGTAATCTACCAAAGAAAAGTTACTCCTGTACATCTAAATACTATGCAGTTGCCACAGTAGAATAGCTGGATGATCGACCGGGCTTGCCGAGGACGCAGCTCGAATGACGGCTGGAAAGACGGCCATACGAACCGAGCTGTATTGTATTTGTTGATGTCTCTCCTAGCTTCCGCTCATGTACTTAGATTTTACGAACCCTCCTTCTCCCCCCCCCCCCCTTCTCTTCTTTGCTATCTGCTGGGAAAAAAAGGAATAGAACAAAACAAAAAAAGGAAAGGTGATGCCCTGCCGAGGAAGTTGGAGAGAATGGTTGTCCACTGCACCGACGGAAATTAAAAACCACTACATTGATTGGTCTTTTATTAGATGCATTCGCTCGCACCGTGGCTTGCGGAAGTCGCCTGCATTTAACGCGTGCCAACTGCGCTCGCACCGCCGTTGAAACGGACTCGGAGTTTAAGCCAGACTCTTACGGCTTTATCTATGTTCCCGCGAAAACAAACAATAAGGAGACGGCGTAACGCTAGAAGATGTCTTTAGAAAAAAAAAATAAGGGGGAATATTCTGTGCCGGGATCAATTGTTTCGTCGGAGGAGGCGAGGCTGAAAAGGAGGAAATTCGATATGACGGTCTTGATTCCCCCGTCCTTATTTATGAATGAATTTGGATCACACTGGATGTCTGTATTTGTACTTGTAGCGTGCGTTGACTTGAAGAGCCGTATTGAATTATACGGTTTTCCGGGACTCGTTGTTTCGTACTATTGAACGAGACCAGCCCCATCCGGTTATTGCGTAACAAATGAGTTGCATCCGTAAACTCGATACGTGTATAATGGAAAGTCGAGCCTGCACCGATATAAACAGCTTATTTTATTAAAAGTCACGCTTTAATGATGGGGCAAGATGTAATATATTCTAGGAAATTTGAATTTGAATTATTTTGTATCAAATCTCAGTCTTACCATTTTTATAATGCTTGTTTTTAAATATTTAAAAAATCTCCAAGAATTGTTGAATTCAAGCTGACGAAAATCATTTGCTTTTTTTCTGTTTTGTGTATGCCTTTGTCAATTAGTTTGCTGGCTTCCTCTTACATTTTGTCTGTTATTGCTATATGAATGCAACTATTATCATACATGACCAAAACAGCAGTGTATGGTATGGTTGTGTACGTTCAAGTTGAGGATGAAGAAGTAATTTACGTAATTCTGTGTCTATTAAATTAACCATTAATGTTTCCGTGATAAACTCACAGGATGTTGTCGAAGGCTCATTACGGTTTTGCAGGCGCATAAAGAAGTGATTAAATAAACCAATAAAGAGATCGTATTTTATGGAGAGCTTCGTCTTATTAATGACAACGGCGAAATCGTATACATCAACCACATCCGGTGCTCTTGATATCATTTTCTTCTTTCTCCATTCGCTTCTTGTATAATTGATGGGTCGGTATATTTATGGCCGGATGTACTCGGTTCACCGGGCCTTTATTTATGAGCATTATGTTACCGTTGATCGTAATCCCCGAGTCCACTTGATTGGCTGCACACGTTTGAGAGAAAAGGGTACCAGGCTGTTTTTCATTGCCTGCTCCTAGTTATAAATTCATATTCATTGGAGACAAAATGATGAAATGACTTTTCGTCCATATCATAGAATTTGATTTATTCGTCAGAGTACATTGAGATTAAATATTAAATTGTCCTCTATTGCATCATCTTCATTGCTACACTTTGAGTTTAAATATATTTGAATGGCCCACTCTCTTTCGATTCAAGATGGTAGGCTTACGAGTAGAGAAACTTGTGTCTTAAAACAGAAGTGCAATTAAAAATGTGTGCGTTTTTTTTAAAAGGCCTTCTTTAAAAGTCGATCGAATTTGTTCAGAACAAAATATCTTGATGATTGTATGTGTCTATAATAATACGCGTGAATTAATAATTATATGTTTCGATTAGCAATTGGCAACGAGTATTGCTCGACGATCAGAATGTATATTTTATACCCTACACTAAAATGCCTTCATTTATAACCAACCGAGTGGCGACATGCCTCACACCCTCACACCAACGCTTGTTTTTTTTAGGGAGGTATTTCCGGATTTTCCGTTCGAAAAACAAAAACATATTTTCGTAATAGGGCTGCATGTTGTGTACACCATGCTTGATTGCCTGTGTAATTGGCTTTAATATCCGTGCATGAGTTGGTTTAATTAATTTCCCGTAATTTTAAGAAACAAACACCATAACGTCATCGAGTCACGCTGTCGATTTCTGTGTTTTTTGGGGTAGTTTGTTTGTTTGTTTGGGGGGATTTTGAGGAAGACTTCTGTGCTGGAACACAAACAGGAAAATGATCAGTTCCGCCAAAAAGTGTTCTGACACGTATAGTGCGGAATGCTTGATGATTGTTTCCTTTTTGCAATAATACACTGTTTTCGGGTATTTATGCACGTGCAACTTGCAAGTAATGCACTGCGTGTATTATACGCGTTTTCGAGTAGCACGTTCGCGTATACACGTCACCTTTCCGGTGTGTTGGGCATACGGAACTGAATGCTGAGCGATGCACTGAGTAATATTGACATCGTGGGCATCTTTTGTATCCCAACTATTCCTCGGTGGATTTGGGTTTTGTCTGATCTTTTGTTTGAGCGGATGACTGGGCGTTATGTGTGATGGTGTAATCGGGGCGTGACGGTTTAAGTGACGAATGCCTTCCACATGGTCTTAATTCCTATGTCCAGTCGTTCTTTCATTGATGACTGATCACAAATGACGTTTAAACGCTTGTTTTCACATGTTTGTTTTCTTTCACAAATCACGCGTGAAGTGGCCTGTGTGGTTTCGATGCTTTTGATGACTGTCAGTTATTCGTCACCATGCATGGGAAATGAAACTATTTTGGACGATTTTGCTCTTTGACAATTTCATAAACAGCGGATATAAATATGTTTTGATGGTATGTTGATAGGACATAAATACAGTTTAGGCTGGAGGCTCGCCCAAAACAACTACATAAAAAAGTTATTTTTGGTTTTGTTTTTTTAAAATGTGTGCTCAGGCGTAAGCTCAATTTAAGCCTTAGTGTG
This sequence comes from Patiria pectinifera, assembly GCA_029964075.1. Taxonomy (NCBI): domain Eukaryota; kingdom Metazoa; phylum Echinodermata; class Asteroidea; order Valvatida; family Asterinidae; genus Patiria; species Patiria pectinifera. The sequence continues at coordinate 17,864,354 of CM057133.1, forward strand.
GGTGAGATCATAATGATTCTTATAAAACAAGATAAACATTACAAATAGAGTAAACATAATTAATTAAAGGGGAGTTAACAGACAGTGAGTTCAAATTATGTGATATGTTAAATTTTTAATGTTTGTATCTCCTTGTAAATAGTAGATTTCTAGTCTGTCCCTTTATAACATCATACAAGCTATGATTTTTAGATTTAGCCACCTCTACTGGCCATACCATGCCGGTTTGGTTGTATTTTATATTCTGCTATGAAGACGAAATAAATATTTCGAAATAAAATACATAGATAAAACTAGAATAACATAACGTGTTCGGAAGCAAGAAACCTCACCCTTCAAATTAAGTCCATCACCGGAAATCCACGCGGAGCCATATCAATTCCCCATGTTTTAATTATGAGTAAATCAAAGCTGATTGGACCCAATTAAATGGACATTGACAGATTGTTACACTTGGTCCTATGTTCTGAGTCCGTGTGGTGAGATGAAGTCAAGGATGTTTGGCGTTATGTAATGGGGCAATCATGGGACATCCACGTAAATTGAGGTCACGGAAAGCCGCGAATACCTTACAACAAAATGCACGTGACCGTAAACAATTGATTTTAGCGGTTTTCCTGATTACCAAAACCAAACTCTTCCATTACCGAGAAAACGTGAACGGGATTTTGTGGTTTTGAGGAATAAAGTGCAATATTTTGTTGGTCAGATCACCTTTGGTTTAATAGATGGACTTCCGATCTCATACTTCTAGCCTGACAAGTACGTGGAATTGTTTGTGGACAGCAACTTTTGTGTGTGTTTATTTTTACTTTAAAATCAAGTACATTTTTAATGAACTGATTTTAATATTGTGTTCATTTATTTCGTGTGGATTTAATTCAATATTGTCAGTTTGGATGTTATTGCAATGCGTATACGACGAGCCTTCCATTTCTTTTCATAGACCGAAATGTCTGACCACCCATAAGGACTTATGTAGAGAACTTTTTACGTGAAATTAAAGCTAATGACCAGTTTTGTTTTGATAATATATGTAGTTTTTAAATTATGATCAATATTGACCTTTTTGTTTTGATGTATATTTTCCCCCATGAGAAATCAGTTCTTTTCATTTCTAGTATACATTGCGTGCTTGTTATACAATTAACACAACGGTACTACAACTTCAAAGAGTACATCAAGCGAATTGATTGTTATTATTTTTTTATTTTACATTTGACCACGTAGCCAAAACCGTAAGGATCCCTTCGTATAATATCTTGGTGCTTGCCAGTTGCTATACAAACTAGTGTCAGAACTGAGTAATTTCGAGCAGTTGCGTGAACGGAACTAATAAACTTCCGCACGCCAGAGGCGCGAATTTGGTGATTGCTTCAACTTGTCGGCGATGATGTGCCAAATTTTCCCCGTCGTCTTTGCTATTGATACAAGCTGAAGAAACCATATCCCAATATACATCGAGTATTTTTTTTTCGAGGGGGGGGGGGGGAATAGCATCATAAATCAGGCGTACTTCCTCCACAACGTCACTCATGCAAGGGTCGTGGACTGATAGGAATCTCGACAATGTTGTTGGTACCCACGCGCAAAATGAACCCGCTGCGCTCTCTCCCCGTAGAGCCCCTGCGGGGATATCGATGCGGAATGTTTTGAACCCGTGTAAATATGTACGACTGTTGTGTGTCGCGACCTTCCGAACAAAGTAAAGATGATTTTGCTTTTTATTGATTAACAGAGCTTGTTATTGCCGTGTCTATGGTAGGTTTTCCTGAACTGTGGTTAAATGCGAAAGCATAAGAACTCATAAAATGTTTTAAAGTGCCACTACTATTTACCATAAACACTTAGAAAATCAAGACACTACTTAAAACCATGGAGAAAGGAAGAATCTTTTCCTTCTTTCATGAATGAAGAAACGTGCCAATTTAGGTAAAAGCTGCATGTTGAGTATTGACAACCAGGGTTGGAATTTTGGCAAACGGATGGCTAAACCAAATGGCGCTCACTGTTTGTAAATATAAAACAAGGGTTCACAGAGATTCTGAGTCGTATCACAAAACAGTCGTCGTATCCTCGAGTTTTTTTCTAACTCCCAAACTCCCAAACTCCCTCAGCACTCTCGCGCTGCTGGTGGGCGTAGCGCGTTGCATACGTATCGCAAGCTATCGGAAGCAGTTGGCCCCCGAGCTACGGAATCTCTTTGCATCGCCGTCTCTTCCTATTGATACACGTATAATTACTTCCGTTCGCCATCAGTTTTCTGCATATCACCCCACGACATTATTGTGCTGTGTGTTTATTATATCCCCCCATACGTTTGTTTCGTATGGCATTTAAGCGTCGTCTTGGAAAACTTCATCTTCATATCTATAAAATAAAAATGATATGAAGTGATCCAGATTATTGAAGAAAAAAATATGTAGATAAATTGATATCATTGCCAGTGAATTTAAAGGCGGTTTGGGATTGTTCTGTCTCTATTGGATACTTCGTTGGTTATTGGTTTTGTGTGAATTTATACATGGCTTAGCTTTATATCTTATTGTTTTGCTCTTGTGTTTAATATAACCATATTTTGTTCCTGAACTGTCATTTCGTCATTAGTTGTCGGTCTGTTGATAGCTCTTCGTTCCGTTGCTCATTTTTGGTTGTTTCTGTCTGCCCCAGTGCCCATAATCTGGTCATGTTAATTTTCTGTATACTTGTCACCTTCTTAAATTGTTTTTGTCTTTTTATCATTCATTACAAACTTAACCATAGGTCCCTCATATGGCATTTTTTCCTTTACATGTATCTTTTGCTTGATTAGTTTTGTTCTTAGGTTTTAATGTTAATGTCCTTATTTTATTATTATTAATATTATTGTAACAATATGTAATTTTTAAAGATTTTTTCATATTTTTAATTCCTTTTTTTTAAATAGTTGTTAAGTGCCTTGAACGTCATTTTGAAGGATTTGGCGCTGTAAAAGATTAATATTTTTATTTTTCCAGCATCGTATTCTGAACTGTCTGTATGTTGTTCAATACACAAAGTACATCTAATACAGCGGTATGAACGTGTGCCCTGTGTATTTGACTGCTGTGGAAATGAACATATTTTTCTTAACCGTGAATTCAGTGCGGTGTGCTCATTATACATGTAGTGCACACTGTTGCCATGGTAATTGCGTGGAGATATTTCAGAAGGCACACCATTATAATATACGACCAGATATTATGATGCATAGTACAGTATAGGTTGTATTTTTTTTAAACGAATGATTAACATGATGTGACTATTTCCATCTATTTCTTAGAAATTGCATTTCATTAAAATACTCATGTTGATCTGACGATCTTCTTTTGCGCCTGTTTTGGTTATGCCAGATGAACGCTTTATTGGAAACATTACTTTATTTAGAGTTCTCAGAATCTGTTTATAAAATATAGCATTGTGATTTTTCTTTAAAATCAGTGATTTTTCTGAAGAAGAGGCCAAGCAGTCTATGTTTTTTCCCACTTTTCAGAAAAACCTCACGATCTTACAAGTTACATTTCTAGGAATGATGGAATAGTTTATTCTTTTTCTGGAATTTGTCTCGTAGTACGAGAGATTTAATGTCTTGGAGTAATGTAAAGCACATTGACATTAGGATATTGTGCACTTTTTCTTAAATTACGCCAATCTTTGAATGTTCATCTCCAAAGTCCAATGACTCTATTTAGGCTACTCCTAGACAATACCCCTGTTGTGTTGCTGGTCTGCAAGTATTCTTTGAGAAAATTACTTTTATAGGTTCAAAAGTGACAAACACGGCCAGTACATGACGCGTGGAAAGAACAGAAGAAATCATATTGAAATTTAGAAATTTGATCATGTTAATTTGGTAATCAATTATATTTGTAGGGGGCTTCGACCACATGCACAACTACACTTTGGAAATTAAAAGTAACTCTACTTAATACACCCAGATATAAAATATAAAAAAAAATGTGGGAGAAACCTAAAATTACAAACCAATTCACCAACAAAAAGTACCACCACCGTCAGCGAAGGACATGGGAGTAATATACCCCAAGTACCCGAGGCTATGGGTGGACCACGGTGTAAACACCGAGGTCGGTTGAAAGGCTTTTCGCAGTTGTGTTAACAAAAGCGAGTTTGGTTAAGGTTTGTACAAAGGTGTGACCAAGTTATTCGACCTTCGTGAACAAAAAAGGTGCAGGGTAAAGAACGATGAATTTTACGGCACTATTTTAATACTACAAAAGGTGTCAGTTTAATGCCTTTTTTCGTTCTTGTTTGCACTGCTTGGAAGGCACAATGACATCAAATTCAGGCTTTTAAACTATTATGTGGATACACAGGTATCACTCTTTAACTTTGTTTTCATAAATCGCCGTTGTTGATGATTTCACTTTACATGCCGTTTTTTTTCTCGGAAATACCTTGTTGCGATGTTTTTGTATTAATGTCGTACTCAAAACTCTATCCCACCGAAATATGCAACTGAAGGTTGCTATAAGTATAATTGTCAAAGTTAAATTTGGTAAAAATGGATTTGTACACCAACCAATGTCAGGGACAAACATTGACCACAAAGGTGACTGCTAATGGTACGGAAGTGGAATGTCGGGGATTGTGGTGGGTCATTGTGCCTTAATTGTCCCGGGTGAGACAACGTGAGTGTCCGGCTTGCCCGGTCACGAATAACACGCTCCGTGACTAGACTCCGGTCCCAAGTTCAGATTTCTGGACCTTGCCCCTCGGTTCACCCGTCCGTGCACGGACCCGTGGGTCCACTCACGAAACCCCGGGGCCTTGTGTCAACAAATTGAATGACCCCCTCCAGTGGTGTTGACCATTAAAATGTTTTCATATATCGGTGAAAAAAAAAGACTTCCCCTTGTTTGTTCAATATAATGCTTGGTCCAGTCATTGTCCAGTGTCACGGACAACGTGTGCCTGTATACGGGCACCCACAACGTGCCTTTGGGGTCAGCTGGGCGGAACGTTGACGGTCATTGTCAGGGTCGGCTTGGTCTGTGACGTGTGGTCACTGAGGGTCGTACCCCACAACAACGGAGGGGTTTACCTCCCGAAAGAGCTACTGTACAGTACAATGCGGTGATGTTGCCGCACTCGCTTAGCTCGTGAAGAAAAGGATTTCAGCTTTGACGAATTGTGTTTTAGTATAAACTCTTTTTTATTTACTTGTGCCCGATTACCACACAATCAAATTTCATAATTTTCATATCCATATCTCAGGATTGGGGTAATAGCCTTTATTCGCATCAATCCCTTTTCTAATCAAATTCCTAACGTCCAAGTTATGTTCCTCATAGTTCTATTTTCGTTCAATTTGTGTTCAGAGATCCGCAGTGCTAGTGGCGTTTCAACCTACGCCCCTATAGCGATATTTTGGGGTTGTTTCTTTTTTAAGAAAACGAAAGCCAGCACCTCACAACCGCTATTAGTATCTTTCCCGCTTTTTAAACTCATTTTTACGAACGACAAAAATGAGTGGGCCATATTTTTTTTTCAGAACGATTACACATTTTGCCCCTCTGGGTCCAAACGCTGGATAGGCTACTGGAGTTCGTCACACTAACACGGTATACTATAATACACGTAACTTGTTTTCGCGCGTAAACAGAATGAGCGACGGTGCTGAGCATAGGACGGTGATAATGGCAGATCTCAGAGAAAAAAAATCAGAGTACATTTCCTTTTTTTTCTCTGGCTTGTCTAGCTTGTTTTTTTGTTTGTGGGATATTTACAAGCTTCCGGGCAGGCCCGGAAGGGGGAATTGCGCGGCCTCTGAGGAGTCTCCGAGGAGGTCACATCCGGAATCATCTTGACTTTCTCGCAGCGCGGCGGGAAATTTGATGGTTGACTTGCCACAGTACTTGACATCAAGCGGCCACGAACCTTCCTGCGGAGTACACTTGGGACGTGCAAGAGAATAATGTTAACTGCAGACTGATAGAATGTTCCATTGCAGTTTCAGAGTAAAGGGCCCAGACCAATAAATTGGCCCGGAAATAGGCACCTTTTGCATGCCCTCAAATTCTTCGGTATTATAGCATTTTGTGGGCCATGAACTTGAGGGTTTGTAAACAAAGAAGGCTGGAAGCCGTGCACTGCACTGTTAGCTTGTATTTCTGTGAAATTTGAATGACATTGGATTTAAAAGTGTTCTATTTTGCAATGGAGCGTAGGCATCGTTTTTTGTAATAGTGGTGGGCTTCAGGACTATTTTTTAGGGGTGATCATCTTCGGATGGAAATTTCTCCCACAAGTCATCGGATTACCCCCAAGAATTGAACAGAAAATGAAAGATGATGAAATAAGCTTTAATTTGATGCGTGTCTTGAACACCTTAGAGAGTTGTGAGTATTTTTCCTGCATTTCTGAAGTGGGAAAATTTATCATTGGGTCTATTATGACAGTTTATTTACTGGACATGTAACCAGAGGAGCGCAGTGGAGAACGTTATGGCGCCCTCTAGTGGCGTGGCATTGAATGTAAACTAGAAGGCATAATTCAAAACGTGCTTCCGCAAAGCTGACACTCGTTCCTGTATCGCTCAAATAATCCATCCCGCTCAAACTCAAAGTCATTCACTCATTGCTCACTTAATTTAATCCGCAGGGCTTTTCCACTTAATTACCGTTTCCCAGTCCTCCTGTTGTGGGAAATCCTTGACATAGGAATACCTCCCTACAGTAAAAAATTACCACTTCCGTAACGTGATTAGCGGAATTTGGATCGCTAATTGATTCAGCTTGGTTGTTTTGATAGGTAGTTTTAAAAGTTTGTTTCGATGGAGTTAGGCCCATACTGTTTATAAAAAGCTAAAGTGGTTTTGTGAAAATATAGGCAAGCACTTTTTGTGAAGGAAAGTTCCAATTTGGGAAACATTCACATGGAAGCGACGCATCGCGTCGAATGTAAATCGATGACAGGGCAGACAGGCCATTGCCATGTTGATAATTAAAGTCACCCATGTTGACGAGTTGTCGGATGTCGCTCTTTCGGATGTCGGGGATTGCTCTGCGGTTTACCCAGGGGAAGTTTTCAATTGGATTTAATGCGTTAAATTGACTGTTCCTTTTATTTTCAACCTAAGCGTAAATCCCCTTTCCGGGTGCTGCGAGCTATTGCAATGTGTACAGGGTGAGTCAAAAAAGCGAAACCTAAATGTCGGGACTATTGTTTTAGTGAAGTTCCGCATGTAGCAATTTCAAAATCTAGGATATGAAAGCCCAATTCATAAGCTTTCTTTTAGTACAAAAAAATATTCAAATCACTCATGTACTTTTCAAACCACCGTTTTAAAGTTCTGCCCACGCATCACAAAAAAAGTGTGTGTTCTTTCAGCGAAACGAAAACAATTCACACACATCCCTCTGTGATTTGTTTTCGTTTTGCTGTGAAAATACTTACCTTCTTGTGATCAGTGGACAGAACTTTTAAGCGGTGGTAACTTGAAAAGGACGTGAGTGATTTGAAAGATTCTTGTACTAAAAGAAAGCTTATGAATTGGGCTTTCATATCCTAGATTTTGAAAGTGCTACATGCAGAACTTCACTAAAACATGGTCCCGACATTTGGGTTTCGTTTTTTTTACTCACCCTGTACACCTGAATAATATACTCTGACATGCGCATTATGTATCCTGGCCATAACAGCTGTGAAACGAATACGAAGTTCTCAATGGAACTACAACCGTGAAGCGTAAACAGTCGTTTGCAAAATTGTTTATCCAAGATAATTTTACAGCCAAATTTATTTACAGCATGTCACTTTGAAACAATTGTTTCATGTCGGTTCCCCTTTTGTTTCGCAAGGGAAAACGGAAGCATCTCTAATCGTTTGCTTTGTTACTGTTTTTAGAAGTCGATATTGTTTGCAATAACAATGTGCTTTCCGAGTAAACAGCTCTTTTGTTCGGTCATTGTTAATTATAGTTTCATGAAAACCACAGTGGAAGAGAGGGCACGAGCAGGTGCATAATTTGCTCTCAAAATAAAAACAATAATAGGCTTTGTTTGATTTCCGTACCGGAGACTTTGAAAGAAGGCCGTGTCATGAGCCACATCCGAACGACACTTCACCAAATCCGGTCATTTTGGTCGTAGGGCATCAATGGTTTTTCACCACAGTGACAGTGCATCATTGTTTTCACAATACATGTATATACAACATACAACAACCAACCCAATAGTGACCATTGTGGTCATCAGTGGCCAGAACAGAACTGATCCGCCCGTACATAGTGGCCGCAAACAGCCGTGATTGGACACTTTTCTTATCTTCTATTGGATTGGACACTTTTCTTATCTTCTACCACATATGAAAGTCTAATGTTTCTGAAATTATATAATACAGTTCAGGAACATAGCTTTCAAAAACAGGTGCATATGTATTGTTTAACAACGACATTTCCACTTTGATGCCACAGAAATTGCCTTGTTAAGGCATTGCTGCAATCAAATGCTCGTATTTTTTTTCTGCAATCAGTCACAAATCAGTGAAAACTCAAACCATATTTGTTTGTTTTGTTTCTTGGCTATTACAGGTGGTTTCCTGAAATTCTTCCGAGAAAATCCGTCCATGTGTTCGGCATCCTCGGATCAGGTCCAGGCCCAGGCCCGACCCCCGATGGAAACTGAGGAAGCACTGCCTGCCGGCGGCGGCGGCGTTGCCCCGGCACCGTCCCTGCGCCTCCAGAGGCTGACCAGATGCGCCACCGTGCCTCTCGCCATGGTGCCCCCCTCAGCTGGTGACGCTGCCTCGGTGCCTCCGGCTGCTGCTCGGACCATCCCCGTCCACCAGGAGGGGGAGCCCGTGCAGATTCTGCCCCACCTGTACCTGGGCAATGCCTTCCACGCAGCCCGCCGGGACCTGCTGGAGGCGCACGCCATCACGGCCGTGCTCAACGTCTCGCGCTGCGTGCCCAACTACTTCCTGGCTGAGGGCGCCATTACTTACAAGAGCATCCCCGTGGACGACGATAACGAGGCTGACCTGTTGTCGTGGTTTCCCGAGGCAATCAATTTCATAGGTGAGTTGAATGTTGTTGTACTTCTTGTTATTTTTTTTTCATTTTCCCCGTACGCACGACACATGCGCACACGAGTGCAGTGATCATCGAGGTTATTTACATACTAAAATGCCTTACGAAGTAAAGCATTTCCTTCGAATAATTGGTCACCACTGCTGTACCTTGCATAGGCTACACTGGAGTTTGTAGGAGCAAAGCTTGGAAGTGGCGTCGCTAGAGGGGGTGGGGGTGGGGTGGGGGTGTGAAGACACCCGATTTTTGTCTGCAACTTGTGCAAGAGCGTTGTCCTTTCGGCAAAATTGTGTTTCCGTCGGCAAATTTTGCCGGGAAGAAGAGCCTATTTTCAGATTGTGTCCATGATCGTCCACTTTGAAAAACACTCTATTATGAAGATGGGGTTCAACCTGCCCCCCCCCCTCTCGTTGTTCAATCTTACGGAGGCAGGGTAACCGGGGGAAATCCAGCCTACCTCACCGATGGTTTGTCGACAAATTTGTTGCCCCCCCCCCCCAACACACACGCCCACACAGACATGCAAAGTTAGAGCATCCGGCGATGCTCCTGGAAGTGTTTTCTACATGTGTGGCATGTCGGTTGATATTTAGTCTTTTTACCTTTTTGTAGATGCCGTCAAGTTGTCTGGTGGTTCGGTCCTGATCCACTGTCGAGCTGGCATCAGCCGCTCAGCCACCGTCTGCCTAGCCTACCTCATGAAGGTGCAAGCCATGCGCCTAGAAGAAGCCTTCGAGTTCGTCCGCAGCCTGCGTAAGGTCATCTCTCCCAACTTCTCCTTCATGCTGCAGCTGCTCAAGTACGAGTCGGAGCTCAAACAGGAGCGAGAGCTAGCGGGCCTGGGCGGGGCTGTCCTGCCCGGCCGCGACTGCCACACGCCTCACGACTTCAGCCGTACCTTGCCGGGGCTCTTCCCCGGCGCCCGCCGGACGCGCAGCGCATCCCTACCCTGCCTGGTGCATGGCGGATTGTCCGAGAAGCCTCGCCAGCAGCTCCCCCAGTCCAAGTGTCCCTCCGTCTTTAATTTTGCAATAGCGCCCCCGTGCGGCTGGCAGCAGCCCGATCATACTCAGGGCGCCAAGCCGATCTGTTCGCCCTCCTAATTGTTGAGTAATAAGCAATCGAAAAAATCGAGAGAGAAAATCAGAAAGTTCAACTCTATACGCTGCTAGCTCGTTTGTTGCATTGTAAATGCTGCCTTATTGGTGTTATTTAAAGTGATTATTTATTTATAACAGAAGAAAAAAATGATGTTAAAAGATAAAGTTATTTATATTCGAGCCACACTAGCGAAACTGTTGATTTGAACGACGCTAAAAGCTTGGAGAGACGTTCGGCAGTAGTTTATTTTTTAAAGATTTCACAACTTAAAAGTGTGATACTTTAACGAAGTAGAAGACCCAACCGAAATGTATTGCTTTTTGTTATTTTCCTTTGTATTTTTTGTATTGTAACACGATTTTTATACCCGAAAAGACTTGTCATACGACTGCTATTATCTCGTTATATTGTATTGATATTGTGAAAGTAATTTTTGCATACATTTTTATTTGGTATAATTGTGTTTGTTTTAATACTTCAATTCACGCGCATATTTGAAAACTGGGTGATCTTACCCGTCATTTTTAACACTGTGGTTACCCCCTTGTTGTTAATCCAAGTTTAAAGTACATGTATTCCTGTTTCAGTTGTTAAAATACTGTTTGAAATCATAAGAAGATTCTGTGCCCTTTTGCATTTTTGCAATTTATATAAACATTCACAGATTAACTGTGTGCTTAACATGTGCGGCAAAATTTAAAGAAATACATGTACACCACGTCAGGGGAAATAGTGTAATCGCTATGTGGTCGATAATTATACATACACGTATTTGCTTTTTCTGATATGTTTAATGTATTCACACTTCACAGAAAAACCAACAACCGCAAACGCTTACAAAGCATTTAAAGTCGTGAAACAAAAACTGAGGAAATACAGGAATTTGAAGCCAGTCCTAAATTCCTGGCTTCTTTCACGCGATCTTGATTTCGTTTTCATTAGAAAAAAAAGTCACTGAAATATTTGTTAGTATTGGTGCCGCCATTTTGTATGGCAAAGGTTGTGACGTGGGCACTGCAGTAGTGAATCTGCCTCGCGGTTTCCAGTGCGTTCTGCGTACATCGTTAAATGTCATTGTTTAATCTCATGCTCGTATGACAAGATGCGATCATTTAAAATCGTAATCATTTCGAAGCTGCGAAGAGCATTTTCTCTGGGTCGTTGACAATGCCCATTGTTTTGTGTGAAAACCCATAAGGTTATATTATGTTGGCTGCCGACTTAATTATTTGTACCGATTTTGTGCAATTTTGTACTCGTTTCATATAGAGCTTTATACAATGTTTTGGAAGACCGTGCTACTCCATTTCATCGTTTTTGTACAGGTTATTTGTTCACAATCACTTGCCGTAATTATGGTTGACTTATAATAAGTGTTTTTATTCATTTTTTTTAATATTAGATGGACACTCCGAATTTTAGGAGGCGGTTATCACTTGGATACAATAAGTTTAAATTAATTATTGTGATTGCTTATTTTTATGGATCGGGGCCCAATTTTAACGCTTAGCAATAATCACTGAATTTTGCGCTTACGATTATTATTGCATGTATACTAACAGCGCTAACAGAGACATGTTGTGTTTAGCCCATGAGCACGATATCCGTAGTGCTGCGATGTACGCATGCGCACAAGATAACATTATTTGCTTACTTGCATTATGCTTGCCGTTATGCTGTTATAAGCGCGGCTATTTTGCTTACGTTAAGCAGAGCCTAGAAATTGGGCCCGGGTCTGTATTTAGAACTGTATTATTTTTTTATCAAGAACGACTGTTTAAATGGTTTTAATTAATAAACAATTATGTTCTGAGTAAGGATTCTATCACTCTGTCCATGAGTTACATGTTTGTCGAGGGTTTCTATTGTGGGAAGTATGACCATTTGTATCGTGCCGATCTGTTAATGACTGGCTCCCCTAATAATGCCCCTAAACCCAACTATAGACGTATAGAGAATTCCAGCAAATAACGTCGTTTTTCATGCAGCGAAGGGATACCAATTATGCTTTACCCCTTGTTTTTAATGCAAGCTTCATGTAGCATCTAACCTATAACCGTTTTTGATGAGTCAGCCATTTTGTATCTTGTTCACCAAATGCACTTATTCAAATGTCAATGACTCTCTCCTGAAGTTTCCAGACTATTTTGTGATGATCTCATTTAAAGAAAGATGCATTAATATGTGAAAACAAAACACGAAACGATGTTTTATTCATATCCTCTACAGTTTGCGACAGCACAGTAATAACTACCTGAATAGACCTTTTGCTTCCACCATTTTAGTCATGTTCCCTGTATCCAATAACAGTACTGAATGATAATGTTTTTGTGCAAAAAGGAACCAGACTATCTGTTCTTCCAGCCTCGCTTTGGTTACATTGATCTGGATGGGAAAAAAATCAAACGGCTGAAACATGATAATGGTCTATAATGTCGTTTGCTCTACGCCTATCTTGTTCCATAAGTAAATACATGTACATGCATTTATAATCATATTTTGAGCAAATATGTAAACATGACGATTTATATGCATATAGGGACAATTAACTATTTGATATCAGCAAGTGCCGAGCCATAGTTTTGGGTCGGGCGGGGGGGGGGGATTTGGGGTAATCTTTCTGAAAAAAAAAATGGCCTCATTTGTTTGTGAGTACAAATTTACCGACAGACCATCCGTGCTGGTATGGAAAGGAAGGTTTTCTATCACTCGGCCGCCGCAAAAAAAAGTGAATGGGGGGTTGGTTGGTGGGGGGGGGGGGGGACACCCTCTATTGGGGGCGCTGTTCGAGACGGACCATTGTCGAAACTATCGAATACTCGACTAAAGTCTAGTAGCGGCTGTAAGGAGCTGCCTCTTTGGTTTTCATTTAAAAATATAAAAAGGCAAATATTGCCCCTCCCACCCGCTAGATACGCTACTGGCTTTAGAGTTTTATATAACATCATAATTATTGATATTATAATATTAATTTTAGCAAGGTATAGTTGTGTGAACGTTCATGTCATACAGTTTAAAGATCTTTCCAATTAATATGATTTCGTGATTAACTCGGCGTTTTCTAGCCATTATTTGGGCGCATTCCCTCCACAAGTGCCCCTTTAAGTTCTTCAAAAGAGTCATTGTGTTGCAAAAAGCCTCCATTTTGAATCAGTTGTGACGAATCCAGAAGACGTCGGGTGAATACAAAATATATATATATATGCATCCAAGGATTATAAAAGAAAAGTAATGCCGCTTTTATCCACGAAGCTCACTCGTATGTAAATCGCTCAAACAGGAGTTGAATGTTCCTGGTTTGCGTTTTGGGTCTCAATACGCCATACAGATCCCACTTTAACCTTTGAACAGGTTTCCCAGAAGCTCACATTTCTGTTTCGAAAACTGTTTGACGCTTGCGAATATGCTAATGTTCTTTCGTTTTGAAAGAATAATAATTATGCTTTCGATAAAATTGGCATTAGTAATACAATACTTCAATTATTCCAATTTCCTTGTCAGTGCTCGGGCGCAGCTACAGGAGTGGCATACCTTTGCTTCGCGTTAGTTATTCAATTTTATACTATTTAGGAGCCCAAAGTCTAGTTGGTCAAGCAATCTCTATTCCATCATCATCATGGCGATGTCAGTTCTGCTGGTGGTGGTGGCAATGTCGATGAGTCAACTGGACCATACCGCATCGGCAATGGAAGGTGAGAGGATTAGGGGGCAGTGGTTCGGTCCATCGCAATCAGGCCCGGATTACCCAATAGGCACAGTAGGCACTGTGCTTAGGGCCTACGAAAAATTTGGGGGCCTATGAAAACTTGGGGGAGGGCCTACGATAATACCGCAGTGAGCCATAAAACACATAGGCCTATACACACCCACACGCGCATGAGGTTTTTTTTTTAAGTTTTAGGGTCTTTCTCAGAATTTTCGATTTCACCAACTGACGTTGTACGGCATGCATTGGCCCTACGTATAAAATGTACGTGTAAAGTCTGTCGTTCTGAAGCACGGTGCCAACCATGGGCGTCGATCGGTGGGGAACGGGGGGACTGATGTCGTTCCCCAACGATTTTCGTCCCTGAATAAAAATATGTAGCCTACATTTGATTCTATAGCTCAGAACAGCTGATTTAATGACTCCAAACTCGAAAAAGATGTTTAAATGATGATCTTGTGCTAAAACATTAGCATTCGTCAGAAATTGCCTCAGATCGCACCACAGGGCGCCTACAATCTATTTTTTTTCAGGGGCCCTTAAGCGGGCCCCAAACGCCGCGCCGTTTAGGCTTCGCACTCGCACAACTATAGTACTGATCAAAATACACATGAATGTACCACCCCCACTTTGAGAAGCAAATGACGCCCTCGCGAATTGGTGCCTATAGAGGCTGTTAGAGCTAGGACCCTATACCAGTTTGGACTGGCTTGATTTGTACAGCCCCCCACCCCCAGCCCCCAGCCCCCCAACAAATGTGTTCTGGATCCGTCCTTGTACCCCCACTCCCAATAGGCATAATCTATAGCCACATATTTTTATTATGTGTTTTTTTTGACAGGGACTTTTCGGTTCTTATTACATGATTTCCCTTGTGTATCCAACTTCAGGCGTTGATTACTCATAACATGGTTTTGGGGGACATTCCTCATTTTGCCACAGTAGGTCACAAAATAATGTGCCCCCTCGTGATGAAAATAAAACAGCCCTCAAACGCACATGAAAGCAGTATGATCGCGTTTGAAAATGATCTCCTCTCTTGTAATGCAAAAGTGCCGCTCAAAAACAAAAAAACCTCTCGCGCATTAACAAAATTGTGAACCTTCTCGAGATGGAAAACTATCCCTCGAAAACACGAATGACCCCTCTCGCAATAAAAAAAAATGTGCCCCTCTCAAAATGGAAGACTGGCCTATAAAGAAACAATAGTGCTCCTGCCTGAGGCTTTTAAAATTTAAAGGGAAAATACAACATTTGCAAACATCAAAAAATAAAACTACCAAATCATTTTGAAATACCTTGCTGGACTGTTAGTGAATGACAGTGTAAAGCATCCTGTAAAATCATTTCACCTGGTATACTGTCATTTTCAAGAAAAGTGATATTTTTGTATCAATTTCCAACGCTGATCGGCCGATCAGCGTTGGAAACAACTGGTTGTTTTTTTTTCAAATACTGGCCCCAATTGACCATCGCACTTGTTTGCAATCGATTACAAACCTATGAACGGGTTCGAGCCAGCTAGACTGGTTCCCTGACCTTACAATTCCCCAATGTATGTAAACTGCTCTGTTTCTTCTTATATGGAGTCAGGGAACCAGACCACAGGAAAATGATCGTTTTTCTTGGTTTTTATAGCATTTTCGAACCCAAAACCTCAAAAAAGTCAGTGTAACTATATTTGCTATATATTTCCGACCCCCCAATTCCATCCATTTCTGAAAATTACAGCAAAAGCAAATGATGTATATTCCCTTTAATGTAAACATTTTTAAAAGTCTATATCAATGTTGGTAGTAAATTTTGCTCTTGGAAACATAATGTCCTTGCAAAGAGAACGAAATAGTTTCACAATTTTCTCCTCTTTCACACCGACGGAAGGTGCCTTTTTTTTTAGCAAATGCCTTTTTTTTGGTGATGCCCCTAGTTTTAAAAACGTTCCGCCGCCGCTGATTGGCGTATTACATGTGCAGGTGTTAGTAAAAATTATACTCGCTTGTTAAGTACACAATACGACCCCAATTTAGATCGTTCAGTGACCAAAGGTTCATGGATTTGCTTTGTTTCATCTCAAAGGCCTTTTCATGACCGTAGACTTGAGTCAAGGCGTATGGGAACCCGTACACGAAAAAAGACCATCCGAGTGCAGGCTCGTTGGCTCCGTGCGCCGTCATCAGGGGCGTATAATTCCCGGGGTAGGGGTGGGGTGGGGGTATATAACCCCCACACTTTTTGACCGCGGGGATGGGCTATTAAATCATCCCCCACTTTTTTGGGATGCGAAAAAACATGAGGATTTTCAGGTATTTTCCGAACGTCCCAGCAACTAAAATGTATTCAATAGCACTGGAAAGTGGAGAAACAAAGTACAACAGCTTTTTAAATGCGCCGTGTTTTGTCGACCGTAATTTGAAAAACTGACTCTCCATGGCAATCTCTTCGTGGCGCACTGCATTTGTGAATGGCCCGAATGTTATGATTTTGGTCATCCCCCCCCCCCCCCCCCCCTCCACTCGCCAGCACAAATTTACGCCACTGGCCGTCATTGCACTCGCGTGGTCACGATTCTAATCATGCCACTGGCTGACGTTAATGTGACATTGTATTAAAATGGCATCATTCCCTAGACTTAGCGTAAGTACAAGAACACATACATTTTCCCAAGCTAGCTAATTAGGGAGCTACGGAATTGGATTCAGACAAACAAAACTCCCTCGTAAAAATTTGTAAACGGGTCAGTAGTTTGATATAAATATAATGCGGTAGGGGAACCTTGCTAGAATTTCTCTCAATCATAGCGACATGTCATTGCCGGCCGAAAGGCGCGCGACGCGAAACAATAATTGATGAGACAGAATTAAGGACGAGCTTGGTAAGGTTAATTGCTCGTAGTGACTCTGAATAGTCAACTGCTCGGTACATAAGATTGATTGTAGAAAAGAGTTACGTAACAGCATTCATGCGCATGGCGCGATGCTGATGCATATTTTGTGCAGCTATGAAACTCAAAGTAACTCTCCCACTGCGGAAATAAGGATTATGTTTTAAATGCAAAGAGAAATCATCTACCGAAACAGCCTAGTTGTTAAGCTGTCTGACAGCGGACCCAGGATAAGGGGTTCGAACCCGGTTGGTGTCATTTTTTGGTTTTCGATGCCCGCGGTTCTGTCATTTAAGAGTATTAATTTCCCGTCGTCATTCACCAACAGCAGTTAGCTCGGTCGGTCGGTAAGCTGACTCACAAGTTGGGACTGTCTGTGAAGTCCAGGTTGGCATCTGCGTATAGGTACGGGGTTCTTTTGCTGACTCGGCAGCAAGGCTTAGGGTGCCTCGAACTGTAATCGTTCGAAATAAATTTTTAAAATTGCTCGAAAATACAAAATTCAATCCAGCTACAATGTTTTTATTTCATTGTCGCAAAACTGCATGTACATGCTCAGTACCTTTGCGCGTACCTTGTTCAGGCCTGTTCCCTGATCCCAGACTGCGGGGGGGGGGGGGAGGGGATATGCACAGCTGTAGCTGTCAACCCCCGTATATGAAGCGACTTCGCGCGGCAGCTTGTGCCGACATGACAGAATGTACAATCTTTTGCTATGGGATTCAGAACCGGAGTTTAGAGCAGCGAAGTTTAGAGCAGCGGTGTTTATTATTTACATTCTCCACTTTGTTCTTATTCCCTCTTCCTTTCCCCTTCCTTCTCCATTCTTCGGAACACTGGTGCCTAGGGCCTACGAAACAATCTGGGCCTGATGGCAATTCCCCTCACAAATCCATGACGTTAAGTCATTCAGACACCAGTTGTTCAAATGAACTGTTATCGTTCATCCCCTGTAATTGTGTCTGGACTTGTGACTTGATTTGTAATGTATAATTGAGATGGACTCTACAACAACACTAGCGGTATGGGCATTTTTTTTTCAAAACATTCATCCACGTTTTTGTCTTTGTGTTCTATAAATTATAGGTTATCAGCTTCGGTCCAAAATTTGGGCCACCGGTACCAAATGATCGAAAGGTTCAATGCTCACAGCATTTTTGGGGGGCAAGGTATGCACATCTAGAGTTGGAAAATGTGTGATAGCTTTGCAGCGTGAGCGGTTGCATTTTTTTTTTTTTTGGTGTTATCAATTTTATCTTTATTTTTTCAAAACCGCCAATACTTCTACGTCGATAATTGACAGTACGTCCAATTGGATATCTCGTCAATATGCTTGTTACTGCATTAAATGTGGTAACAAGCATGTTTTGGCCGCCATTTATATATAAAAAAGTGATAGTAGCCAAAAAGCTGCCACCGCTGCAATGCTATTTTCAGGGGTGCATACCTCTGCCAAAATCACAATGATTATTTCCCTCCTATAAATACCGACCAAACCCACATGCTGATGGCCTAATACTAGCGTCTGCAACGTTTTGCTTTGACAGCAGTGGCGTAAATCTGGGCCGGGGACTGGGCCGGGGAGGGGGGGGGGGGCTTGCTGGTCACCACAATACACTTGGTGGCACTGTTCACAGATGTGCATGTTATGTATAGTTACGCCCCTTAACCTTACATCAAAACGGCGCATTTAAAAGCTTTTGCATTTTCCCCCCTTTTCAGTGCTATTGAATGCATTTTGGTTGTTGGCAAGTTCGAAAATACCTCAAACCCGCCTATTTTGTTTCTCACCACGAAAACATGGGGGGGGGTTGATCCAATAACCCATCCCCCGGTAAAAAAAAGTGTGGGGGATAAATACCCCCCCCCCCTCGCATATACGCTCCTGTGTTTGAAATTTTGATTTTGTTTGTGGAGGAGACAGATATGTTTACCCCGCATGGATCACAGGTGGTAATTTTAGACTGACAAATCAGTTCGCAAAGCTACGCGTTTTATCACCATTCTAGCCAAGTTAAAAAACACCTGTAAATTTATCAATCCTGTAGAGCACAAAATCATGTGTGTATGCACACAGAAATAGGTCACCGTTCTGTACAGGATGAGTCAAAAATAACGAAACCCAAATGTCAGGATCATTGTTTAAGTGAACTTTTGTATGAAGCACTTTCAAAATTTAGGATATCAAAGTCCAATTAATAAGCTTTCTTTTAGAACAAGAACCATTTGAATCACTCATGTACTTTTCAAGTTACGGAATTTTAAACACAACCACCGTTTTCAAGTTCTGTCCCGGAAATAAAACTGCACAATGTAAAAGAAATAGAATGTTTAAAGGGAATATACAACATTTGCAAACATCAAAAAACAAAACTTCCCAATTATTATGAAAAACCTTAATAGACTGTTAGGGAATAACAGTGACAGTCCAGCGCTGGGAAAAAAATACTGTTTTTTTCTCAAATACTGCCCCCAATTTACTACAATTTCCGCATTTTGTTTGCAATAAATTACACACCTATGGACGGGTACAAGCACAATTCCTCGACATCTATAAAATGCCCCGTTTCATATGCATGTTAAATTTCTTGACGTCTATAAAAAGCTCCGTGTCATCTTAAGTGGGGTCAGGGAACCAGACTACAGGAAAACGATTGTTTTTCTTGGTTTTTCCAGCATCTATATAGCTATACACACAAAACTTTAAACAAGTCAAATGTAACAGTATTTGCTATAAATACTAACCACCGCGCAAATCCACCCATTTCTGAAATTTACAGCAAAAATAAATGTTGTATATTCCCTTTTATCTACATTTCGATTCGTTGCGTGATGTTGACAGAATGTGCCGATGATTAATTCTTTTCGCTTCTTGTTTCTATAACACATGTTTACATATTGCACAAAACCCTAACCATGCAGGATGTTAAAGGCCCATGCGATATGTATTTTTTTTATGCGATCCTTGCGAATACACCTTTGTGTATACCATTTTAATTTAAATTTTCGGCGTGCCATTTTCATATTTTGGTGCCTTTTTGGTTTTATATGCTAATGTGAATCTCCGTATATTCATGAGCAAAAGTGTGATGTGGTCATTTCAGCCAGAAACCACAATGTTACAGCTATTTCAGCACCGAAAGTTGCCAGAATTTTGGATATTGAGTTTCTTTTCTGTGGTGATTCGTTGTTGTGGCAGGACACAGTTAGTGAGCCAATGAGCAAACCTGTCTCCCAAATGTTTTCAGCAAGTAATTGTTTGGGTTCACAAGTTGAGCAGGAAACTCCTAAACTGAACAGTGTCTTCCTGAAATGACATCACAACAACAGCGCCTTCAGTTGTCCGGAAACACGCGGACAACTTTAAATGTCTAAAGAAGTGCCTTTCCAAAAACTAACCAAAACTCAAACCAAATGTCAGATAGTTTTCATACATTTCAGAAAAATTCATCTCATGCATGACCCCTTTAACGAGTCTATCGGCCACACAAGGGCGCTATATTTGGGTACAAAGTACACAGTAAAATATCACGTTTAGTGAAGCAATATAGTAACAACACTTCATTCTAAACAATAAAGAAGTGGATTATTTTTGGGTATCATTGCACCACAACTTATGTCACAAAAGCCTGGTTAACTTTTTTTTTATCCAATGTCCCACAATGGCGTTTTTATAGAGCTTCAATACGGCCAACTTGTATTAAAATGCATATACACTGATCTAATGACAAGGTCGGATGGAAGAGTGATGACCAGCCGTCGGCGACCTGTGATTGACTTGTGATGACATGTGATGACTAATGTGATTACCTGTTGTAACGAGAAGTATATTGTGCTAACTTGTGATTGACATTTGATTAGCTGTAATGACTAATGATGAATGAGATTCTTTGTTCAACCAAATGGGAATCTTCCCCGCGTACCTTTTATCCGGATTAGTCTCATAGTTAAGGATTTGTTTTCAGATGTCTTTTCTATGAGCATCAATTTTTTTTAAGGTAGTCTTGTCGACACTGTATGATAATGCTTTGGGCTGCTGTTATATGCAAGTAGCCCTTTTGTGTTGTTTCTGCTGGATTCTCTCCAACCATTGTATTTGTTTCTTTCTCTCGAAGGTGTTCCGTGGTCCTTCAGTGGCCTTCACTTCATTTTTTCCTTCCCCTATCCTCCCAACGCTTCCTCCGTCAGACCATACCTGATCGCGACAGCCCAGACACCAGGCGTGCAAACTAAAGTCTGTTTTGAGCTTCCCGCTCTTGGATGTTCGCAGCAAACACAGATCGGCTATCACGAGGTGGCGCTGTTTAATATACCCCTGGAGAAAACACGCGGACCCCTTGATGAATTGGGGTTCCGATCTGGATTACGTGTAGAGCGTCCCAACGATACGGTGATTGTTAAATCAAGACATAACATCACCCTGCAGTGCGGGACTGCTGACCACGCTGACCGCTTCCTGGTTTTTCCAAGCGATGCCTTGGGCGTGGAGTATCTCGTAGCCTCCTCTCCGGTTGCAAGATCGCATCAGTTCACTGTTTCGACCACGCGGAACGACACAAAAGTCAACATCACCACAAGAGTTCCTGTGTTTATCAACGGAGCTGACGTTAAAGAAGGGCACATCGAACTGGAACTGGATATAAACGGTTCTATCCACGTCTCCAGCTCGACAGATTTGACTGCTGTGCGCGTGACATCCAACTATCCCTTATCGGTTGTGTCTGGAAGCCAACTCGACGAGAGCGTACTGGCTCAGCAGTTACCTCCGGTAAAGCACTGGGGACGAACATTCATCCTAGCCCGGTCGGGTTACCTGGCGTCATCTGTGCTGATCTACAGGATCGTCGTGCCGCAGCCAAACACAACTCTCTCGATATCGTCGAGCAGTGTCGCGATCGACGTACGGACTAGCGATACTGGGGCGACTTGGTACGATCACAGCGTGCAGACTGAGGGTGGGCTCGACACGCTTTCCTCTGATAAAGCGGTGATGGTCGTGAGATACACATTGGCGACGGCCCTTCTGATCACACCAATTGAGCTGTACACCAACGATGATTCGTTTGAACTTATGACTAGCAAGCTGCCGGAACCGGTATCAATCGTTTTGAATGTTGCCTATCTGTGCGGGCAAGAGCACAACCTAAGCATCAGGAACGACGGTGACCTGCGTCCCTTTCGTAACATGAGTTTGAGCGGTATCAACGAAGCCTTGTGTGTCAGAACTCTTGTGTTCAGGCAAAATTCTGGGGATGGTAACCAGACTATGCACATCAGGGGACAGTTGTCTACCGCCACATTCGTCTGGGTGGACACGGGCGATGCCGAGATAGCGGGGTCCTACCGTGTAGCGGCCGCGATGCAGTTCAATCAACCAGCGAATCAACCTGTTGATTCCTGCCCTGTTATCGTCAGCTCGGAGGCGCCTTCTCTTACCGGTAGGTCGGGACATTCACCATTTCCACCAATCAAACTATCCTCTTTAACCAGGCGATAAGCTGGCTAATGACACTTGTTTGAGAAGTTAGGAGTGTGTATAATTGATGTCTACCTAGTACAGTCGTTAGACAAGGAACTGTGTTCATTTCTTTTTGGGGGGTGATGCCGGTTTAGTTAATACGACTGTCTATATAAAGGGTCGATATATATATTTGCTATCTTGCCATGACAGTTACCGCCAACATTGTCCGTAAACGCAACACTGGGGGTTAAGGCCTAAATTCACCCCATAGAATGTTCGTAACGTCGGAATAGGCTATTGGGCTTGGTTACGTCTCGATAGTCCGAAGTCCCATTGGTCCGAAGTCCCATTGGTCCGAAGCGGACCAATGGTACTTCGGACTATAGAGACGTCCCCAATGGGCTGCCAGTGATGTACTTCCTAATTTTAAGCGAGTGTATGACCGGCAGTAGCCTTTGAACTAACCACCCTGCTTTGCTGGTAATGGCATATGCTTGCTTTGCTGGTAATGGCATATGCTTGGCCATGTTAGTTTGCGAGTGTCAACACTAAAAGAAGACTTTTATTGACCGGTGTTGTAGTCGAGTCCATCACAAGTCCATCATGAGTGTGGTCACAAGTAAATCACAAGTCCTTTCACTCCAGTCACATGCAATTCATGAACAATATAAACAAGGGACCCTTTTGTCAAAGATCATTTGAATAGCTTAAGAAGGACTTGTGGTGGACTTGGACTCCCTTATTGCGGGGTTAATCATCATTATGCCAACAAAATTTGTTCTGCTTCCGGTTACCCTACCTACCATATTTTGACAGCCTCTACCCTATTTTTTTTTTGGGGGGGGGGGAATGAGGAAAAAAACGAAAACCATCAATCACCACCTTTTACCCTTGACTACATGCAGACACCTCCCTGATCGTACACAAAGCAAAAAAAATATCCCTACCTACTATACCTACCCTATTTTTTCAAATACCTTGTAATCGGAAGCAGAACTATTTGGGGGGGGGCCTTATCATCTTCATCTCACCTTCCCACAACTTTTTCTAATGTCCCCATCCTTCTCAAACTTGATACCTGGATATTTCCCAAGGCATGACCACACCTTCCCCGGGAGAAGTATACACCAGCAAACAGCCCACCAGGACTCTGCGGCCCAACAGGTCTGACGACGCCGCGGTCATTGTCCCCCTCTGTGTGTCGGTAGCCGTCGTCCTAGCGATCATCGCCGGCCTCTGCTACTTCATGAAAAAGAACAAGTAAGTCCGTATTTGGGGGGAAAACCGGACTTTAAACAGATAACTAACTTATTGTGGCTCGGAGAGTGAAGCGACTGGAAGAGAGTCAAACGTAGATAGGGGAAGGGTAGAGAGTCATTCTGATTTGGTCGGCTGGAAGCTTCGTCAGTGGTTCTGGTTTTTGTTTGAAATTTTGAAATGAAAAGGATGAAGTATTCTTCAGTGGAATCCCTTTCTTTACCTTTTATCTAGAATTGAAATGATGTCGATCACTAGATAGCTAAACACTCATAAAAACGGGGGAAATCAGGTAACGAATAGGTGGGGATGAACAACAACCCGTGCCACAGTTAATTTAGTAGATACCTTGTCAATTGACTCCAGGGCCGTTGTATTTCTGATTGTATTTCCAATGTGATAACAGTGGATAAATAACAATAGGCCTGAGACCTAACGGTCCATACTTCGTCTGGCGTCCCGACTTCGCTCCCATAGGAAAGCGCATATGTAAACAAAGCCATCAAGTCATTAGGTCTCAGGTCTTTTAGATACACGCGGTGATAAATCGCGGACAAGACCTGGTTTAAACAAGACCTGGTTCCTACTTTTGACATTAATTTGACTGCTGATTGACTGTTGCTGACTTGAAATGATTTCATTACGATTCTGCTTTTTCCTGCTCCCAAAGGATGTTCCCGGTTTGCCAGTGTCAGACACGGCGCGCTTACGACGTCTCAAATGCCGGTTCCGCAGACCAGACGACCAGACGCAAGACAACGCCCTCTCCCGAAGTAATCCCGCTGCAAAACCGGTACTCAGTGTCCCTGCCTGATTTACGTCCGATGATGTCGAGCAGGCAAAATTACCCCAGCGGCCAGCATGCCCGGTTCCTCCACATGCGGCTGGCTCCGATCGCCGAGAACGAAGTCAACACCGGCGCGCCGGCCAACTGCGACGCCCGCATGGTTCAGCACAACACCTTCCAACAACCGGTAGGGCATACCTACTTCAGCTTCAACCAACAACCGAGAGTAGACCATCGGCCTCCCCCAGACCCTCCCAACCAGGTCCGCCAGCCGCCTAACCACGGGATACCGGAGATCTACAACACCGATAACATGCAGGCCACCGACAGGTCAGCCACGGGCCAGTTTGCCTCAATCGGGAGGCGTCGACCTTCGCCGGCCAAACCTATCCCCGTCCAACTTGTCTTCAACAAGCCGGAAATCGAAAGCCAATAAATGGAAAAATTCATAATGGTGTAGAATTGCAAGCTCATATTAATAGATATAGCATTGTTTTATTTACCCATCATCGCTGCTATATCAGATTTAACATGGCCCTAATAGCAGACAGGCAACTCCGAGAAGTAACGTTGCCAACACCTGCCCAGTCGCCGCAGAATCGACGAAAAGAGGGAAGGGGGAGGATTATTAATAGGTGGCGCTGTGCAATGCGGGTGGTGACTGTTTCCCGGCCCCCTTAATGGGAACCGGTAGCTAGCTCCCATTTAAAGCCATTGATTAGATCACCTCTGCGTGCGCGTCATGATGGTTTATTTTCAAATCGCTGTTTAGCTCTGTGCATGGACGGTGATTCAACCACGATATTAAAAAAAACTCACCCCTGTCTTACTACAAAATGTGCGCAAAATCATAAGTGTCTCCATGAAGAAAACTTTCAAGCATTTCAACTGCATATGTTTTATATACTGAGCAGTAATTTCTTGAAATATTTGCCAGAGACACTTTCGAATTCAGCAAAAATCGAAGCTCATGGTTCGGGCAAACGTTACCGTTGTGATTTTCATTTCAGGAGGCGGGATTCAAACCTGTACACGTCATGCATATCATTTGCATTAGGAGGGATGCCTCCTGATGTATGCAAGATTCGCCGCTAGCTACCTGTCCCCATATTTGAAGTCCAAAGGACATTGGCGACAGGGAACCAGACTATGCGGGTGGTACTGGATACCATCTATCACTAGATGGCGCTATTGGTAACGACTCGTTACCGACACTTTTAGAGATATTTTTTGCCAAGAGGCACGACGATTTTGCCAATAAGGAGACGATTTTGCAGACAAATACAACAAAAAGGTGGTGTCAAACCCCCAAACCCCTCCCTCCTCCCCTAGCGTCTGCCGTGAGTTCCTCGTGAGTACGCATGTCCGTAATATTTTTTTTTTTCGGAAGCTTGAGGCCTGCGCTGAATGATGCAGTGCCGAACAATAAAATAATGTCAGTGAAGGGCAAAACGACAAGTTTCAAAGCAAAATTCACATCTTCCCTCCTCAAATATCAATCAAAAGTTAAACATGCTGAGGTTACAATGATGATTTATACACAATAGATACCTTAGAATAGTATTCTATTTTGCACTCTTGTATACATGTATTTATTTATTCATTTTAAGTAATGTATTGACATAGTAACAGTAACGGTATTATGTATCGCATTATGCATGTAGCTCTTATTGTACCTGGAGAATGTCTTAAAGAAATTGTTTACCGTTCGCTTGGTGTCGTTGTTGAGTCGGTTGAGGGCGGTCTTTAGGTCAAGGACAGTGGTGAGCTGGGGAGTGCAGAGTGGCAGATTGTAAGGGGATGGAGATTTTCAAAAGCAAAATTGTATGACAGCAAAATATAAGATAAGAGGAGATAAGATAAGATTGAACTTTATTATCCCTCAGGAGAGAAATTAAAATGGCCTTGACAAAGAGTGGGTTATAAAAACATACAATCATTAATTAAAAAGATGTAAAAATGCAATGTAGTTACCACAAACTTTTAAATCCAATAATTACAGGTAAAAAAACAATACACATAATAAATTACGTTTAATGAGGGATCAGGGTACGACAGTTCATCGTTCCAGTTGCTCATTGTACCATTTGATAGCTGCTGGAACGAATGAACTGCCGTATCGCCGTGTCCTGATCCTTCGTTGTAAAAAGCGATTACTTCTGGAGTTCGTTTGGAAGTCGGCATGCAAAGGGGGATGTGAGTCGGAAAGAACCGTCTTAATTTTATTGCATATAAGAGACCTGTATAATGCCTCTGGAGACTCTTGTTGTAAACCAATAGCTTTACTGGCTTGCTTAACTATTCTGTCTAGCTTAATCCGATCCTGGCACCTCATATTTCCGTAAAAACAAACAAGACAAAATGTGAGAATACTCTGTACAATGGACTTGCAAAACAGTTGTAAAATAGTTTTATCAACGTGAAAAGACTTGAGTTTGCGCAGAAAAAACAAACGTTGTTGCAGCTTGTTATATTTTGATTTGGTACATGCGTCAAATTTCAGTTGGTCATCAATTTCAGTTCCCAAGTATTTGTAAACAGACACTGCTTCCACACATTTGCCTTTAATATTAGCAGGTGTAATTGGAGATTTCTTTTTCCTAAAATCAATCACCATCTCTTTGGTTTTGTTGATATTGATTTCTAGATAGTTATCATCACACCACTGAGTAAATTGTGCCACCAAAATATCCAAAATTCTGGCAAATATGTGTGCTGAAATAGATGTATAACATTGATATTTCTGTCTGAAATGACGTCACACTTTTGCTCATGAACTAAAATCCAAATTTTTAAGTGAGCATAAAAACCAAAAAGGCACCAAAATCCCCCCCCCTCCTTAAAATCACAAAATGAAAATCGAAAATAAGGTTAAAAGGGGACACAAAGGTGCTTTAAAAGGACTGCGTTAAAAAAAAATAATACATTAGCCTGCATGCCCCTTTAAGTAAATGTATCAACGTGCGTGTCATGCCATACTGATACAGTCATACAGAAAGTAGATCACCCAAGTGTTGTTTTTTGGAATGAAACAAATATTATTGTAATCCTTTAGTTTCGGATTCAATTCAGAACTATATTCGCAACGATGCAATGATTTAGGAATTAATCGAAAGTACAAGCTTGTCGCTGAAATAGTTTGCACGAAGCACATGATATTGTTTTGGTTGTGTTTGGCTAGTCTCTGAGCAACATGTAATCTTGGCCGTCCCCTTTTTCTTTTGATATCTGTCATGAATGTCGTTTTATTATCAACAGCTCAAGTGACACACGCAGCATACATTTTATGGTCACATTTTAGCCGCATCTTCTATCCGCAATGCAAGCTGCGAATGTTGTATAGCGCCACCTGTTGGCAGCTCATGAACTGTTTCAGCGATATAAAGTTTCGATTCACCTGCTGCAGCAGTGATTTAGCCATTCCATTCTCATAAAAATTTCCATTTGCGGGAAATGGTTCCTTAGGGAGACATTTCCGTACTCTTGTGCACAAAAAATCCTTATAAGGATTTTTTGTCCTCACCAAATTTAGTAAATTTGGGTTTTGCGTCACGAAGAATCGATTTTAAGTTAGCCTCATTTGCGACATTAAAGGGAAAATACAACATTTGCAAACATCAAAAACTAAAACTACCAAATCATTTTGAAATACCTTGCTGGACTGTTAGTGAATGACAGTGTAAAGCATCCTGTAAAATCATGGCACCTGGTATACTGTCATTTTCAAGAAAAGTGGTATTTTTGTATCAATTTCCAACGCTGGTCGGCCGACCAGCGTTGGAAGACACTGGCTTTTTTTTCTTCAAATATTGGCCCCAATTGACCATCGCACTTGTTTGCAATCGATTACAAACCTATGAACGGGTACAAGCCAGCTAGACTGGTTCCCTGACCTTACAATTACCCAATGTATGTGAACTGCTCTGTTTCTTCTTATATGGAGTCAGGGAACCAGACTACAGGGAAATGATTGTTTTTCTTGGTTTTTATAGCATTTTCGAACCCAAACCAGTGTAACTATATTTAATATATATTTCCAACCCACCAATTCCATCCATTTCTGAAAATTACAGCAAAAGCAAATGATGTATATTCCCTTTAGAGGACCGTGCAATGCAATGCTTTTTAATGCCATCCTTGAAAATGCACTTTTGTGTCCCATTTAACCTTATTTTCAATGTTTGTTAAATGTTGAAAGAAGTGCTCTTTTCAATAAAACAGACCAATAAGGGATGTCAAATATTTTTGTATACATTTAAGAGGAGTAGAAAATTGCACAAAAACTGTTCCTCACAAAAAGTAATTATGTGGAGCCTTTAAAATGTTACCTATTTATTTATTTATTAGATATCCTGTGTGGATCTTTCAGTGGGACACTGTTTTTTTTAACGTGACCAGCACTTACAACAAACATTCGGTAGTATAAAAATGAAAAAAAAAGCAATAAAAACATTACAAAGAAATAATTAAGAACATTAATGAACAGTAAAATGAGACAAGGTTAATCACGATTGTTACATTGGCAGTTAAAAAGATAAAAACAAGACATACATGTAATAATAATCAGGGCACTTATATAGCGTTCTTACACAAACTGGTATCACAACGCTTTACACAAGAAAACAATTAAAGTGTATAATACAAAATGATGAAAGGAAATAATAACAACCTATGGGACAATTAAGTCTGGAAGAGATGTGTTTTCAGCGATGTTTTGAAATCAGTGAGGGAAGTGGCATGACGGATTTCATAAGGAAGATTATTCCAGAGGTTTGGAGCAGCTGCATAAAAACCTTTTTCTGAGATTGAAGAACGAGTTTTGGGTTTAGTGAGGATTCTGGTATTGAATGTCGTCAGCATAAAAATGAAAACTGACACTCGGGTGTTGTCCAATTATGTCTGACAATAGGTAAATATACAAGGAAAATAGCTGCTGTACCATATAATATTAAACTATCAGGTTCTTGTAGTGGCGTTTAAACTGGCAAGAGCGGGAGGCAATGATATTTAAGTGTCGCAGGGAGGTTATTGAATAAATTAACTCCACGAGATGCAAGTTTACATTTCCCCGAGTTAGATTTTGGATAAAGGAGGAACTAGATGACCTTGAGAAACAGGCCTGGTATTGTATGAGTGGGTACTAGAAACAAAATGAAGACAGTTGCACAGTAATTGAAGAGGCAATTTGGATGTTACTCTGACTCTGGTGAAATCCCAAGCTTGTATCATCAAAAGGCACAATCTTATCACCTATCTGCCGTACTATAGGAACAATTTGGAAAAGATGAGGAAATATTGACCGGAAAAATACTCATGAAATTTGATAGTTTTTTCTTTGAAGCAATCTTTCAGAAACGCATCTCACACGAAACTGAAATATCTACAGGATCTCAAAGGGGATACGTGGAAATTTACTTCGGGTTAAAAAAAGGAAAACCAAAACCTCGTAAATTGTGCATGTCTGACATTTGGCTGGCCACGTATTGCATGCAGTCCAATGCGTATGAAAATTGCAGACCACGCGTGTACACTGCACTTATAGCGCCCTCTATCATTTCCATATTGACTCACAGGTTTTTCCCAACTTCGGCTATTGAATCAACTGGAAGAATTGTTTAGGTTCTTGACTTAAAAACTTCGGCACAATATGAATTAATTTGTGTCAAGAGCATCGAAATGTGCGTTATTAGGCCAACGTTTAATGTCCTCCCATTTGTTTGGGTCATTAAAGGCTTCTTAAACGATTCCCAGCGTTGATTCCGACCTGGAGATGATGCCGACGTTTGGGAAACACCTTAGTACAATATTATACGCCCGCGGCACTGTCGCACCGTCCCAGATGACTACTTTATAGCAATCAACAACTTTGGAATTGAGCGATCCTTCAGCGTCTTTCACTGGTAATATTCCGAACTCGAAGACTTTATAATGTCATTTCAACCATTTATACCGTGTGTAATATTCCTTGAATAATAAGTGTTTGCGTGTAGAATAAATGATCTTTATTACCTAAATGACCGAACTATATAATGTATGGATGAAAAGCCGCCTCAGAAGCAAGTGAATAGGGTAATTATGCTTACCCTGGTCGTAAAAAGATTTGAAACACCATAAATAAAAGGTTTACTTGCGTTTAAAGTTGAGTGTTTTGATAAATCACGGTTGCTTTGGAGAAACGTTTAGGAGCTGTTTTTATTGGCCATCAAGACGATACCCAACGAGCCTATGATACTGTTCGCCTTCGCGGCCCGCGCCTCGTAGAGTGGCGGGAAATGGACCTCTTCCTGTGACGCTGGCAACTCTGGCGTCGTCGTTCGCTAGATTGAGTGTCAACTACCTTCCCGCCAAATTTACAGAGTAATTTCCCGTGCGTATGCCGCCATCGCCATCGCAAGCGCCCTGCGATCCGGCAATACAAACGCTTGTCGCGTGAGTTTGGTCAGTCGATGCACAAACGGAAGGTATCAATGTTCATTATTCTCACACATTGTGTGGGTATAATAGATTGCCGAAAAGGGGCCCCAATGATGATCCGATATGGTCTCGTACCGAGAGCAAGATGTATGGCGTGATTGCCTCAATCAAACGGCCTGAGAGACGCCCGGGTTATTGCGGCGCTTGTCTGCTGAGTTCACAGCACTGTACCCTGGAGTGATCGAACTCAGACCCGCCCTGCTCCCGCCAAACACTTCCCCATTAAAAAAAATAAAGAAGAAGAGGTGGACTTTTCGCTCCGGTCTTATAAGATCGGAACGACTGTGAAGACTTCATGCCAAAAAATGTGAATGCAATTCTCTAGACTGATCATGATCATCACGAATGACGTTGAACCCATGCCGCAGGGGGCGGAGTAGATAGGTAGCTCATCAGGATGATATAAGAGGAAATCTCATTGCAATAAGGAATTGCAAACGGGAGGAGTCGCGGTCTTTAAGGGGCCCTGATTTCTCCTCTCGTTAAATTGGATCTCACGGTTGTTTCATCATGGTTACTTGGGTCTGTTTCCTCGGATTTGTTCGCGGCGATTAGCAGCGCCGGCACTGGGCATTACACCAATTAATGCCAATTTGCGGCCAGCGCTGATTAAAAAAAGCGGAGCGTGTGGTTTTCACACGCGTGTATCTATTACCCCCAAAAGCCCAGGGGAGCGTCTTTATTGAAAATCCGATTGTGCTGTGCACGATTTTTGACACCCGAAATCTTCATCCAGTCCATGTTGACGCATATCTAGTCTATACATGCAGTATGTTATGGTGTGGGAATCGTTCGGGAGAGAAAAGGGGGGAAAGTGGCGACGTTGCAACGGCATCTGCGCGCCATAGCCGGCCGGGCCCCATGGTGGAGCGCCGCGGACCTTGGAGATTTCTTGGGACAAAGCCTGTCCAGCCCCGCTGGAGCCAGCTTGGCGAGGCAGTCCTTTTACGGTGGGCTGTCGTTCCGCTGCTTGGTATTCATGGCAGGGCGGTAATTCCGACGATTTATTTCCCAATTATCTTGTTTTGTCCGCTGTAAATTATGCCCAGTTATGTGGGTTAGCGCCGTTTCTATATTGATCGGGTTTGATTCTCTATACGCGAAGCATGTATCCCCAATCTTTTTTGTCTTCTTCAGAAAGCGAGGGCAAGCAATGATGAGTTTACAATTACCGCATGGGTAAATGGTCCGTGGTGAATTAGATCCACTAGGAACTTTCCTCGGCTCAATTTAGTTAGAGTCAATAAAAATGTCCGCTTATTGACGTATTATTTAAATAGATCAGACGAGAATTATATGATGTTAAATTTTGTCTGATGATTTCGTCGTTGTTATTGGATTGTAAAATTACATGTAAAAATAAAGGCTTAAAGGGTCCATGAAGTAAATTTTTCTAAGGAACATATTTTGTGCAACTTTCTAATCTATTCCTCTTTAATGTATGCTTACAACTTGATATCCCTTTTTGGTTAATTCTGTTGAAAAGTGCACTTGGTTTTTAAAATTTAAACATTTCCATGCCTTTCCGGACAACTGAGGGCGCTGTTGCTGTGATGTCATTTCAGGCAGTCACTGTTCAGTTTGGGGGTTATCCGTTCAAATTGTGAACCCAAAAGTACTGACACAACAACGAATCACGAAAGAACAGAAAATTTACGACCGCAAAATATCCAAAAGTTGGTCAACTTTTGGTGCTGAAATAACTGTAACATTGACGTTTCTGCCTGAAATGACATCACACATTTTCTCATGAATATGAAAATTCGCATTAGCATAAAAAACAAAAAGGCACCAAGATACCCTTGAAAATGGCAAAACGCAAATTGAAAATAGGGTTAAATGGGACACAAAGGTGCATTTCCTAGGACTGCTTTAAACAAAGGACATTGATGGGCCCTTTAATGATACATTTTTCGTATCATCATGGTATCAGACATTACTGAATGGCAAGAGATTTATCGGAAGATTGGCCATTCTTCTCGCTACATGAAAACAAATTAAAACGGGTAAGTATCCCTAGTCTTCAAGTTATGCTGTTGATCTTATACTCACGAGACGGCCGGTTTTACATCGGGCTCCCCGTATCCTTTTGGTCAAACAAAATGAGTGTGCTTTCACTCATGTGCCAAGTTCAGAAGTTGCCAGACTGTTTTGCAAGGGTTGCACTAGTTGCCTCGCTTTCAGTAAAAAAAAATGCACTTTGACCCACTGAACAGGAAGCGATGTACCATCCACACTCTGAAAAATTCCGGAACAGATTCGACCCTAAATGTTGGTCAAATTTGTCCTGACACTCTTTCGGATCAAAATGACCATTTCTCTCCCCGACCCCCTGACAGAATGACACTTTTCCGGACCAGATGTCCTGCAAAAGAGATTCAGAGATAATGATAGACCCGGACTAAAGTGTCGGGTCAAATCTCACACAGATCCGGGTCGAAGCTGACCCGGAACTTTTGAGAGTGCCCACTTTAATCATTCAGTGAGCACAGGCTTAATCTCCAAGTATTATTTTTAATTTACTTTCTATTGCTTCACTTCATAATTCCTGAAAATATGAACGCTCCCATGGTGTAACCGTACTGTTAACCGTTTACTTCATATACACAGGGTTGCATATAAATTACCTCATATACACTGCGTTGCATTACAAAGGCTGCGTTCCGCGCGCAACAGAGAACTTAACTGCAACCAACCGCTCAGTCTCATGTCTGGCAGGAAAGCTCGCTGTAATATCAGGTGTTACACCGCAGAGATTTCTTCTTTTTCTTTCTTGCAAAGCAAGTTACAACCCTTTATCCTTTCAGCTTATTGGGACGATATAATCAAACAAATGTTGACTACTGTGGTGTGGGATCTGTCGTTTTTAACCCCCTCGGGGCGCATATCACCCTCGGCTTCACCTCAGGTGCATTGCACCCCTCGGGTGTTAAAAATGCCATATCCCACATCACAGCAGTCAAAAATTGTTCATACATCGTTTTTGTGTGAAAGCCATTCTCTCCAAAGTTTATACACATGAAGACATCCGATGCGCATCACATTACATCTGATGTGTTGCATCTAAAACGGTTTATTCATTGCTGCTTGTCGTTATCTGACCCTGCAATAAATAAGGAGATTTGCTAACCACAAAAGCTCTAGCTATATGCATGAGAAGGATGAACGAGTGAAGAAAAGTTGATGCATAATATTAGCATTTTTTCCGAACTTTTGAATTTCCTCATCTCGTTTCCAATCTTGTTGGATCTAAAAGCTCCTCTAAAACAGCGCCGTTAAGAGGAGCATGCAGCGGCCCCATTTATTTCTAAGTGAAGTTTCAAGAGGATTTTAGGCAGGGTCATGATCCAATCCGACCAAGTTCGATTTTTTTTCTCCCCTAGGATTTCCAATATTAGTGAAAGTGTAAAGATAAAAGGAATGCTATAACTTTACTATATCATCACACTTAAAGGTTACAAAGTATTTCGCAAATAAACACATCGCTGTATATTATTGTTTTGCTTCCATTACCTTCTAAAACACAGGTAGCATATGTTGCACCATAGAGCAAGTGTCTTGCCAGATGCCAGTTAAAAATTGCCCAAACTCTTAAAAAAGCCCCTGTTCAGATTTGACCCCAAACGACACTTCTCTGGATCAATTTTCCTGTCATTTTGACCAAGAAGCCTTGGCAAACGTGTCATTCTGACACAGGAAAGTGTCATTTTGGCTCAACTTGGGGGGTCAAATTTGACCCAAATTTGACTCGGACTCGGACTTACTCGGACAACAGGTCAAATTGACCCGGACTGTGATGAAAACTGACCGGGACTAATCAAACCCGGGGCTTTTTATTAGGGTGAGGGTTATTCCTTGTTTGGGCAATTCTTCCTAAAATGCAATCTTGCACCCGGATTATCAATCCAGCTGTAGTCAGTTGTCAGCTAGAACAACACAGTTTACCCAATTTTATTCACAAACTGTATTTGCGGTGTTTCATTCTTTCTTCGGGTTTATTTGCTATTCTGCAGCTTTCCGACTATAAATTACGTGGGTAAATACCCTCGACGTTGGGGATTGAAACTGACCCAGTTACGCAGCAATCGGGGCTGAGCGAGTCTTATTCACCGCGGTCATCAAATACACATTCATGATTTCAAATCAACTGACAATCTCCCGACCCGCATTTTTACTGCATTTTATTTACCTGACACTGACGATTTTTTTTTGTTTAGTTAAGTCAAGAGACCCCGGTTCCGAGCGGGCAACTTTGCCGACGGCTTGGCCGGCTCTGAGCTTCAAATCCCTCCCTAAATAACGCCTGGCGTGCCCGGTTAGCGTCGACACAGTATTAATATTCCGCTCCAAGAAAGGGGCCATGTTTTTCAATGAATGGCGGGATAAAGGCCCTCTAGCGAGTCAATTAAGAAATGGCTATTGTCGATGATCCCGAAATCAAGACTGAAAATACAGCGACAAAGGCGGACGTTGTTTCCAGCGATCGAACTCAGACAACCCTCGGAAATGGGGCAAGGGGTAACAAGTTCAAGACGTGATTTGCATCATTTAAAGCGTCACAATAATATCACAATTTGTGACATTTCTCCTTAGTCTAAATTTCTTGTTAATCTTAGCAATGTTTAGGCTATAGGGCTATTTAAATAAATTTAAAAAAAATGGGTGAAGCACCCTTGCAATTTTGAGTTGTGCGAAAAAACACAATTTAATATCCTTTCTCATTTATCCAAATATAACTGTCAACAAAATAGGCCTACGTTTCCGATTTTTTGCATTATAAAAAACCAACGACAAATCGAGGCTCTTGAACGATGACACTTCAGTCCGCAATTTGTCCA
The DNA here is from genome assembly GCA_029964075.1 of Patiria pectinifera. Classification (NCBI taxonomy): domain Eukaryota; kingdom Metazoa; phylum Echinodermata; class Asteroidea; order Valvatida; family Asterinidae; genus Patiria; species Patiria pectinifera. The sequence goes on from CM057133.1 coordinate 17,899,926, forward strand.
ACTAAAGTAACGTTTTTCCTAGTTGCCAGGAATCATGTAAACCTCACCGTTTTCTTTCAGTTGTAAACAACTTCGTGGGCAGCCATTTTCGAAAACCCGGTTTCGTCTCCGATTCGGCGACATGAAAATGTTTTTGCTCAATGACTTCGGATACTCATGCTTTATATATGGATCGATGTTCTGCTTCTTAAGGAAAACCAAATCCCATGACAATGAGAGCAACTGTTTTAGCATATTCATTGGGTTTGGACTGAACGGGTTGTGAGAGAAACGATGTACCGAAGCTGGGATTTTTTTAATCCCTTAAGGTTTCCATAGCATAGCGCCCTCTTGCGGTGGGTGAAAGTCAAAGGTTGTTTAAGAAAAATTAACCAAGTAGGTTTTGATTGATGGGTCATACGTCAGCAGAGGGGTTTCAATGCTTGTGCCACATACATTTGTACTTCGCTTACATCTAATGCCTCATTCATTCCAACCGCACAACTCTCGCAATTATCATCCTGCAATTATGTGCTTTTATCGATGTGTTTATCATTAATTTTAGAAAAAACAAAAAGACAAAACAAAAATATTGCAGGTCTCTGGTGGAGATGCATAATTATTTCGAATCGGTTGACACTTTTAAACAGAAACGTCTCTGTTTCTCTGTGTGGTTTTATTTAATTTTTGGAAAAGTAAAAAAAAGTTGAAAAAGCATGGAACCAAATAACATTTTCGTGAATATTTTACAACAATCGTTGTTTGGACGTGGTTCGTTGTCGGCATGGAGTAAACATCTCGTAGTTGATAATTGTCACCACAACTTAGGGCCTACATGACATTTTGGATTGGTGTTGGAACAGCTAGCCTTTAGGTGGTTGATTTGAGATTCATTCTTTTTGTGAAATTATCTGTGATTTCTACCTTTTTTACTTGATTTTTAATATGATTAACTTTAGGCCTATGCATGTACCACAAACTTGAGGGCCACAACTAATGTATGAGAAAGAAAGAGAGATGTAGTTTGGTATTGGGTCATTCTGTACATGCATTACGCCAAAAAAAATCGTGCAAATCAAAGAGGTTATATAAAAGCCTCGAAATAATGAGGGACCTTTCCCTTGAAGATTTCTCTCCACCAAAAATAATGGGCCTAAAAGAAAAGAAAATCGTGGCCCAGTTACATTGCATGCAGTCACGAGTGATCGAGCTGGGTAAAGCCTCCATCAACTTTCCATGAAAGTTTTCCCTCGCAAATGACGCTGGGGAACATCGGGGGATCAGCGCTCGTCCGCCGGGCCGCGCGTAGTGACGGCATGACGGCCCGCGCTCCCGGTCGGTGGCTTCATTTAGCATTCCCGTCGTTGAGTCCCCGGCGCTTCGGCAGCAAAACTACGTCTAACAACAAACTAAAGGGAGAGAAAGAAAGAAGAAGAAGAAGAAACAAAAAAAACCTTTCCTGGGATCATTGGATTACACGTTAATACTGCCATTAGATTGGGCCCGTCGCAGAAAGAGATGTGGCAGGGTAATGTGGTTGTCTGTCATTCCCTCCATATCTCCATATAATTCAAAGCTGCATATTCATCGAGCCATCGTCTTAATTGTGATCTCCTTCGGTAAGATCTCCACGTTATTAAACTGGCTGTACTTTCCGTCTGCCAGTGACCATAGATGTACCTAAATCTACACCAGGGATTATTATTTTTATGTAAAAGCTTTTTTTTACGTAAAAGCGATAGACCAAGTTGAAAGCCATCACTCATAAGAAGTGAGGTCTATTTGCGAAACTAAAAAAAATAAAAAATTTAAACGACTCAGCGAGTGAGTGAGTGATTTTCAGACGCGGAGAGGGAGCCAGTCGTTTATTTCAATTTTCTGCATGGATTGCGAGCCACTGAGGCCGGCGTCTCCAGGCACGGGGAAAAAAAACTCATCAAAACCAATGAAATTATCCGCCTGAGCTGTCATTAAGTACCACATCGATGTTATGATGGGTCCAATCATCTTGCAAGTTCTCTCTCTAGCTCTCTGTACTCCTTCCCCCTCCTCCACTTCCCTACCCAATCCGCATTAGTTAAGACTGACGGATCTGCATTGCCTGGCAATCAACTACGTGTATACGATACCTCCAAGCCCGTACCTCTTCTCTCCATACGCGTCTGTAATGACTCCATGGCAATTTTCTATCTCCAACCACGAACCAGATAGGCTCTTCGATTCGCCGAGGCAATTATTCGTGGAGAGAATTATATTGCTTTTTTCACGGGGGCATTTACCCAAGGGAGGATATTGAAGTTGATGGGACATTGCTTTGATGAGAATCTGGGAATTAAGTGGACGGGAAATATTTGGTCATAGAGTGCTTACTACTCCGCGGTAAAGACGGCGATTTCCGGAGTATGGAGTGCGCGAGTGACATGTCAACTTTATGGATAGGGGAAACAATCAATCCTTTTTTTTTTGATACTCACAAAATTGTTGACTGTTTTTCTGAAAGCATCAGTTTTGCAGAAATGGCTCCAGTACGGGTTTAATGAGCATAATTATGAGTATATGAGCATAATGAAAGACGAGTTCGCGACATTATAACTTGAATGTTCACGCCAAAAGAAAAGTTGTTTTCAAAATGTTTTTGGTGCCACGTGATGTCAGGCCGTCTGCCTTAAACCTATCCATTGTAACAGGATTTGATCGAAAACAGGATTACTGCAAAAACTTAAAATTTAAGAAAAGTAGGATCATTTGCTTTTTGTCCATTTTTTCTTTTCGTTTAAAGCAACAACATTGCTCAACTTAAGAAGGATGCATAACAATCTCCCCTGTTGGAGTTTCAGCTCAGTGGATGCAAACAATTCTTTACAAACATACATAGAGAATTCCACCGGGAAACTTTGTTCCTAATTCGGCATAGGCCTAGACTCGAGTCGTAAGTCCATGAATTTTCCCAAAGATTAGCTGTAGCAACGGTCGAAACATTCGCGCATGAACTGCTGCTCATTTGTATTTACACTGCGTTTTTGTCACAACTTTGCGCAGCCTGTTTCAACTTCTCTGCCTCGTTTCCCTTTGCACTTTTTCGGTACAGCGAAAGTGAGGATTTTTTTGCGTCCAAAGAGTTCGGCATGCGACAGACACGAGCAAAGAATTTCAATTGTTGCCTTGCAACAAACGCTTGAAAATCAGTTGCCTTGGCCGTGACATGACACTGTATCGTACATTTTGCAGAAGCAAGGAAAAATAAGCAATTTTGTTTTCTATAAATGGATTTCATTGCTGACGCACGTAAAAAGTGCGCGTGCGGGCCCCTCATTTTGAAACCACCTAATTCATGTTGTAGTTTTTATCCAAATGATAACATTTCTCAGGGTATTAGATACCAGTCCTATATCTTCACTTTCACCAAGCTATCTATCAGTTAAAGCAGTAGGTATTTTCTGGGTAATTGTAAGGATCCCACGTGGCTTCGACATCCGTTTAACAGTTAAAACACCGTTTGTCAGTGTATATTGGCCCGTGGGACCGGAAATAAGAACATATGCTCATTCGAATCGGTTCGCTTTTTTGTGCCGAAACAAAAGAAAGTCAAACAGAGAAAGGGCACCTCCCATTTAACCTTATTTTCAATTTTCATTTTGCCGTTTTGAAGGGTATTTTGGTGCCTTTTTGGTTTTATGCTCATGCCAATTTCCATATTCATGAGAAAAACTGTGATGTCATTCCGGGCAAAAACCTCAATGTTACAGCTATTTTAAGCACAAAAACTTCCTGGAATTTTGGATATTTTGCTGTCGTAAAATTTATCTTCTTTGGTGATTCGTTGTTGTGTCAAAACATGGCAGTAAGCCAATGAGCAACCCTTTCTCACAAATGATTCAACGAGTAAATTTTGTGTTTACAATTTGAACAGAAAACCCCTAAACTGAACATTGTCTACCTGAAATGACATCATAGCCCTTAGTTGTCCGGAAAAGCATTGATTTAAAAAAAAATGTTTAAAGAAGTGCACTTTCAATCAAATTAATCAAAAAGGGATGTCAAATAGTTATCATACATTTTAGAGGAGTAGAAAGTTATTACTATTTTTTTTAATTACTAATTGGGTTTATTATCACCATTTAGCAGCTCAAAAGCCGAATTGCACAGTGATGTACACTTAAAAGTTAAATTGAATCAGAAATAAACACAATTTAATTAGAGAAACACAAACACAGTTAGAGAAATTAAAACACATACAAAATCCACAATTACAATCCATTATTCTAAAAAAAAACACGCTTGGATAATAGTAATTAAAAATGTCTACAGTTACAAATCCAATGTTGAACTATTGATGAGTCTGGTGAGATAGGGTACTGGGCTGTTTCTAAATCTCTTGGATGAACTGGGATACTCCTCAAGTGTTCTACTCGATCTAAGATTCATAGTGTGTTAACTTTTTGATTTAGGGAACCACTCATTAAATCTGCCGGATTTAAAAGCACTTAGAGCAAAGTTTGTACACAAAGCGGTTCTTCTATCATAAAGGTGATCCAGACACAGAGTAGACAGAGCATGTTCGTAGGCCTATTGACTTCCTAGACTATACGGCAAACTCGTTTTTGGATCGACTGAATTCGATTGGTCTGTTTGAGTGTAATGCTTGAGTGCCAAACCGGCGATGCGTATTCTAGGACTGGTCAAACATAACCTGTATACAGTATATACAGTCACAAGTTCTTTCGGAGTAAAACCAGTTTCGTTCAGTTTCACGAGCATGAATAATTTTCTATTTGCTTTACCTAACATCTCGGCAATGTGCGAGTCCCACTTTTTAAAGTTGCACAAAATGTGTTTCTAAGAAAAACTCATCGCATGGACCCTTTAAATGATATTGACGCCAAATAGTTGCGGTTTTTCTTTTTAATTAAAAAAAAAAACAGTTTCAAGAGCAGGCATTGCGAGATAGACACGCCAAAAAAAAATAACACAAAACACTGCACGATTTCCAGTGTATTTATGCGCACCCGTGCCCTTACATTAATGCTCTTTCCAATTACAAATGTATATCGTTCCTTTGGAAACGCGTTTAAGCGCCCTTAAAACGCGCATTCCAAAACGAGAGTGCCCCTTTAACATCAAACGTTCAAAACCACTAATATACTTCAGGTGGTTTTTACCAAAGGTACAGGATATCTGAGCGTGCCGACGTTTTACAAACGTCAAAACTATAGTCCCTTTGTATGTTCAGAATCGATCTGGTATCACTGCGGCCTGGAGTTCGGAATATAGTAACTCTAGTCCGGAGATTACCCGGAGCTTCGAAACTGCTCCCTCGCCGTCGCCCCGTCTGCGTCGCTCCCGTCGTGCCCCGTAGAGTCCGGGTGACATCCAGTCATACCCACTAGGCTGAAGACTTCCATCTCTTGTATATAGATGAACAAAAGTTTGTTAAGGAAACAAAAAAGTAAAGGGCCCACTTTCACGGAGCTGTTGAGCAAACAATAATATTTCTTAGCACATGAAACTAGCTGAAATGTGGGCTGGTATTACCATGTCTTAGGTTAATTTATGCAGGATAGCAGGGACATGAGCGGATACATGAAATCTCCGTGCAATCGGGTTCTTGAATATGCATGCCAGGTGTACCGTTCTATACTTTCTAGCTTAGGCCTAAGCAAGAAACAGTTGAATTTACTGGACCAATAAATCCAATAAAATTGATCCAAGCCTTAAGAATGATCAAATCCTATATATGAGCAGGCATTGGAACAGTTAAATATTCAAACTTTCTGTGAACAATTTCTCGCTGACAAGTCCAATTCCAACCACAATCCCAATCATTTACTAATTAAACATCAGTAGGTGTCATATGTATTGCTCCAAAACACATCTGTTTAGCCCGCCTCTGTGCAGACCAAACAAGTACAAAAACAGTTTTTCATCCCATGGTATAATATTCAATCTTTACTTCTGGCCCAAAGTTTCCAAATTGATTTGTATCGTGTCGATGGTGTCGATTTGTAATTTGAGTGTTCAATAATCTTAAATTTATTGAAAATACTAAAGTGTTTCAATTGATCTTCTTAAATTGCTGTGTTTTTATCCAATCATTTTTAACGTATTTGTGGTTGCAAATAAAACAAAACAATAATAAAAATTATATATTTTAACACTAGAAAAATACGGTGTAGTGTTTATTTCAATTTTCAATTTTTAATTTTATTTCCATCAAACGCAAAGTAAAAGTATCATGAGAACAAAAAGCGGTTGAAGGCATGATTTTAAAAAGCCGGAGCTCATAAGGGGCATGCCTATACTTAATGCAAAATTGTAACAAAGAATTATTTAAAGACAAACAGACAAACTAAGTACAAATGAAACACAAACAATAGCCAAGGACGGACAGACGAACATACAGACAACATGGGTCAAAGAATTACATAATAATGAGACTAAATACATACTATTGGCGGAAATAGGGAGCAAAATAGCTGGTCGAGGCGGAGAAAGAGAAAGATGCTATGCTTATTGTATACAGGGTGAGTAAAAAAAAAGAAACCCAAATGTCGGGACTATTGTTTTATTGAAGTTCTGCATGTAGCACTTTCAAAATCTAGTACATGAAAGCCCAATTCAAAAGCTTTCTTTTAGTACATGAATCATTTAAATGGCTCGTGTACTTTTCAAGTTACAGAATTTTAAACACAACTACCGTTAAAGTTCTGCCCACAGATCACAGAAAATGTGTGCGTTCTTTCAGCAAAACGAAAACAATTCGCACACATCCCTATGTGATTTGTTTTCGTTTTGCTGAAAGAACACTGAACTTTTTTGCAATCCGTGGACAGAACCTTAAAACGGTGGTTGTGTTTGAAATGCTGTAACTTACAAAGTACATGAGTGATTTGAATGATTCTTGTACTAAAAGAAAGCTTCTGAATGGGGCTTTAACATCCTAGATTTTGAAAGTGCTACATGCAGAACTTGACTAAAAGAATGGTCCCAACATTTGGGTTTCGTTTTTTTTTTACTCACCCTGTATACACCAAACATTTTGTCAACAAGGCTTTGTCTTATACGGTGTCACACTTTTCTAATACAACTGGAAATAAATGAGCTAACGGTAAGTGAAAGCTTAAAAAATTGTCAAATCGATTTGAGTTTTTACCCCAAATTTGAAGAGACATGACTACGGTTATATTCCAAAAACAATCTAGGTCGTTTATAGGTCGAGGGTTCGAACTACAAGTGGATGTCTTTTTCACGATCAGTAGAAAGGTAACTCATTTAGGAAACACATGATTAAGCATTAGCAATTAATATATGAATAAATAATAAAAATGTTTGTAATTAGCCATTGAAAGGTGTTTTAAGGCCACCGCTCGCATTAATTTAACTCCAGGGCATGTACGTAGAAATAGCAGCGAAGAGACGGCAGAGAAATGTAGCATTCAATGAGATTGGCCAGATCGGCATGTACGGACCCCATGCCATGGTTCCCATCATAACGGTGGTTTGTCAGGACAGGACTGCGTGCACGGTGCTCCGGGCATGAGTCGGGCCCGGTGACGACCGGGTGCCGGGGAGCCAGAACCCGGGCGACCAAGCTGGCTCTAGGCTCGGTGCTCCCACACGAACCACCTCGGGAAATATACAAGTACATCCCCGTCTCCCTGCGTTCATTTCATTATAATCAGTGGTGGAACAAAATTGGGAAATTTGAAACTCGCACGCAACAGGTCCGTAATTTTATCAACCCCCCAAATACTTCCTTTAACACATGCATTTAATTGTTTGATCATTGTACCTGGCCTTTTCCTGAAATTGCAGGAGACTGACCCACTTTTTCCACACAAAAAAACAACCTTCCCCTAATCGAGTTTCCAGGGATTATGTGCTATAGATAGAAGAGAACTCCAGCTTCTGTTATACCCCAAATATCCTAACCTTAAGTAACCGAAATGTTTCTAAATTTTCCAAACAAAAACAGAATATATTTTTTTTGGAGAAATCGTCCCTAAAATTGACTAATTCAAAGCCTTTGTTCATACCGCTCTTTCCCAATGAAAACTCTCCAGCACCGCTCATTTTGATTCAGTGAAAAGGGGAGGGGCATGGCGTGGAATTCCATGCTTGTATCATCAAAGGCACAATCCTATCACCTAGAGAGACGGACTTTACCAAGAAAACATCCCTCGAACAGGCTCCGGGGCGAATTTTCTTTTCCCAAACGACATCCGCATACATGGTTATTTAGCGCCCTGTTCGATACTTTTTTGATAGCAGTAACATGTATATAATATTTCGTCTTGGCGAGCAGTGCGATAGCTCAGTCGATACAGGGCTGTGATTTTGCACTGCGAGGTCGCGGGTTCGAAACACTGTTTTGCATCCAATTTTTTTTTTCTTTTCTAACCTGGGGCTTCGGAGGATTTTTTCAAAAAGGGAAATAAAGTCCAAATGTCATAACGTTCGAATTCATTTTTTTTTCTTCTTATTGTATATTCTCCAATTTTATAAGTCCAAAACGCCATAGCGTACACCCATATACGGATGTCGTTTGGGAGAAAAAAACAATCGCCTCCGGGGGTGCATTCGATTTCAGCTTGTTTGTAACAATAATTCATGGGCCAGTCAGTTTCTTTCTTTACCTAGGCTCATTCCTATGTAGCTCCATGGTTCAATACAACAGTCTTGAATCAAACAAATGTTACTTGTGTTGCAGTAATGACACACGAGTCAACACTCACGAGTCTATGATGTAATGTTTCAATTCATGGTTGCGGGGAAAAACAAGAGTTATAATATCATTCACAAGTTCAGGGGCGAAAGAACAAAACAATTGTTACAACACTCACATAACGACATGCTGTTGTCGGTTTCGCCATTTTGTCCGCAGTAATTTTGTGACGTCACTTCGGTGCTTGTGTCATAACTGCGCATATGCAATTTTTTTTATTATTATTAAAGCATGGAGGAATTCCTCCATGATTAAAGTGACCACAGTGGCCATTTGCCTTTTTGCCGACATCACTGGACAGAAGTGTGGTTTTGCCCTTTCATTTTCCCCAAGATGAATTAAAAGTACAGAAGCTCTCGTGACTTACAACAACCGTGTACCTTTAAAACTCAGAAGCAGATTCACATCTGGTCTCCGTTGATTGGATCATTGGACCATCATCTTCATTCCATTCGTAAAAGGGCTCCGAAGACTGCCCAATTACTAATCCGTGGTGAGCGACCCGAAAATAGAGCCGTGTCGGCCTCGATGATATTAACCCATGTCTTATGGCGGAGGCCAGGCTAGCCGCAAGGTCCCACAGGGGTGTTACCCCCATCGACGGGACTGCGCGGACTAGCTGCCGCGCGCGGCAACCACTCAAAAGAGACCGCCATAATTGTAAGTGTATCAGAATTGATCAGCAGTTTGTCTAACCATGGAGCTATAAGGTCTAACGGACAAGGAGCCGGGGTTACAACCCTGCCGTCGGTATGCGGCGTGGCGCCTGCTGCACGGCCCCACGAGCTCCACAGGGACACCCCTCCATGTGGGCCCTTGCCAAAGACTTACGCTACTAGCAACAATTTCCGACCCAACTACCAATCAAGGAATAATACAATTATGGCTTAAATCATAGGGTTTGATTTCACCGGCGCGGATTAAATGTCCCAGTCCAGAGTCTGTAGTAGAGTTGACTTCCACCACAGCGTGATTGGGAGTGAACGGCTAGGTCCGGTATTACAATCATGAAAAGCTGTTTGTGTATTTGCTGTGATGGTTGGTATTTACCAGTGGTGAACCACTGTTGCCGCGCAGAAGAATAAAAATGCTTGCTGTAGCTGGCCGGGTGTGTTGTGCCGCGTCGGCCCGTCAGAACTCAGCACCGTCACGGTAGGAGATCTAGCGGGATGCCCCGGCGGTGGCGTTTGAACGCACTAACTTGTTTCCTCACTCGGGCAACAGCGGGGACTCTGTGATTACCGAATCAAGAGTCATGCAAAGAAATTAGCCCCCGAATACCGGCCCGCAATAACCGATGACGCTTTTTTTTTGAAGAGGGAGAGCTAAATTATCTCGGGGACCAATTCGGTGAAGAGTCAACAACAAAATAGCGGGGGGTCACAGGTCACAAGACCCTGGCAAAAATGGCCGTTGACGGCTAGTGGTGAATGAAGTTCTTGTATTATAAAAACGTAGGTCCTTCATGTCGCACACCTTATCCAAACCCGTTCCTTGAAGTTGATGATCGTTCAGTTTCGAGGCAAATAGATGAAGAACTGGGGAGACAGGATCATTTTAAGGAAAAGAAATGGCCAGTGTGTTTATCAATCTTTTACCGTACGGAGGAAAGAACCACTGGGGTGAGGGTTAGACAAAAAGTTTAAGACAAGTCTTTCGGACGAAAAAGGGGACAGCACAGGGAACCCACTACGACAGGTGGCCCCACCATGTGCACGCTGCAAACCGCCTCCACCTTAAATCACTGCTAATTGATTGTTGTCGAGTTCGAGCCACTCGGTAATTTCCCCTCGATTTGCGATGGTTCTGCTGTCGCAGCAGGATTCGTTCGGCAAAAGAAATGGGCCCGTCGTATTCACGATGGCGGTGTCACGTGATCGGTCTTGGCTGGTCCCAGTCTATGGTCTTTTTTACACCCAACTGACTCACAGACTCAGTATTGAAGGGAATAAACAACATGTGCAAACATCCAAAAACAAAACTACAAAATTATTATGAAATACCTTACTGGATTGTTAGTGAATGCATAGAGCAAAGTGAATGACAGTCTAAAGCAGCCTGTAAAATAATGGCACCTGGTGTGTGTCAAGAACAGTGGTATTTTTGTATCAATTTCCAACGCTGGTCGACCGACGTCGGCGTTGGAAAAAACTGGGTTTTTTTTCAAAAACTGCCCCCCAATTTACCATATTTAGTTACCTCGCATTTTGTTTGCAATCGATTACACGCCTATTGATGCAATGCCGCAACGGGGCTTCAAATTATAGGCTTTGTACTACTGCGCAGAAAAACAAAATGTGACCGGTATGTTCTCACCTCCAACATGCCCCTCTCCACAGTTTCTGTATCTTTAATTCCTTTAATTCTTATTTTTACCTGTCAATTTGAAATAAAAAAAATGAAAGATCAAAAAGAATAAATGAGAAACTCCAAGCCTTAAAAAAGTTCACTGTAATCTTCTGTAGTGAGGGTGTCACATGGTCGAAGCAGATATTAAGTTACTGGGTAAACTTCAATTCATCTGCAAGTTGAAAAAAAAAGTACGGCCCATAATTGTGACCTGTTCTGTCAAAATCAGACTTTTCTGGGCATAAGGTCGAAAATGATATTTTTACATATTGTTAACTTATGTTCTTTTTCCTTTTAATAGGTGGTTTAGTTTTTGAAACCGGTCATTCCTGTGCAAAGTTATGCTATTTCGAAGTTCATTGTGTAGAACAGTAGAAAACGGAGAAAATGGCCACGAACGTCACAAAACAGTTATTTCTTTAACTGATATACCTCATCAAAACCATCAAAAATAGTATATGTAGAGTTCAAATTAGGGTTTTAAACTTTTATAATATATTTTAGACAAGTTCAGAATTACAAATATGCAAAAATTTGAAAATCGATAAAATTCACCCCCACAGCGTTTTTTGGCCCTTTCTCAATTTCAACCTCTCCCCAGAAGCGTCTGATTTTGACAGAGCAGTGCGTTCGCCATCTTTTATCTGTTAGGTAATTAGATCAGGATCTTTCTGAAATCAAAGAGAGAAAGACAAATATTAGAGATGCGAGTACAAAAAAGACACTGACCTTGGGCTTGGGGATTGCTTTACAATCAACGCTCAAGCGTGCCCCTAGATTGCATTGGTGCAACACTCTAAATTCCAAAGAGTGAAAATTCACTCCATTCGAGTGAAGATTCACTCCCACAGTCGGAAAAAAGGGACTAGACGTTTTAGAGTGAAATTCCTTCAATCGTTAAGATCGAGTTTTCACTCGAGCTTCGTCTGCAGTGGTTCTTTTCTCAGACTATTTCAATCAAACATAGGAGCGATTTTTCACTCTAAAACGTCTAGTCCATACTTTCACTCTTTGGAATTTAGAGAGTAGTCTGGGATGGGATGCGACGAAGAAACTGTAACAGCCCTTCGCGAGGAGCGTTACTTGAATTCCCGATAACTGTAGGCCTTGTATTCATGGTGTATTATATGAACCGTACGAAGCAAGATAGCTACCCACCAGACATGGGGGGGGAGCTATCAAATTCAAAGGCCTTGGCCGGCTTGGCCGGACCGCATAACTCTCTCAACCTTTTAAAAACGATTCTGAAACTGGTGTAACGACCAATCTATAAAATATTCTTTTATCATTAGCAGAACAAATGCATCAAGGGCCCATAAAAGATGGTCAAAACTTCTGCTGGGCCTCGCGCTGAGCGGTTTCGCAGCCTGGCCGGGAAGACTCGTGGCGTCGGCCGTAATTCGTGAGTTAACAAGGGACAAGGACCGGCCCCGGCTGGGATCGTCAGTTTTAGATTTTTTTCTCTTCCCTTAGATTTTTTTTTTAGTTTGCTGCTATAACGTAAGAACCCTACAGACCTCCAAATTCCCCCTAAAATATTCCTGCAGACTGCCTCTGTTATTCTAACTAATTAGAAACTGTTGATGTTCAGACGGCCGCTTTTTCTACAGCGCCCAACCAATTGGTCTCTACAGGGCAGCTAATGAGAAACACACATGGTATTCACCGGGCCTCGGGGCCTTCGAGGCCCGACCGACCGGCTGACTGCAAGCCGGGAAACACGCTGTAACCCTAGTTTTCTTATCACTGAACATTTAATACAGCCGCTTCCTGTACTGTGTGTAGTATTTGTACTGTACTTTAAAGACTCAGAAGACTGGACCAACTTTATGCTGCAATTCTACTCGCCGCATGCCGATACCTCATTGCCCCAAATCAGACAATTTCCTCAGCAATCCAGATCACCTGTACCGACTGCACCGGTTTCCCCTCCTTGTTACCTGGCCAATAGAGCACACCTGTAGTGGCCGGCGGGCGTTTGATCCCTGGGCCCTCGGGATCAAGCGCCTGTATATCGGCGGGGCCGGCCCCGTGGACCGGCCGGCTCTAGGCACACCACGATTGCACGGCTACTCGGCGTATAAACGCGACGACAGACAACCCAATTACCGTCGCATTTGTCCGGCGTATTTACATAGTGATTATACCAATAAGTTAAACAAACATGACACGCAGCGGGCCTGTAACGCTTTCACGGTAACATATGATATCCATTGACAGACACAGTCAAGTATGATCGTGCCTACCAAGTACCAGCCGCTCTTGCCGACCTGAATTTTCTCTCTCCGGATTTTATTTCTCTCGATGTTCCTCCAAGTTCCCCCAGATCAAAAACTGAAACTTTTTTTTTCAAGGCAGACAAAAACGCCTACAGATATTTGGCCAAGCCGGTGTAACGATTTTATAGACGCCACTGTTTTTGTACTCTGGTGTATCACGAACAACTGTTCTCTGAGGACCTCAATGACTTCACCAATAATGAAATTGACACTGTGGAAAAATCAACGGTATTCGCTTTCCATATTTTTGGCCCCTAGGACGATTTTGAGAGTGATTTGACTCCAACCTGTCGCACTAAACCTGTTGAATCTGCAGGGACTAGTGTCATGGTTTCTCGCCGTACAGAGAAACACGATTGTCCTTTTTTGGTGAACGTTTTGGTGGAAATCCATTACAATATGATTTTTTTATTATTTGAGAATAAGTATTAAGGTCCATAAAAGCTAAATATGCAGTGATTTAACAATGCATGCAATATAAGGTATTTTTGCCTTCGCGAATAAAAAGTTTGTGCAAAATCTCACAACTTTCCAAAATATCTGTAAATAACAAGAAATTAAGAAACCCTTCAAGAGAAGGCTCAAATTAAACCCTCATTCCTTTTCTACCAATACTTTGACGTCTTGAATGTTTTACTTAGGCCTACACCACAAATCAAAATATTTCAGTTTCATTTCACTAAATGGTTTTAACATTTCTTCTGTTTGATATATTTATGGGGGAAAAATTGTGTCTTTAAAAAATCACCGAATAACAAACGAAAGCTAGTGAAAATAAATTACATGGTCATGAAGAGCCCTCCCTCTTCATAAAAAGTGCAGATTGCCAAGCCCCGATAAAATTTAGGCAATAGATAGTTGGCTGCCTGGACATGAAAAAGTGGGCTCAATGTTAGTAAACAAAGGAAAGGACAATATTTGGGGACTTTGTCTGCGCGTCAATAATGTAGGCACGCTTCTTTGCGCATTATAGTTTCAGGGTTTGTTAAGGGGAGACAATTGCTGTGCACTTGTGTAAGATGGTACAAAGAGAGCCGCTGATGATCAGTCACCGCACCGACATCAGAGAGAGAGAAAAAAGTAGTGACATTCTAGTGTCTCTGTGCTTGCCCGGCTTGTCGGTCAATGCAGGCACCAAAAAATGGTGTGTGTATCGTGTATATTGCAACGCGTCTTTCCCTCTGGGACCAAGGAGTCCCATTGTCAACCCACTGCCTCTCGATCTCGGAAAGGCGCCCCGGGGCAAAACGCGCTGCATCACCGCTTACGGTTCCTTCTAAAGTTCGCCAGCATTGTGCGGCAGTGCCGAGCTGGCGACGACCGGCGACTGTGTCAAAAAACAGACCGCGACAATCCAACAAAAAAATTACACAACAAAAACCCAAAAACCAACCCAATATGCGTTTCATTGGACCATTAAACAATCTCTGGGATTACATTGTTGTGCCATTTTAACTTTTCATCCCAACTATTTGCGACTTTTTTCTCTCGGTATTGTCGGTGAACACTGGAGCGGGGCGAAAGTCAGTCCGGGGAACAATGGGCAGGGTTTTCCGTAACTTGTGTTGGGCTCCCCGTTGAGTAAGTGCGGCGCCACTGCTTTTCATGGAAGCAATGGTAGGTCTAGCTCTACTATTACCGGTACCGACAATGGCTGCATTATCCGGACGCAGAAGGTGTGGAAGATGGTAATATGTCAAATTCGTCGATCCTCATCGGAAAAAAAATATTTGCAGCTCTCTCCTAGTCCCAAAAAGTGCAGCCCACATACACACTCTGCTCCTTACAATCAAATAAACTTCGCTCGCAAAATCGCACGTATTGTAACCATGATACAGTACAGTACATGTATGCTGCGGATTTCCTCCCAATGCCCCCCAACCCTGCCCTCCAAAAACTTTCCTTTGATGTGCGAGATCCCCAGTTTCAGCCCAAAAGAGCATCACACAAGCACTTTGAAACCAAAAGCAAGTTTTCATGCAGCTTCCATGCAAGCAGTCGAAGTGTGAAATCACTGCGTAGCATAAAGCTTGCTTTATAGCGAAGTTGAAGTCAGACAGTGTGTATTAAAGCACCTGTGACTGGCTCGACAGTGTTTCTTGATTAATGATTGTCATAACTGCGTTTTCCAAGCAATATTTTCCGATTAACAGCACTATGAAGGGACCCAGTTTTCTCGTTTTGATTAAAACAAAATTTAACAATGAATCATAATTTTGGATTTCCGATAGCACCATGGTGAAATATTGACTTATTTGGCAACATGTAGGCTACAATAACATGTATTATGAAAATCTAAACTTTACGCTCAAGCGCATAGCATTTGCCGTGTTCTCACTGCATCAGTCATGCAGAATTTGATGTCTTCGGAACAATGCAAGTACGTGCAAGGGCGTATCCAAGGGGGGGGGGCAAAGGTGGCCATGCCCCCCCCCCAAAAAAAAAATACGAAACCATTTTTTAAAATGTTTGTATGTGACATCGCAATAAAGGCAGGCTATGAGTACACCACCATCTTTTCCTCAAAAAAACATTGGTTAAAGTGGTCAGAAATTGCCTCACATCGCACCACAGAGCATCTAGAATCCAAAAATTTTTCGGGGCCCTTAAGCGGGCCCCGAACCCCGAACTCCACGCCGTAATTTTTTTGACCCACTTTTTTTGGGGGACCAAAAAAATGTTGGGCCCCCAAAAAACTTGTGTTCTGGATCCGCCCTTGAGTACATGTACGTCGTCCCCAGGGATTACTTTAATTTCAACCTTGTTTCTAATACTAACCATTTCTAAAAGTGGAAACGTTACTATGAACTACATGTATTAACTTTGGCAAGATTATACATGTATTATGGAAATCTGGTCCCTACAATTTACCCTCAATCCAATATAATCCTCGCTGCATCAGTCATGCAGAATTTGATGTCTTCGGAGCAATGCAATTACATGTAGTGCCAACGTCGTCCCCGGGGATTACTTTAATATCAACCTCGTTTCCAATAAATATCCGTGGGTTGGATACCTTCTTCCTGTATCCTGATTCGATACAGCAATAGCAAGCATCGTGCACTTTTTTTTTTTTATTTCCAACATGTATTACATAGTTTAACGTTCGCTGTGGATTATTAGGCCCACGTCCACTCCCCTTCACAAACAGTCCGCCCTTTCCATTTTCCTTATTTTTTATATGTAATATGATACTGAATAATTATTGGCTGGATAAGATTGTAGCATTTTAACTTTGAAAAACATCGTGTTTTTGGATCTCACGCCGCGACGAAGTGATTCTGTTTTTACCCCAGACACCGCATACAAAAACAAACGGTGATTTAAAGCACAACAGGCACCAGACTATTCCTATTTTGCATACACGTGCAAGATGTTTGACTTTGAACATATACCAGGGTGGGAGAGCAGGTATAGTGGTGCGTACTGCTCGGCACCATGGGAAGGAGGAGGATGTTGTACAAGAACAGAAGCGTGTTTTCATTTTCAAAGAGAGACGCAAAACAAACGGAACTTAAAACAAATAATACCAAGAAACGACATCCAATTTACCGATATAAACATCATTGTTTATTAACTTACGTAAACTTCACTTTAAGTTGACGGCTATACCACTTGCCAAATATATAGATAAATACACACAGTGTTCGGTGTTTATTTACAAATAACTTACATATTT
Organism: Patiria pectinifera; assembly: GCA_029964075.1. Taxonomy (NCBI): domain Eukaryota; kingdom Metazoa; phylum Echinodermata; class Asteroidea; order Valvatida; family Asterinidae; genus Patiria; species Patiria pectinifera. The sequence goes on from CM057133.1 coordinate 17,916,934, forward strand.
ATTTTATACAAAGGCATGGTTTTGCTTCAATCACCGATAATGCATCTACTTCGCTGAACCCCCCAAAAAACCCGGTCATTCTGCCGGGATTCTCTTTTAAATTATAGTGCATCTGAGACGAGAAGCAGCAAGATAGGTCCATGATGTCAGTTTATATAACATCTTTCAGAGTTGAGCAATTGAATTCCACCACTGCCATTTCTTCAAAAAGCTTTTGCGCATAGAACTAATTGTCTTCGTTCAATATGGATAAGAAACATTCCAATGAACTCCAAAATGTTTGTATTAATCTTCACTTGTTTGGCACTGTACCTCTGGCCTGGACTTGGGGCTTTCAATTCTGAGCATATTGGATACAATTGGGTTCGAAAGAGGCGCTATTTAGCGACAAAAACGAAAACGAGCATCCACTTGAGAAAAAAAATTGAGGCCACAGTACGGCCGCTGATGTAAGGTTTGGAATTTGTGGACCGCAACATGGCCAAAATTCTCTAATCGAGTTATCAACTTCAGCGTTCATGCAGAAAAAGTACAGACATACATTTTGTAAAGTAATTCATTTAAATCCCCGTAAGCCAAACGGATTTTTTTTTTGTGCAATCAAAACACCAAGTACACGTATTTGCCTTTTTACCATGTTCAAAGATCCTGGGTATAAACTAAGTAAATGGTTATACAATGTATTCATAATGAATACAACAAGACAAAAGCCAGCAAAGTTTTGGGTTTGTTTATGGTGTAAATCGAGGACACACATGTGATTGTGAAACAAGTTGTGTAACTGAGGACAGGAGTCAAATCGAGGACGTCCTCGATTAGAAAACGTGTACAAAACCAATGAGAGCTGTTGCAAATCATCGATGATAAGGAACAATAGGAAATACTCGATACACCCAAAACAAACATACGTGTGTGAGTATGTTCTAGGTACACCCGTGTACATGAACACATGTGAATTGCGATTCAAACCAAAGTTGTCGTTTTTTACTACACAAATTTCCTCCTCTTTCATAAACCTATACAGAGGCTTCAGGTCACATACATTTCCTAAAGGGTTAAAGCGGGGGGAAAAAAATAAACGATTTTAGGATTCGCCCTGTCAATTTTTATGGCTTTTTAAAATAGACTACATGTATTGTACTTTTATTCATGCGGCGGAGTATGTGTACATGCCGGAGATCTGAATAGGGGAGACTGTGTATTGGGGATACGGGACAGTAAAAAAGAAAAGCCGTACATCCATTACCAGCAATTCCCCAAGATTAAATTGTACAATAAATGATAGTCTTTGCTCTCACAAAAGGAGACAGACTTTCAGGAGGGCGTTATCTTGGGACCAAAATAGACCCAAGTACACGCTTTAGACTTCTGTATGGAGAATAGAATAAAAACAGTTCAACTTGCACCCCTCTGACTGCACACAAGTTTGACAGTTAGTCAAATCTGATTGCAGTGTTTTTTTTCAACAAGTGTCTTTACATGTACTTATACTTATGGCAAAAGTTGCGAACCATGAGGTGGAGCAAAAACATACTGCGCAGATGGCGTCATCTGGTCATAAATAAATACAATGCAAGGCTCAAATTAACAGTTCAACATCGTAGAGGTACTTAGTTACACCCTTACTGCAAAGTGGAGTAATAATATTTCGATTTTTGAGGAGTAATTCAGGGGGCCCACCTTTTGCTTTACACTACCAAGCCTCTATAAGCAACTTAGCAGCTTTGTGTTACACAGTAAAGTGGTTTTGAATTACAAACATGCGTCAAGCCAACATATTCTTGTAGAATTCAAGTTTAACTTTTTGGAGTTGTTTAAATGTTTAACTCTCATGAGGGTAGACACTGGCCGCGTCTGGTATTGTAAGAAGTACTGAATGAAACACTTGGCAAAGGTGTCTATCAAATTCAACCTGTATGGCACGTGTTCATCACTACATTCAACTTGAAATGCTTACAAGTTACCACCGTTTGGATTGTTTGGATCGATCTTTTTTTTCACAGAAGACATCACCTCGGCATATTTAAGAAAAAATGCACATGTCTTAAGGATATTGCAACAATATAGTAGGTGAAACGGACATGTTCAAAATCTGAGGCGCCGGGGTCATAAACGGACCAATCAGATTATAAGGTTTTACATTATTCTGTTACCAATCGACACAATGTGAAAGCTTCTGCTACCAGCCAAAATAGTACTGCAAGTGCAAAGACCTTTTCTTGACAATCTTTCGTCATCTTCGTGGTTTTCATTCTGAGTTGTTCAGGAATCAAATAATCATAATATACTTTAAATTAACAAATACATTAAAATGTTGTTGTAGCAGTTCATTTATGTTGCCCTGGAGCGAATATACTATGTCTATGATAAGACATTTAACAGGGTTTTGTTCCAACATTTTTACACTGTGAGGCAATTTGAGTCATTTCTTGCTATGTGTTACCGTTCCTTGAAAATTTTTGGACAGATTTGTTTTGGTCCAGATCACAGATGTCTCTATAAGCATGATTGTCATAGTCATGGGAAAACTTCCCAATGATTATTATAGCGTTCCTGACGCAGAATACGGGCACAAAAGACTCGCGGATGGTCCATGGTGGGCCGTCCCCGTGGCAGACCCGGGAAAGTACGAGTAGGGGGAAAACTGCAGTGGCTGGAGTAAGCCGGGCATTGCGGCGTGGCGGTGGAGGTGTCCCAGCGAGTAGTAGGTCGGTGGGAACGGCAAGCCGAAGCCAGGCGGCAGGAGGGGCTTGGCGGCCATTTTCAACTTCTCCAGCTCGGCCTCCTGGAGACGCTTGGCCTTCGCCCGCCGATTCTGGAACCAGATCTTAACCTGGGTCTCAGTCAGGTTGAGGGAGGCGGAGAACTCGGCCCGCTCGGCGATGGACAGGTACTGCTTCTGACGGAACTTGCGCTCCAGGGATAGGAGCTGTGAGGTGGTGAAGGGGGTACGGGGCTTGCGGTTGGTCTTGTGCTTGCGGAGCGTGCACTGCACCTTGGGTCCCGGGGCTCCCGGCGCACTGGCACCGTAAGGGCGGGCCTCTGTGGGGGAACCTGCATCGGAGGAGAAAAGACAAAAGACCAGACAATAAGTGAATGGTAAATGATAGCTGCTTCGAGTACTGTCTGCAACCGGTAGAAAGCGATACTCCTGGTGAAACCATCTCCCTCCACGTTTCGACACTGATGCTGGAGGGCGGCTCCATCACCCGATACGCGCGGGGCAATCATAACTTAGATGCCCGGTGCCATTAATGGTAAAACCACCCCTTACAACAAAAAAAAACCTGGCTGCGGCTGACGGATTTTTCCCCATTTTTACCTGCCCGGTGGGTTGTTGTTGTGGGGCCTGACAAATTACATTTCGGCGATTGGATTCGCGAGTTTGTTTCTGTTGTTGACATTGCTCACTGATGCGACTAATTGGGAAAACGAGCTGTAGACACAGCATTCAAAACGTGCGCCGTTATCGTCTGTCCTGCAGACTCCTGCTACCTTTTTGTGGGCCACGCCAGAGATCTGTAAAATGAATTTATTTTGTACTTGGAATTTTCTGAACAGTGCAATAATTTGCGCGCTCAGACTGTAGTCGAAATAATATGTGATTTTGTTTTAATTTTATATGGCTGGTAGTAATTTACAAGTCGCAGACCGGCCCAGAATGGGACGGGTGAGAGACCCGGATACCCAGGGGAGGCAAATCAAATGCTTGATTGATACTCCGTTTAGAGAACCGACGAAAACATGTGCATTGTATGTCGGGTCATGAGTTGGGCTTTTATTGAACACTTTCCGTGTAGTCTGGTAAAATACGTGTGCAGACTGTCATGGTTACAGTCTACACCGTCTAAAAGTCTGCCGCTAAATTACCAAACCTGACTGGTGCAGTTCTCGAGTGCATTGACTTATATTGCATTTAGAACATTGTTGTTATTTACAGCGATAGGCTGGTCGTTTTCCCAGCACTACAATAATCCGCAATAAAACTAGGATGAAACTTTAGGAACTTGCAACCAACGAACGAGTGCTTGCGACAAGTCACTGTTTGCCGCAAAAAATGTGTTTAAAATTGTAAATCTGACCAGGAGAGCAAACTTTGCAGAAGAAAATCAACGGTGAGTTTAAGAAATTAATCAAGGGATCAAAACATACACTGAACTGAAATCTCCTGCCGTGTGACAGCAGATGTACCAGTTGGTGGTCATAAATTGTTGGATAAACTGCCCATTGTATAACGCTGGATGGGCACACAAACAACAGTGACTTGTTTTTACGAGCATTTAGCCTGTTTGTATTTAGATTATCAATAACACTTTCAATGATCCTGATTTAGCGCAGACATTTGTAATTCCTAGATCTTGTTTGTTCGGCTGTAATCTATCGGCCTTGGTGACTCAGCTTGATTCATTACAGCAAAAACAGTCAGACAAGACAAGTGATACATAATAAACACACCTAGCATTAAGAAAAACACCATCTTTATTGCGTCCATTCTTTTAATTGGTTAGGTTACCTGGTTTTGCGGCCACCATGGTCTGAAGGAGGAACGTACGGACGAACATAGTATACAGTTTAGTGCACATTCCTGTAGTGTAAGTACAAACTCTATACTAGGTCCTGGGCTCGATTCCTGGCCCAGTACGGCCCAATAAGCATGTGTATTGATGGTTATCATAAACTCTCGGAACGGATACTTCAGGAGTTGGGAAAAGTCTTGTTTCGAATTTCCTGTGGATCAGATCTGTCTTGCCGCCAAAAAGGCCAAATAAAATTTCTAAATTCCTTTAAAATATGCCATGCAATGCAAGACAAAGCATCGGGATTAAGAAATTACCCCGACCCCCAGGAAGGGGCGTGCCTCAGGCATCCGCCAACATATCCCACCCTCTATTTCGCCCAAACTGATTTTGCCTCCCCGTACACCACAAAAATTCCGCCGTCACCAAACCGTTCTTTGTTTCGCAATCTAACTTTGAAGTTTGCAAAAGGAAGTGATTGACTTCGGTTGAGTTAATTAAACCAATTATTCAACATCAACCTGAGGAATGTCTACACCGATTTCGTGCGTCCAACACGCGCCTTCCGATAATACCCGCCGAATTGCCATACCTCGGTTTTGACGAAGCAACAAAATTTCGACGAGCGATGGACTTCCGTAGAAGTCCGTGCAATTTCCCGTGCCGCAATTCGGACCGCGGTTGGGACCGCTTCTGATCTCCGATAGAATGGGGCCACGACCCAGATATTGTAACTCGCGACACGGAAAATCGGGTAATAAGCGGAGTTATAGGAGATCGATGCGGCACGGAGTAAATTAGCAAGTCAAAGGCGTGTCTGTTGTCGGCACGGAGCCCTCATTCCACTCTTGTACGTGTCCTAACACTGAATTTCTAAAGCTCTAGGCATTAGCCAAAACTTGCTTAATTTTTTTAAGACAAAAGCAAGCATTTTGTTGTAACTATAGTTCTACACAATGCATGCGTGCTGGGATATTTTGATTGTTCCGAGCCTGATGAATAAAGTTTCCATGCGGAAAAGCTTTTTATGACATCTCTTCGGACAGCACAATAAAACCAACGAAATAATTGATAGTTTGTGATAAATGCTAGCAACAGGCGACGAGGGTAACAATATTGGATCACATTGTAAATGTATTGTAAGAAAATTCAAGAAAGTAATATGATTAAGCTATTTAGGCTAATTAGGATTTTAGCTAACTTGTAAATAATCCACCAAAAAGTCAGACCATTTTCTTTGAAAGATGAAAATATTTACATACTAACATGTGCATGTAAATTGCAGTATTATTTCGCAACCAATTGTACCGCCCGTTTGACAGAGCAATTTGAAATGTAAAATTTAAATGGACGAGGCGGCTTCACATCACGTGATGCGGCCGTTTAAATCGCCTCAGAGCGGGACAGCAATAACGCCCTCACTTGCCAGAGATACGCCAGGCCTGTTTTAGGTTGTTCGTTCAGCCACGGTCTACGATACTTATCAATGGAATCAACATGGAAATTGCTTTGCTTTTGAGTTCTCCCATTTCATAATAATCCTAGCTACGGATCGGATTAACTTTTTGGTCTGTTACTTTAATAAGCATCCACAGTTGTTTTTTGTTCTGTTTAAAAACAAATGAAACGAAAATGGTCAATTTTAAGGCCAGTTTTTTTGGGCTTTTGGGGTTTTTTTAGGGGGGGGGGTAGTCCAAGTTCAGTTTCCAGTGCAGTCCATGAAAAAAGAACAGACAATTTTGTTTTAATGGAAAATAAAAGTAATGAAGGATCTATCGCCTATAAATATACAGCTTCCAAAAAGATTAATAACGCCCAAAAGAAGTGTAATGTTTTCGGATGTGATTGTCAAAATCCGGAGGTAAAAATTTCAAATTATCATTCAAAAAGTAAGAAATTTCAATATAAGGTACAATGTAATATCCGACTATAGGCCTACTGTCATTGATGTTAATTGTTTTAACGTATTAGGAGTAATATTGATTAAGCTTTCATAAAATCTTTTCCCC